>OX578146.1:47673774-48386274 GCA_951213105.1 Amaurobius ferox
AAAAGACCGTAAAAATCAACCGTAAAAATGTTCATCAACCGTAAAAATCAATCTTTCTTTCTTGTTGATGCCCAACATTTTCCTCATCACTGCGTCTGTTTGCTACAGACAAGGAGGAATTCACACGGGAAAAATGGAAGCCCCCCTCCCTCACCTGTGGGTTCTGACCTTGACCCACGGTGAACTCTCATCACTGGGTGACCGGGTTCTGCTGCATGAAACTTAGAGAAATAAATTTATGTTTTTCCCCGCGGTTAGGATGGAATCATATTGCTAATGGGACTTTAAAGTATGATGATACACGACTTAACGTTCAGTTTAGATTATATTTCGACGTGAAACAAAGTAAAGAATCAAATCGTCAGGTTAGACAAGGTAGATAGTGTCTACCCAATAACTTTACGGCCAAGTGATTTAAATTTTAATTTTATACTATTCAAAGAAAATGCATGAAGAAAATTTTATATTCAAATAAAAGAAGGAAGATGTCCACGGATTTATGATCTCTCCGACTGGCGCCTTTCTCCGACTTGTATTGTTCAGGACAGACATATCTCAAAATAACTTTCCGCGTCAGGAGATATTCTATAGGAAATAGAGCTGCAAGGAAATGGGTAGAAAATTCTACCCGGGCTACAACAGTAATCTGATAGACGTGAGTATCTGCTATTCTTATTACGCACGTATGTGGGGGTTTCAAATCTTTGAGACCTTAACTAACCAGGTTCAACTTTTCATTGTGACTTCAAATTTCGCATGTAGTTGGTATCTGTGGTACTTTTTAGTTGTGCCAAAAATATCCATATTAATTGGATCAGTTAGCTTCTGTCAAGTGATCGATACTATAAGTGGACAAAGCTTCAGCTGCCTAGGTCACCTAGGGGGCACCTGGAGGCATAGGCGCCGAGTTTTCAAAATCTCAGGGGGGGCACAATCCGATAAATTATATAAAAATTCACAAAGTCGATAAAGATATAACAACTTACAAGGCCGCCTTGAAGAAAGCAAGCATATGTCAGTTAGGTGACTACAATTGGTGCGTGGTCATTTTAAGCCCCTTCTTCAGGCCAAAAGAACAGTATCCGCCCTTAACAACCGCCAAGAACGAACTGTCCAACGAACGGCAGTAGTGGTTGTTAAGTGCTCATACGGTTATTTTGTCCTGAAAAAGAGGGATTATAATGCCATCGAAGCAACTGTAGTCACCTAACTGACATATATATGCTTTCCTCAAGGAAGTTTTGTAAGTTATTGTTTTACAAGCAGGTGTTTTGGCGTGAGATAACCGAGTGGTTAAGTCACAGGATTGTACTCGGAGGACCCGAGTTCGGTTTTTGGCTTTGCCTAAACTGTTCTCGTGTACGAGCACGTTAAATTTGTGGGTTTGAAAGTCCTTCCAAGCGATTAGATGGCATTGTTTCGGCGGTCTAAACAGATATCTTACACCTTCGGGTAGGTCGGACGGGCTAGGTTGAAAGAAAGGTATCAGCAGTTTTATTTATTATACGATAAATATTTTTAATCTTTTTAGGCCTATTTTTATTTGTAAGCTAAGAGTTGATTAGGAAAATCCATATAGTTACTATGCATCAATATTAAAATATATAATAATTACAATGGACTTTACTATATAAGAATTAACTAGTAGCAAAGCTGTTAATTAATTAAAAAAGTCTGAAAGTTAATACACGTTAACGCTTAATATCAGCTCTTAACTACCTATCAGGTGATTTTGACACAAATTAAAACAATGAACCCAGCAATAATACAAAAGTATCCAAATACTATTGTCTATATTTAAATATTTTTAAATTAAATATGTAAATAAATTGATCATCACTATAACCACACATTCAGCTAAATTAAAAAAATCTTTAAAACAAAGCAATTTCTAAAAAATCTCATAAATAATATTTTTATGCAAAATTTGGATGACATGTTGGTTGACATTTCTTATCACAACTAAAACTTTAATATTTATATCAGGGGGATGGGCTGAGTATACCTAGCGTGTGTGTGCTTTCTAAATACCTTGGTGTGTGTGTGTGGGGGGGGGGGGGGCTTAGCTCCCTCTGGCCCTTGCCTGACTACGGTGCTGCGTCAAACGTCCGGTGTTCACCAGGAATTTACCCCCGGGGTTTGCAGCTTCAAACGCAATGGATGCCACCTGTAAAGACAGCACTGATATATAGAATCCAGGAGTAATTACAGATAAGATCTCTTTAGGTAGACAAAATAAGTCATCCCTACTTCGTGGTAATCATTTATAGTTATTACTGGAGGGAAACAGCTATTTTTTGGAAATGCCAATAACATGGCTGCAAATATTCAATTTCTCTTTGAATTAGGTGGTCAGTCGAAAAAGTTCTGGTAACCAGGTGTTTTTGTCATTAGCGTAAACATGTTTCCTGGGAGTAAAGATCAGCTTGGTTAGTGTGCGAGATAGTTAAAGGAGTTATGGTAAGGAAGATGTGAACAAGACTGAGATGTGACATTTACGTTGATAGGATTTTCTTTCAAATATTTTTATGTTTAAAAAACTTCATTTTTTGGTATTTAGTAAAATATGAAGTTAGAAAAAAATCTTGAAATTTCCCAGAGGGGGCTTTGCCCCCTCTGGAAAAGTTCAGCGGGGGCTCGTGCCCCTCTGCCCCCCCCCCCCGTAGTCAGCGCCTATGCCTGGAGGATCTAGAAAACTATTCTACCACAGACACACACCCGCTTTTGTACCCTACGAAGTTTGCCCGCTCTCAGGGAAGAAATTGAAAATCGAGTTCTGCTAAATTATGTCCCGAGGAGAGGGCATCACTATAAGTACACAAAGATTCAGCCACCGGAAGGTTTCTGGAGGGTCTAGAAAGTATTTTTTACACCAACCAGTGGTGTAGTCGTAAAATATCGCCGGGGCGCTTTACAATCTGTATCACAATGCCATAAAATACTAGTAGTAAAGACATAAAGCTACACAATGTGGCAATGTCATAGATATTAACATGATGCTCATTGTTATAATAATAATAATAATAATAATAATAATTATTATTATTATTATTATTATTATTATTATTATATCTTTGAGTCGCAAGCAAGACTGCAAAAGTACATGTTGTTGTTGTTGAGACCCAGACCGTCCGACCTACCAGAAAGGTGTAAGGTAACTATATGGACGGCCGGGAAGTGCTACCCAATTTAGACCGGAACCCAGTGGGGGAGGCATCCACAGGGACCGTACCCTCCTTCCCCTACCACCAACCTCTCGGAAGGACTTACGGACCCACATGTTTAACGTGACCGTACTCCGCATGAACACGGTGGAATTTGTGGCAGCGTGCAAATCTAGCGCGCAAACCACGGGGATACCGCACCCGAGATGGCCAACAGCACGCGGCGTTCCGAGGTGGTCACCCACCAAGTACTAACCGCGCCCGATGCTGCTTGACTTCGGTGATCTAACGAGAACCGGTGTTTTCAGCACGGTACGGCCGTTGGCCTTGCAAAAGTACATGTGACAAAGTTTCTAGCGGTCCACGATTAATAACTCAAATTTGAATTTATGTAGCCAGCGCAGATAAAAACAAAGGAGTTAACGCGCTACATTAGGTTTTGCTTAGATAGACATACTATAACAAATTAATGTTAAATAAAGCAAATTTAAAAATTAAATATTTACTGACGTTTTGTGAGGCAGATTACATAAAATGGGACCGGGTTACATAAAAAAGTACCGAGTCGGCGCCCTGACACGACTACACCACTGACCCCACCTCCTCCCTCATCATTTTGTCAACTCTCGGGATAAATCGAAAATCGGGCTCCGTTAGCTTATATCTCGAAGACGGTATAAGTGTACAAAGAGCTTTCAAGGTTTTAGAGTCTAAAATAAGGGGTCGGCAATCGGCGGCCCCTGACAAAATTTTATGTGGCCCACAATTACTAACTCAAATTTGAATTTATGCAGTCAGCGAAGATAAAATAAATTATATCTGTTATTTGAGGATATTTTTAATTATTTTATTTCGCTCGATTGTTTTATGCACTTTTATTCGAAAGTTTTCTATCTTAAGTTTGCCAAAAACTGTTGAATATTGATTTATTTTACTACATTTTTTTTTCTGTTACTTTGCAAAGATTTTAATTTTCCTTTATATTCACTACTTTAGATACCTGCAAAGCATTGTAATATTATCAATCCACTAAGAAACAATAGTAGACTAGACCTATATAGAAGTTAAATCGGGAATTGCTAATAGAAGTTCTAATAATATTTTAAAATTAACTGCGAATTCCATGAAATAATAGATATAAGAATTGTGAAATTTTAGCGCTTTTCATCACCTATTCAGTTATTGGGTGTTGAAAAACGCTAAAAGGAACGAGACTGGCTCATTGCTTTTAATCGTTGCATGGGGAACATGATTTCAAAATTTGGAACGCTTACTATTGTCGGATCATGTAATTATGAACATCAATACTGCTATTACCCTTAAGCGCAGTTACAGTGACTAACTATTTTACACATGCGACGGTTGCTTTGCATTCTGGGAGCCAAATGCGGCCGCAGGTTCTGAAAGATTTCTGACTCCTGGTCTAAAATGTCTATTCAGACCACCAATGTTTTCTCCGTCTAATTGTAATCCGGATGATTGTAAATTAGGCTGTGTTAGGTTCTATTCCCTTGTTAACACAATACATATGCGAAGATTCAGACATCAAAGTCTCCTGGTGACTTCTAAAAGGCCTGAAAGGACACAAACATGTTAAATATTATTATATAGATATTTTGTCTCTTGAGCTTCTCAGATTAAAACTGATATACCTATTAATGGTTTTGCGTGAATAACATCTCTCTTTGTGGATGGTTTGTCTTCTTCAGACATTTTCAAATCAGTTCAAAATATTAAAATATTGAAAACAGAAATATCTTTTTCAAAATAGGTCAAAATATTAAAATATCGAAATTATAACCACTACAGTTCAAAAATTAGTAACTCGATCCTAAACACATCTTTTTAGGGCTTTCAAAGAGCTATAAATTACTTCTTATAGTTCATTACTAGCACTTTTAGTTTTTGAGATAAGCATTACACATTTTAATAACGGCAAATTTTTAATCTTCTTCAAAGCTCTTATAAACAATACTATAAGAGCTTTGCAAAAACAAAATATTTATCTAGAAACTGAATTTCTTACATTTCCTACTGAACATTCCCGTCTCTTAATATCTACATCTACCTTTTACAGTTTAGAAGATATTTCGAATTGAATTTAAGCAAAGTCAAGCAAAAACTCGCTAAAACAACAATTTTGTAGATTTTTCGAAAAAAAAAAAAATTCCCAATATTAAAATATTGAAATTACTTTATACTCATAAATAGTACCTTATTTCCTACAAAAAAAAAGGTAAAAAATGTTCACATTCTAATCCATTAGGTTCACAGATGCAAGCGCCCAAAGTGTTTACATTCTCCGTAACGCTTCTATATCAGCCACTGGTACCCCACCCCGACCCTAAATGTTATTTACATCAAAAAATGGTCACATTAGGTATAAGATAAAAAGAAGTATTCCCACCTGAAACTTAAGGAAATGCCATTGAAGAATTCGCACTCATAATGAATCTTCCACATCCCACATCGAACTTGACCTCAACACTCCCCCACAAACTTAGTGACCAGGTTTGCCACAAAGTTGGACCAGTAGGAAATGATTCAACAAGATTCTTTCTTTTTTAGAAACCCGATACGGAGAGAGATTTTCATTTGGAGTAAGGCTGTTCAGCTGGCAGCCTGCAGGCTGGATGTGGCCCAACGAATCAGTTACTGATTGGCGAATCTCGAACATAACATTTAATTCTAACCAAAACAATGTAATAATAATTATTTGTCCTTTTTTATCGACAAAACTGGGATACATTCATAGTGGAGTATGACACGATTCATTCTTGAGGTATCGTGTCCATACCTCATACACTTACAGACATGTACATATTGAGAGCGAGCAAGAGAGGGGAAGAAAAACAAGCTATCATTTCCCTGTAGTTTAAATTTTGCAGACTGCTATTTCACTTTGAATTTATCGAAAGAAAAGATTTGCTCGAAGAACTAAAATTCAACTATTATGGAACATTTCAACCAAATATGTAAAATCCCTTGTCAAGCTATATCTTTAGACTTCCTTTTGGAATTCTCTCCAGCTGTGACCTTGACCTTGATCGTGTCGCATAACTAAACAGAGTTGAGCCTATGACACGTTAAAAGCATTCCCGAGGCGAAGGTTTGTGCAAATTTGTTTAGTTTTTAACAGGTTATGTGGTACCTTCAAGACACAAATTTATTTTTCGTCTGCCTGGCTTTCAAACTCCGTATTCAACGGGCAACTGCGCTTGTCTACAAGAATCTCTCGAAAGAATTATTTTGGACCGTGAACTTGGCGCACACAAATATATATATTTTTTTAAATATAGAATATCTAAAGTGTTGAAGGCCCAGACCACACGACCAACCCAGGGGTTTATGGTAACAAATTGTGTGGAATATCTAAAGTGTGAATCTCCACTCGACTTCCTCATAAATTCATATTCTATTCAGTCATAAACCTAGTTACATCATATTGAAACTCAGAATACATTAAAAATGCATCTTTTTATCAATCAGTGTTACTCTTTTTCAAAGTTGTAAAAAATCTCAAAATTACTTTTTAAGTTGGCAACAAATTTCCCAAAGCAATGAATATGATGCATTTAACTCATCTGCTTTAATACATTGTTATGAATACGAAAAATATCTTCATTGGAAGTTTTTTTTAAATGCCAGAAGGGGAGTCAGGCAGTCATTCCTAAGGCTCCTATAGGAGCTCTAGTTATTCCTATTACATCGATCTAGGGTGGAAAAAAAAAATCACTGGGATCAGCTTTTATGCACAGCATATAGACAGAGATATTAATATCGTGTCAAAACTGTCGTTTCAGGGTTGCCAGATTTGGCGATTTAGCGTCAATTTGGCGACATTTCGAATGTTAGAGAACCTTCTCATAATGAGGAATATTCTACGACATACAAGCCCCTTCTGGAAGTTTCTACTGAGAGTATATAAAAGGAGTCATCGCTCAGTTGGAGCAGTTAATGTGATACGAGCTACGTTGAATTGTGAAATGCGTCAATGTTTTTAGGAAAATAGTAGCCGCTATTTTGTGAAATTAATGGAGCATTTAATTGCTGATTTTATTCTATCTGACTGTTGTTTAGTGATTTTGTAAGATAGTTATCGAGCTGTTTGCTGTATATTTATTGTTCCTGTTTACGTGTGCTAGTAAATAAAACTGTTAGTTATCCAGAAATTTGGACTCATTCTTGTATCCTGGAAGTACACCCACGGCTCAAGAGAATATGTCATAACACTATGTTATTAATTAATACCCTTTACAATTAATTAATACCCTTTACAATTAATTAATACCCTTTGCGTGTAAAGCAAGAATTTAATTGATACATTTGAGCATACGTAGTCTTTTTTTTTTTTAGATTTTGGCGATTTTTGCAGGCCATTTCGTAATAAAAGGCAGGTTGTTCTTTTCCGAATTGTACCAAAATCTAATTAGCACCAGAGTATCCCACAAGTAACTTATCTAACAAATTTTGTGAAATTTGGTCAATTAGTATTTTAGCTAGGATGGATACATGAAATTTTTGCGGATCATTTCGTAAAAAAAGGCGGGTTCTTCTTTTCCAAATCGTACTAAAATCTAATCAACACTCGAGTATCCCACAAGTAACTTATCTACCAAATTTTGTGAAATTTGGTCAATTAGTATTTTAGTTAGGGTAGATATATCAAATTTCGGCGGACCATTTCGTAGAAAAAGGCAGGTTGTTCTTTTCCGAATCGTACCAAAATCTAATCAGCACCAAAGTATTCTACAAGTAACTCATTTACCAAGTTTTGTGAAATTTGGTCAATTAGTATTTTAGCTAGTGTGGATACATGAAATTTTTACGGGCCATTCCGCAATAAAAGGCGGGTTCTGTTTTTACGAATCCTACCAAAAACTAATCAGCACCAGGGTCTCACCGAAGTGACTTACCTACCAGATTTTATGAAATTCGGTGCAGTAGTTTTTTAGTTAAAGTGGATACATACATTGCACAGACAGACACGCAAACATCATGCTAAAAATAGTTTGTTCGTACTCTAGAGGTCTCGAAACGTGTAGATCCGTCGAAAACTCGAGTTGTGATCTTCGGTATGATTCCAATACATTCCCTATACATTACCATGTATTGCAGGGAAAGTAAAAATCTGATGTGGGCAGCACATGACTTTCGCTGTGGACTTATATTCACGGTCTCTTTATTTTAATTCAATTTAATTCACTTTTAATTTAATTTTCATTCTTATTCGGTAACTGAACTTATTTTCAAAGGTGGCGTAGAGAAAATACGGAAAACCAATATGTCTCGAGAACGGCTAGTCCTAGTGTAATGAAGTTGGTCTTATTCTTTTCTGCGTTAAAAATTAAGTATAAAACAAGCACTTAATGGATGTATTTGAGCATACGTAATTCTTTATTTTAGATTTTAACGATTTTTGCGGGCCATTTTGCAAACAAAAGGCAGGTTATTTTTCTCCGAATCGTACCAAAATCTAATCAGCACCAGGGTGACCCACAAGCGACTTATCTACCGAATTTTATGAAATTCAGTCCATTAGTTTTTCAGCTAGGGTGGATACAGGCTTTTGGGGGGCCATTTCGCAAAAAAAAAAAGCGGATTCTCTTATTACGAATCGTACCCAAAACTAATCAGCACCAGATTCGTTTTGAAATTCGATCAATTAGTTTTTTAGTTAGAGTGGATACAAAATCTGCACACAAAGACGGACAGACACACAGATACACACACAGACGTCACGCTAAAAAATTTTATCTCGTATTCTAGAAGTCTCGAAACGTGTAGATCCGTCGAAAACTCGAGTTGTGATTTTCGGTATGATTCCAATACTTCCCCTATACATTACCATGTATTGCAGGGAAAGTAAAAATATAACTATCTCAAAAAACTTAATGTTTATGAATGCGTCGGAAAAAGATTATAAAAAAAAAGAAATGATTGTTAGAATAATTATTAGAAAATTTTGTGAATATCAGATTATTTATTGAAAATGTGCTTGGAGAAGAAATTAATTGTCGAATCTTGAAATTCCAAAGATCCACGTTTTAGTAATTGAAATGTAGGTTCTTACACTTAAAACTGCTAAATCCCTTCTATGCCTATATTAACATGATTCTGTCACTATGATGTCTCGTCTAGACAAAAAATTCTAATTCTTTAATTAAAAAAATTCTAATTCTTTATCCAAATATCAGAAATCCTTATCTAAGTGATGTGTCAGAATCATTGTTAAATCTGCGGCAGCAAAGACATCTGATCAACGATGCTTGGAACCTGTACCCAAATTATAAGAACGGAGGAGAAGCTAGCTTTTGCTCAGTGATTATAATGTCGGTCTTGTAAGCACTCAGTCCCTGGTTCAGAGCCCGGCGACTCCCAATCGCCACAATGATGACTGGACGGTTGAAACACGCAACCTTCCTCTCCAACAATCTCACCTCTCAACACGAGATGGCAGCACCACACGGAGTCAGAAGCCTTGACACTCCCTTCCTGGTTGACCACGACTGACCGTCACGCCCGAGGCGACACGCCTCCCGGCCCACTTCAGCTCCTCAACTGCATTTCGGGGGGACATGCGGGGGTTTTCTCAGCGGCCCCCCTCCTCACCGAAATTAGACCGGGCCCTTCATCAGGTGAGGGAGTGTGCGGCAGCAAAGACATCTGATCAAAGATGCTTGGAACCTGTACCCGAATTATAAGAACGGAGGAGAAGCTAGCTTTTGCTCAGTGATTATGTCAGTCTTGTAAGCAAGGGGTCCCTGGTTCGGGGCCCGGCGACTCCCAATCGCCACAAATCACACCTTCAATTATAAGGTGATCGTTCGAGGAGATACTGATTGACGTGTTAAAACCATCAATCTTACCATTTCTATCTTTAAAAAGGAAAGATCAATCATGCATAAAGCATTGATTATGAAACACTTCATCAGGTCATTGATTATGAAACACTTCATCACCAACTGCAATGCAATTTTATTTAAACATCTCTAAAATGCGACACATTCAGCGGTAATAATTTTTAAATTCTCACAATACTACATTAATTTATTATATTTGAAAACTTAAAACTTCATAAAAAAAATTAACTTTATTCAAATGACGTCATTGAAATAAATATAAGTCGCCTGGTTTAAATATCTCTGAAATGCGATACATTCAGCGGAAATATTTTAAAAATTATCACAATAATACAATAATTTATTACATTTTAAAACTTAAAACTTCATCGAAAAAAATGAACTTAATTTAAATGACGTCATTGAAATATAAATCGCCTGGCTCTCTATGTAAAAGCTGTAAATATCTCATTCATACACTTTTATTCTATTCCTTTCATTCATCACAATACTACAATAATTTATTTTATTTAAAAACTTAACCATGGAGGTAAACGTAATTTAACTTTATGCTTAAAACTTCATCGAAAAAGTCTACTATAAAATCGTCTATTTTCTATCTAACATCAATGAATGTTTCATTCATTACAGCTATATTTCAGACTCAAAGAGCTAAATAATTTTATGTTAAAGAAATTCAGCAGTTCTTGTACAACTCATCCTACAGCTTTATGTGTTTACATTCTCCATAAGTGAAAATTAGGCTTCGTTGTAAAAATAATCAAAGTTTGATGATCATTTAAACTCCAATATATTGTAATTGCGTTGTTTCAGAATGTAGATGAACAGAAATTAAGCAAAAATAAAGCGGTTTTAGGACGCATGCAACACTAAATATAGATAAAAAAGAACTTTAAAAATCACGATTTTGGCACAAGATGGATGCCATATTTATTTTAAGGTGGGCCTCGTGATCTCGTCATATAATATGGGTGTAATTATTATTTTAATTTTTATTTAAAAAACTACCGAATATATTTTGCAGAAATTTTTTTCATACTTTTTATGGAATAATTTAAATATTTCCTAAAACTTTCGAAAAAATTTGTGAATTTTAAATTCGCTTAAAAAATGTTTGAATAATTAGGTCCCATAGGGTTCAATGTATTTCACTTTTTCAACCCGGGTTCAATACAAAACTAATTGGGTGATATTATTCATTTATATTCCCACAGGTCTCACAGACCGTCTGAACAACATACTAAAATTTCATTTTGATAAAGTCATTTTTACGGCAGTTATCGTGCTAACGGACAGACAGACAGACAAAATGCACAAATTCACAAACACTTTTCAACTATGTTGTAAAGTGTTAAAAAGTTACTACAACTTAATGTTACTATACTAAAAAAAACAAGTTTCGATACACAATTCGTCCTCCGGCCATCCAATTAGCTGCTCTAAGTCCTCGGACGAGTCGGGTGGTCTGGGCTTTCGACACAATTCGTCCTTACGGCTCTTTCCGTCGAGTGAATCGAGTGGTCTGGGTCTTCAGTAAATATCATGAATCTATGACTCGTCTAACAGTTTGAGAAATCTCTAAGTTAATCCTATTGGAACTCCTCATCCACCACCACCTGAGTATGAACATCCCTGTGATAATCCTATCGGAACTCAGCACGCTCCGCCTCTTGTCGGTGAACATTCATTTTCCCTCTACTTTGGTACTTTTAAATAAAAGCGTTGGTTATCGAAAAAATTGGACTCATTTTTATGTCCAAGGAGTATACCCAGATTGAGAGGATACGTCGTAATAAATATAATTTTTCCGATATTGCAGGAGTTTTAAGTCCAACAACTCATAATAAACAAGGATATGTGCGGGCACGGTTAAAGCATTTCGCCCTTCCTCCTCACACACATACACACAACAAGAAACAAAATGGAAAATCTGATGTGGACAGCACATGACTTTCGCTGCAGACTTATATTCACGTTCTCTTTATTTTAATTCAATTTAATTAACTTTTAATTCAATTTTCGTTCTCATTTGGTAACTGGACTTATTTTCAAAGGTGGCGTAGAACAAATATGTAAAAACTAAAATATCTCGAGAACGGCTAGTCCTACTGTAATGGGGTTGGTCTTTTTCTTTTCTTTATTAAAAATTACGTATAAAACAAGCATTTAATGGATATACTTGAGCATACGTAGTTTTTATTTTAGATTTTGACGATTTTTGCGGGCCATTTTGCAAAAAAAAGCAGGTTATTTGTTCCATATCGTACCAAAATGTAATCAGCACCCACCCACAAGCGACTTATCTACCGAATTTTGTGAAATTCGGTCCATTAGTTTTTCAGCTAAATTGGATATAGACAATTTTTGCTGACCATTTCGCAAAAAAAGGCGGGTTCTTTTATCCCGAATCGTACCCAAAACTAATCAGTACCAGATTCTCCCACAAGTGACTTACCTACCAAATTTTATGAAATTCGGTCAATTAGTTTTTTAGTAAGAGTGGATACAAAATCTGCACAGACAGACACACAGACAGACAGTCAGACACACACACACAGACGTCACGCTAAAAATGGTCTTATCGTATTCCAGATGTCCCGAAACGTGTAGATCCATGGAAAACTCGAATTGCGATTTTCGGTATGATTCCAATACTTTCCCTATACATTACCATGTATTGCAGGGAAAGTAGAAATGGAAAAGGGGATAAGAACAGGCAATTTTTATAATACAAAATCTTCAATTTACCAAAGATAATATTTTACCATTAATCAACACTTGCGATAAATGTTAAAAAATCTGATGTAAGCAGCACATGGCTTTCCTGAAGACTCATATTCACATTATTTTTATTTCTCCAATTATTCATTAAATTGAATTTAATTTCCCAAAATAACACCCATAATTATTTAAAATTGCAATGAATTTGCTCCTTTAATTCAATTTTCGTTCTCATTTGATAACTGGACTTATTTTCAAAGGTGGCGTAGTGAAAATGCGAAAAAAATACAATATCTCAAGAACGGCTAATCCTAGTGTAATGGGATTGGCCTTATTATTTTCTTCGTCAAAAATTACGTATAAAACAAGCATTTTACTGATATATTTGAGCATACGTAGTCTTTTATTTTAGATCTTAGCGATTTTTGTCGGCCATTATTAAAAAATGGCAGGTTCTTCTTTTCTGATTTATACCAAAAATCTAATCAGCAGTAGAAGATCTCACAAGTGACTTATCTACCAAATTTAGTATAATTTGGCCTATTAGATTTTTATCTAGAGTAGATACAGCAATTTTTGCTGGTCATTTCGAAAAAAAGGGCTGGTTCTTCTATCCCGAATCGTACTAAAATCTAATCAGCATCAGGGTCACCCACAAGTGACTTACCTACCAAATTTTATGAAATTTGGTCAATTAATTTCTTACTTAGAGTGGATATATACATTGCACAGACAGACAAACATACACACACACACAGACGTCACGATAAAAATGGTTTTTTCGTATTTTAAAAGTGTCAAAATGTGTCGATCCGTCGAAAACTGAAGTAGCGATTTTAAACATGATTCCAATACTTTTCCTATACATTACCATGTATTGCAGGGAAAGTAAAAATTACATATATCCTGTTATATTTATTAAGTTCTCTCTTTTTTATCAAAAATACATATACTAAATACTAAGCTTTTCTGCTGTGTCAACTAACAATAGCAGCTACTTTACTAACACTAGCGACACCTACATATAATTTTCAAAGAATTATGGCATTTTCAAACGCTTCATCCATGAGAGTTTTATCTCCTTTTTTCTAACTCCATGTTTACAACAGTTATAAAATCATTTTCCGTAGCAACTGCGCCGCAATTACCATAACTTACTGTCAGTCAAAGATGCCAATTTAGAGAGAAACTTTGAAATAAAGAGGCCTTGAAATAAAGAGGCCTTCATGAACATAGTATTATATATAAATGTTGCATATTTTTATTTTTGCAACAGCACTTCTCATACATTTAAGGAAGTAAATAATTATTTTTACTAGCATGAATACTCAGCGTTGTCAGGGATTCATTTGCGTTTAATTTTGACCTAATAGGTCCGAAGATCAAGGTCATGGTGATTTATATTAATAATAAAGTATATAACAATAAATAATAATTATTATTATTATTCGTAGTATTACTAATTAAAATACTGTTTATTCAATTACTTTTCTGCAATAAATGTTTAGGGGTCCTTGAAACATTTGAAAGTTCGTGAAAGGTTCGATGACCCGAAGAGATCGAAGGCCCATGCTATACATAATTTCAGAATGAAAAGCTTTCTGCTTTACAGACTACCATTTGAGATAGTCAAAATTTATTAAAGATAAATAAAAAATAATATTTTTTAATTACAGAAAAGTAATACGAGGGATTAAAAATTAAAAAAAAATCTCGATTGATAAAAAACTATTCATAACTCCGGAAAAACAGAATGGTGGTGGTCTAGCAGCTAACATTAATAACTACATATATTGAGGCAAATACCGAAGAGGTTTTGAATTTATTTGTCAAAACTTTTTTACGAAAACTCCAATTTAGAAAATAAAGTGATAAACTTTTTGTATTTACTGAATTTATTTCAATCTTTATAGAGTGTTGTATGATTATTTTTATTTTATCATACTATGTTGTATAGAAAAAAAATATTGTTCTCCCTAAAATTTTCGAATTTGAGATTTTGACTGATGGGCGCGTTTTAAAAACTCCCGAAAGCATGACGAATACCCTTTGAAAGATATTCCTCTGTATGGGTCACACATACATACGCACACAGAGAGATCGCCTCAAAAACGTTCGATTCGAGGTCAGAAATGCTTGAAACATGCTCTTCCGTCGAAAACTCGCATTCGAATTTTCGATCCCCGTTACAATTTACTTTTCATATACATCATACTATGTACTCGTATGTAAGGAAAGTAACAATATGAATGTATAAGAAAGTCGGACAGGGTCGCCCATGCAATTTATGTCCCCCCATATTGCAAATATTTAACACGGGCCCCCCTCCCATATTTGATTTTTTCTTCCTTATGAATCTTTCATATCGTCCGCTTTCTCAAAGGAAAAAAATCAGTCCCCAGGGCCCCCCTCCCCTCTACCTGTCGCTTGGCCCCCTATTCGAGTGTTGTCCATTCTCTCAATGGACGGCCCTGAGCGTCACCCCCGGTAGAAAAGGCCGAACTGCTTTCCCCCCCTGTACCTCGTGACGTATGAGGTGTAGGCCCAATTCTGACCTTCGAATCCGAATTCCTCCGTCTCAACTTTTCTGGAAAGTTCTCCCCTAGTAGAGTAGCCCACACCGTTGCCTACGTGATAATAAAGGCCGGGAAATTTCGATTTAGAAAGTGGGGAATGTGTAGTTCCAGAACAGTTGGTAGAGGGCGCTGTTATTTCCTGTCGGAGCTGATTTATTACTGTCAAAGTTCTTATAATCCTTGTATTTTTAGATTTCTTTACATTATCTAACAAATTAAAATCCGCATCTGTTTGCGTATTATTTGTTTAATAAATGTAGTTATTTTTTATTTAACATAGAACATTTTTAGTTTTGTAAATAAAAAAAAAGGTACAAAATTAACGTCTTTAATATGTTTTATCGTTTAGTAAATTAAAAAAGGCAAACGTTATTAATTATTAAAATGTTAAAATAATTTTTACAGGAAGAAGGAAATATACCTATAAACATGCGCGAAGCCAGAAATTTCCATAAGGAGATGTCAGAAGCGAAAATTTTTATTAACAAGTTTTTTTAATAATTTTAAAATTTTCAATTTTTTATTTTAGTTATTATGAAATACAAATGAAGTTTTATAAATTATATTAAATAAAAATTAAAATATTTTTAATTTTTTTAAATCCGCCATAAAGTACCCCCCCCCCCCCCCCCCCCCGCCGGGAGTTCTTCAGGATTCATAAACTGGGGAGTGTATAATTTTAAAAAAATGGAAGGGGGAGGTTCGACAGGATAGATTGATTTAAATCAACATTTAAAATGTTAAAATAATTTTTACAGGAAGAAGGAAATATACCTGTAAACATGCGTGAAGCCAGAAATTACCATAGGGAGATGTCCGAAGTGAATTTTTTTTTTTCAATTTAAAAGAGAAATTCTTTATTAGCAAGTTTTTTTAATAATTTTAAAATTTTCAATTTTTTATTTTAGTTATTATGAAATAAAAATGAAGTTTTATAAATTATATTAAATAAAAAATTAAAATATTTTTAATTTTTTTAAATCCAGTTTTTCATTAACATGCCATAAAGTACCCCCCCCCCCCCCCCCACGCCGGGAGTTCTTTAGGATTCATAAACTGGGGAGTGTATAATTTAAAAGAAAAATGGAAGGGGGGTGTCGACAGGATAGATTGATTTAAATCAACATTTAAAATGTTAAAATAATTTTTACAGGATGAAAGAAATATAACTGTAAACATGCGCGAAGCCAGAAATTTCCATAGAGGGGATGACACAGAAGCGAATTTTTTTTTTCAATTTAAAAGCGAAATTTTTTTATTAACAAGTTTTTTAATAATTTTAAAATATTCAATTTTTATTTTAGTTATTATGAAATAAAAATTAAGTTTTATAAATTATATTAAATAAAAATTAAAATATTTTTAATTTTTTTAAATCCAATTTTTCATTAACATGCCATAAAGTAACCTCCCCCCCCCCCCCCGGGAGTTCTTCAGGATTCATAAACTGGGGAGTATATAATTAAAAAAAATTGGAAGGGGGAGTTGACAGGATAGATTGATTTAAATCAAGATTTTAATTACTTGGTTTAAAAAAAAATTATTGATTTAAATCACTTATTTTTTTAAAAAATTATTCATTAAAATCAATGACTTTTTTAAATTAATTGATTTTAAACAACATGAACATACATTAATTTATTTCACATTTATACGTTTGGGTTATATAAAATAATAATGCATATTAAATTATTACATATTAATGGTTTGCCCATCAATAATGAAGGGGAATTGAGTTATTTGGGATAAAAGGCTTATGATAAATATACATATGCTTGGGATTTTTATCCCAAGCATATGTATTTAATATATTAAAATTTGTTAAAGAAAATAGTTTTAACCTTTTGCTTACGTTACGTTACAATCAGAATTGCAATATGGTACACAACAATGTACCATTTTTACCGAATTATTTTTTGGACAATATTGTTATATTATTGCTATAAAAATCAGTATAATTTAATAAAAAATAACAAATATAAAATTATGGAAAAAAGCTTTACCATAAACAAAAATGCACCCAAACCCTTACGAGTGCATTATTATTTACATTGAAAAACTGCGAAAGGACAGGAAATAAAAGCGATCCTAGCGGACACTGGAGTGAACTAAGCTGTCGCCCGTTTTTGGACTAAAATACGCGAAATTTCCCGGCCTTGTATATTACGTAGGCAACGCCCACACAAAGAAGTATCGTATGTGCAGTGCAGTACGTGGGCTCGCGCGTGTGGATGCATAACGGTCTTTTTATCGTATTTTTGAATGTCTTATATGTTAGTTCATGATTTTATAAACATTTTGACCAGCATACCTTCGACTACATACCTTATAACATTGGATTACTAATTACCTTATTACCGTAATGTGAAAAACGGAAAATGCTATTTAGAAGTAAGTGCTTACCATTTTTTGCTTATTATCATGTCATTTAAAATTACATAGAATTTTAAATATATGGCAATCAAATTATTGCTATTCAATTAACGCTAAATGGATTCTAAATTGTTTTGTTGCTAATTATAACGTCAACAAACCTTTTAGAGTTTTCTTAGTTTGTTTTAAAATTTTACTGTTGTCACATTAATTAAGAAAACTGCCTAGACATTTGTAAAATTAAGCTTTGTTAAGTAATTGTGAAGTATTTAAAATCATTCAATGTTTAAAATGTATCTTTTATTAGGTTTAGCTTGTGTGATTCATTTCATTTACCTAGTATACTTAATATGTTGTCATAAATTATTCAGTTTCCTGTAAATATTTTAAAATTATTTTAATAATGTTGTTAGTTGTGTGATATTTTTTAATAGACTAGCAGTATGTCCGTACTTCATACTGACCATATAATACAAGAAACCTAAAATTCAGAATTTGATGTGAAGTTTTAATATTTAGAGTCTCAATTTTTGAAATTTTATAATAATTCTAATGAAATGAAAATAGGTGATCTCTACCGTGCTGAGATAATAAACAGACAGATAGATGTACAACATACAATTTTATGTATACTGTTAATAGCAGATATACCCGACATTGCCCATGATTTAATATATGTGCAAATTCCTGCAGTATTCTAAATGACATTCTTACTCAAAACATTCTATTAAAATATTTCATTTAATTCTCCTTTCTGTGTTTTCTATACAAAATTATCTTCAAGCAAATCTGAATAAAACATCCTCGTTTGAAAACAAATTATAAAATATATATGAAATTGGATCAATATAAACTAAAATAAAAGCGCTAAAATTGTATAAAAATGGTTATAAAATTTTGTTTTATATTGATTTCTTTATTATTTAAATCTTAAAAAATTTAATAATCGTCTGCCTAATAAACATATTTGATTTAATTGCGTTGCTAAGCATCATGATATAATTTTCTTAATAAATTTGTGGAAAATATATCATCTGCATAATTCTATTTTTATGGAAGGTTTAATTGTGGGATTTTTATTCATATCTCGACAATCCCTGGTCCTAGAAACTCGAAACATGGACTAAATTTTAAGTAGGGCTATTTCAAAGCTACCCACAGAATGTTCATGAAATTCGATGCAGCAGTTCTACCGTGATGATAAGATAGATAAACACACAGACAGATACATGTATTTTCAATTTTATTTATATAGATAAAAAAATGTCATTCTCTTTTTAAGATATTGTCAATAGTAAGAAATCGTAGCAATAAAAATGCTACACTAAAGTTATGAAAGTAAAATAATGTAAAATGGAATATTTCACACATCAAATAACATATTTTAACTGTTTGATAAGTAAGTAATTGCATATAAAAGATATAGTATCTTAATATATTGCACGTATATTTTTTATTATTTGTTATGGCATGCTGAAATTTTAGAAGAATAGGTTAGGAAGTCATTTGTGTTTAGGTTGGGCACATTTTATTTTTTATGTAGCGAGTTATTAATTATGTTATTGAAAATTGTTAAAATAACTTGGAAAAAAGCAAAGTAATTAACTTACAATTTCAAGTTACCATTGTATATTTCATTATATTATAGTTAATGTTATTTTAATAATACACAGCTAATTTAATCTTTCTTGCATTTTCACTTCAATGGAATTGTAAATGAAATATTAATACCAAAAAGTTTTATTATACAGCTTTATTAAATTTTCAAAGCCCCTGAGGTATTTCAAACTCTATAATTAAGCAAAATTGTTTACAATTTGTTAATGTCTGGTAGTAAAAAAGGGAATATAAGATGTGCTATATTAGAAAACCTGAACTTCTACAATTTATAGTGCATAGGTTAATGAATGACATTCAACTAGTATTTTATCTTAATTCTAAATCATTTTACAATTTATAACAACAACAAAAAATGAATAAAATAAAATGAAATAAAAATAAATAAACACGTAAGCATATTAAAAGTTAAATTCTGAGTTTCTTTTTAATGATTATCTTATGATATTTAAAGATATAGTATTCAGTAATCATTTTAGTTTCTGCATACTTTATCTGTAAGTACGCATACTTTGGCTGAATGTACTGAAGAATTATTCAAATAAAATGCCTGATTAAGTAATAAATATACAGGGTTCTTTTTCAAACTTTTATTAAAACACTAACTGAATGGAATCCTTTCATCTTTGCTCCTACAGTGAATGAGTCATTATAAATATTTTATTTTAAGGAAATGTACAGCAATATTAAGATTTTAAATCACCCATTTTAATGAACATTATCGAAAATACTTCCAAATTTCATGAATATTATTTGATTTACTGATAAATTATGATTCCTTTACATCGAACAGAGAATTAAAAGGGAAACAAATAGCAAAAGCTTCGATCGCGATCTGGAAGACCTACTCGCAGTGGGCCTACAAGCCAAGACGTCAAAAATTAGTGCTCCGGCCTCTGCTTTCGGAGGTGACGCCCTGAGTCGGTTGGAACCAGCCTCATTCTAGATATTTTTTTAAGAAATATTATATGTTGCCCCCATTGAGAAATATTCCATCGGGCGGTCCTGTTCTTTTTGATATATGGCCTGTTATTTAATAAATTTGCATGAACAATTTATTACCGAATTTATCTGAAACATGCCTAGTAGGCGGGTTATTTTGTAATTGAGACCATTTAAACAGCATTTTTATATCAGGAAGCTGCACGATGTATGATACTTAGCGTCTATCAGGGCCAATCTTGAACATGTTCCATGTATCTCTAGCACTAAAACTGTTCTACACATATCATCATAAAAAGGAAACATCGCTGTAGTCGATTCTTCGATTCAACCATATGATAAAGAATACTTTCACTAATCGTAGATCTATTGCTCGCCTATTTTAGGTACCAAATAACTCCAAATATAATTCCACGCAACATATATTCCATCTTGACCTTAACCCTAAAAACAAGACAGCGATATTTCATGGACAGATTTCGGAAAACCTGATTCAACAATTATGCCGATACAGATCTACAACTCAAAGTGGGGCCCATTAATTTCATCTTTGGCTTTTCGTATGCAAATTAGCACCTGTTGGTCGGTTCACGAGAAAAATACTGCAGACCGAGTTCAGAGGTGATTCGGGCGCGGGGCATTCTGGGAAAGCGAAAACGGGCGGATCCGCGGATCGAGATAATAAGTGAAAAGTAAAAGTTACGGCATTGTTCTTGAAGTAAAAATTTAATTTTGCTGAATCGCTTTGAGGTCGTGGGAAAATGAAGCACGGTTGTTCGTGCATTGATATTTTAAATAAAACATTTCTTAAGAGATTTCAAGTTTTATAAAAAAAACAGCTAGTATCAGTGTCGGATCAACATTTACGGGCACAGGAACGCACATGAGGTGGGACGGACACTACTGAAGGGGGGGGGGGGGACATGGCCCCCAATCATTTTTTAAGGGAGGGAAAGACATGAAAAATTCACTAAAAGGCCGGATATGGAATATAAAAGAGAACCCGTGATACATGTTTGTAGGCCAGAATTTAGTTTTTTGGCGTGGCAAAACAATCAGAAACTAAAGAAAGGTAGCCCTTTTAGTATTGCGTCAAAAATTAATCTTTTATATCCAGATGTTGAACCTTGCTCCTTGAAACCGTCCATGAACCCTTTGAAAGACCTTGATTTTCCATAGTGAATTTTTGACCCCCACCACTAAGGAATCACAGCTTCTTGTTCCCATAAGACAACCAGCTTTGGAGGCCATCAATAATACTCCCATTGCGGCTATTTAGATTTACAAAGTTGGAAGTAAACATAAAAGCGAGGGCACCGGTACAGTGGTGTCACCGGTATCAGGGTGGAATGGCACTATATTCTTCTTTATAGCAATATATATGACTACTAGCAGCATACCCGTTCTTCGTACGGAGTATATAATATAAAGAAACTTGAAATTCATAATCATGTCCAAATTCTTATAGTATACTAAATGGCATGTTTAATCAAAATATTCTGTTAAAATATTTAATATAATGCTCCTAAAAAGAAGTTTAAGAATCTCTGTTCTCGCTATATAAAATTATCTTCATGGACATATCTGAAGAATAAAACATCTTGGACCCCTTATGTAAGCAAATATAAAAAAAAAAATATGGAATTGAATCAATATATGCAAAATAAAAGCGTTAAAATTGTATGGGACCCGTACTAATTATATACGCGAATATTAGAAAATATAACCTGTATTAGTAGATTACATGTATAAATTGAAAATACCAATAAACCCGTAATCTTTAAATCTGAAGACAGTCATTTATTCCAATATATGTCAAAATTAAAGTGCTAAAATTATATGGGAATTATATGGACACGTACTACTTATAATGTCCGATTATTAGTAGAAGATTACCCGTTTTGCAATATGAGTCACAAATGTTTTTTGGTAAAATACAACAGACGACGTAATAAATTGAATATATAATTAATCCCCTTAATCTTCATACCAGAAGACTGTACTTGATTCCAATATATATGCCAATATACCTGTACTACTTATATTCTCGTAGGTTAGAAGATATACCCGTGCATTCCTAGAAGATTACTCGTACAACGTACAATATGCGTGTGTCAGCAATTTTTGCCGCAATAAAACAATGGCGTAATAACTTAAAAATATCAATAATCCCTGAATCAATAATTCCGGAAAATATCAATAATAATAATGTTTAAACCTGAAGAGTATAATTGATATTATCCAGTCCAAAATGAAATGGGCAATGAAATTTATTTTATATACATATCTTCATTATTCAAATCGGAAAGGATTTAATAAAAACCGTCTGCCGCATAAACACATTGGATTTAAATCCGTTGCTAAGCGACATGATATCATTTGCTTCAAATAAATTGGTAGAAAAAATATCGTCTAAATAGTTATATTTCTATGGAACATTTGGCGACAGTTTCGTCAAATTAGCGACATTTTAAAAAATCGCCAAATTTATCGCCAAGTGGGACTGTAGAACTGACAGTTCCACTTTGCGACAAATTGACGAAATATCATCACAATACTATCCCCTAACAAAAAACAATTAATATCATTTATGTAGCGCAATTTTATCAATTTCAAGATATTTTTATAGATTTGAAAACATTTTTATCAATTTGGTGACATTTTAAAAATTCGCTAAATGTATTACTAAGTAGGATGGTTGGTCTGACAGATAAATGCTAACCAAACATCATTTCAGTACTCTCTTCTAACAAAACAAAAAAAAATTTCATTGATATGTTGAAGACCCAAGCCACACGACCAACCCGAAGGTTTATGGCAGCTGTTTGTGTGTCGTTTATATCAATTTGGCGACATTTCCGTCAATTTGGCAAAGTTTAAGAAAAGTTGTCAAATTAGCGATATCCCTCCAAATTCGTAGCTTTGAATTTGCAGATCTGAATGAAACATTCTTATCCCGTTTCAATATACTAAATGAAAACACTACAATTGTATTAGAAGATATACCCGCTCTACTCTTTTTCTGTTTCAACAATCGGCTATATGAATTTATTGGCTAAACACAATATATGAGTTTAGTAGCTGAATGCGATATAAGCTTGAAAACTCTTTGCCAAAATAAATGAAATTGATGTACGCAGTCAGCAATTAATATAATTAAAAGAAAAATCAAACCGTCCATTCATAAGATATACTTTTACATCCATTTATCCATTTATTTATTATTTAAATCGAAAAAAAATAATAAAAACATTAACAAACACATTTAATTTAATTGCGATGCCGAGCAACATGATATATCCTCTAAAATGTTAAAATTTATTAACCACTAACAGCACACCCGTTATTCGTACGAAGTGTATAATTTAAAGAAACTTAAAGTTCGCAATCATGTGCAAATTCTGTTAAAATATTAAATTTATTGCTCCTAAAGAGAAGTTTAAGAATATATGTTCTCACTATGCAAAATTATCTTCACGATCAGATCTGAAGAATAAAACATCCTGCCCCCTTTTGTAAGCAAATTTACAGAAGAAAAAATAGGAATTGAATGAATATATGCAACCCCGTACTAATTATATTGTCACAGATCAGAAAATATGCCAATGTGTTAGTAGAAGATTACCCGTATTACAATATGCGTCTCAAAAATATTTGCCAAAATAAAAGAGATGACGTAATAAATTGAAAACATCAATAATATCCGTACTCTTTATACCAGAAGGTCGTAATTGATTCCAATATATGCCAATATATATCAAAACATATGTCAATATACCTGTACTACTTATATTCTCGTAGATTAAAAGATATACACGTGTATTTGTAGAAGATTCGTACAACATACAATATATGAGTTTAAACAATTTTTGTCATAATAAAATAATTGCATAATAACTTGAAAATATCAATAATCCTTGAATCAATAATCCCCGAATATATAAATAACAATAATTTTTAAACCTGAAGACCGTAATTGATATTATCCAGTCAAAAATGCTATAAGAAAAATCAAATCGTTCTTTTCTAAAATATATTTTTATATCCATTTATTTATTATTCAAATCGAAAAAATAATTATTAAAATTAACAGACAGATTTAATTTAATTGCGTTTCTGAGTAACATGATATAAGATAGAATCTTATAACATGTTAAATATGTCATGTCTTATAACATAAACTGCGAAATTAAATAACGATTTTGATTTCTCTATACTTCTCATTGTTCCGTAAAAGCTTGTTTTAAATAAACCATGAACCATGGAGATAGATTTCCCCTTTAAATCATGTTTCAAACAATTCATGTTTTCAGAAAGTGACTAATTAACGCAAAAAATCTCCCATCAAACTCAGAGATTAAATTTTAATTCACTTTCAAACGATTTTCAAGCTTTTCGTTTGGATAAACCACGGAGTTAGGGAGTAGAACTCCTAGGAAAAAGTTCCGTTTTTCATTAATATCTCGACAACCCCAGGTCTTAGAAACTCGAAACTTGGACAAAATTTATGGGGGGATATTTCAAGGCTATTCACCAAATTTCATTAAATTCGGTTCAGCCGTTTTTCCGTGATGATGGGACAAACGAAAATTTCGTTTTTTACTAATATCTCGAGAACCACTGGTCGTAGAAACTCAAAACACGGATATAATTTTAAGTGGGGCTATTTCTGGGCTACCCACAAAATTTCATCAAATTCGGTTCAGCCGTTCTCCCGTGATGGTGTGACAAACAGACAAACAGACAGACAGACAGACAGACAGACAGACAGATGTGACAAACAGACAGACAGACAGACAGACAGACAGACAGACAGACAGACAGACAGACAGATTTTCATTTTTATTTATATAGATAGATAAAGAAGCAATTGAAATCGACACGTCAAAGTTCATACGAAGACTCTAAATTTTGGCCTGTGTCCCCTAAATCTATGGAATTTATCTAATTTCGTGGCTTTTTCTAATAGAATATGGGCACGTGACGTCACACAGACAATTTTGCCCTTACGTTTCCAAAACAAAATACTCGTTTGCTTTACAGTATGTGTTGTGAGAATCTCCCAGAAAACTATTCTGTCGTTCTCCTCTATTTTATTCTGACCCCATATATATAAATAATTGGCATCATTTGCTAAAGTAAACAGTTTTTTATTTAGAATTCACCAGATTACAGCAATTTTACGAAATTCCATCATTTTACAAGGTTTTAGTTCTATAATAACAAATCCACTGTTTCCACTCGCTTCATTACAGAATAATAAAGATAAAGAATTAAACGATAATATGTAACCATAGATATAAACATTTTGGACTCTTGTTTCCAAACTATAAGTGGGGAAAAAACAATGAGTAAAAATTGTAGCAGACGATCATAATGCTACTTTTAATAGTATGGAAATTTTTCATTATTTCTGTATTAAAAACGGTTACTTTAGAAATTTACAATCATTTAACCTCTCATTTTACTAAATTTATCTTGTTTGATGAATATTTCTAATTAACCGGAAAATAAAATATTCACTTTAATTAAAATATATACACGATTTTTTTTTTTTTTTATGAAAAATCGTTACATATCTTTCCCTTTACTCTCGCATATACATTGCAGAATTTGCTAGTCAATGTATACATATTTAGAACGCTAGTGAGTGATCACAATAAAAATGAGTAGTAGTGTGCATTAACTTAAAATTACTTATTTTCATCACAAAAATAAATTTCGATGTTAATGGGTTGAGTTTTAATTTTTATTGACCATCATCGTCCGTTTACCATTACACGCTATTGTAAAAAGAATGTCCTTTTGTCCTTACGTTTCTGCGCATTCTACCACGCAGGTTGTTTATTTACACCCATACTCTATAGATAAGGTGACCAATCGTCCTCCTTTAGGAAGGGCAGTCCTTCTTTTGTAGGTTCTGTCCTTCCTCGAAAAGTGTCCTCCTACCTGTCCTCCTTTTCGATATTTTAAAACTAATCTGTTAAGCTCTGTATTCAGAGATGCCGCGCCGAACTGTTACGCGTCATATGACGGTACAGTTCGGAATAAGGCTCCTCTATATACGAGCTGACTCGTCAAGCATATTGAAGCCCACCGAGGTCGAAAGCGTAATCCATTAGCATTAGCTCTATTCGTATTTTCACTTTAGAAAGTACTATTGAAATAATTTTTGGTAGGTGTTCTGCACCAAATTGCTCTAAACATACAGAAAAAGGTTTAGGTAATTTCGCTTTCCCAGAAATGAAGAGGGAATAAAAAAAATTGCTTATAAATAGTCGGCAGAATCATTGGATACCCGGTATAGGAGCATACTTGTGAAAGCTAAATTTTACAATATTGTAATTGAAACTTCTATTTTTATATAAAGTAGTATTTTAAACACTTATTTTATAATTTCGGTAACCGTAGTATGTATTATTATTGATTTTTATGTGTTATAACTTTATCTTAGTAAACGTGGTTTGTAGTCCTGAATGTGTTATTCTCTCTCTTCAAAACTTAAAAGTATAATTGCTTCAAATTATATATATATATATATATATATATATTAAAGATGTATTCATGTTACACCAATATATTTCAAATTTTATGCACTTTGTTGCATTTTTAGAGTATAATGAATCATAAAATTGTAGAATCCTACTGCTAACAAACTGTCGCCAAGTGGAAATCTTACCATATTATAATAATTATGTAAACATAAGCTAAAATGGTAAATAAATCGAAATGCATTTATCATAAAAGATAATGAATGATCAAATAGGGTTTTTTTACTCAAAACTGATAAAAATTATGTCTGAATGACTCAAATTTACTTTGGAACTGCACTGATATTTTCATCGCCAAGACGATGATTGGTGCCAATCATTTGAAGTAAACATTGGCGCTGTGTTTAGAGGATCCAGTTTAGAGGATTTCCTTAAAATAATCTTTTAAAGTACTTCAATTCTTTTGTACAAGACATAAAAAATATATCGTTTACAATACAGATTTATATAATTTATTATTATTATTATTAAAATTTTAAATGCTGTATTTATCTAATCTATACATCTACAGGTTTATAACAAAATTATCCCTCTTTAAAATTTTAGTACCATTAAAATTAAATACACTTTTTTAAAGTGCCCTCCCCCTGGGGTAATTCACACACTACTATGCATCATCATAAATATATATTTCAAAAACAACTTTTCATTATTTAGTTCAGGTATTTCAAATAATTCAAGGTCTTTCTGAGATCATAATAAGACCATATTTTATTCTATATAATGGTAGAACTGTAACAGATGTAAAATAGAAATATACGTCAAAGTATTTCATAAATTTTAATAAGACCGGATCTTTGCAAAAAATAATAATATAAAAAAATGTCCATCTATTTGTTAATCTGCTTATAGAGTGAGAATCATATTTTTGATTCTCGTTAATAAGTGTCGCGTACTTACAAATGTTACTCCAATCTAATTCATATTTATAAAAATGTAACTTAATTGTAAATTTGTTAACATTATCAAATACCTGTAAAAATCAATATTTGGAGCACGTGTTAAACCGCCAAATATGGTAACCCATGTATTTGTAGAAAGCTTGCTGGGCTTCAATATGCTTGATAAGTCAGCCTGTAGTAGAGGAGCTCTAGTTCGGAATAAGGCTCCTCTATATTGATGACGTGATTATGAAACGCATGCGCAGTGCATAGGAGAACTTCACGTGTCTTGCATTTGTCTCGCACCATTGCGCACTTCACTTTGTTTACTTTATATTATACTTCGTGTTTACTTCTAACGGAAATACGAAATTATTTCAATTCTTTTTCAATTGGTAACGATTTTTAGACAAGTGAAAAATCAAGATTGAAAGTTGATACTTTAGCTGCAGCACTTACGGTAAAATTCAATATGAAGGATATTTCTTGCTCCGAAATTTCCAATATATTGTTACTGTTAGAAAATGATATATTGACAACAAATATTCATTCAATGGGAAAATACTCGTTTAAGTAAATAATTAAAAGGGATGTAACCATAATTAGTGTATTTTTGTTTAAATTAATAAAATGTTTCATTTATTTACGTTGTACTTTTTTCTTAAATTTTTTCGTCCTCCTTTTCATTGTAAAAAAATTGGTCACCTTAGTTTTAAGGATGATTAAATATAACATAGGGATAGTTAATCGTAACTTTTAATTACCATCTTTTCCATTTTAGTCTGTGAGACTATATATACTTTTGTATTTGTTTATCTTAAATTGGTATGCATCCAATTTGGAATATGGGAAGTTGTATTTTAAATATTTTAAATCAATATTGTGTAAATATTTATATAGTGTAAATAAATTTATGTTGGTATATACACACGGCTTTATTCTTCTTCGCGCTCTAACCGGGCGTGTTCTAAAAGAGGTAGTTACCTCGGGACAGTATTTTTCAATTTATGCTTTGATTTACTGATACTAAATTAAACGTGTGAATGGAAAGAGACTGTATTTACGGGCAACCGTCACAGACTTTTGTAAAGTGAAACGACGCGAGGCCCCAGCACATAGTATTCACCTTTTTTCGACAGTCCGCTTCTAAAATTAATGGCCCACTGTCAGCTCACATTCGCGTAAACAAGAAGGGCCATCGCCATTAAAGGAAGCGGACCGCAGTTGGGCCCTCATTAATGAGACATCTCCTGGCGTTTGTGGCCCCAATTAATTATGCGGCTCACGCAGGGCTGCGAAAGGATGACGCCGGGTGGTGTCACGTGACCCACGCACTTTTATGAACGGAGTTTAGTTATAACCAAAATGAGAGAAGCGGGTCACGTGAGTACAAATGTTGGTGTTAGGCTGGATATTTTAAAGTGTGACTTTTTTTTCTATTATTATAAGGTGACCAATTTTTTTACAATGAAAAGGAGGACGAAAAAATTTAAGAAAAAAGTACAACGTAAATAAATGAAACATTTTATTAATTCAAACAAAAATACACTAATTATGCTTACATCCCTTTTAATTATTTACTTAAACGAGTATTTTTCCATTGAATGAATATTTTTTGTCAGTATATCATTTTCTAACAGTAACAATATATTGGAAATTTCGGAGCAAGAAATATCCTTCATATTGAATTTTACGATAAGTGCTGCAGCTAGAGTATCAACATTCAATCTGGATTATACGAAGTATAATATAGAGATAAAGTAAACAAAGTGAAGTGCGCAATCGTGCGAGACATGTGAAGTTCTCCTATGCACTGCGCATGCGTTTCATAATCGCGTCTTTCCGAACTGTACCGTCACATGACACGTAACAGTTCGACGCGGCATCTCTGAATACAGAGATTAGCAGATTAGTTTTAAAATATCGAAAAGGAGGACAGGTAGGAGGACACTTTTCGAGTAAGGACAGAACCTACAAAAGAAGGACTGTCCTCCCTAAAGGAAGACGATTGGTCACCTTATTAAAACGGAGAGAGAAGTAGGTCAAAAAGTACATAATAGGAAAAAGTCCCAGATGGGTAATTCACCGAACTTCACAGGCCATCGTCGGTCTCGCACTCCTTTGGATAGGAGCCGATCTTTTTACGTCTCCTTTTTAACGAGTCCTAGTTCCTTCTTCTCGCTCCTTTTTCTCTGTTTCTAAAAACTCTCTCTCTCTCCCAGATTTTAAAACACGCCCCTGAAGCGCATACAACTATCTCATTGGATTCTGGGTCTTAACCCCTTGCCCCCAAAGCAACGCCACTGACTTTTAGACCACCTGAAACAAAAAGCCCCTTCTCAAGCCCCTGCGAAACTGATATGCTTTCGGCCACTAATTCAAACAGGCCGCCAGCCCTATGATCCGTCCGAAACGGACAAACATTAAAATCTTTCGGTAAAAATGTGATCTCCAAAGAAAACTCTCCGACATCCTGTTTTCTATTTCTTCCGAGTGCAGCTGGCCAAACGAAAAGGCTGACCCCCCAAAATAAATACGTAAACTCTAGATCTCACCCCCGAAAATATTGAATCATGGGTTTACCATGCGACAAATACTGTATATTTGCATAACATACATTTAAACTTTTGCTTACGGATGGGACAGCGTCAATCATTAACGAAAAACCTCTCAAAAAGACAGGTATTTGGCATACCCTATCCCAAACTGTTCGATCCCTTTTGCAGACATTGGACGCCAATGTCTGCAAAGGGGGATCGAACTGTTTGGTATAGGGTATGTCAAATACCTGTTTTGTTTTTAGAGGTTCTTCGTTTGGGATTGAGGCTGTGCCACCCGTAAGCAAAAGGTTAAATTTAATCCTAATCATTGTTTTTTTGTGGGGGGAAAAAAAGGTGGTTAAACTTCACTGCGATTAGATACGTGAATAAGTGCCTTTCTTTAAAAATTTTACTTTGGTTCTTAAATATAATTAACTTTTTTTTATTTACTTATTTATAATTTAAATAGCAATTTCCTTCAAGCAGCAAGTCAATTCAAAACTCGAATAACTTTGTAAGGAAAAGTCCATGAGTGTACACGTTAAATCTAGTTATAGTGAGATGACCATGCCCGATCGAATAAAAGTGATTACAGCTCCCCCTACTAAATAATTTAAAAGAACTCAAAGATAAAGCGAGATAGTCAATTGCAAAGTTGTCTAATTAGCATTATCTAATTAGTAGGGATCGTTATATAAACCTTACAAAGTTGCCTTACTAGTATTGTCTAATTAAATATAGTAAGGATCTGCAATAAAACTGTTTTAGAAACTATTTATTTCTCACAATGAAAGGCAAATTGTAGTATTCAGGAATACTAAAATAATCTAGTGTACTCCTGGAGATTTGGTATATACTTTCTTAGTATAGAAGTATAAATGCATAGCAAAGATGTGCAGCTTCAATAAATACAAAAGTCAGAAACACAAAATCAGCGTTTATTAGCAACGTCAGAATCTTGCCATTCAGAGTAGGCTGAAAAAGAACTGGGAAGTTCACTTTGGAAAACATCGATTACACTCACGACCTGCCATCGTATGTAGTTTAACTTCTACCTATTCGAAGTCACATACTTGCACATATGGAAACGTTAGCTTGATATTTAAAAATGACTAGATCTACTCATACACATGATCGGTCGAGGGCGCGGTAGCCCAGTGGTTAGCGCGCGGGAATGGAACTCGGTAGGCCCGGGTTCGATTGCCACCGTGTTCATGCGGAGTACGATCACGTTAAATATGTGGATTCGTAAGTCTTTCCGAAAGGTTGGTGGTAGGGGAAGGAGAGTATAGAGTCCCACGGGGGATAAGACGCTTGTGGGTTACCCTGGTGTTGATAAGATTTTGATACGATTAGGAGAAAAAATAACCTGCCTTTTCTTTGCGAAATATCCCGCAAAGATCATCAAAATAAAAAAAAAGACTACGTATGTTCAAATATATACATTAAATGCCTTTATACTTAATTTTTGACGATGAAAAGAATAAGTCCAACCCCATTACACTAGGACAAGCCGTTCTCGAGATATTTTAGTTTTTTCCCGTTTTCGTTTCGTCACCTTTGAAAATAAGTCCAGTTACCCAATGAAAAGATAGACTGAATTAAAAGCGCCAATTCAGTGTCATTTAAAATATTTGTGGGTGTTATTCTGTGCAATTAAACTCAATTTAATAAATTATTAAAGAAATAAAGAAAAACTGAATTTGAGTCTTCAGGGAAAGCCATGTGCTGACCACATCAGAGTTTTAGGTATATTATTGTGTAGAAGACCCAGACCGTCCGACTCATCCAAAGGACACGAGCAACCATTTGGACGGCCGGGAGAGGTATATTATTGTGTGTCAGTTTAGTGTTCTTTTCAACGTTTTCACTACAACCTATTTATTGAATTGCAATTGAGCATATTGAGACCATGCTGGTACTATAATTCCCAAGGTGCGTTTTGTTATATAAACAGTGCCAGATTATCCATTGGGACAAGGAAGTTCAGGATCCGTGAATATTTTATGTCATGTGAAAGTCCCCAAAATTTTGTTGACCCGGGGACCCAAAATTCTATTCAAGGACCTAAAGTGAAAAGACTTAACGTGTAAGTTAGTCTCTTAATAAATCCCTTTTTTTTCACTTTCCCTGCAATACATGGTAATGTATAGGGAAAGTATTGGAATCATACCGAAAATCGCAACTAGAGTTTTCGACGATCTACACGTTTCGAGACCTCTAGAATACGAAAAAATCTGATGTGGGCAACCCATGACTTCCCCTGCAGACTCAAATTCATATTATCATTATTTCTTTAATAATTCATTAGATAGAGTTTAATTGCACCAAGTAACACTAAATTTGCATTTTAAATTCAATTTTTTTTTTATTTGGTAATTGGACATTTTTCCGATAGCGGCGTAACAAAAATGCAAGAAATCTCAAATATCTTGAGAACGGTTAGTCCTAAAGTGTAATGAAGTGTGTTATATTCTTTTCCTCATCAAAAATTGCGTATAAAACAAGAATTAATCGATATATTTCAGCATATGTATTCTTTATTTTTTTTTTAGATTTTTGTGGGCCATTTCGTAAAAAGAGGCAGGTTGTTCTTTTCCGAATCGTACCAAAATCTAATCAGCACGAAAGCATCCGACAAGTAACTCATCGACCAAATTTTGTGAAATTTAGTCAATTAGTATTTTAACTAGAGTGGATACATGAAATTCTTACGGGCCATTTCGCAAAAAAAGGCGGGTTCTGTTTTTACGAATCCTACCAAAAACTAATCAGCACCAAGGTCTTACCCAAGTGACTTACATACCAAATTTTATAAAATTCGGTCCATTAGTTTTTTAGTTAGAGTGGATACATACATTGCAAGACAGACAGACAGACAGACACACACACACACACACACACAGTCGTCACTCTAAAAATAGTTTTTTCGTATTCTAGAGGTCTCGAAACGTGTAGATCCGTCGAAAACTCGAGTTGTGATTTTCGGTATGATTCCAATACTTACTTATACATACTTACTTATATCATGTATTGCAGGGAAAGTAAAAACTGTTTTTAACGGGACGTCTGTATGTCTGTGAGTCTGTCTATCTGTCTGTGCAATGTATATATATCCATTCTAACTCATTGTCAGATTATCGATTTTTCGGAGTAACAACTTTCGGATGTGTGAAGTGTTAATGTATGTATTGTTCAGATGCGGCCTTTTTGTGAAAGTTCGCTTGGGGCCGCAGAAAACCTCGTGACTCTGCTGGATAAAATCGAGGAGAGCCCAATACTCTGCATACGTTCCTTTATCTCATAGGTTTTTTCGGGAAATCCACAATGTTCCGGCACTTTAGTCCAGAAGAGGGTTCTTCAAACCTAGGATTTTTACTTTCCCTGCAATACATGGTAATGTATAGGGAAAGTATTGGAATCATGTCGAAAATCGCAACTCGAGTTTTCGACGGATCTACACGTTTCAAGACCTCTAGAATACGAAAAAACTATTTTTAGCATGACGTCTGTGTGTGTGTCTGTGTGTCTGTCTGTCTGTCTGTCTGTCTGTGCAGGTTTTGTATCCACTCTAACTAAAAAACTAATACACCGAATTTCACAAAATTTTGTAGGTAAGTCACGTGTGAGCGAGTCTGGTGCGGATTACTTTTGGGTACGATTCGGGATAAAAGAACCCGCCTTTTTTTTGCGAAACGGCCCGCAAAAGCTTGTATCCACTTTAGCTGAAAAACTAATGGACCGAATTTCACAAAATTCGGTAGATGAGTCACGTATAGATCACCCTGGTACTGATTAGATTTTGGTACGATTCAGAAAAAAATAACCTGCCTTTTTTTTGCAGAATGGCCCGCAAAAATTGCCAAAATCTAAAAGCTACGTATGCTCAAATATATCCATTAAATGCTTGTTTAATACGTAATTTTTAACGAAGAAAAGAATAAGACCAACCCCATTACACTAGGACTAGCCGTTCTCGAGATATATTAGTTTTTTCCGTATTTTCTCCACGCCATCTTTGAAATGAAGTCCAGTTATCAAATGAGAACGAAAATTGAATTAAAAGTGAATTAAATGTAATTAAAATAAAGAGAACGTGAATATAAGTCTGCAGGGAAAGTCATGTGCTGCCCACATCAGATTTTTTTATTTCAGGGCAAATGCTTACCAACTGAGCTAAGGAAACCAACTGAACTTGTGAAAGAGGCTCACATACTCTCTTCTTTTGCACGCAGAGCGTAGCCATGCAGGGGCAAGAGGGAGCTAACCCCCCCCCCCACACACACACACACACACACACGAAGTATACTCAGCCCCCCCCCCCCGATATAAATATTAAAATTTTAGTAGAGGTATGAAATTTCATTCAAAATATCATCCAAATTTCGCATAAAAAATATCTTTATGATATTTTTATATATATATTATATATATATATATATATATATATATATATATATATATATATATATATATATATATATATATATATATATATATATATATATATATATATATATATATATATATATCTTTATCCTTAGTCTTGGTCTATAGTTACTCATTTGTAACAGATATGCTAGAGATGGGTTCTTTTGTACATACAGTAGTTTATGCATAATTTACGATTAAAATCTTTCATTTTATATATATATATATATGTAATATATATATATATATGTGTGTGTATATATATGTAATATAAATAGAATGTTTCTTTAATACGAAGCATTTTTGCTTGATTTTTTTGTTTTCTTATTTGCATTCCTCATTTTTGAAATTTGTTGATTGTCTTTGTCCTTATGACTTGCATTATGCTATATTATTTCCTCTTTTTGTCTTAATTTCTTTTATTTCTTTGTATTTGTAGAAAATTTTGGAATAGTGTATTATGAGTTACTACATACATTCTAACTTTGGATTTAATAATTTATATTTATATGTAATATAAATATATAGGAAGGGAGGGAAGGGAAGAAGAGTAATATATTATACAATAATATATTTAAAAATTTATAGGAAATATAGACTCTTTCTCTTTGCCTATCCTCCCATAGCATTAACATTAGGCCCCTGAGGATCCCTTTTCAAAGACCCCCCCCCCCATAGCGCTCTTCAACTCCGACCACAAGTGACGTCACCTGTGGTTTAATTACTTCGTTTTAATTTTTTTTAATTAGCTGAATTTGTGGTTATACTGATAATCAATTAATTTGCATATTTAATTTTAAAATTTTAAAAATTATGACAATAGTTTTTAGGATATATACTTTTGTGTAATTGCAATGTTCACTGTTATACATTATAGAGTCAAAATCAACCGATAAATAGTTAAGAGTTAATATTAAGCTATGACTTGCATTAATTTTCGGAATTTTTATTTTTCTATTAATTCAGTTTTACTTCTTTTTAATACTTATATTAAAATCAATTGTAATTATTATTAATATTGATGTATATTAGCTATGTGGATATATATAATCAACTCTTAGTTTACAAATATAAATATGCAATTATTTGTTAATAATTTATACGGATTGATATACAGGGTGTCCAGCGCTATCGGTGCTCAATGGCTATTTCCTCAACCGTTAGTCACAGAGATGTACTTCCAATTGCAAAAATGTTTTAAATTTTAAAATCTATTATCTTAGAAACAGTTTAAATCAATAAATACATTTCTGAAAGAAATACGAAATATAAATTTTTATACGGTCCCCCGGTCCTACCAATTATATTTAGGAAAATCATCCTCATACAATTTCATGCAAAATAAAGAAAAATTTCCCTTTTACGACCAAAATTCACCGAGTTATGAAGCATTAAACTTTATGACTTAAGTCGTTTTTCCACGCATAAAAATGTCCCGTTTCAGACAACCAACCAATCAGAGACCGTATTGACCATTTCTCCAGGCAACCAACCAATCAGAGACCGTATTGACCATTTCTCCAGGCAACCAACTAATCAGAGACCGTATTGACCATTTCTCCAGGCAACCAACCAATCAGAGACCGTATTGACCATTTCTCCAGGCAACCAACCAATCAGGACCGTATTGACCATTTCTCAGCACAAAAAGTGCTCCAACTTTAAACAGCTTTAAGTCGGTCAATTTTGGTCGTAAAAGGATGATTTTTTTTTTATTCTACATAAAATTGTATGAGGATGATTCTCCTAAATATAATTGGCAGGCCCGGAGGACTGTATAAAAATTTATATTTCGTATTTCTTTCCGAAATGCATTTATTGATTAAAACTGTTTCTAAGATAATAGATTTTAAAATTTAATTGGAAGTATATCTTGCAATTGGAAGTATATCTCTGTGACTAACGGTTGAGGAAATAGCCATTGGACACCGATAGCACTGGACACCCTGTATATAATACTAACTATTATGGTTTATAAATGATAATGAGTAATTGTGTTTTTACTGAGCCCCTAATTCAAGACTATTGAGCCCCCCTTGAATTTCACTCCAGCGCCTCTTCAATTTCATCTCTGGCTACGGGCCCGTGCACGATCACCTTATAATCGATGGTCGACCCGACATTTAAGGGTCAGGGAAATGCTCACCACCTTCCGGACATTACAATTTTGTTTCAGCTCATCTTCAAAATTCCTTTTTTTCCCATTGCATTCCAGCTCCGGGATTCTCATTGATACCACCTACCGACTGCCAAATCTGTACTCCGTTAGGCAACTGGGTGTCACGATTCTTTGGGCCCCATTAGGGTCACGCATTAAGTGCCATTTAAGTCTTCAACGACTTAACTTAGTTGTCTTTGGACGTGGGAACCCAGCAAGAATGTCGTTAGCGAAGGTTTGTTGAAAGAAGCCGTCACTTTTATTTTCAGGGGTGTAATTTGGAATCTGGGTTGGCGAAGTTATTAGGCTCATCCGTTTCTGTCTCTCTGTCTGTATTTATTTATTTAATGTACGACATACTTTAAGTAAATGCCGACTGCTTTGAATGGAACTTTGGGCATATTGTTGTAAATTATGGTATAGAATATAAATAGTGTAAATGTCTATCATTTTAGCTATAACTGTATTCTTTAACTCTTTTCTTTATGCGAATGACATCTATGGTTAAGTCAGCTCGGGTTGAAATCAGAGAGTTACGAAATATGTACTTTGAACGTTTATACCTCAGAACCTAATAGATAAATATCTGATGTGGGCAACACATGACTTTCCTTATATAATGTAATGAATTTACAGTAAAAAAATAGGTTTTTCTTATAGTAGATACTTATATTCTTTCCAAGATATTGAATTTTCGATGATTTGGTGTCATTTTTATCCATTTGGCGAGATTTTCATTAATTTGGCAACATTTCAAAAAGTCGTCAAGTTGGCGATATTCCACTAAATTCGCCGCCAAAATCTCGCTAAGCGTTATGGATTGAGATATAAGTTACTGTTACAGCAGATAAATGACTATTGTCGTTCAAATACAAAAGTATTACGCAAAGTATCTTTTTCATGAATGGAACGAGCTAGATCCTCGAGAATGATATCACCCAATTTATCGCATGATATTACATATGATAAGTGAACATGTTTCTCAATAGGAAATATTTTTTTTTTTATTTTATGATTTTTGATAATTTTTTGTTTGAAAAATGTGCAATATCTCGAGAACGGTTCATGTTAGCGTTCTAAAATTTATGTCAATCGTTTTCTAATGAAAAATTACATAAGAAATGTCTATTTGCGTAACTTTATTAGCGGTTTTGATTTTTTGACGATTTTTTCAAAATTTCGCTCGAATATTTAGGGGGTTCTGAACATTCGATTGCGTATAAAAACAATAGGCTTCCAGTGTTTATAGATTGTGATTTTTGTACCAAATTTCGTTCGAACCGGTCTATTCGTTCGTCAGTTATCGTCTCCACAGACTCACTGACATACACACACACACACATACTTTCACACACACACACACATACTTTCACACACAAACACACACACACATTCTTTCACACACACACACACACACAGAGACATCACTTCAAAAATGTTTGATTCGTGATCAGGGATGCTTGAAACGTGCTCTCCCGTCGAAAACTCGAATTCGAGTTTTCGACACCGTCACAATACTTTCCTTATACATTATGTATATAAAGAAAGTAAAAATAGAAAAAAAAATTTACTTGGTACTTTTTTTTTCTTTTCGGAAATAAGATATATATACGTCCGTGAAATGTTTTCATACTTCTAAAAAGAGTTGAATCTTGCAATTTGGAACATAGATGGCTCGACTGATTTTACAAAAACTCGAAATTTCTCCATAACAGCGGGTTGGGACGGGGGGCGATTTTATTCCCCATATCTGGTTCATATTCGAAAAGTTTCGCTATTGCTTCGGATATGAATAAACATTGTTATGAATAATCGTTGTTGTACGAAAGTTAAAAAATCTAATATGGACAGCACATAACTTTTCCTATATAATGCAATGAATTTATTTATTTCATAGTAAAAATTCTGATGTGAGCAGCACATGACTTTCCCTGCAGATTCAAACTCATTTTCTCTTTATTTCTCTAATGATTCATTAAATTGAGTTCAATTGCACAAAATAACAGGAATAATTATTTGAAATGACACTAAATTTGAACTTTTAATTCAATTTTCGTTTTAATGTGGTAACTGGACAAATTTTCAAAGAAAGTAAAAATGCATAAAAACTAAAATATCTCGAGAACGGCTAGTAACTAGAGTTATGGGTTTGGTCTTAATTCTTTTCATCGTCAAAAATTACGTATAAAACATGCATTTTATTGTTACATGTAGTCTTTGAGCATGTGTAGTCATTTGTTTTAGATTTTGACGATTTTTGCGGGCCATTTCGCAAGAAAAAGACAGGGTTTCTTTTCCCGAATCGTACCAAAATCTAATCAGCACCTGGGTAGCCCATAAGTGACTTATCTACTAAATTTTGTGAAATTTGGTCAATTAGTTTTTAAGCTAGCGTGGATACATACTAATTTTGCGGGCCATTTCGCAAAAAAAAAAAAAAGGTTCTTTTATCCCGAATCATACCAAAATCGAATCCGTACCAGAAATTGAATGTATGTTTAGGTACTTATTTAGGGACTAAGAGATTTTTAGCCTACTTTTTTCAGTATTTGATGCATGCATTCGTTTGTTAAATATCTAGTATTTATAAATAGTTTTACCTAATTAAATTGTGAAAAGAACGTGTATTCGCTTGCTAGTCATTCATAAATATATACAAAAACAATTTCAATTTTTCCGTCCAAGCGAACTTTCACTTCACTTTACGAACTTTCACATAAAATATCTTCTAAGTTATAAAAGATAGACATAAACAGTAAGAGACAAAACTCTTCAGTAGAACATCCAGTTTCTAAATTAATATATGTTTTATTTAACAAATGCCTTATTGTTTATAAGAAATCGTCTTGTCAAGTCAAAGGAGATTGATTTTTTTTTTTTTTTCGTTTTAAAAGTTCGTAATGCTTATCTCGAAAACTTAAAGTGCTAGCTATAAAAAGTATAGAAGTGATTTGTAGTTTTTTGAAAGACCTACAAGGATATATAAATCAAGTTCTCAGTTGATATAAGCAAATCCTGAGTTTTCGAACTATATTTTCTACTTAAAAAAGATTATTCTAATTTCGATACTTTAATGTTGCCCTATTAGAAGTCCTCTTCCAGATATGGTATTTTCTTTATAAAGTCCATGGCGAAAAGAACCATTATCATTATTAAACTAGAAAGCTAGATGACATTGGATCATATACAGGGGAAGGGGGAAAAAGATCTGCCTCTCTGTATGATCCTACAAAAAATTTATCAATATTGGACTATTACTCAAAGCATCGGGCCATACACTCAAAACCGGTGGCTTTCAAAGCCAACTCTTTCAAGGAAAATATTACGCCGTATTCAAATTAAAATGCAACAAAATCTAGCACTTAAGGATGAGCGTAGTAAATCTTCTGCCCTATCCGCTCTTTGTTAACTTTCGCGGCACACGTTTTTCGCCGAAATTCTGCTCAAACAGTTGCGAAATGTTTTCTGAAAGATAAAATTCAATGCTTAGATTATATTAAAACTAAATTTAATACCCAATAAAACATAGAATATATTTTTTATTTTAATCCAAAATATTTTTGGTGCTGCCATCTGTTGTCGTAATTTAATTCATTCCGATTATTTTTATTTTTTAATGAACATTTTTAAATATCTATTCCTTCTAATACAGTATTGAACACAACGACAGATCATATATAATAAAGCCACAATCACGGAAAGGTAATTTCTCATTCTAAAAATTTGATAAGGGGATCTGAATGTACATGGCTGAGGACTGCAGCTTTGTCTTCAAGTTCCTTTGTCTTTAAGTCCAAGTTCAATTACGTTTCCGTGATTGTGGCATTATTGCATATGATCTGTTGTTATATTTAATAGCGTATTAGAAGGAATAGACGTTTAAAAATGTTCATTAAAAAATAAAAATAGTGGGTATGAATTAAATTACGACAACAGATGGCAGCACCAAAAATATTTTGGATTAAAATAAAAAATATATTCTATGTTTTATTGGGTATTAAATTTAGTTTTAATATAATCTAAGCATTGAATTTTATCTATCAGAAAATATTTCGCAACTGTTTGAGCAGAATTTTCGCGAAAGTTAACAAAGCGCGGATAGGGTAAATTTATTTCCAAAACAATGTGATAATAATATATATATATATATATATCATAGATTTAATCTATCTATTTCTTCAGAAACATACATTTTTGTGTTTGCTTCTACAAAAAACTTGGACATGATTAGATTTTTGTAGAGGTTAACAATTCATGATTTAGGCTTAGAGCCTTGTCCACGTGTAAGGCGTTTGTGCTTGATTTCGTTTGTTATACTTATTTCGATTCCTTACCTTTGTATTATATTTTTCATTGACTTGTTGATTCGATATTAATTTTTTTATTTTTTCCATATGCTTGAGGATTAATTGATTTTTACATTTGTTTTGTACGCCAGTTAGATAGTTGAATTTAGTTTAAGTTTTTCTTTTTTTGTTTCCATACCTTTTAATTTGGTTGATTTTCTGTAACTTGATAGCTAGTGTTTTGTATTTTTAATCCATTTGATTGATGATTTGCTGTATTATATTTTATTCTGTGGGTGTTTTTAAAAAGTTAGGTTTATCGTGTTACATCTTCTTACTTTTCGTTCATTGGATTTTCAAACTTCTATTATTATATATATATATATATATATATAATCATTATATCAGCAAGGCTTTTTGGCCGAGAGAACACGTGGAACATCAGTTGTCAAGTGTTCCTATATAGTTTTTAACTACTATATTTACTTAAAGAGAATTCATTATTAGGCTAATATAATGATTATATACAGGGTGTCCCAAAAAGATTGAAACGAGCTTTAATTCTTTACCTGTTGAAGATAAGTGGGTAATGTAAATTGCAAAACTGTTGAAAGTAAGGTAGGAAATAAGACCTGTTAGTTAATGAAATAGTCCTCCCATTCATTTTCAAAAAGTTACACTTTTTAAATTTTTATGCGACCCCTTTAAACAAATCTGGTCAATCAGAAAATTTTAATTTTTAATGCAGCAAGATCATTAAAAAAAAACCACATATCTGTATCTTTAAAATCAACTGAATTATGATAAAGGAAAAAATCAGACGGATCCCACTTTTCCGTACCATGTGAAAGGCTGTTTCATCAGTGAAAATAGGGATCATAAACAAATGAACGATGAAAATTGTTTAGATCAAGAATATGTTAATATGTGCCAAAATTTTTTATCACAAATGCATCTAAATAAAGCATTACACTGACAGAGATTCTATAAATCAGTAGTACTCACTACGCGGTTGGGTATTCTATATATTATCATCCAGTTTTATATTTTTTAGGATATGTCACAAATTTACATTTCTAATTTGATATATACCCCATTCACAATGTTCAATTTTCAATTAAATATAACTCGCTCAATTTTAAAGATACAGATATGCGGTTTTTTTTTTCCCCCTTAATGATCTTGTTGCATTAAAAATAAAAATTTTCTGATTCACCACATTTGTCTAAGGAAGCCGTTTAAAAATTTAGAAAGTGTAACTTTTTGAAAATGAATGGGAGGGCTATTTCATTAACGTAGTCTTATTTCCTACCTTACTTTCAACATTTTTGCAATTTACATTGCCCACTTATCTCCAACAGGTAAAGAATTAAAGCTCGTTTCAATCTTTTTGGGACACCCTGTATATATTAGTAGCTAAAAATTAATAGGAACTCTTGACACATCTGATGTCTGTCTTGACACATCTGATTTGTCCTCTCGGCTAAAAAGCCCTTAAGGTTTCTTGGCCGAGAGGACAAATGGAACATCAGAATGTGTCAAGTGTTCCTATATAATTTTTAACTACTATATTTATTTAAAGAGAATTCATTATTAGGCTAATATAATGATTATGCATATATTATTATCACAGGTGACTACAGAACTTTCTTTTCACGGAAGTGAGGGGTGAGGGCAGCAAACTCAAGGCTAAGACGTACAACATGGTCTTGCTTGATGAACGCCTTTATGATATTGAATGTCCAGGGAGGAAAGTGCTCCCTATGAGCGCCCTTGATTATTACATATTATATTTCATAAATTTTATATATATAGTCAGTGGCTTCGACAATGGTGGGATTTTGGGGATCATAGCCCCTCTGAGGAACCCATTGAAGTTCGTATAGAAATGATATTTTAACTTGGAGAAATAGAAAAACAAGAATATTTTCTACGCTACTGTATTAATACGATACTATATTAATACTGTATAAATCTTTTCTGGTGACGCTACTAATTAAATTTGGATCGGTAGCATAAAATGTCTCTGGTAAGGGCTCGACCCCAATATGTTTGGTGTCGCCATCTATGATCAGAAGAACGATTTGTACATATTACAGTATTTTCAAAAGTACGAAAGCTACACTGAATATATTTGTATTCCGCAACATAATACGCGGCCGTCAATGAAATTAAATTTAAAATATATAATGTGGACAGCACATGATTTTCCCTTCGGCCTGAATTCATTTTTCTCTTACTTCTTTTACAGTTCATTTTTTCTTTATTTCTTTCATAATTCATTAAATTGAGTTTAATTGCATAAAATAATACGGCTAATTATTTGAAGAAACACTGAATTATCAGTTTTAATTCAAATTTTGTTTTCAAAGTCGACTTGGCAAATATGCTAAAATCTTGAGAACAGTTAATATTAGAGTTTTGGGATTAGTCTTTCTTTGTCGTCAAAAATTATGCATAAAACAAACATTTAATTAATATATTTAAGTATATGAAGTCTTTTATTTTAGATTTAGTCGATTTTTGCGGGCAGGTTCTTTTTTCCAAATCGTACCAAAATCTAATCAGCACCAGGATCACCTACAAGTGACTGTTCTGCCAAATTTTTCGTAACTGGTAAATTAGTTTTTGAGCTAAAGTGGATACATACATTACACAGACATTACACCAGTGTTTCTTTCGGCCACACCTCCGGGAGGGGCGAATGCCCCACGGAGACGTGTATTCCCCCCCCCCTCCCTCCCCGGATTTATTTTATGAAACCTACTTTCTATTTATATGATACAGCATTTAGATATACTTATATAGGGTAAATAGAAAACTTGCCCCCCCTAAAATGTCATCCCCCCCGGCCAAAAAGTCCTGAAAGAAACACTGCATTACACTAAAAATAGTTTTTCATGTTCTAGAGTGCTTGAAGCGTGTAAGACCATCAGAAGTTTGATTTTTGACACAATTCCAATACGTTCTCTATACATTACTATGATTGTAAGGACATTAAAAATAAATAAAATTCTCGATTAGCTAATAAATAAATTTCACAGCACTATTTGAGTAAGATCCAAGAAACTAAAGGGCGAATTTTCTAAAGGCAAAGCCTAGGTGACAATGTTTTTTGCATGCAAAATTTTGGTGATAAAAATTATATACCAAAATATTTTACAATAAAAAAAAAATGAAATTGCAAATGAATAAAAATCAGATCATGCATTAAATTTAATTTAATAGCATAAAATAAAATCGATACTTATTTGATATTATATCCAATTGGCAATTTTAATATATCTTCCTTTTCATTTGACAATTTCATACATTTTGAAACATCACCAGCGTCTCAAATTTCTAAAAAGCTGAAATATTTCATGAATGGTTTCTCCTAGAGTTATGAGGGTATATTAGTTATGGGTTATAATAATTATGGGATTATTCGTTTCGTTGTCAAAAAATTACGCATAAAACAAGCATTTATTAAATATATTTAAGCATAGTCTTTCATGCCAGAATTCTGATATTTTTGCAGGCCCTTTCGTAAAAAATGTCGGTTCTATTTTACCAGATTATACCAAAATCTAATCAGCACTAGGGTGACACACAAATGACTCGCCTACCAAATTTTCTGAAATTTTGTCAAAAAATTTTTAAGTTAGAGTAGATACATACATTACACAGACAAATTGGCAGGCAGACATTACGTTAAAAATGGTTTTTTTGTGTGCCTGAATAATGAAGATCCGTCCAAAACCAGATTTCAAATTTTCGGCACAATTCCAATACTCTCTCTACAGGGTGTCCCAAAAAGATTGAAACGCACTTTATTCTTTACCCGTTGGAGATAAGTGGGCGATGTAAATTGCAAAAATGTTGAAAGTAAAGTAGGAAATAAGACTACGTTAATGAAATAATCCTCCCATTAATTTTAAAAAAGTTACACGTTTTAAATTTTCATACAACCCCTTACACAAATTTGGTCAATTAGAAAATTTTTATTTTCAATGCAACAAGATCATTAAAAAAACTGCATATACGTATCTTTAAAATTGAGCGAGTTATATTTAATTGAAAATTGAACCTTGTGAATGGGGACCCTATAACAAATTAGAAATGTAAATTTACGACATATCACAAAAAAGATAAAACTGAATGATAACACATAGGAGACATTTTTGCGAATTCCTAATAGGCTCACGATGCAATCAGATTCTTAAGTACTTTTCAATAAATAAGTACTTTTTTAATAATTAAGTACTTTTAAGTACTTTTGCTTTTGTTATAAACAATTTCTATCCTCAATTTGTTTATGATCATTAATTTCACTGATGAAACAGCTTGTCACATGGGGTACGGAAAAGTGGTATAAGTCAGATTTTTTCCTTTATAATAATTCAGTTGATTTTAAAGATGCGGATATATGGGTTTTTTTAATGATTTGTTACATTAAAAATAAATATTTTCTGATTAACCAAATTTGTCTAAGGGGGTCGTATAAAAATTTAAAAAGTGTAACTTTTTGAAAATTAATGGGAAGACTATTTCAATAAAATAGTCTTATTTCCTACCTTACTTTCAACATTTTTGGAATTTACATTGCCCACTTATCTCCAACAGGTAAAGAATTGAAGCATGTTTCAATCTTTTTGGGACACTCTATATACATTACCATGTATTGTAGGGAAAGTAAATAATCTTATGTGGGCAGCATATGACTTTCCCTACAAACTCAAATTAATTTTCTATTTTTCATAATTCACTGAGTCGAAAATCGAAAACTCAGACCACTTGAGTAGCCCTAGGGCTTACAGCAGTTGTTTGAATGGCATAATTCACAAAGTGTATTTGCACAAAATAAAAGTTAATTATTTGAAACTGTACTGAATTTGTAGTTTTGCTTAAATTTTTATTTAGCAACTGAACATTATTTTCACAGGCTGCATTGAAAAAATGCGAAAAATTAAAATAGCTCGAGTACAATTAGTCCTAGATAACCAAATACATTAAAATTAAAAGATTGCAATGGGCAGGATATTTGCTAAGAGTGGATAACAACAGAATCTCATAAAAAAAACTTGTATGTCCCACTGATCGGGAGAAGACCCAGAACTTAACCAAAGTTGGATCGATTGTGTGATCAAGGACTTTGAAAAATTTAAAAATTGGAGAAGCATTGCACCAAGGGGGGTCACTTGGAAGGATCTTCTTAGGAAAGTCAGGATCCACAGTGGACTGATGAACCACTGATAATGATAATTAGTCCTCTGGGCAACCTAACTTGATTATGCAGCAAGATGGATTCTTACGTTATGAAAACTGAAACATCACAAATATATGGCAGAAAAAATGAATGATGAATATAAATCCACCTTTAATAAAATCTTAATGAATATATTGTGAAATTAATTGCTTTGTAATTTTAATTTTAGTGTATTATTTTTCTATTTTTTTTTTACTGACCATGCATGTCAAAACACTTTCCATGAATCAAGCCCTAGTAGAGCTCTTTTGCTTTCCTTTTTGCAACCCTTGAGGCGAAACCCGAGAAAAGAAAAAAGCCTTCTTGGCATCCGAATTTTCCAGCCTTTTTTGTTTACAACATATTTGTTCCTTTTCGGATTTCATAAATTTTTAGGTCGATTATTTAAGTTCTCATATATAGAAACATTTTATCAAAATATAGAAACATTTTTAATGTACAATTTAACATTTATCATAACTGTATGTGCTTTATATTACATGCAGACACCAAGCTAAAACGTTTTGCAGTGCATAATATGTATGTGTTTGTAAAAGTCTTGCAGTATATAATATGTATGATTTTCCAAAGCATACTTTAACAAAAAAGATCAATCATGCATACAGCATTGATTATGAAACACTTTCCAACTTCAATGCAATTTTATATAAACATCTCTAAAATGTGATACATTCCTCGGTAATATTTTAAAAATTATCACAGTACTACATTAATTTATTATATTTGAAAACTTAAAGCTTCATCGAAAAAAATGAACTTCATTCAAATGACGGCATTGAAATATAAATTGCCTGGGTTAAACATCTCTAAAATGCGATACATTCCTTGGTAATATATTTTAAATTATCATAATAATACAATAATTTATTGTATTTGAAAAAACTTCATCGAAAGCAAATGAACTTTATTCAAATGACATCATCGAAATATAAACTGCCTATTTTCAAAGGCAAAAATTTACCTATTTTCAAAGGCAAAAATTTACCTATTTTCAAAGGCAAGATGGCAAAAATGTAAAAAACTGAAATATCTTGAGATTGGTTAACCCTAGAGTTATGGGGTTGGTCCTTAAAAATCATGTATAAAACACTCTGCAAACACCTAATCTGTAGCACTGTGGAAGCTACAAAGGACTTTTCACTCAGTCACCAGTGACTGGGTTGTCAGATCAAGCATTTGATGCAAATTTTGGCAACAGAGAATTATTGTACAAGAAATTTTCCACTCGCGCAGTATGCCTAAAGAAATTACGATTGATTATATGCATACAAATATAATTGAATTAAATTTGCTTAAAAATACGAATATAAATAAACTCATACATGGACATATAAAATTAAGAAAAATTATAAAATTAGCATAAATTAATCAGCTAATAATGTCAATTCAAGGTTTCAAAGATTTTGTGTTGACCATATTCATTACTCATAGTAATATGAAAATTAGTATTTTATTAATTTCTGCAGTGTGTTTGTTTTAGTTCTTTTAATTTTGAACCTTATCGAGTTAGCCCATTCTGGGTCTGCCATATGAATGTACTGATATTTAGGAAATAACTTAAGAAACAGAGCAGCTATAACGTTCAAATTTAATATGTCATTGTCTTTTGTGGTATATTTTAATTTTTGTTAATTTTTTGCTACTCAACCATGTTTATATACCCATTTTCTTGTAGATGTCTTTGGAATATTTTCTCACGGTACACTATGATAAGGAGCATTATCAATAACGATCACACTGCAGTTCAATATTCAGCAGGAGTTTATCCTTGAACCAGGTGTCATTTCCACGTGATACTCTAAAGAATCATTTTTGCTTGAAAAATTTTGCATGTGTTCAACATGAAACCATCTTGAATGTATTAAATTAAATCTGGACTCTTTTCCTGATAAGGGTTTCAATCCAATTGAAAAACCACTTAAAAAAACCTGTTTAAAAGACTGAATTGTGGGAAATGTTGGTAAAAATAAATATAGAATATCAAATCACAGATTAATTGACATCATGTTAAACTGGATTATAGAACAAATGGTTTGAGATTTGGCTGTAAAAGAAAAAAAAACTTCCTTGATAAAACTTATCATCCAAATTTGCAATAATAATAAGGAAGAAATAAATTTTTATAAATTTTTTTAATTCAAAATTATTTTTATCATGTTGGATATATATTTGAGGTGAAATATTCTGAAAATTTCAAATCCGTTTAAATTTTAGTTCTATTTTTAATGGCTTTAGAAATAGAAAGTTTGACTGGAAATATAAAAGACATTTTAACTTTTGCAAAAACGACTGCAGTCTCCTGCATAGATTTGCCATATGGCGACTTCTCGCTAAAACCAAACCAATTAATTTTGCCATAGAAGGGATTGAATACAAATATATTTCACTTCCCATTATATGTAAAAATATTTTAATTTTAATCTATTTCATTTATTCTTTCTATTAATTTTGTAGTTGAAATCTCAAAGAAATTCTGGTTCAAAAAATATTTTTTATCAACTTTTATGGTGCATTATTTCTTTCGGCAAAAGATTAAAAATCTAAATTGTTACCTTCTACACCACTACAGATTAGGTGTTCGTCAAGAATAGCATTTAATTGATACATTTCAGCATATGTATTTATTTTAAATTTTGCTTGCTATTTTACAAAAAAAAAGGCAAGTTTTTTTTTTTTTCAAAGCATACCAAAATGTATTCAGCACCAAGGTAACCTATAAGGGACTTGCTCACCAAATTTTGTCAATTAGTTAAGCTAAGGTAGATATAACACATACATTGCACAAACACACACATGAATGTCACGCTAAAAAATATAGTATTTTTCATAAACTAAATATCTAGAAATTTGTTAGATCCATCAAAAATTTGAGTTTCAATTCTTGACACAAATCTAACACTTTCTCTACATATTACCATGTAGGGCACGACAGCCCAGTGGTTAGTGCACAGGAATTGAACTCGGTAGGCCCGGGTTCGATTCCTGCCGTATTCAAGCGGAGTACTATCATATTAAACATGTGGGTCCATAAGTCCTTCCGAGAGATTGCTGGTAGGGGAAGGAGGGTATGGTACCTGTGGATGTCTCCCCTACTGGGTTCCGGTCTAAATTGAATGGCACTACCCGGCTATCCAAACACATACCTTACACCTTTCCGGTAGGGTAGGTCGGATGGTCTGGGTCTCAACAACAACATATTACCATGTATTGCAGGGAAAGTAAAAGGATTTAAAATAATTAAAGACACAAAATAATATAAAAGATTGTCTTAAAAAAACAAGAAGAATTACCCATTAAAAATTACAGCAAATGTTAATATGGCTTAAACTTCAAATCTTGTTTTTAAAACCAAAGCTTAACTGTGTCTACCGCAGTTGCTCCTGTCTTCAGCTGTGTGTGCCATCCTCAGTTGTCAACTTGATTTGAGTCAGTTAGGTTGTATTTCTTGTCAATTCTGAAGAAGAAAGCTGTTATTTACCTTTGAAACTAGTAGACCAGTGTGTTTTCCACTACACTATTCCACTTAACTTTACACATGGACTCTCTAACTTCATCCAACATCTTTGACGGGCTTGTTCTTGGCTCCCAGAGCACGTAGACAGCTGAAACTTGGCACATCATCTTGCAGGACCTTTTCCTCTTTAAAATTTTCATGCCACTACATTAAGCTATTATGTCTGTTTGTCCCTTCATTCAACATCTTTGACAGGATCAATCTTGGCATACAGAGCATGTAAAGAGCTTAATCTCAGTACACAGGTGGAATGTTTTCATAAAATTTTCAAGTCATTATATTGTTGATACATTATTTAAGTATGTTATGATTATGTTTTTGTTCTTTTCATGCATTTTTTTTTTGTGTGTGAATTATGTTTTACTACATACAGATGAAATGTTCTCTTGGTTCTAATATGTCGTACATAAAATCCTTGTCATTCCATTACATCAATTATGTACATTATCTTTTACAGGCTCATTCTCTGCTACCAGAGCATGTGGAGAACTGAAACTCACCACATAGTTTCATCTCATGAAACATTTTTTTCTATAAAATGTTCACTTTATTATGTTACATCATTTAAATATGTCATGACTGTTTTTGCCCCCTTTCATATATTCTCCTGCTTCTAACAAGCTGGAAGTAAAATTTTTAAGTCACTACATTGCCATTATGTACATCATCTTCTATGGACTCTTTCTCAGCTCATATAGAAAGCAGAGACTCGGCCACACAGATTCATCTTGTTGAAAATTTTCATCTATTAAATTTTTACATCATTATGTTACACATCATTTATGTACATCATGACTATGTTTTTTTCCTTTTCATACATTTTCTTTATAAATTATAGTTCAATGTCTTCAGTTGAAATGTTCTCCTGTTTGTATCAAGTTGATCCATGTATAATACTAATACGTTTGAACATAAATTCTCAAAAAATAAAAAATAAATGAGATAAAAACAACCTTTTCAATGTCCTTCCTTACACAACAGTGGTGCATGGAAAAGTAGAAAATACATTATAATCACACACGAAATTGAACTAAATTGAGGGTATAGGCAGATTTAATTCAAAACAATAATATATATATATATATATATATATATATATACCTTAACATTATCCAAAATTGACATTATACAAATCTGTCAACATTATTTCATCTGCCTATACCCTCATATCCCTTCAACAATAACAATTTTAGATAATAATAATAATATATACATTATTTTGAATTGAATTTGCTTACACCTTCAATTTGGTTCAATTTCTTGTCTGTGTGATTAAAATTTATTTTCTACTTTTTTGTGTGTCACTGTTGTAGAGGAGAAGACATTGATAAAGTTGTTTTCCCATAATTTATTTGCATTTATGCTGCATTTAACAAAGTTTTTATTTAATGTGTTGTTTTTGCAGCAATTTTTGAACAAATATTTGATCAGAGAATCAGGTTTGGGTTTCTACAAGGGCAATGAAAGAAACATAAACTAGAAAATATGAAACACCTTTACTCCTTTCCCATATGGCGATGGGGAAATGTTCACAGTTTGCAATCTGATTTGTCACTCTTAGACAGGAGACAATTTTTCCAACGTTTATTGTCACTTCTTAACTGTTGTATCTGTAAGACAATTAAGCACATTTTAAGCACTGTAGTGCACATTTAGGCAGTTTCAAGGTCCTTAGAAATCAAAATCAGAAATTAAGCAGTTTTTAAGAACTTTTAAGGCTCGCAAGAAGGCTTTTTAGTATGGTTTTGCGAGTATGAAACAAAAGATGCCTTTTCATGGGCTGAATTGTACAAGCTCTATGGTTATTTTATACATGTAAGTTGTACTCAATGATACATATTTATTTTAAGCTACAAAATATACCATCCATTGCCCAAGGTCATAAATAAGTCCCTTATACCTAAATAAGACAAGTACACATTTCATACACCCTAAATAAGTCCGGCCATCCAAATAGTTGCTCAAGTCCTCGGACGAGTCGGACGGTTTGGGTCTTCAACACCCTAAATAAGTGTGCTGCAATTCACCATGCATGTGCACAATTAACTGATTTGTCCGTCGTTGGCAAAATGACACAAAAATATCTTACATGCTTTATATGCTATATGTTTTACATTTGAAGCTAGAGAACCAATATTCAAATGGTTAGACTTTTGGATTGTTTAAAAAAATTGACACTAATAAATGAAAATTCGTGAAATCACAAAAAAAGATAAAGTTCCTTTACCCCAGAAGTAAAATTCCTAAAATTAAGCTATATCAGTGAATTTTCATCTTATTTTAAGTCAAATTTTCAGAGCACACTTACAATATTAAAATAATTCTACGTTCCAAAAACTGAAAATTTATTTTTTAAATTCATGAATTTAGACAATCTTAAATTTTATTGCAGTCCACATCTAAATGACAGAAAATCTAAGATATCATTTGGCAAAAGATCATCTGCAACAGCTGTGATGGATAAAAAGATTAACAAAATGATGGAATACGGATGTTTTGGGCCTTAAAGGTTTGTATATTTTAAACTAATTCAAACTTTTAAAAAAACTTGACGAGGTCTCTTGTATTGAGAGTTCAGCTAACTCTGTACCAAATTTTGCAGCTGTCTGAAGCTTAGATTTTCCACTACAGAACACACACAGACAGACACCTTCTTTTATTATTTATGATAACAATACTCACATATTTACAAATTTCAATCTATATAAAGCATTTTATTTTAAAAAATAGATATAAAAGAATAACATTTTACATATATACATTTGAATTATCTTTAGCTGTTTTCTTCTTTCAGCAAATTTGAAATACTGATAGATTTTGGCTCTGAAAGGAAGAATATAATATAGAAATAAAACATGTACAGCCATCATTAGCATTTGTAACATAAAGAACAAATTTTATAATTCAACTAAACTTTTTTACATATATGAAAATTAAATATTGCCTTATAGACATGGTTTGATCTGTGTTTCGACATTGTTGAAACAGAAAAGTCAATCAAAATTTAGAAGTTGACAAATAGCAGAATTACTTATTCAAATGACATAATGTACAAAATGTTTTGGAAAAGGGGAAAATAGAGAATGAATAAAATTTATTTAACCCATTAAAAGTATAAACATTCACAATTTACTTATTGATGGCAAGCGAATTTGTCATCAACTTTTACCGAAATATAGATGGCAAATTCACTAGATTTTTATTAAAATAGTTTCTTTCAAGCATCTATTTTTTGGAGTCTGCTATAGAGAGAGCTCAAATAAGACTGATATAGATTCAGCAAATTTTAGAGGAGTAGAGGGTTCACCAAGGATTTCCACTTCTAGTTCAAAAATGCTCCTTGCAAAACATATATTTCTCAAGATTGGCTATAAATAAAGCCTAGATAACTGATAGAGATTCAGCATCAAATTCCTGAGGAGTTAGGGGGTTCACTAAGGATTTCAACTTCTGGTTCTTTTTACACTTCCGGTTCATAAGTTTTCATTTTCCTTGAAGCATTGTTTTCTCAGAATTGGTCATGGATCGGGCTAAAATGATGACTGATAAAATTTTGCATCAAATTCTGTAGGGGATAGGAGGATTCACTTCTAGTTCACAAATTTTCCTTAATTTTTTCAGAATTGGATATAGATTTAGCCTAGATGATTACTGACATGGATTCAGCATCACATTTGTAGGAGGTAGAGAGGTTCACTAACGCTTTCAGGTCCTGAGGGGTTTTTTCCCAAAAATTTGTACGACTGTACAGAAAGGGTGTGCAAAAGAGTAAAAATGTACTTAACAGTACTATACAAAATAAAGTGCAAGCACCACTCACCATATAGTGGTGTCGTGTGGTAGCTCCTTTATATGGTGGTATAAATTCCTTGAATTTAATTTTCCAAATAGGCTAATAGGTAAAAAACAAAGATATTAGACTTTTATACATCTTATTAGTGTACAATATTGACCTCCATCTAGTGATCCACATAATAAGAGTTTCAAGGGAATTCTGAAAATTAATCTGTAAATCTACAAAAGTTTCCTTACTGGCAAATGTTTCTTACATACATTTTTCCATAGAAAGAAATGCACAAGGAATTCCCTTATTGAATACTTAAGAAATACATATATTATTGATAACATAAGCAATTGGGAGTTATAAATTGTCTGTACTCAATACAAGTATTTTTGAGACATGTGTGAACTTTGTATTAGTGTTACACTGTGATTAGCATTAACATCATTCCAAGAGAAGAGCACATTTCATGCTACTTCCTGTGAAATAATCAATATCATATCCTATCAATTATTTTCTTATTTTAATTTATATCATATATTCACACATACCTGCCAACTTTTTGTGACTTATTAAGTCGTCCAATTCTGAGTGTATCTTCAAAAGCTTGGTGTTAGATGATGCCAGTTTAGGCAAAGCCTTTGTGAGCTACACACAAAATAAATTATATGCATTTATCAAAATCCAAATAATTATAATTAAAATATTAATTTCTACAAATATTACATGACATTAAATTACTACACGTACTTAAATAATGGGTGAGGTGCAAAGAACAAAGTGCTAGCTTTATGTAAAGTTGAAGATTCAGAATTTGGTTACTGGCCAATAGTCAGTAAGTCCCAAAAAGTTACCGACTAAAAAATATTTTCACTAGCCAAATATTTTCATCATGAATGAAGTCTTTTCTATTGTTTATTAAGATGTATAATGTGTACATATATTACGCCACCCACTGAAACATTAAAAACTATTTACTATACAGACATACATTTAAAAAGTATTTATTATTGCATGCATATATTATTATCTGCAGTTATTCTGGAACTTTTTTTTTTTTTTTTTTTTTTTGCATCTTTACATATAATAAGGATTTCGCACCTACATTCCAGTTATGGGTTTCTTATAAAACTGGCATGATTACAATATTTCAGTTTGGTTAAAGCATATTAAAATTACACTTTAGGACACTCTATTTAATTTGCAACGTGCACAGTCTTTAGTGCACACAAAAAAACCTATTTTGAAAAAACATTAAAACATTTATAGGTAAGTTTCAATAAATATTGTAAGGTGTTCATTTCCACTATGAGATAAAATTTACTATCATAGCTCAACAAATAGATTGGTTACTGTCTGGAAAGATATCTATAGTTTGAATACTGGTTAGGACACATGTTCTTTGCAATATTTCAAATTGTTTATGATAACTTATACTTAAAATCCTTTAAACCATTTATATGTTCACTGAATAAAATCAAGAACCTCTAATACAAGAGAAAATCTGACTGCGAGAATCTGACACTAGAGAATTTTTCTAGAGAATCTTGCACAATAAAAAATACTGTGCAATGTTTTCTTATGGTAAGAAGTAAAATACTTTCCATAATCACCCTTCACTGATAGATAATTTCATCTCAAAGAGTTAACTGACGTTGACCCCATCAACTAGTAGTTCATCTTCCAGGACGAACATAAAACCAGAATAACTTGCATCGTAAGGGTGAAAGCATTTTTTATGCACTGATACCGTAAAGTCCAATAGACTTTTAACAGCAAGCAGTCCATCCTATCTGCATTTCTAATTTCTCTGACGGAGCCAAGACAGGAGTCCCAAATTTCTGTGCCCAGAACTAAAGCTGTTTGAACATTTGAATTGTTTATCTTTAAAAGCCAACTAGCTGACCAGGATATGAAATCCAAGATCAGTCCAGGAAATAGAAGCATAATCAGTCTTCTCAGCTTCAGCCCATCTAACACATTATCAATAAGGGAAAAAATGAAATCCAACGGATGCGGCTCATCAGGAAATCTCCAGAAATCCCACCAGCCATATCTGGATAGAGCATACCAACTAATAATCAAATGGTCCAGTTATTTTGACAATATTCCATCATTTTAACATGCTATTTCATTAGCCCCATTATCACAATTTCATATCTGCTAGTCTCCTGATTTCTAAGGGAGATCATAATTTATCCCATTCTCTTGGTAAAAAAGTGTAAATATTCCAATTTTTTTCACATTTCTCAAAATTTCTTTATTTTGCAGATTTCTTAAAATTTAGTTATTTATAGAATTTTAGAAAAATATTCCTATCAATTTATAAAATCTATAACGTGTAAATCAAGCAAAATTTTGTTGAGATATGCAAAGATCACAATTTTTATATCCACGGAAGGTAAATTTGCTTTGCTAAAATTTTGTAATTAAACATCGAAAATAATATTTTTTAATTGATCCTCAAAATGTACTTGAGTTATCCTTTTCAAAAATGCAAGGGAAAATATCGCAATTCAAGTGCCCACAGGAAACACATTTGTTTCGCTAAAATCTTGTTACCTATTGCATAACATGAAGAATAGTATTTTTTTTTTTATTTAACTCTGAAATTTAGAATTATGCTACACCAAAATGTTAAGGGAAAAAAATATATAATCACAATTTCTGTGTCTGTGGCAGGCATGAAGCTAAAATCTCATTATCAAACATCAAAAAGAGCATTTTAATTGATCCTTGACATTTAATTGAGCTACTTACTCTTCACTAAAATTCTGAAAGAAAAAATAGATTAGTGAAATGTTATTTAAGACAAACTTCTGCAAATACTAAACCCTAGCTGAAGCAGACTTCCTGCATCTGCAGGATGCAAATTCATTCCGCTAAAGCTTTGTCAATTATGCACTATATTTGTTACATTTTGCATATTGTATAAATAAATGCATTTGTTAATTGTAACATAATGCAAATGTTTATAAATTAAAATTATTTCATTGAAACAAAAATTTTTGAATTCTTACTCAAGTTTTAAAAATCTCACTCACATTTTTTACTAGGGTGAGAAAATCTCACATTATATTTAGTTAGTGAACCCTTTTTCTTAATATATTTTAAAATATTTTAAGAAAGAAATTGTGACGAACCCGTCACTTTTTCAAGCCTATTTCAGCCATTTTCAGAACTGTTTCAGAGTTCATACACCGTAAGACCGCCTGCATTGCAGTTTTTGGAAAACAAGGCTATAAAACTCTGTCATCACAGTCTGATTTCGGAGAAATGCACCCAATTTGAGCCGTCATCAGAGAAGGGAGAACTAATCCCAGAGGGGGGACGTTAGGTGGTCTAGGATGCAGAGCTTGGAAAAAGACATTCCAGAGCTTTGTCAGGGTGGTCCTCAGATTTTGGACCAGAATATATACATGAAAGAGACGCTTTTCGAGAGAGGCGAGACAATTTTCGTAGAGGCAGGTCGCACGTTTGGTGCTCCTGATGCACAGGTTCTCGCCCTCACCGGAATGTTTTCTGTAACCTTTTTGATATTACTTGTCATGCTTTAAGAAAAGCTTATTTTCTTTAACAACGATGCCTGTTTTATCCAGACTTGGAGAAAGTCGATATTTTCATGATATTTTCACAGATTCGAACTCACGAATTCAGAAGGAAACGGTTACTGGTATTTAGGTCGGCACATTCCACTTTATGTGCGCGGACCGAAATAACGCTACTGAGTCAACAACCATACAGAGTATCCAGCAGCACTGAATCGGTATTCATTACAAAATGATGGCGAACGGAGAAATTCGTTATAAAATGGTGGCAGCGGTGGGATAATCATGATAATTGGACTGTAAAATACCATCGGAGTTTGAAACGAATGAAGCGCCTTTGAAATAGAGCTACGAAGCAACACCAGAGAGGTCGATGACCGCACGCAGAATCCGCAGAGAAGGAAGGACTGAATGATTTTCCCACCCGCAACCGAAGAAAGTTCTTTTAAGCCCTAGAGTTCCACCAGATCCGCAACCCAACACCCGAGCAACGTCGGAGATCAAAGACCGAAGGGGTGAGTGACGATTTTTTACTTTTGGTTATTGTGTAACTCAGGATCTTGTAACAAAAAAATAGGAAAGGGGAGCTAGGAGATCTTTTAATCGAGCTAGAATTTTGACAGGAAAATTGGTTAGCAAAAGCTCGGATTAAACTAATTATATTAGGATTGAGCATTTAAAAAAAAAAAAATATATATTGTATGTTTTGTTTAATGCAGAGTAGTTTTGTTTAATATACTGTAAACTTTATAGTAACGCATATTATTTTCATTTAAGACATATTGGTTCATCTAAGTTTTAAATAGAACTGAATACAGGAATATAGCCTCATTAAGAGACTGGTATAGAAAATATTAATACATTAATTTGCATAAGTATAATTATAATTTTATCTCAATATGGCATTTTTAGCGAAGGCTAGGAAAGCGGATTTGACTAAATTAGCAGCTGAGCTCGTAGAGGTGGTACCACAAAATTCTAAAATCATGGCCTTAAGAAAGTTAATTTTGGAGAGCGCTAGTTATGAGGAAGAATTAATAGAGGGGATGCTGACAGCTATTGTGGCTGAGAGAGTGGAAAAGGAAGAATTAGAAGCAAAATTAAAATCAGAACGGGAAAGATTAAATTTTGAGAGAGAACAACTGGAGGCTAAAGCAAAATCAGAACGGGAACAATTTGAAGCAAAATTAAGGAAAGAACAAGAACAGTTTAAGTTAAACTTAGAGTCCCAAGAAAGATTGGAGTTAGAGAAAATTCGGGCCGGTAGTCGTAGCAACACGGAGAGTCCGAATATAAGCGTAGAGGCAGGGGCGCAGATGAGGTTTCGGACGGTGGAGGAGACGGTCAGGATAATAAGACTGCTAACAGTCAAGGTACCCACACGGTCTGACCAGTGGGCGTATTTTTTCTCAAGTCTAGAGAGGGCATTCGCTTCTGAGAGCGTACCGCTTGAATTCAGGGCGACAATTTTGTTAAATTTACTGGGGGACAGAGCGGCGAATTTGCTGACTCAGGTTTCAGAAGAGGAATACGGAAATTATGAGGTAGTAAAAGGAGTTGTATTAGAAAATTTTCAACCTTCGCCTCAGGTATGTTTAGAAAAATTCCGGAAAGCGAGCCGTCGGGCGGACGAAAATTTCGTTCAGTTCGCGACTCGGGCGACGTCCATGTGGGACTATTATTGCAAATTAAAGGGGGCAATGGATTTTGAGACCGTAAACCAATTAGTGGTAGCGGACAAAATTACCCAGGGACTGGACGTCGAGACCTATGCCCATATAGGTATACGGCAAGGTGATGGGTGGTTTAAGCCCAGGGAACTGGCCAAGGAGTGCGATATGTACTTCGCGGCCAGGGGAAAATCATATGCGGCGTCGGGGCCAGGAAATGGCAAGGCTAGTGGAAATGAGAAAGAGGCACAGGGTAAATTCCGATCCGAGGGCGAAAGAGCCCGGACAAATATTGGGGGACCCGTAAATGGGGGAAAGAAGGGCCAATGTTTTTTATGTGGGTCGAAGAACCATTTTAAATGGGACTGTCCTCAAAGGAGGCAGGGAAGGCCGAATGGTACTAAGGACACTAGCCGGAGATGGGAAGACAGACGCGCGGCAGACCAAAGGGAGGCTCCACGAGTTACTGACCACAGAGTCGTAGCCAGGGTGGATGCAGTTAGGGCGGAGTATCCGGAAGCTACGGAGAGGGGACCGCTATGCAAATTAGAGAGGGTGCCGGTGAGCGTCGACGGTAAGTTGGCGTGGGCTCTAGTGGATTCGGGCGCGGAAATTACGGTCGTAAGGAGCGACGTAGCGCCAGGCGAATCGCGGACGGAGGCGGCTATACGTTTACAAGGAGTGTTCGGGCCGGCCGTAGAATGTCCACTGATAAATATCCCTTTAGGAATGGTCAGGGGGGAGAGCGATAGTGCGCCCCAACAGGAAGTTTTATGCGCGGTCGTGAAGGATATGGTAGAGGAAGTATTGTTACCGCCACAGGTAAAGAAGGAATTACAGAAAAATTCTAGAGCTGGGAAGGCAAACGTCATAGACCCAGGTAGGCGCGAACCGATTCCGGAGGGCGCAAATGAAAGCGAAACAGTTTATGAACCCCAGAGAGGGTCAGTTTCGAATTTTGAAGTAGAAGCAGGGGGAGAAGCCGAAAAAAGCGAAAAACTAAAGGAAGCTGAGTTCCCGCAATCGCAGATGTCTGCGAAGGAACAAATAAGGTGTGCAAAATTAGAGGAACGAGCCAAGATATGCGGAGGATATGTAGTTTACACCGAAAATATGTTAGGAGAGAGGGAAGGCCAATTAGTCGTCCCGAAGGTAACCAGGGCGGAAAGGAGGCGACAGGCGAAAGTCAGGCCACTGGAAATTCTTTTGCAACAAGCAGAGACCGGGTGGGGCATCCCCGATAGTCAAGAGGTGAATAACGGACAGGTAGATGTACCGGATGGCGAGAGGAAGAATTATCCCAACGAGATTAGGGACCGAGGGAGTGAAAACGCGAAAACCGAAATGAAGGAGCGAGGACTTTTGGTTTCGAAACGGAAAGCTCCGAGATTCCACGAAAGAGCTTCGGTTCGAGAGTACCCCGGCAAAAAGATGCGAACCCCTGGCTATGGCAGGAAAGAAGGGGTGGAGAGATACTATGATTCTTCCACACGGTGGAAGAGAGGTATGGGATAGCAGAAGGCAGAACCCAGAAAGGGGGGAGGGGGAGATGTGTTTTGAAAGTGGGTCAGAGCATATTCCTCCAGGCTGGGAACCCCAACCCCCAGCTGATTGAAGCAGGGGGAAGGAGCGAGGAGGAGAAGAGACGTTAGTTTCGATATCGCAGAGAGTTTTACGTGAAAGCGGAACGGAGGGAGAATTAGTTCCGATTTTATGTATAGGTGTTTATGTTTACCGGAGTGGAGTGGTTATGTGTAGTAGTGTACAAATATTGCATGAGTGTATTTTATATTAGTGTACTGATTTTATGGTTTATGGGATTTTCTTTTATTAGAAACTTTTATATAGTAGTGTACAAATTCTACCGGAGTGGTTATATATTAGTGTACGGGTTTTTTTTCTTACCGGAGTGTTGGAGAGATTACAGTGTAGACGGTTCTAAAGGAACTGGGAATTATTTAGGAAGATAGATTAGGTAAACGCATTGATGAGATTATATATAGATACTGGTAGGATGAATAAGTGTAGGATTTATATAGTATAAATTTGATAGAAGATTTTTTGAATGGTTAATTTATGTAAAGATATATGTGTTGGGTAGTGTAATATTAGATTATCTATTAGTGTTTATGGTAGTTGTTTTTTTTTTGGTTTGATTGTGATATTATATTATTTGGCTGGGAATTCTGGGAGAGTTATAATGTTGCAATGGAAGTGTATAATATGAGATCCTGGGTGGCAGCCAAAGTAAATAGTCACTATATAGCAGGCATATACCCAGCAACCATGTGTTTTACAACCAGTTATTTAGAAGTGAAAAACCCGTGAAAGAATGCCAGAAACTCTGGACTTAAGAAAATTGTGTTGTGTATGCAGACTCTGACACTCTAACTTTTAGGTGTGCACTATAAGAACTGAACATGCGTAAACTGTGAGTGCATTCTGACAACAGATGCGGCATAGCCGGAGTGATGTGGGTTACGAGCGGTTGCTCATTACCAGACAGTTGTGTGGGGTAATAAGGGTCAATGGACCTGTGTTCGGACGATCCTCAAGGAGTGCAATGTTGTAGTGTTATTATAAGTGAATTGTGTTTTTGGAAAAAGCTGGGTATTTAACCCTAGTTTTTCTCTGGGTGGGGCATGTGACGAACCCGTCACTTTTTCAAGCCTATTTCAGCCATTTTCAGAACTGTTTCAGAGTTCATACACCTTAAGACCGCCTGCATTGCAGTTTTTGGAAAACAAGGCTATAAAACTCTGTCATCACAGTCTGATTTCGGAGAAATGCACCCAATTTGAGCCGTCATCAGAGAAGGGAGAGCTAATCCCAGAGGGGGGACGTTAGGTGGTCTAGGATGCAGAGCTTGGAAAAAGACATTCCAGAGCTTTGTCAGGGTGGTCCTCAGATTTTGGACCAGAATATATACATGAAAGAGACGCTTTTCGAGAGAGGCGAGACAATTTTCGTAGAGGCAGGTCGCACGTTTGGTGCTCCTGATGCACAGGTTCTCGCCCTCACCGGAATGTTTTCTGTAACCTTTTTGATATTACTTGTCATGCTTTAAGAAAAGCTTATTTTCTTTAACAACGATGCCTGTTTTATCCAGACTTGGAGAAAGTCGATATTTTCATGATATTTTCACAGATTCGAACTCACGAATTCAGAAGGAAACGGTTACTGGTATTTAGGTCGGCACATTCCACTTTATGTGCGCGGACCGAAATAACGCTACTGAGTCAACAACCATACAGAGTATCCAGCAGCACTGAATCGGTATTCATTACAAAATGATGGCGAACGGAGAAATTCGTTATAGAAATTACACTTTTTAGTATTATAATACACATAATAATTTTGGTATAACTTATAAATAATTTGGTATCATTTCAAGAAGTATTCAAAGTACTTAAGTACCTCTTGTAAGTTTTCTAGAAGAGGTTCAACTTTCTTAAAACCTGGACCAATATCAATAAATTTTTCTGGTGTTGCATGCAGTATCAGAGGTTTCAAGTCATCATAAACATCATTAAAAGGGCCTTTAGCACAATTCTGTAGATCAATACAAGATTGAAGCATCTCATTCTCCAGTTGGTTTAGTTCATGCTCGGAAGCAGAATGGTCCTAAAATCACAAAAAGTGTAAGTACTGCAAATATATGAGCAACACATATATTACTAAACTAAATATAGTATAATACAGTAAATGATTAATATGTTAAAAGAATTCATAGAAATTTTACTTCACAATTAAATACGTAAAATACAATTAGCCATACCACTTTCAGGAATGAAATGCTCTTCATCAACAATTCTCAACTGGTATAAGATAATCTAAGCATGTCCATGACATTAAGAACAAAAAACTTTCTACTTCTTTATCTCCTGTTCTAAATGATATTTAATCCCTTCCCCAATTTTAAAGAAAACTTTTCCTGTAATTTGGTGTAATGATTTCCAAAACATTCTGCCTTTTGAATCTATAATTATGTCTATCGTGATTCTATGTGCTATTATGATCCAGTTCAAACACTTAGTTTTACTTTGTGTCTAATCCTGAACTCCATAGAGTAAAACTACTGTCCATGTACTTAACCATTTAAAATACAGCTATATCTGCTTTTTCTGTATATTTCCTTTGTATAAATATATTTTGTCTTTTCCTCTGCTTTAGTTTATACATCTTCAATTCTTATTGAATCTATTTTTTTTGCCGTTTAGTTTATTGTAATACACAAATTTAGTTTGTATTTTGGATATATACAGGGTGTCCAGTGCTATCGGTGCCTAATGACTATTTCCTCAACCGTTAGTCACAGAGCTATACTTCCAATAGTAAAAATGTTTTAAATTTTAAAATCTATTATCTTAGAAACAGTTGAAATCAATAAATGCATTTCTGAAAAAAATATGAAATATAAATTTTTATAACGTCCCCCAGTCCTACTATTTATATTTAGGAAAATCATCCTCATACAATTTCATGCAAAATAAAAAAAAATCTTCCATTTACGACCAAAATTCACAGAGTTATGAAGCATTAAACTTTATGACTTAAGTCGCTTTTTCGAGCATAAAAATGTCCCGTTTCAGGCAACCAACCAATCAGGGACCATATTGACCATTTCTCAGCACAAAAAGTGCTCAACTTTAAACAGCTATAAGTCGGTCAATTTTGGTCGTAAAAGGAAGATTTTTTTTTTTTATTTTGCATAAAATTGTATGAGGATGATTTTCCTAAATATAATTGGTAGGACAGGGGGGCTGTATAAAAATTTATATTTCGTATTTCTTTCAGAAATGCATTTATTGATTTAAACTGTTTCTAAGATAATAGATTTTAAACTTTAAAACATTTTTGCAATTGGAAGTATATCTCTGTGAGTAACGGTTGAGGAAATAGCCATTGGGCACCGATAGCACTGGACACCCTGTATATCTCCAATGTGCTTGTGCTATACCATATGCTTCTGATGAAACATGTTTCATGCCCGAAACCACTTAGGCCAACTGTATATATTTTACATAATTAATTGCGAATTAAAACTTTTATCATTTCATTTATTCCATTTTAAAATGGATTGTTTCAAGGGTATGATAAACCCCCTTCTTCAGGCACCAAGAACAGTATGTACCCTTAACAACCACTAAAAACGAACTACTACCAGTTCGCTCTTAGTAGTTGTTAAGAGTACATACTGATTTTGTGGCCCGAAGAAGGGGCTTATAATGATCTCTCAAAACAAATGCTGTCACTTAACTGGCATGCCAGCTTTCATCAAAAAAATTTTATTATTATCTTAAAAGTTATTATCTTAAATATTACTCCATCTTTGTTAAAGACATTACCGTCTTTGGATGAACCACTTACAACATGAAAATCAAACCCACTAAACTCGAAAGAAATAGCTCATGCACAAACTATCTATGGTGAGTTGTTTATGAGATAGCATACTAACAAGTTCCCTTATTTTTTGACAAGGGCAATAAACTCAATAAGAATTAATTAACCAGTGCACCATATATCAATACATGAAGATTTTATGTAAAAAAATCCTATAATTTTGCGAAAAACACAATCTTTCAGAACATACTGTTAGTAAGATAGAGCTTTCACAAATATATTGACCAACCGACCAAGACACAAAAGGACACAGTGAATTCAATCAGGTAAATCTAATAATAGCAAACGATCATTTAATTATATGCATTAAATAGTACAAGTTAAATACATTTTTACAATAAATATTAGTTGAACATCAAATTTAATATACCTGATTTTCATTAATAGATAATGCTTTTTGTGACAAAACAGTTCTGTACACATCCTTTGGCCTTAAAATAGCATTATTTTCTTTCGCCAAAGCTTTTAAATCTTGAAGACTAGGTATTTGGCACCTAAACACATAAGAAATAAGCTCATATTCATCAAATAAGAAAATTCATGATACATTTTACTTGAATGATTCAAATATATTATGTAAGACAGAAATATTTTCCTACACATTATAAATTTATTATATTGATAGTCTTCATGAGACATTTGTACTCCTCAGACAATTTTGCAGATGAAGAAAAAAGATTAATTTTTTAATGGTATGAAGTGAAAGTTTTGAGGAAAAACTAAAAACAGCTGAACTACTTGAAAAGATAATAATTTGAAAGGATAGATTTTCTTTATTAACAAACTTTTTGATATAATTTCTGTGCTTCCAACTTCAACAGCCTCATGTGAGCGTGGATTTGGCCAAATGAATCTGATTAAAACAAATTACCGAGCTTCCTTAAAGCCTTCCACTTTGAATGACTTGATGTTAATTAAGATGACTGGCCCTGAACTGCCAGAATACTGCCCACAAAAGACTGTTGATAAATGGTTTTATTCATAAAAAAAAACAAGGCATGTCAACATCCATCACTCCCAAAAGAGTTTGTGTGTGGATTTGTCTGACAATCAGTAATTATTAGGGCAAGATCAGTAATTTAGTAACACAAAATCAAAAAAAGAATGCTTTATTATTAAGAAGATTAATATAATAATGTAAAAATGTAATAATTATTAAAAAAATAATAGTGATATTATTTTATATTAAATATTGACATACCCACATTCGCGTGCCATGACAGGCTGGCTACTAAAAAATTTTTCTGGCTACTAGGCTTGTTGACAATTTTTCAACCCCTGATTATAACATAATAACTTAATATTTAATTATGTGTAATTGCTATAATAAGAATAAAATACTTTTACTTTTCACTAAAATTTTTGAGAAAAAATTGTTTTGTTCTGGGTGCAAATATCTCAGCCTGCTTAGAGGCCTCTATGTTCTTTGGGCCCTTCAACATCACTTACTACTAGTTACACCAGTGATGTAGAGTTATAATGAATTACATTTGCGTAATGCATTATAGAGTGAGCTAACCAACATATGCCCTACAAATTTCAGACCACACATACAGCCACTGTGCTTACCTGACTTTGTTGGCCCGATCAACAGCCCTATTACTAAAAAAATACTGTTATTAACTTGAGAAAAACACATACTAGAAACAAATAAATCATCTCAATTGATTTCTTTTCTCCTGTAATATAACACGTAAAATATTCACTCAATTTACTAGGTTAAAAACTTTTTACGATACTTGATAAATCTGTTTGAAAACATGCAATATCTTGTAAAAATAAAAAAGTAAAATATTTTACAGCAAGATGGACCATTGTAAAGCTATTAAACAAAGAAATATAATGGATTGGGAATAATGTTTTATACTTGCATTTCTGATCTCAAGGTGGATAAATTCTCTGTTTCTCTTTTAACATCAGGCGCAAGGATTTCCAGCTCATGTTTGAAGAGATGTCTCACGTTAACAGAATCACATATTTTGTCAATACAAACACATGCATCATCATAATCTTCAGATATAGCTTTTCTTTTACTTCTAAAAATATGCATTTTAAACAGATAAATATATGAAATATAATCTTACATATATGAAATTATAACCTGGGGATCAGATTTCATAGATCAGATATTGTTTCTACACAGAATGGTACATTTATCTTGAAATTTACACCTTAACAGTGAAACACCTTATCTTTGTTATTCAAAAGCATTGTTTTCCAAACTGTGACATGTATACTCCTAGGGACATGTGAAAGCATTCAAAGGGGTACGATGCCAGACTCCTTAGCATTCATACTTTAATCAATATAAATTAAAAATAAACAAAATTAACAGCTGATTAAAGACATCATTTTTTATAAGCACCAGTTTTACAATATTCTGATAGTAATAAATGCATATACTTTATGTAAAATATAAAAATTTAAGCAATGCAATTACATGCAAATTATTATATAACAGTATGCAACTGTTCCTTCGTCAGTGCTAAACAGACAAACAAACCTAAAGCCAAAAAGAAATAAGGAGCCCAAATGAAAGAAACAGAAAGGTAAATAAATATGCCCAAGACTGTAGATTCAGAACCCCAATCAATTAAAAAACCACAAATCAATGGAGGATTTAGAGTCTATCTAAAATTGCCACTCAGAAAGTAGAATGAAGTACAGTTTAACCAAATTGAAACATAGAACATTATAGCTAGGCTGTTCATTCACAAGCTTCTAGCCCTTGCTCTTCTCCTCACAGCACATGATCGGGAACATTTCACTGGAACAATTTATCATTAAAAGGATAACAGGGATTTATTTTATCTCTAAAAGGGTAAACGGAGATTTTTGTGCGTGAGAGGTTTTGTGATGTGCATCTTTGAAGATAAGTGCAATCATTCTGTGGAGTAATATTTAATTACGCTTCTTTAAATGCCACATATTTATGTTCATTTTCGTTTAAAAAATGAATCACACACAACTTCCAGATCATTGTGGTGAATTGACTCTATTTGAAAACAAAACTGCTGTTAAAGCATCAAATATATTTCAGTATTGTAAATGCAAAAAACAATATATCTGCAAAAAAAATTTAAAGAAGCACCAACTGAAATTACAAGCCTTTTTACACATTTTTTACTTAAAAAGAAGCCTTTTTGCTCATTATGCAACAAAGCATAACTGCAATTTAAGCCTTTTTTTTTACTTTCATTCAAAATATCTTTCAAACTATAAAAGATAAATATAAATAGTAAATAACAAAATATGCATTAGGGAATTTGATTTCTAAATCTATATTTATTTTTTAAAAAAGCTCTTATAGTTTTTGAGTAAATGTCTTGTCAAGTTGAAGAAGATTGAAAATTTTCTGTGTTTCAAGTTTGTAATGCTTATATATTAAAAACTAATAGTGCTAGCTATAAACAATAAGCAAGAATTTGTAGCTCTTTGAATTTGTAGCTCTTAAAATTATTTAAGGCTTGTAAGTGGTATAAATTTAATATAAGGCTATTAAGAATATATATTTACTATAAGGCTATTAAGAAAATATATTTACATTAGAAATGAAAATTGTAAAGTTCTTAATGTTATGAACATATTTAAAAAATAAACTATTTCTTTAAATCACTCTTCTTTAATACTCAAGAATTTAAATTTAATAAAGAAATTAAACATTTAAAAAATTTTACTTATCACTAAACACAATAATTTTTTAAAAATTAGGAACGTGTAATATAATATAAACTAATTAGTAAATTTAATGGTTAGGTGTTTACATTTTTTTACACATACGTAAACTATTGAAAAGTAAACAAAAAATTTTTGAATTAAAATTTATAAATATTTAAAAAAGTTAAAAATTCCCAATCACATTAAAAATTATGTTAAAATATTTAAATTCTATGCAACCTGTTACAAATTCATAAAATGATTCCTGTTACAAATACATAAAATGATTTTGGAGTCTATCTCCAAGCAAAAACAACTTTTACATGCAACCATTGCTATTATGTGACGGCACAAGTTGTTTGACACTGGCAATATTTTTATTGACTTTGGTTATATCGTCAACTTGGCAACTATTATAAAATAATCTAATTTTCTCATTAACTCTAGAACTTTCCATTTTACAGCCACTTTCTAGAAATTTCTATGGAAAGTATACATGGGAGTCATCATTTACCCAGAGTTACGAATCAAATTTAATTGTGAAATAAGTCAGTGTTTTGAGAACAGAATCTATTATTTTGTCAATTAGTTGAGCATTTATTTGCTATTTCATTGTAACGTCAGTTGTTTTGTTATCTTGTAAAATAGCTATAGAGTTAAAGCTGCATATTATTTCTGTTTATGCTTATTGGTGCTTTTAAATAAAAGCAGTAATTATCCAGAAATTCGAACTCATTTTTGTATCCTGAGAATATACCTTCAATTTGAGAGGATACGTCATAATAATATTATTATTTTATCTTTGTTTTTAACTATTTTTAGTTACACAAAACTTGTAAATCATATTGTAATTGAGTGGTGTCAATTAATGTATTATATAAAATACCTAGATAAAATGTATAATGAGTTTAAAATGTTTGAAGAATAAAATATACTTTATCACTTATCTGTATTTACTCCTTTTTATTAACATTTAAAATCAGGTAATTTTACAAAAAATGAAAATCCAACGTAGAGTTATAAGCAAACGCTTTGGTGTTGCTAGATCTTAACAAAAAGTTATTGTTGCAGCAATAAATAATTATTATTTATATTGAAAATAAGGAAACACAAGAGTTCCACTTATATTTAACTAGTTCAATGTATAAAATATCTAGCTACATAAAATTGACTTAAATATAATGACCCAAACCGTAGTCAGAAGCCATATTAACATCATTTTAAAAAGACCAAGTTAACACCAACATTGGAATTGCAACATAATGTAAATTGTATTTCCACTGTATGAATGTAATAAATCTTGTATTTTATAAGAATTACTAAAATATTTTAACTTTGTTTTAAATCTCTTATATTCACATCTCTAGATAACTTTGCTCACCTGAGAAGTTACTCAGGAAAAAGCAAGCTTATTTCTTATAGGTGATGATTCTCCCTTACTTTTTCAAATGATTACAAGGTTACTTCATTATATACGGACATACTAAGCAAATCCTCTGTGCCCTTCATAATAATATGCATACACAAATAAGGTGCCGATACACTTCATTTCCTATTCCATTCAATTTAAATAAATCCAATATCTAGACCACTAAATATCTGTTGATCACAGCAAAGTGCAGTTATGTAAACAATGTACAATTTTTCCCTCTGTAGTAATAAACAACAGGATATAAACAACAGGTTTCAAACATGCTTCTATCCTTCAGAAGAAAAAAATTTCTCATATATAATCCATATTTACTCATACATTAATCACCAAATACCTGTTAATTCCCACCCCCCACCCCCTCAAAGAAATTCAGTTTGGATTGCAGCATTTTTCTACTCAGAGATATAAATCTTCAAAATGTAATTTTCAATCCAAATTTTTATTTCAATCTCATATTAAAAATTATTTTTCCCTTTTAAATTTTAAAATCCCAAAAATTTCTTAACAATCTATGGATATGAACACAGTACAGGGTCCTAATTGCTCTTATTGTGCGCCAGTGGTGCAAACAAATGAAATTTGAGCTCTCCGGGCAAAATACATTTTTTAAACTCTTACATTAATTTCTTGATTATTTTTAAATTCAATTTTAATTTTTTTTTTTCACACAATCAAAAACTTATTGAAAATATACAATTTTTCATTCAAACATAAACAGAAATTATAATTGCCAAATTTTATCAATCACAAAATTGAATATTTTCATTGTAATTTGTGATCAACAACTATTGGATATTAATTTTAAACAAACAATTTTTAAATTTTAATCAGAACTGAGCTAATCAAATGATTGTATTTGTTATAATAATAATGTAAGTAATTAAGTCTATTGTAATTAAGCATCTGATTAGTGCAAAATGCACAAAACTTCTAAAATTATTAATGGGCTTCAATTTTAAATATGTATCATTTGCTTTTTAGAAAATTAACTGAGAATGAATATTTAAAAGTAAAACTTGAATTCGTTAATTAGTCCAACAAATACATACTAAAATTTTAAGTACATACTTAAAAAAGATTTCATTAAACTTTAATACAAAAAATACAAAGTCAAACTGAAAAAATACAATTGATAAAACTTGTGCTGTTCTGTTATTAAATTAATAATCATTAGATTTCAAAACTAATACAACTTTAATTATTTCTAAACCTTTAATGATATAAAAATGCACTAAATAATGAAATTAATGCTATATAATGAAAATTGGAAAATAAAATATTAATGAAAATTTAAATATGCATTTTCATTTATTTTAAATACTTAAGATAAATTTAATAATTAGATTTTAAAACTAATACATCTTTAATTATTACTACTTAACCTTTAACGATATAAAACTGTAATAATGGATAAAAAAAAATTTAGTGCTATACAGCAAATATTGAGAAATAAAATTTTAATAAAAATTTAAATATCCACTTTCGTTTAAATGATTATTTAAGATAAACGTATAACTTTAGTGTTGAAACATAATGTAATGTTTTATTGAAAAGAAAGTGAATAAAATATTCAAAATAATGTATAAACTACAAAATAAACACAAAACATTTGTACAATATGTACAAAACAAAATACGCACAGCATATATACAAGAAGAAAATCCCTCCAATAGGAAAATTCACAACTTCAAGTGATCATCAATAGAAATCAACTAACTGCAAGCACATTAAGGAGGGAGGTGAACCGACTGAGGAGTAAAGGCTAGAAACTTGCCTATTCATTCTGCTTTCTAATTAGCTCTTTTAGGTAGATTCTGACTCCTGTCTTATTCACTGTGTTCTAATTGATGAAACTCTGAAACAACGTCATGGTTATATACACCCCTTTGTTTCTTTGCTTTGTGTTCATTTTTTTTTTCTTGACATACCCTTTTATGTCAAAAGACCAGTTTTGTCCTTTGTAGCAATGGCAGCAAGAAACTGGCTATGCACCACAATTTGCAAACCTCAGTTAATTTGGAATAAGTTAGATATAATAGAACTTCAGAGAAGTACCTCTGTGGAGCAAGTTAGATACAATAGAAAAGTATACTCCAGCACAAAACACTGTTCAATTATATCTAACTCATCCTTCCTGTCCAGCTGTCCCCTAAGAATCTACAATAGTATTTAGTGCAATTCACAGGAGACAATAGGAGTTTTTCACCCTTTTTAATAACATGCAAAGCAATTCCATATACGGAGAATTATCAGAAGCTTTAAAAGTTTTAAGTGTGAATGAGATTTCATGTGTAAAACATTTTTATAGCACTTTTAATTCAATTAAATTTTATTTTCATATAGATACTGTAAAAATAACCAGTTTTATATACTCAAGTCTAAAACCAAGAATACATTAATAAAAAGTTGTAAAAAGATAAAAATTAAAAAAAAAATTAAAAAGGAAAAAATTATAGGAGTCCTACACCACAATGCCCCCGGCCGTCCAAGCAGTTACTCGAGTCCTTTGGATGAGTCGGACGGTCTGGGTCTTCAACACCACAATGCCCAGATTCTGACCTAAAAACTCATTTGCATCATAGAATTAGTGCCTCATAAGATAGCTCTTTAATATTTTCTGGAAATCTTTTGTGTCCATATTTTTCATCGGTACAGTAAATTTATTATATAATCTCATACGAATATATACCTTAAGAATTACTGGTTTTCTGCAGTCGAGTGGCACAATGGTGGTTAATATTTATTACAGAATTTTGTTCTTTAATATTCATTAGACAGTAGAAAATAAGCTGCAGTCAGCCTGTTAATTTGAAACCACTGTTTTGCCAGGCCGAAAGAAGCTTCCATTCAAGCATCAATATTTGTAGTAATGGCCTACATGAGTATAGAATAGAGTCATCAACAAAAAGAACAACATTCTCAGGAACACAAGCAGGAAAATAATTTATGTAGAGCCCAAAAATGACGGGTCCTAAAACTGATCCTTGTGGTACACAATTTCAAAAGAAGATAATGCAATACCAACTTGAACTGCCTACTATCACTCAAATAGTGATTAAGAATCTTAGAAAGATAACATACACTTGTCAATAAATGACATTTTCTTTCAAAACCATTATAAATTTTTCTCATTAGCACATTTACAGCTTGTATCATACACTTACTCCCTCTGAAACCATATTGGGAATTACTAAACATGTGATTTTTCTCAAAGTAATTCACAAGTCTATTTTTTATTACAAATTGAAAAAAAAATTTCAAAAATTATAAAAAAGCTGATCTTTTGCTTCTTTCTAAAAGTCAGAATGATCTTTCAAAATTTCAATGCAGTTGGAAAAACCACCTTGCCCTACAGCAATATTTACTATATAAACTAACGGAGCAGATATGATATCTACCACAGATTTTAAAAACACACTGCTCATATCATATATATTCCTAGCATTAGAAATTTTAATATGCATTATGGTTTTGTATATATCATCCAACATCACAGGACTCAAGTAGAAAGATAAATCAAGGTTGATTTCTGCATTTCTCAGGCATTCCAATAATCTATTACAATTTCTATCCTCATCTGCATTTAGTGCCAACTTCTCACCATTAGTTGCAAAGAAAAAGTTAAAAACTTTAAGATCAAAGGTAATCTCATTTGAGCTTTCCAGATTTTCCATCAAATTTTGATTTATAAACTTCCAAATGGCTCTAGAATTATTAACATTACTTTTGACATAATTATAAAATGCACCTCTTTTTGGTCTCTTTTAAAAGCTTTCACATAAAATTTCTTCATTTTAAAATTATTATAAATCGTTGAATGCATATAATATTTTAGCATATATTTTATCCTGTTAGTCACTGATAATTATTATCAATGAATTTATACCATACATGATCATAATACTAAGCAAACTCTTAATCTGCCAAGATTCAGTAGCAAGAAAATTCTAATTAAAGCCAGTGGCATTAATGACATATTTTCTCACAGAATAAGCGCAATCAAGTATATCTAAAAGAATATTAAAAAAAGTTCAACTGATCTACATGTTGGTTCATAAATACAAATTATTACCATCTAATAATCAGTGTTTCCAGAGGCAGCCACCACCACCTGATTTCCAATTGACATATTTTTTATCTAGTTTTATCTTCTGTATCTATTTCACATTTATCAAGATTCCTCGATGTTTATACATTGTACTACAAAAAATTGATACAATTTTATAGCTAGGCATACTATAATAAAACATTTCATCCTGTGTCAGTTTTCCATTATGCTTCCACTGTGCCAGTTTTCTATAAAACACTTATGTTAAATACATGATTAATGCCATGTTCGATAATAAATATATATATATTTCACTTAGGTGCATAGTGTAAAAAAAGGACCTAATTATTGTTTGCCGAATAGCAATAAGTTTTTACTTATTAATATGGTTTAAAACATGAAGATAAGGGGATACTCAATAATTTAAAAACTTCAAAAGTTATATCTCATATCTTCAGGCTTTTGCTTAACCTAATGATATTTGATTATGAGCATTTTATGAGTTATATCATTGTAAGATTGTATTATCATTACTGTAACACATTCTGCATTACAAATTATATATTATTCGATCTGAAGTTAATTTAATTTAAATATGTTTATAGTTACGTTTAATTTGAGGGTCGTATAATAAAAGTGGGCATGGGCCACTTATTAATGTTCATCATTCACAAATGCAAATAACATTGCAAACAAAAGATAGACTGTAAGTTGGTGCAAGAATTAAGCTACAGATTTCCAATTTAAAGACAATTGAGTTCGAACTGCAGAAGATATGTAATTTGAACGAAATCATTTTCGGTATGTTCATACCCTTTAAATACAAAAAACACACCTGTTGTCTATTATAATCAATTCATCTGTCCGTTTGTCCACAATGCAGCAAAACTCACCAGGTTGATTTTTTTGTAATCCGTGTTTTTTTTATCCACATATTTTGTTACACATAATTTGTGAAATAAAAAAAAACTTCAAAAAAAAAAAAAACTTTAAAAATCTTGGTGAAGTCAAGTTTATCTGAGTGGGGAATACAGAATGCTTCCTCTAATATTTGATCACCCAATTGTAGAAGTTTTTTTTTCCTACAAAACTACCTTCCTTCCTTCCTTTGCCCTCAAATACCACAACTATCTTACATAAATTAGTTTAAAGTGTGATTGTGATTTTGAAGGTGTGCTAAGTCAGAAGAACAATCAAATGTTTATTGAAGAATATAGATAAACATTGGAATATAGACAGATCTGACATTGAGTAAAAGATGAAAAGAAATTCAACATGTCTGTCTTCTGAACTTCAAAGAATCCCTCAATGTAATCAAATCATATAACTAACATTGGTGGAAATTACATCCTGAGGTTGTGAGATATTGCTACTCTGGATGTGAATGTAGTAGTTGACCAAATCATTACTATCACACAAAATGTAGTATTTGAAGGTTTCACTTTTATTGATGCATTGTGAAGAATTATCATCAAAAAAGTTAGAATTGATTGCATATATCAGTAATGTAGCTAAGAGGGGGTGGACACACACTCCTTTCAAAATTTAGTTATGCTACCCAATGTTTACCATATGTTATGTTTATTTAAATTTTCAAAAATATTTTTGCACACTTGTATCATAAAAATTCCCATTTAATGTACTTCTAAATAAGTCTTTAAATATATAGAATTTTTTACAGATCTTCTGAATAAAATATACCTGAAATAAACTCTTAAATAGGAAATATAAAAAAGGATTTTCAGATGTTTTTTTCATGCAGTTTGAAAATAGCTATAAGTGCTACTCGACCATCTACTAAGATCAGAAAGTTTGTTAAATCATGGTGAAAGCCTCTTTTACAAGAGTGGCAAGAATGAAGCAAAGATAAGCTCTATATGTACATTATAGCTCTGTAGTAGAAAAAGCTGTAAATAGGGTAAAGAAGAACGACAAATAAAATTGATCATAAATTCAGAATCACAAAAATGAGTTGCATCTTGTTGGGGAAATGAACACAGTAGTTTTTCACAATGAGGTGTTGTATACTGGGATGGGAACATTTTCCCATGAAGGTAATATTTTGGAAGGGTGTTGTTCTCTTCAGTTAGGAAGGTCAGATATATACTTTGGTTGGCGGCCATGTACTAACTTAGGGTTGTAGTCTCTTTTTTAAGAAAAAGGAGATATTATACATGAGAGAAACTAGATTTGAAGCTGAACAGACAGTGGCGAGTGTGTTGGGTTACTTTTGGCTATTTAAGAATTTTAGGAAGTTTGTTTTTAATTTAAATGCATTCAGGGGTCTTATTTAAATGTTATTCTCTTTTAAGTTATCCATTTTCCAATTGTTTAGGTTTTTGATATTCTTCTGTTCCAAACAGGTTCTATTCCATAGTTATTGTGTTCAAAACAGTGAAAGTTCATTCTTTTTAGGTTTCAGCAATTTAAATTTATTTAAATTGGCCAATTTGTGATTCCATTTATTGCCCTTTTCATTAACACTTTACAACAAAGTTGAAAAGTGTTTATGACTTTGTTCATTCTGTCTGTCTGTCTGTCTGTCTGTCTGTCTGTCTGTCTGTCTGTCTGTCCGTTAGCACGATAACTGCCGTAAAAATGACTTAATCAAAATGAAATTTTAGTATGTTGTTCAGACGGTCTATAGGACCTATGGGAATATAAATGAATAATATCACCCAATTAGTTTTGGATTGAACCCGGGTTTAAAAAATGGAATACATTGAGCCCTATGGGACCTAATTTTTCAAGCATTTTTTAAGCGGATTTAAAATTCACAAATTGCTTCAAAAATTTTAGGCAATATTCAAATTGTTCTATAAAATATATAAAAAAAAATTCAGCGAAATATATTCAGTTGTTTTTTAAATAAAAATTAAAATAATAATAACACCTCTTATATTAAGCGATCACGTGTCCATGATATGAAACGATCACATGACCCACTTCAAAATGATATATGGCATCCATCTTGTGTCAAAATCGTGATTTTTAAAGTTCTTTTTAATTCATATTGAGTGTTGTATCCGTCCTAAAATTACTTTATTTTTGCCTAAATTCTGTGCATCTACATACTGAAACAACGCAATGACAATATATTTCAGTTTAAATGCTCTTCCAAATTTGATTATTTCTACTATTAAGCCTATTTTTCACCTATGTAAAATGCAAACAGCAAAATATGTAGAATGAGTTGTATTAGAATCGCTGTAATTCTTTAACACAAAATCATTTAGTCCATGGAGTCTGCTTAGCTGATATGAATTCATTGATTTTAGAAAGAGAAGGACGATATTTTTCGATGAAGTTTTACGCATAGAGTTTACTTACTTGCAGCTCAATGGTCTTAATTTTTAAATAAAATAAATTGTTATAGTATTGTGATGAATGACATGAATGGGGGAATTATTTATGAATGAAATGTTGCTTTTATAGAGAGAGCCAGGCGTGTTATTTTTTTATGACGTCATTTGAATGGATTTCAGTTGTTTTCGATGAAGTTTTCAAATATAATAAATTATCGTAGTATTATGATAATTCTAAAATTATTACCAAGGAATGTATAACATTTAAGAGATGTTTAAACCAGGCAATTTATACTTTAATGCCGTCATTTGAATGAAGTTAATTTTTTTCTATGAAGGTTTAAGGTTTCAAATATAATAAATTAATGTAGTATTGTGATAAGTTTTAAAATATTACCGAGGAATGTATTGCATTTTAGACATGTTTAAATAAAATTGCATTGAAGTTGGAAAGTGTTTCATAATCAATGCTTTAAGCATGATTGATCTTTCTTGTGTCCCTTTGATTTGATTCTAAATTTGATGTTCTCGGTTAAAAATTCATTGATTTATCTCTTTTTCAGTTTTATTCTATTTTCAGCTTTTTAAATATTTCAGAATTGTTCATATTTAAATTATTACCGAATTCGTATATTCCAAATCATTTCACTTCATTTCTTTTAATTTTCATCTGCTTTAAAATTCCTGTTCGCTTCTTCAAAATTTTGAGTTTTTGATTGGTTGACCATAACATTAAAATTGTCTGTCATTAATTATTTTATCGTTCATCGATAGTTCTGCTTACAATGTGTGGCAGCCAAGTTTAGCAGTATATAAATAAACTTGCACGCTTTTTCGATCTCTTTTACTCTGGTTCTTCTCTTTCCTTTTCATTAGAACTCAAGATGTGATCAAGATGTGATAAGTTGTTTTGCGCTACGGCACTCGAATGCGTTCCATCGCATTGGAACGAAATATCCTTGCCTCAGCTCTTTTAATGACCTTGTGAATAACTGCACTACTCTACTTTCAACCATGTTCGGAATGATGTGGTTTATTTACATCATGAGAAGTCTTCATAATTGAATTTGAAAAATAGCATGACTGAATGCTTTATCTTCGAATGTATATAAGTGTCAGTCTGTGAAGGAAGGCGTCGTTTAGTCTACGCATTGCTCGCCTACCCCATAGATCTGAGAAGTGCAATGAAGCCAATTAAGCGATTGTTTCTCTTGATATCAGTGTGCTTTCTTTGAATGACGTATCGAGTCAGCATTTCAATATGTGATTAATGAACTATATACTCGGTGTTTAGTACAGATGAGTTAAGTAGTATCCACTGTTTCCGATGAAGAAATCAGTAATTGCTGTTTATGCTGATCAAAAATTATGATGTTGTGGAGCATGCTAATGTGTGAGCGGTCTAGCTTGATAAGCTGGAGTGAATGGTTTTCCTCGTTCCTAGTGATTGGACTTTTGCTTTTCAATTTTGGGTTTATCTGCTGGGATCTCTAACTCCAGTGTGTTCCTTGAAGGCTCTCTACATCCGGGTGATATCTTTAAATTCTAATTTTAATTGTTTCTGTCAGTTTTACATTAGTTTGAAGTTACATTAAATTGGCATGACTAAGACCCCTTTACTTAGTTCTGAATCCTGGATTATTGTTATGTAATTTTTCTTTGGATTTTTAACCTTTAGTTGGGTTTCTTATTATGTTCTAAATTTCCTTTTTGGCTAACTGATGTTCCTTTTTATTCTAAATTCTTGTTTGGCAAATAATTCTATATTTTTTAACATAACTTAATTTAAACATTAAAAGCTGTTTTCTTTAACTTTTAATATTCTAACGTTTTTACTACCACTATACGAGAGGCCACTTTATAAATTCAATTTATTTATTTAATTTGTTTATGATGTTTAATTTAATTTATTTAGTTAATGAGATGTTTTAAAAAGTTGTAAAATGTTTTAAAATTCTTTAAAAGTGAAGTAAAATTTTAATAAACATTAGATTTTGAAAACTTAAAATTTGTGTTCTCTCTCTTTTCTTTAATGAGTTTTTATTTTTAGGAAAGTGCCATTTTAATATTTTACAGGTTAGCATATTTTTATGCATTTAGGAATAACTGGTCAAAAGGTCCACTTTGATTTATTTCTAAAATGTTTTCAGATTTTAGGAACTTTAGAACTTTGCAAAATTTTAGGAACTTACAAGTTTTTATTGCATTTAAAAATTATAGAATATTTCAGAATATCTTATGCTCAAAATCTATCCAACAAGTGTGACAATGTGTGTGCCCTTGTTTCTTTTTCCTGATGATGCTATGGTAAATTGGGGACAATGTCATCAACAATTAGGATATTTTTTATAGTCCGTTTAAATAAAATTTGATGACTTTTCTGATATGCATGTTTGTCAGCATTGAAAACTCATGGGAAAATGCGGGACAGACTTTTTGTGTGTACAAAATTCAACTTGTTGCCAGTGTCTTTAGCAAAGCAAGTGTAGCAAAACAATCATTTAATTGATCTTATTATTGATCACTAGCAAATAGAAAATTATCTGGAAAAATATTTTTCTTAAAGATAAGATTGTTGACTACATTTTCATGTGTACAATATAAAACTTAATTTATTATTAAGAAACAAATTACTTTTTTTGAATTTTTCTTAAATTTTTACATTTTTGAATGAAATTACTGCAGATTTTTAGTATTTACGGAATTCCTTGCCAATACGGAAGGGATACAATAAAGAATTGTTTCAGGGGCAAATGAGTCACAATTTTTTTTTCTCTTTGTTTTACTTTATTTAATTCAGACTATTATATACTGATTTCAATACATTGTGATAATTTTGCCAGTATGCTCATCTGAATTAATAAAAGAATCAGGTTCAGGTTTTAGAAGGAAACAAACTTTGATTGAAACTAAAAATTCTTACCTATAAGCATATTATCATCTTGCTAGAATTTGCTGAGATTTTGAGCTGAATTTAAATTCTCTGAAAATTTCAGGTTTTCCCTGCTCTCCCTAAGGTGTATGAACCTTGTAACTAATTTCAATTGATACTTATCCCACTTTTTGCTCCAGAAAAATAGTCACATTAGTAATAAGTCATTTAAACAGGTGGTGGTCGAATACAGGTTTCTCTGTATTGTTTAAAATACTCACTTTTCTGGCGACAGAGCTACTTCTTCATCAGTTTCCGATAAAGAAGATAAATTTGATGTGATTTCATATTTCATCCAAAGAATGTCCACTAGCATACACCAAAAATCTAACTGTTCTGCCATTGGGGCTGAACCCTGTATACAAAAAACAACTATTATTATACATTAAGTATTACAAAACTGCAGATTTTCATAAAAGTAAAAAAAAAATTGCTGTAACAAAATAATAAAATTAAAAATTGGTTAAAGTAATCATTATTTGAATATTATAGGCTCCAAATATTGTAAAATAAACATGTTGTGATAAAGAAATATATAACTTAAATGTGTATTTTATATTTTACAACCTGAGAAGTATCTTACATAATAAAAGGTGTTCATGTTACTGTCTATGTTATTTAGTGGAAAATTGAAGCAACGGACAATGGTAACATTTGCTAAAGAAGTGCTTTACAATTCAATATTTCAGTATGATGCACAACTGTGAAATTTTTTTTAATTCTAATTTGTTTAAAAGCTACGAACTTATACAGCAAAAAATCACTATTTTCTGCCATTTCATCAAATTATATCTATTCATTCATTGCTACTAGAGACAATATTTGTTTTAATTAAATGGCAGACATTTTGTCTTGAGAAAAAATCAGCTGCTTGCAAACTAAGTGCATTTTAATTTATGAGTTTTCTAACTTTGCAAATTTAAAAGATTTTTATTTTAATTTGGTATTATATCATCATTATGAGTATTGTGCTACAATTTGACTTAAATTGAAAGAAAATTCACTGAGATAGCAATAACATTTTGAATTTTACTTCAGGGGTAAAGGAACTTTTTTCTTTCTTGCAGCTTCCAAGTATTTTCATTGTATTGTTCTGCTAACAATCAGCAATCGAACACTTATTTAAGGAGTATGGATGAGTCGGATGGTCTGGGCTTTCGACACATATTGTATAGCTAGCATGGTTGCACATGGAAAATACAAAACACAGGAATGATTTTAATTCTAAACAGGCTATTTGGAAAAATTTACAAACAGGCGATTATTTAGGACCCGGGCAATGCCGGGTAATTTGTTTTAGTCTGTAATATATGCAAATAATTTGGAAGCAATCCGAGTATGATGATGCACACACAGCGTTTGCTAAAATGTGTAATAACATAACATTCAAATGTGTAAGCATCTAGTAAATACTGAAATACATCGGAAACATCCCTCGAAATTTTAACAGTATGTAGTATTGAAATTTGTAACAGAAAGAATGAAAATTGCTCTTCTAATTTTCCCACTTTTTTTTCAATTTCTATACATGTTATACATAAGCATTATCTTCAATAGGAACATATTCTAAATTTTTGAAAATGCCCTCTACAGGCAGGTTCTATGAATATGAATTTGGTCATTACAGCTTTGTATAGCCTGAGCTATATTTTTGTGAAATTTGAAACTAGCTATGTGATATGACTAACTTTGTTGATTAACTTAAACGTCCGTAAAATTGTGATGTACAGCAAGTTTTTTATGTACTATTGCAGAGATTGACTATCCCATGCTGACAAGTGCATAAACAATGAAATATTGGTTTGTGGGTGTTGTTATCTGCAATGGAAGCATATTCCAAAAATGTAAAGATATCAACCCATTTCAGAAAAATATGAGATCTTTTCATGACAAAAGACAGATCAGCCACTTCATCAAAACAGGTAAACATCTAAAGAGGCATATTTTTATTTATTTATGTATTTAATAAGAAATATTGTAATTTAAAAAAAATATTAGAAAATAATTTATAACATTATCCCTTAGTTTATTTTAAATAATCCCTATTTTGGAAACTTTTCAAACATTTTTACTCTTCAATTTATAGGAAAGGAGTATATGTAAGTACATACATACAACATCATAACCTTTTTCGGTGATGAAAAGAAAAATTCAGTCAAATAAATAATTATTACAGATATGGCAAAATAGGTATGGTATGATACAGAAATAAACTCAAATTTATATTTTGTCTTCTATCTGAAAATATCTGCTATATGAATTTAATTTTAAAACAATCTGAGTATGATGCACATATGTACATCTACATCAGGGGTTCCTAACCTATTTTATTGCCATAACACACTAAACAGAAGGTAATAATTTTTTTTAGATGCAAAGATAAAGACAATTCATTTTACTGAACACTTAATAGTTATTAAATTGCAGTCATTATTATTCTTTTATTTTTTAGCTGTATAAAATCTTACAGTTTATCATGTACAATTTACAAAACTCAATGCAACAGTGAGGCAAAGATTTCCACAAAACAAATTTAAACATCATGTAAACTGTCAATAGAATAATATTTGAACACTAGATATTTTATAGTACATAAACAATTGCAGCACACTAGTTAGGAATACCTGGTTGCCTAGTCTATATTCTATAGCGGTCAAATGAATTAAAAACTACCAAATTACTGGACATGAGAAACTTCAAACTTTAACAAGCATTAATATTTTATATGCTTTAAATTGGGATTAATAAAATAAAATACAAAAATTCTAAATACTTCTGAAATCAGCATATGCAAATACAAAACACTTGCTTTTAATAGAAATAAAATACAATATATTTAATTCCACGCAAAAGAAAATACAAAATACATCATAATTTTTGTTAACAGGGATGACAGCTAAATTATGTTCAGCAAATGAAATTATACTTAAAGCTATTCACAGTTTGTACATCTAATGGATGAGACTAAAATTAATACTTTAAATGCTAGAACAGTTGGATTTTAATGTCATGCTGTAAAATAATAATAATAATAATAATTTTTGAATTTTTCAACAATTTTGGAGATCAAGCTAGTCAAATTATGTCACCATAAAAAAGAAATTTTACTTTTAATACACAATGCTTATTTAATTTTTTTAAAATAAAGTAACGGATTAATGCCATAGAGGCTTTACTGTATTTTCTTTTATTATTTAAAAAAAACTTGCAAATTTAAGAAAATGCAAAATGCTTTTGAAAACTTAATGAATATTAAAATACTACATATAAAATACAAAATATATTGTAATGAAATGTATGTACGATAGTTGTTGCTCGTACATACTGCTCTCTTGTCGTAAAATATATGCGATCGTCAATCATCATTGTTGCGTTCTTAGAAACTCAGTATTAGAAAACTAATCGGTCTCTGCTATTGTCGTGATTTTACGTGAGTGTTTGAATCGTGATGTTCTGTGCTAAAAGAAATATAGCCGCTGATTCATGGTAAAGTGGAGTCAAGTTTGCAATTATAAGACAAACTTTATTGACATCATCTGCACGTAAGAATTTACAACAATCCTCGACTGGTACAAGGCATATGAGCTTATCCTAGCATCAGCTTGCTGTGCGAGCTCTATCAATGCAACCTTCCTCTCTCGGGACCGTGGGGCGTCTCTCTCGAGCGTGTCCTTTTTTGCCTATATATTCCTATCGTCCCATACCAGCATAATTATGGGACTACCCTGGCAAAAGCCCTCTGGAATTTTCCCCAGCATCCAACGATGCTCAGACCACCCTCTCGGACCACTCTCTCGTATACTCAGGGATCTACATCCCCTCGCCCTGATGACAGGTAAAATGGCTTTTTCTGCATTTCCTAGCATCTTCCAGCTGTCGATAACAGTCTTAAGGACTTTGTTTTCGACATTCTCGGCGGAGGGTCTATGACAGTATGAGCAAAACTGTACTCTGAAGAAAATGTTCGAAATTCTTCTGGGTTTCTCACATATATTTTGAATTTTCGTTTTGTATTTGAAAAGTATTTGAATTTTTCAGCCTTGGTAGAGTTAAAACCTCAGAAAACTTCGCATCATCCAATTTTGAGGTGTTACTTAGAAACATTTATTAAGATCCTAATAAAAGCAATCTACTAGTTAAAGAATAAAATAATGCTTACTTTGATTATGTCATGGCTGTTCTGCTTGCAAAGACCCAAATTTGAAATAGTTGACTCCAAATCTGTAAAAAAAAACATACACGTCAAAAAAGTGACATTGTTGCATATTCTAAAATTATAAACTATTTAAACTATCCATATTAAATAAATCAAAACAATTCAGAGTCCCAAATTTGGGAAAAAAAAAAATTACAATTAAATTCGGAAATTTAAATTTTTATTTTTGAAACCTTTTATATTACAGTAAGTGCCAAAAACAATTTATTTTATATTATTACTATAAAGATCCAGTCTGTCTGGAATTCTTGGCAAAAAATTGGCGAGCTCGGTGATGAATTTAGTGACTTTATTAAATGTGGCCTAATGGATGAAAATATCATCAAATAGATAAAAATGACACTAAATTCGTAAAATTTTAAATCATGATGTAAGTAAGATATTAATTTTAAATCTTAGGAATGGATTAAAATTCAAACAAAATAATAAATGGATGTTACATTAATTATGTTTTAATAGAGATTGTCTGTGTTCGTCTCTCCCACTTGGCAGCAAATTTGGAGACAAACCTGGCAATTTTTTTTTAAATGTTACAAAATTGACAAAACATTGCCAAATCATTAAAAATGTTGCCAAATTCAATAACTCAGAAAATCTAGACCATTAATTAAATTAAGTTTCTTTGAAAGTTCCTATTGCTATGAGGAAATTATTAATTTAATATTCTTTATACACAATATGATGAGTAGCCCTATTTGTGGGGCAGCTACATTTTGTTAGGGGATCTATGGGAGAGTAAATTAATTGCTTGTTCCATAGAATATTCCACCTTTCCATAGAATATTCCACCAAAAAAAATGTTCAAAAACTTGAAGGGGTTTCCTTGGTTTGAGTTCCCTATGATAATAGGATTTTAACATTGAATTAAAAAAAGCCGTACCAAACTTAATTCGATTTATTTAAGAAACATAGTATTCCATATGGAAAAAAAACCATGAAAAACCACATAAAAAGTAATCAAACTTGAATTAAACAATGGGTCAATTAACAAAATTCATCATTATCATGTCCTTTTGTTAGACTTCTATTGATATTATATTAAATTTAATTGTTTACTATCTATAGCAGGAGTTTGCAACCTTTTATCACTAACCAACACTCTCATATAAAAACAAGAAAGATCAATCATGCATAAGCATTGATTATGAAACACTTTCCAACTGAAATGTAATTTCATTTAAAAATTTCTAAAATGTGATTCATTCAGTGGTAATATCTTTTACATTATCACAGTACTACAGTAATTTATTATACTTAAATATTTAAAACTGTATCGAAATATAAATCATCTGATTCTTTATGCAAAATCAATGAATATTTCATTCATATAACTTGTATTCCAGACTCCAGAGCTAAATAATTTTGTGTGAAAAAAATTCAGCAATTCTTATGTAATTCATCTTACAATCGCTTGAGATATTTGCATTCTGCATATGTTAAAATTAGGCTTCCTTAAAGAAATAATAAAAGTTTAGGGATCATTTAAAATCACAACTATTGTAATTGCATAGGCATGGAATTTAGATACACAGATAATACACAGATAATATATATGTGTATGTGTATGTACTCAAAGTATTGGAATCGTGCCGAAGATCGGAACTCGAATTTTCAAAGGATCTACACGTTTTGGGACTTCTAGAACACGAAAAAACTACTTTTAGGAAGACGTCTGTGTGTGTAAGGGTGTATCTGTGTATGTTTCTGTGTGTCTGTGTGGATATTACATCCACTCTAATTGAAAAACTAATGGACCGAATTTCATACAATTTGGTAGGTATGTTTTTTGTGGGAAATCCTGATGTTCATTAGATTATAGTACGATTCGTAATAAAAGAATCTACCTTCTTTGCGAAATGGCCGCAGAAATTGCCTTTATCCACTCTAGCTAAAAACTAATGAACCAAATTTAACAAAATTTGGTGTATAATATTTCAATAACCGACAAGTGATTTATATACCAAATTTAACAAAATTTTGTATATAAGTCATTTGTAGGTTATTCTAGTACGATTCGGGAAAAAGGAATGGGCTATTTTTGCGAAATGGCCAGCAAAAATCGTTATATATAAAAATAAAAGACTACGTGTGCTCAATTATATCAATTAAATTCCTATTTTATATGTGATTTTTGACAACAAAAAGAATAAGACTAACCCCATTACTCTAGGACTAGCCGTTCTTGAGATATTCTAGTTTTTTCGCGTTTTCGCTACGCCACCTTTGACAATAAGTCCAGCTATCAAATGAGACCCAAATTTAAGTTTAACGTGTAAATTCAATGTCATTTAAAATACTTATGTTGTGCAGATAAACTCAAATTATCATTGAATAAATAAAGAGAACGAATATGAGTCTGCAGAGAAAGACATGTGCTGTCCACATCAGAATTTTTAACAATATTACAACAATGATTTATAGAAGTGAACGGGGATTATTTTCAGGCCATTTCGAAAAAAATGTATGATCTATATTTAAAGATCCATCAAATTTTTGTCGAATAAAATGTTCAACAAATTTAAGCTGTGTACCAAATTTTAACTCTCTAGGACGTAGGGAAGTGCATTTAAAATGCCATCAAATAAATTTATCATGAAGAGTTATATAAAATTTAAAAAAAAAGAAAAATTGTTATCTACCAAATTTACTTTAAAATATGAAGCCACTCCCATATGCAAAACGTTTAAACAAATGGAGAGATATTTATTATATAATATCTCTTTCTTTTCTTTCTGGAAGATATCCCAAAGTCAGAATTTAATTGAATTTGTTTTTTTCCCTATATTAAATATTTTTTTTAATTAAAAAACTACTTAACATATTTTACTGAATTTTTTTTTATATATTCTATGGGATAATGTGAATATTTCCTAAAAATTTCGAAGCAATTCGTGAATTTTAAATTTACTTAAAAAATGTTTGAAAAATTAGGTCCCATAGGGTTCAATGTATTTCATTTTTTCAACCCGGGTTCAATAAAAAACTAATTGGGTGATATTATTTATTTACATTCCCATAGGTCCTACAGACCGACTGAACAACATACTAAAATTTCATTTTGATAAACTCATTTTTACGGCAGTTATCGTGCTAACGGACAGACAGACAGAATGAACAAAGTCATAAACACTTTTCAACTTTGTTGTAAAGTGTTAAAAACATTCTCTAGGAGCACCATACCAAAATAAAATTATAGTAGTGGACATGTATTTTTGCACTTATGAAAGTACTGGTGCTCTGAAACACTAGGTTACAGACCTCTGATCTACAGGAACATTAGTAACTTTGTCACTGTTTACATTAAATAAGTCATAGAACATGATTAAGAGAATTTTATGAAAATTAGCTAGTGAGTCATTTTTTAATCCTTTGTTAATCTGAAAATTTTTATGCAAATTTGTATAATTGCTAATCAATTTTAATTTTGATTAGAAGTCCTGCTTATCATTTTGGAATCTTTATGAAGGGCATTGATTATACCATAATATAAACTACTTTTTATATAAAAATAAAATGCTGCAGCTATTTTATTAATAACATATTAATAAATTTTCTAATTCTTATAAAACTGGCACTACTTCATACCTAATTTACTAGTAATAGTTTTAAATTTAAATATTAATAAAAGTTTATTCATATAAAACTCTAGCACAGTTTAATTTAATATTTATTATTTTAATACTCAAGAATGAAGATATAACTATTGATTTATTAAAGCATTCTTAGACTATATGTCTCATAAACTGATAATGTAGTTTTTAATGGTTACATAAGAGAAAATAACATAAATCTTCATATCGTAAATAATTTGAATTAGGATTCATTGCATCACAATTTGCAATTCAATATTGCTATTTTATGAATGAATTAGAAAAATACAAAAGTGCGATTCAAGAAAAGTATCTATTATATAAAAAAATTATTAGAGTAATGTATTTTTACACTTATGAGAGTACTAGTGTTTACAAGAATATTAGTAACTTTGTAGCTACATTAAATAAGTCACAGAACATGTTTAAGAAATTTTATGAAAATTAGCGAACTTATAATAAGTCATTTATTAATTCTTCATTAATCTGAAAATTGCTAATCAATTTTGATTTTGATTAGCAGTTTTGCTAATCACTTTCGAATCCTTATGGAGAGTCTTTGTTTCTAATTTACTATCTCTCACATGATATCAATATAGAATGTTTGATCAACAAAAATATTACAAAAGAACAAAAATAATATAAATATATATGTTACTTTTCATTCTTTCTTCAGAATTTTGAGGTCCCGATATTTTTCTAATGTCGTATTCAAACCTAAAAAATAAAACATTCTAATTTAATCACTTTTAAGTTGCCATAAAATAAGTATTTAATCAGAAAGTACAATAACTTTCAGGATTTTTTTTTTTCAGGAAAATTTCAGGACAATTTTTTAAACAAGCCAATCACCAGATGCAATTATTTTCTAAAAGCATTCTTCAATCATAAAATTTTAATTTCACCCTTGAATTAAAAAATCTGATGTAGGCAGCACATGACTTTGCACTTTTAATTGAAGTTTCATTTTTATTAAGTAACTACACTTATTTTCAAAGGTAGAGTAGCGAAAATGCGAAAAAAATAAAATATCTCAAAGGCTAGTCCTAAATTAAAGAGGTTAGTCTTATTCTTTTCGTTGTCAAAAATTACATATAAAATAAGCAATTGATATATTTAAGCATACGTAATCTTTTATTTTTAGATTTTTTTTTAGGGCCATTTCGCAAAGAAAGGCAGGTTCTTTTTTTCCGAATCATACCAAAATCTAATCAGCACCAGGTTAACCTACTATCTATTAAATTTTGTGAAATTTGGTCTATTAGTTTTTAAACTAGAGTGGATACAGGCAATTTAGTCCAATTAGTCCATTTTACAAAAAAAGGTAGGTTTCTTTTATCCCGAATAGTACCAAAATCTAATCAGCACCAAGGTCACCCACAAGGGACTTACCTACCAAATTTTATGAAATTTGGTCAATTAGTTTTTTAGTTAAGAGTGGATACAAAATCTGCACTGACAGATGTCATTCTAAAAACAGATTTTTCGTGTTCTAGATGTCCCAAAACATGTAGATCCGTTGAAAACTCGAGTAGTGATTTTCGGTACAGTTCCAATACTTTCTCTATACATATTACCATGTATTGCAGGGAAAGTAAAAAATACTTTGTGAAATCTCATTACAAAAAAAAAATATTTTTATAAATTTTCAAATCACAGATGAATTTTTTGCTACCAAGAAAAGAAACATTATAAAATCCGGGCATTTTTCTTTTTCAATTGTATTATTTTATAAAATTTTAAAATACGGGAATTAAAAAATTATTTTAGAAATAAAATGCACTACATTAATGATGCTTTAAGTGATTGAAAATTATTCAAACATAAAGAAGAAATTCGAATATTTATATTTTAAGATAGAGCTGAACAAATGCTATTTGTATCTACAGCTTGAAATACTGCAATTCCTGTTACAATCAAATTCGGTTTCTAACAATATGATAAAATTGCTAGCTTGATTATCATTTAGATTTTAAGAAGTTTATGAGTACAAATTTATGATTATTATTAATCAAGTAAGTGATTCAACATGACATTAATTAATAGTTATTTTGTAAATTTTAGAATAAAAAATATAGAACAAACAGATTCAACTTGAAAATAAAATTACAATAGATTTGCCATGATAGCAAGGTAAAAAGCAAAAAGCTATGCAGTGTTTTATTGTGCAGCTTGATTTTGTTGAACACAGGATTGATCTATTTTTCATCCATGATGGATATAATATGGATGTATACTTCGTCCGTATTATGCCGTCTATAGATGTACAGGGAAAGTCAATCTGGTTCATCCAGAGCATGTAATTTATGGATGTAAATTAGACGAGGAATGCAGGATTGGTCCATTTTTCATCTATGGTTGATGTAATATGGACTAGATTGTCCACATTACATCCATCGTGGATGGAAAATAGGCAAATACTTTGTTCATCAATCAGAACATGTAATTTTTGGACATAAAACAGACAAATTTTGGATAATCCAGATTATGTTATTTTTGTATATGTATTTATTGGATGTATCATTTTATGCATGGATGTATGTTTTATCAATAGATATGATTTGGATATCCGTGGTGTGGAAAACCCAGGCCGTCCGACTCATCCAGAGGACTTGAGCAACTATTTGGACGACTGGGGATATCCGTGGTGTGTGGGAAAGCACAAATTTGAAACAAGTAAATTTATTTCATTGTTGAAATAAATTTTATGTGTTTCACATTTATTAAGTAAGTTGGCATTTCACTTACTGCATCTGAATAATCAGCAGGATTTAATATTAGATTTTTTAACATTTTGCCAAAAGAAATCTTGCTTTGCTAATACATTTTCTACCATTTTATCTAAAATAAAACAGCTTATAAAATCAACATCAGTGCTAAGATACTGGATAGTATGCATGCTTTGAACAAAAAGGATTTAAATTGTGCGTGTAAGTAAAAATGATGAGAGAAATTCACCCCTATTATTATCAGTTTGCACATTATGTAACTGGATAAATTGGTGATGATAGAAAGAGGCAGTGAATAGGATTAGAGATGTGCTTTGAGCTGAGAAGCCAGCATGTTACATCATTCATGTAACATAGATACTAGGTCTAGTAAATTTTATAAAATAAACCTTGAAAAAAAATTATCAGTTTCGGATTTAAGTTTACTGGACTATCAAGTTAATCCATGATTTTATTTATTATCTAATAACTGGCACAAACAGGTCTACCTTTCATGATTAAAACTATTTTACCACAGTAGTACAATTTTACAATTTGTATTTCAAATAACATTAGAATGAAATTACTAATTAGTAACAATAACCATAAACTTTTTTTTTCTTATAAAGATCTTATATTTATTTCATATTGTCAATGTGAACATATTAAAAAAAAAAATTCAATACTAGCACTTAGCTAAAAAAAAATCTGAAAATGCTAAAATAATTTCAGATTATAGCTAAAAGAGCTAATGATTTTTATTTTTCAGTTTAAACACTGATAGCCACCAATGCATAGCACATATTTATATGATATTGGATAGCTTGAACACTTTTGCAGTCCACTTGAAATTTAAATTAAATAAGTTTTACTGTACAGCATATATATTAGTAAAACTAAATAATAAGTAATATTATACAAGTGTATTATATCAGTAAAATTAAAAATGCATTACTTAGATAAAATCCATTCTATTAAGTGATATCTATGAAATTCTGGTTTGAAGAGTAATTCCATAACCCATGCATCATCTTTATTACCAAGAAGAGTACAATCCAACTTCTGGAAAAAAAAAAAAAAAAAAAAAAAAAAAGGAAATTAACAGTTCAAAATTAACTTAGTACAAGCATAGAATGTTATATGAATATGAAAAGCTTATTTTTTACTGGTGTCTTGCCTAATATGTAAATTTGTATTCACTTCAAAATTATACAACCAATTGAAAGAAAACTTGGTACAAAATAAAAAGTTGCATTTAATTTTTTACGAAAATGATATCATGACTTGCTAAATACATTACATCTGCATTAATCATATTTTGAATATACTAATTTTTATACAATTAATACCAAAATTTGTACGATAAATAATTTGATTTGAACAATTAAAAAATAAAGCTAGATACTGTGTAACATATTTTTTACATACTCAAACTGCACATATGAATTTTGAAAAATCCGAATTCTAATTTTTTTTTCACCAATTTTATATAAACTAATTTGATGTGAGAAATTGAAAAATAAAGATAGGTTTAGTGTGAAGGGACTACATTTATAAAATTGTTCACTCCATTAACAAAATCCAAATAGTTGCATTTAGAGAAAAATTAGTCTAGTATTAAAAATAAAATTGTTAATCAATGTAGACATCAAAATATAGATATCATTCTCAAGTTTCAGTATCTATAAGTAGGACTTTTTGCAAGAAAAGTAGGCAAAATGTAGAATCTTTTAACAGAAATGCAAAGAAAAGTAATTAGCAAGTAAATTTTAATGCAAAGAAAATTAAGTAATTAGCAAGTAAAGTTGATTAGCAAGTAAATTCTACAATTTGCAGAGTTTGCTTTGGATATATCTATTGAAATATATCTTTTCTGGGCATTGGTCCACCCCTTTCCCTCCCTCATTGCTTTCTTTCTCCGGTATTTTGAGACTGCCATCTAGTTAAAATATTTGTCTAAAAAACAATAGGGAAGAAATAGAACACTCTACAACTCCTATTTATAATATTTATCTTCTTTATTTCATTTATTAATGAGTATATTCAGATACACATATTTTGATTCAATGTCAACAGTTGCATTGTGGCTGGAAAGTGGACAAAAAAAATATATATATAAATTGCCTATGCTCTGTGCTTCTGTCAAAATAGCATTTCATCATGTAGTTGTTGGGCCTTGTACATTTAATTTCACATTAATAAGCATTTTCCTAATTTTAATGTTCTAATACAATGTTCAATTTATGGATATATATATTTAACAGGTTTATTCCTTAAAAATTAAATTGCACTTTCATAAGATATTTCTTTATCATAAGAAGCTATTTCATAAGATATTTACAGAAATCAAAATATAATATTTTCTTTTGCTATGCTATTTCTTATCTTGTTTTTAAAAGTATTGTATATGACCCAGTCATAAGGGTTGCAGACCAGTGAAGTCATGAACACTAGTCCAAGAGTCCAGTGATTGAATTTTTCAAATTTCTACCTCTACCATTAAACTGAATCAAATCATATTTATAAATATGAATTATTGAATAATTACAACAATAAAAAAATATTCCAGTAAAAGTTTAACAATAACCCAGCATACCTTTTACCCTTTCAGGCAAAATTTTAGTTATTTTAACAAGAATGAAAATAAGAAGAAATTAAAAACAAGTAAATATAAAAACTTCATTTTGAGGGTCAAAGCTTCTTTTTCTTCTTCTTAAATAATAAAAGACAATGTCTGTCTTATACACTATACGTTCAGCGACCGCGAGTCGGAGAGCAACGAAATTTAGCAATCGGAAACCGGAGGGGGGGGGGGACACACCTGAAAAACGATTTTTTTAATTTTAATTATTTTTTTAGTTATTTAATGTTTTATGCGATTTCGACCGTTTTTTGCCCTTTTTTCTCCATGATCCAGACATCGTAGAAAAAAACAAATCACACCACCGGAAGAAGCAGACAAATGCGAGTAAAAATATATCAATTTCAAATCTCAATTTCGATTTCTAATATTTTTTAAAGATTTTAAAACAAAAGTCACTTTCGGCTAAAAAAAACTTTCGTTTTTAAATCCTCCCATCGTAAAAACTACTCATAATTTCGACTAATAATTTACATTTTTAGAAGGTCAAAGATCTGGCATTCTTACAAGTCCAATCTAGTCAAGAAATAATGAAAATTGCTCGCAGGATCGCAATTTTAAAAACGTCATGATTTTATATTTCTTGCCCAATTCTCGACGAAGAACCGATTCTTCCCTGACATGGAGATTTCCTGTTCCCCCTCTCTGGATCACATCCATTTTAAAGAGGAGTAAGCTTGTTGAACATAATGGGTGACTTTTGAGCATTCAAGAAGAAACTTCGGGAAAAAGGATTAAAATCTCTTATATTTATTTTCTGCTTTGCAGAAATAGGAAACATTTGATATGTGATCATGGATCACAGAAGGGTGGGAGCCATTTAGTTCCTTTCGTATTTTCATAAGCGGTCAGAGTATGGAAATATAAAAATTATATTGCTTATGAAATATATGGGCAATTGTGATTCTCATTTTGTGATTTGAAGATTTTACTTGTATCGTGAGAATGCTTTTAATTCAATACAGAAAATTTTGGAAGTTGAGTATAGTGTTACCTGTGTCTGCATTATTTAGGACCTGTGTAATTCCGGATGATTTGTTGTAGTACATAATAAAGGAAGATGTCTATCTGTGTGTAATCTGTAATGGAAAATCTAAGTGTCATATGGTCATGAAATTTGGTAAATAAGTATTTTAGGACCAATGAAGGTGCACCTCGGCATTACTTTATTTTAATTCAAATTAATTTTTTAGTTATTCTATGCTTTAGCATTTTCAAACAAATCGGCTGCTCAGCAACCGAATGCATTATTAGAGTTTCTATCTTGATGCCATTAGAAAGATCAAAGAAAGTTCTTTCCAAACGATGTTTGAATCCATAAGACAACCCCTTCATATTTTTTTTTTTTTTTTTAAATACATTGAAATTTGCATTTTTTACATTATCTTATATATATATATATACAGAGTGTCCAGAAAGTTCCGAAGCGGTGCAATATCTCGAGAAATACACTTCGGATCAAAAAATAAAAGAACACGTATTCAATATTTTTAGAAAAGCTATCCAATGACACCAAAATTGACCCCCCTCCCCCTTCCTGAGGGAGGGGGTGGGGCAACTTTGAAATTTTCAATGTGAACCCTCATTTTTTATTGCAGATTTGGATTCTCCAGAAAAAATTACATACATTTGAGCTACGATTTTTGATTTTTTGCTCCTACAAATGGCGCTATAATAAAAAAAAACGGAAGTGGGGCACAAACGTTTAAAAATGGGAATGTCTTGGGAAATACACTTCGGATAGAAAAATAAAAAATTACGTGTCCAATATTTTCAAAAAAACTATCCAATGATGCTACAATTGACCCCCCTCCCTTCGCTAACCGTTGACTTCAGTTTAAAAAACGGTTCAAAACTACTTTTAGCACTACCCAGGAACAACGATGTGGACGTAGTAGTTTTCTGTTCCCTTCAGGGTAATTGATTAACCACCCCCCTCCTGGGGCAACTTCGGTGAGGCACAAACAACAAACATCAATGGAAAGGAATCGATAATAGAAACAAATAAAATCCATGCCCCCAGGAGGGGTGTCAATTTTGGTATCATTGGATAGCTTTTTTAAAAATATTGAATGCATGTTTTTTTGTTTATTTTTTATCCGAAGTGTATTTCTCGAGATATTGCGCCGTTCCGGAACTTTCTGGACACCCTGTAATATATATATATAATGATAATAGTTTGAAAATCCAATGACAGAATAGAGAGAAGTTGCAACTCAAAAAACCCCAACATTAAAAAATGCCTAACAAATAAAAAAATATCAAACAGAGAATCATCAATCAAGTGGAAAATAAAATGCAAACCTCTAGTCATCAAGCTGAAGACAAACAGCAAACATCAATGGAAAAGAATCGATAATAGAAACAAATAAAATCCAAGCATTAAAGCTTTACACGTGGACAAGCCCTAGGCCTAAACAAATTAATTGTTCATTTCGATAAAACTCTTCGTCAAGTCCAAGTATTTTATCAAAATGAACAGAAAATGCATGTTTCTGATAACAGTGATAGATTATATCTATAAACACTGTTAACTTGGCCTACATGCATAAAGATTGAAGAATTATAGGAAACAAGAATACCTGAAAAAGCATTGCATATGTCTAATCCATTGGAGCCTTGAATAAAGAGACCAATGTTGCCAATCGCAAAAAATGAGAAATAAATAACAGTAATGCGAAGACAATGAAAGGTGATATTCAACAGTTAGAGCTACAAAATAATGGGGCAGATGATAATAGAAAACATTGAGGCTAAATTAAGGGAGGGTTGACCCACTTACTTTAATCTAAATAAATACTAAAATAGAATAAGACTAGCTTTAAGAATTGAACAGTTAGCACTTACAGTCAGAAAAATCAAAATACAATCTCAGTGCAACTCGTGTAGTTCCTTTTACTGATATTGGATCTGGCAACTTTATAATACCATTCGCTTATGCAACAGATACATCTTCAGTCTCTGGGTAGATAAAATAATAAGTGTACAAATATATGTAATAGATGGCATTAAATAAAAGTGACCATGGAATTCAATGGAAGAAAAAAAAATCCATGTGGTCATAATTTCACAAGTCATAGACTGATATTAGGAATTTCCAAATTCGCATTATCAAATTTTCTACTTTAAAATACAAAGATTTCCTAATCAAGAAATAAATCTTATAGAAAACATTTATTACACAGTCGCAAATATAGAAATTCAACACATCATGTTTCTCTTTTCTCTGTAAAACTGAAACGGTAGTCCTTTGACCTTCTGCTACAAGAATAGCAAAAAAACAGTTTGAATACAAAGTATAGACTCCATTTAAATACATAAGGCAAAATATTTCAACATAATAAATGAATGCGCCTATTTTTCCACATGGTCACATAGAGAAAAATCTGAAAATCTAACCCTAATTCAAGATCTTTCAGCAGGGTACCCTAGACCTGAAAGTACAGCTTTTGTCTTATGAGGCCACAAACTATTTTGAAATTTCATAACTCTTTTGGAAAATTATTGTTTCTTGTATTTTTGGGAGAGGTTTTTACTATGAAGTGGTGTTTTTGAGAATATAGGAAAGGAGCACAATTCAAAAATCTAATTATTTTTATAGATATACATGGACAAGCATTATAGAACACAGGCTGTTTTAAAATAAATATTTGTTTATCTGTGGATGGATTTAAATTAAAGTAAACTTGAATTTTTCTAAATATTGCTTTGAAATCATAGCTACCAAAGAATATCTTATAAAACAATATCTGCCCATTTCATGTCAAAAAATATTTGATCCATAAATTAGATATTGTTCATGAAGTTAAATTATGTAAATATTTCTTAAAAATAACTATACAGGGAGTCCAGTATACAGGGAGTCCAGTGCCATCGGTGCCCAATGGCTATTTCCTCAACTGTTAAGTCACAGAGATATACTTCCAATTGCAAAAATGCTTTAAATTTTAAAATCTACTATCTTAGAAACAGTTTAAATCAATAAATACATTTCTGAAAGAAATACGAAATACAAATTTTTATACGGTCCCCTGGTCCAACCAATCATATTTAGGAAAATCATCCTCATACAATTTCATGCAAAATAAAAAAAAAATCTTCCTTTTACGACCAAAATTCACTGAGTTATGAAGCATTAAACTTTATTGCTTAAGTCGCTTTTCCACGCATAAAATTTCCCGTTTCAGGCAACTAACTAATAAGGGACTGTATTGACCATTTCTTAGCACAAAAGTGCTCCAACTTTAAACAGCTGTAAGTCGGTCAATTTTGGTCGTAAAAGGATGATTTTTTTTTTATTTTGCATAAAATTGTATGATTTTCCTAAATATAATTGGTAGGACAGGGGGACTATATAAAAATTTATATTTCGTATTTCTTTCAGAAATGCATTTATTGATTTAAACTCTTTCTAAGATAATAGATTTTAAAATTTAAAACATTTTTGCAATTGGAAGTGTATCTCTGTGACTCACGGTTGAGAAAATAGCAATAGGGCACAGATAGCACTGGTCACCCTGTATAATACTCATATTAATTCATTATCATAGGAGGAAGGTTTGAATCATGGGTCAAGCCTCCCTTGGTAGTGAACGCATTGAACTTAAATTAGGTGTTCATTGAACTTAAATTAGGTATTGATTGTCAGAAATAATAAAATAGTAGTTATGTAGCTACGGTTCTGAACTTTTAGCATATAAGTTTGAATTCTTATCTTTTAACAAAAGTTTTTACAAAAAATCTTACAATATCAACAAGCCTGATGCCCACCTTTGTGACCTTGAACATCCACGCCCCCTCTTATCTTCCCCTATGGATGCCTATGGTGCCATGACACCTTCCTTCCCATGAGACTTGCTTTAACATTAATTTGTTATTGGCTTCACTACGACTTCTTAAAATATAGACAACTTAATCAAACTTAAAAAATATAAATTATTAAATACTTATACACGAAATCTGAAAAACATACATGTGTTTATCATTCTGATAATGATTCATGCAAATTCTCTTTTCGATCAAATGAAATGAAATTGTTTCCTGAAAAACAATGATCAATATTCCACAAATGAATTCACTGGAATTTTAAACTGAATGCCAAGTTTCACCGATAACTATGGCATCCACCATAAAAGAATAAAAAATTAGCAAATTTAAATAATAAATAAACCTCCTAGAATTTTATATTTTTGAGATGCACTAATGTTCTAATGTAAAAGGTATTTCATGAACATGATTTACGTTTGAGATGGCGCCATCTGCTACCTTGCCATGCTATACACGATGAGCAAGAAAACACCTCTCTCATAATTAAATTAGGTTCAATTTATTATGTTTCCAAATCCTTATTACAAACTTATCATTTAATTTATATATATTGTTGTTTATATATTCCCATGCAACCAATATAGTTACCCCCTTTTGATATCGAAACTTTTCTCCTAACTCAAAACCTGAGCAGCTCTGACCAAGGTTAAAAGATGAGTGGATGATATAACGCCTTCCTTCTTTCCCAGGAGACTTGCTTTAAAAAATTTTATTAGTGTCACTAAGACTTAAAAAATAGACAACTTCATGAAACTAAAAAAATTGAAATTTTTAAACAATTAAATACACGAAATCTGAAATATATACATGTGCTTTTCATTCTGATAATGATTGTAATGCAAATTCTATTTTCTATCAAACAAAATAAATTTGTTTCCTAAAAATAATGATCAGTATTCCACAAATGAATTCACCGGAATTTTAAGTTAAATACCAAGTTTCACCAATTAATGTTGTAGCCATATTAGAATCAAAAATCAACAAATTCACTAATGTTCTAATGTAAAAGCTAATTCAAACAATTCACGTTTAAGATCACAACACCAAATGATGCCATTAGCTACCATGCCATAAAAAATATGGTACAAATCATCCGTGAATGGGAAGTTTCTTTGACTTAAAATAACTAAAAATCTAATTCGAACTTTAAAAAAATATCACTGTGGTGTATTATCTCAGGTCCTGAAGTACATGTATTATAAATTTCCTGTCAGTACAATGTTTAGATTTTTTGCTACAGACGACACAAACAGATATCTTCCTTTATACAAAAATGGTCCTGTCCTAGAAGCTGCCATCTTCTCCAATGCGAAATGGTCAGTTAGTCCCTCCATTCTCTAAAGGTAAGAGGGACCAACCCTGAGAGAATCTCTGAAAAGTTCCGAGAATGAATTTGACCATTCCCAGAACACGTTACCATCATTCTCCCCTCCCCTCTTGCATCTGCTGGGGATGTCACAAGAAAAACTGATAAGACAAGAAAAAATGACTCGAAATATTGACGGGAAATTTCCTATTCCAGAATGAATTTTGACTTTTGGAAACCTTTAAAAAAGACTGTATAAATGGCATCCTATTAAAATTATAGGAATGGATTGGAGTCTAAATTACATATAAATGAGAAACGTATAAACAGTGCTCCACTGTTCTTTAATAGGTTAAATAGGCAAAAAGTAGAAAAGAATATGATGCCTCAAATGTTATGAAAGTCATGGGAATAATAGTGTACTGTTATCCTATTTATATTTGTGCATTTTTAATTAACTATGAACTGCTGTCCTTTCATTAAAATATTTACAGTAATTTTGTTTATTGTCTTTCAAACCCAAGAACTATCAACTATTTTAAGCACTATACAGAGCATATAAAAATGAAAAATATCCACACACATACATTGAAATAAAATCTGCTACAAGCTTACAATAACAGGAACAGCTAACATTCATCATTAGTGGAAAAATAAAAGTCTGATACAAAAATTACTAAAATGAATAATTATTGCATCATTAAAGTTTACTCAAAACAGAACAACATGCTATCACAGTATAACAATTAAAGTATGGCTATTTGTCTAAAATATATCTGAAAAATTTACTAAAATTTGGAAAGTATACATGTACAGCATTTATCTACCTTTTACTGCTCTACCACTATATTTACATTATTTCATCATATTCATATGCAATTGAATTTTTAGTTTATTTTAATAATCATGAGAATAAGCCAAGTGCATAGTTATTTGCATTATCTTCATAATAATAGAAAGTTGAGGACAAAAATGATGCTATATATGAAACAAAACTAGAACATCATTCTTTTTTTCACAACAAAAATTAAGAATCCCTGTACTTAGTGGGGTCAAAAATTCAAATTTGAATTATCAATAAATACAAGCACCCTACTTATGAATGTCCTCCGAGTATGCATTTTTAATTCTGCTTGTTCCGAAATTTGTATCTACTTACCACAAAAAAGCATTTGATAAATTTTCATGAAGGTTGGCACTTGGGTGGACAATGTGTTAATCTGGTTCTACGTAAAATGTGGCACAAATCAAAACAAAAGTGAGCTTTTCTATGTAAAGTGGCTGATAAAATCAGAATTTTTAAAAATGTAAACATATTAATTAATTTGTAATGCAATTGTGTAGAAGAGATCCAGTAGAAATCAACCACTCTGCTATTACTTTAAACTTATTTTACCATCCCATGTAGAAAATAACGTTTTACAGAAAGGCATTGCATATTGTTCATAACAAAGGGTTTCTGGTGTTTAAAACTGCTAGATTGTTTTAAACTATACACAATTATGTTCATGAGCAGATCAGAAAGGAATTTTTTATGGTCCACAAATCCCATACACTCTAAAATGCATCTTATAAACTTAAATTAATTGTAAAATAAAATGTCCCAAATACGAGTTATATTAATCCTAATATATAACTCTAAATGGAAAATATTCTTTTTTTTTTTAAATCTTATAATATCCCATGTCCCTCAAAGAAGTTGGAGTGAAATCGCTTGTTTGTAGAAGTTAGTGATGAACTGCAGGAATTATAAAAAAAAATTGAATTACTTGCAATTTCTCAACAATGCTTTGAATCTTCAAGAGCTCTGTTGTTTCTAAATGATTCATTTGGCACATCAAAAATAGAAGAACTCCTTACTTTAATATCAAAATCATTAATTTCTCATATTCATATGGCGCGCTATAAATGCTGCCAAACTGCAAAAGTCCAAATAGTGACTAGCGTCTAGCCGGTAAAGCAAATGTTCAACCCACCCAACGCGCATTCTTGTGCGCATACGTCAACGTCACGCTCCGCTCTGACCAATCGCACAGAAGTGCAGATTTTCGCGGAGAATTGCAAAATCATCGTCAGTCGTACAATTTTTTGCTTTGCTTATATTCGGTGCTTGATCAAGTTTATTTCCCAACTTCAATATGTCTGATGAAATCCAAAAACAAATTTATTTTAATAGTATTTGTGAGCAACATGTTGCATCTAGTTCTGCTACTGTTTCAGAAAATCTTTCAACCTCTGATTTTCTTCGTAAAATCTATAAAAAAGATTTGGATGTCCTTACTAATTCTGTGGTTGCTTCCTCTTTAGCTGAAAATGATTTATCTTCTGTTTCAAACTCCTTTTCTCCCAGAATTTATGAAAAAGATCTAGATGTCGTTTTTAATTCTGTGGTTGCTTCCTGTTCATATACAGCTGAAAATAATTTATCTTCTTCTTCAAACTCCTTTTCTTCCAATATTTATGAAAAAGATCTGGATGTCGTTTCCAATTCTGTGGTTGCTTCCTGTTCATATACAGCTGAAAATAATTTATCTTCTGCTTCAAACTCCTTTTCTTCCAATATTTATGAAAAAGATCTGGATGTCGTTTCCAATTCTGTGGTTGCTTCCTGTTCTGATACAGCTGAAAATGATTTATCTTCTAGTAATGCGTTTAAATGTGCTGAATGTGGGAAAACTTTTTGTAATAAATACACTTTAAAGCGCCATGTTAAAAAAATCCATCCACTGAATACCTCTTTATATGAAACACTGAACCAACAAAAATCTTTAAATTTAAAGTGTGATATGTGTAATTCTAATTTCACTCATCAGAAAAATTTAAAATATCACCAGCGTAAGTACCATACATCTGAACCTTCATTGATTAGTGTGATATTATGTTCTTGTTTTGGCAACACTAACTTTAGGTACTTGAAGAATGGCAACACTACTATGTTTTGATGTTCCAACTACTAGCGTGCGATACTGCTTTGCCATTTTGTCATGCATCATTCTAGTTGATTAAAGCTTTCTTTAAGTCTAACTCGTTTTCTAATGATCATTTCTATTACAATTTAATCAACTAGATTTCTTGGATCTAAATTCACATGAGATGGAACGACTTCTCAAGCCAGAGAGATTCGACGTGGATCCAACGTGCGTAGGAGCTGAAGCAAAATGGAAACATTGGAAACGGACATTTTCAAATTTCCTGGGCGAAGTTCAGCATTCGACTGAGGAAAATAAGCTTCATCTCTTGTGTAATTACGTGTCGGCGGGTGTTTATCAGCATATCAACGAAGCAGAAAACTACAATACGGCTATTACTGCCCTGGATTCTATTTACGTTACTAAACGAAACGAAATATTCGCCAGACACTGCGTGGCTTCGAGAACTCAACAATCGGGAGAGTCTGTGAGTGAATATCTACAGATACTTAAACAAATGAGCAAAGATTGTAATTTCAAATCTGTTACGGCTGAACAATACAAAAATGAGTATATTAGAGACGCATTCATCCGGGGTTTAAGGAGCACTCGAATTCGAGAACGCCTGTTGGAGAACACTACAATTACGTTGGATAATGCATTCGACCAGGCTAGGGCATTAGAACTGGCAGAACATCACTCCGCTTCATATTCTGCAAATTCGAATTCGGTACCTGTGGCTGCTATGGAGCAGAAAGACGAAAAACCCGAGGAGACTCACGCAACTGCAGCTATACCAGCCCGCACCGGAAAATGCTTTTTTTGTGGGAATGACCGCCATGTTCGAAACGTCTGCCCGGCCAAGGACGCACTATGTAGAGGGTGTGGAAAGAAAGGTCATTACCAGAGAGTTTGCAAGTCTAGACTGTCGCGCCCCCCGAACAATTCTACGGCATCAGTTCATACTTTAGCATCAGCATCAATTATCCCCAGTTGTCTCCAAAAATCTATTACTAAAGTGGATATAAATGGAATAGAGCTAAATGCTCTGATCGATACTGGCAGCTCACTCAGTTTTCTAAACCAATCTCTGGTAAAAAAGTGTCGAATACTAGTGAAGCCATACTTCGGTAGAATAACTATGGCTAACTCTTCCTTAAGCTCGGACATTACTGGCTGTTCCATGATAACGGTAAAATTACAAACTCATTCATATACAAACGTAGAGGTGTTAATCATGAAAAACCTTTGTGCAGATTTTCTGATCGGCCATGACTTACTAAAAAATCATTCTTCAGTTGAGATTGATTTCAACGGTGACAGACCACCTCTGAAAATCTGCTCATTGGCAATTGCTCAAGTCCCCTCTGTCTCACTGTTTGCTAACTTAACCCCTGACTGTAGACCAGTGATCACGAAGTCAAGGCGTCAAACGGAAGAAGATAGACTATTTATAGCTGCGAACGTAAACAGACTACTAGAAGAAGGTGTAATCGAACCCAGTAATTCACCTTGGCGTGCACAAGCATTTGTCGTGAAAGGAGAACACCACAAGCCCAGAATGGTTGTCGATTATTCACAGACAATTAATAGATTCACGATGCTTGATGCTTATCCTCTTCCCAGAATTGAAGAATTAATTTCACAAGTGTCTAAATATGAAATATTTAGTACTATTGATCTCAAAAGTGCCTATCATCAGGTACCCATATTAGAATCTGAAAAACATTACACAGCTTTTGAAGCTGAAGGTAAACTGTACCATTTTCTACGTGTCCCTTTCGGTGTGACTAATGGGGTAGCATGCTTCCAGAGAATCATTGATAAAATAATTAAGGATGAAGGTTTAGAAGGCACTTTTCCATATCTTGATGATGTAACGGTATGTGGGAAAAATCAAAGAGAGCATGACTGCAACTTGGAAAAATTCATGATTACTGCTAAGAAATACAACTTAACACTGAATGATGAGAAGTGTGTTTTTTCTACTAAATCGATCAAACTACTAGGATACTTTATCGAGGACAAAACTATAAAACCTGACCCCGACAGACTGGCTCCACTGTTGAACTTACCTATTCCTAAAGACACAGCGTCTCTACAACGTGCGCTGGGCATGTTTGCCCATTATTGTCGTTGGATTCCCACATTCTCTGAGAAGATTCGCCCTCTCTTGGCTAAGGGTCCCTTTCCTCTTCCGGAAGTTGCTGTGAAGGCTTTTGACTCATTAAGGACCGATATAGCTAATGCCTCCTTGTTTGCTATTGAGGACAACATACCCTTTAGAGTGGAAACAGACGCCTCTGAGTTTGCTATAGGGGCTTCCTTGAGTCAAGCTGAACGTCCTGTGGCATTCTTCTCAAGAACTCTGAACGCATCTGAGCAGAAGCATTCCTCGATTGAAAAGGAGGCCTATGCAATTGTTGAATCCCTACGGAATTGGCGACATTACTTAATTGGTAGACATTTTGAAGTTTTTACTGACCAAAGATCAGTCACATTCATGTTTGATCAGTGTCATAACAGTAAAATTAAAAATGAGAAAATCATGCGTTGGAGATTGGAACTTACCTGCTTCAAATTTGATATTATCTACCGACCTGGAAACAGAAATGCAACTGCGGATACTCTATCAAGAATAACGGCGGCTACCAGCCCAGGAGTGAATATAAGAGAATTACATGAGGCATTGTGTCATCCGGGAATCACCCGAATGTATCATTGGATCAGATCTAAAAATTTAGCCTTCTCTTTGGACGACATTAAGAGGGTCATAAACGCTTGCCCCTGTTGCAACGAAGTCAAGCCACGATTCTGTAAAAATGATGGAAAATTAATCAAAGCAACTGCTGCTTTTGAAAGATTAAATCTGGATTTCAAAGGACCTTTACCAACAGTTTCCAGGAACCGCTTCCTCCTGACTGTAGTAGATGAGTTTTCGAGATTCCCCTTTGCAATTCCCTGTTCTGATATCTCGGCGTCTACCATTATAACTCACTTGCAAAACATCTTCTCAATTTTTGGAATGCCGGCTTATATACATTCTGATAGAGGTTCATCTTTTATGTCCCGTGAGTTAAAATCTTTTCTCACTCCACTTGGGATAGCGACTAGCAGGACGACTGCTTACAATCCGCAAGGAAACGGCCAAGTCGAAAGATACAATGGAATCGTATGGAAAACTATCCAGCTGGCACTAAAATCAAAAAACATGGCAATTGAACAGTGGGAAAATGTTTTACAACCTGCCTTACATTCGATTCGCTCCCTACTATGCACCTCCACAAATGCTACACCTCATGAACGAATGTTCTCCCACATTAGAAGATCCTACAATGGTTACTCCATACCTACTTGGCTTACCCATCCAGGTCCAGTGCTAATGAGGAACAACACACGAGCTAATAAGTATGAGCCTATTGTGCAGGAAGTAGAACTCATTGAAGCAAACCCAGACTATGCTTATGTTAGACTCCCAGACGGACGTGAAACCAGTGTCTCTATACGGCACTTAGCTCCAAGAGGGGAAACTCCTTTACCTATCAATGACGACGGAGACAGCTGTAGCAGCCATCTGCCTTCTTCTGATATTCTGAATTCTGAATTGTCTAACGCACATACAAAAACCCCACCGGTGAGTCTCAAAAATATGACAGAAGATGAAGCTCAAGACAGTGTACCACCATATCCTAGCAGTCCAGCCTCCTCATCAGAGAACTTCTGTAAGAATACTGGGGAGAGGTCCCAGGATCCTACTACACTTCGTCCCAGCAGACCGAAACGCCTGCCTTCCTATTTAGCCGACTATGTGATTGACTAACACTATGGGAGGGGTGAATGTGATATTATGTTCTTGTTTTGGCAACACTAACTTTAGGTACTTGAAGAATGGCAACACTACTATGTTTTGATGTTCCAACTACTAGCGTGCGATACTGCTTTGCCATTTTGTCATGCATCATTCTAGTTGATTAAAGCTTTCTTTAAGTCTAACTCGTTTTCTAATGATCATTTCTATTACAATTAGTCACAAAAAAAATAATTGTCCTCTGTGTAGTGAAAGTTTTGAAAAGGGGGAGATAAATAGCCATTTTGAAAGTGCACATGAAATAGAACTAAATAATAATGATTTAAAATTTGATTCTTTTGATAGCTTTCTTGCCTGGAAGTCAAACATTGAGATTCAAACTAAATCAAGATATGTTAAATGTAATGAATATGGTGTCAAAGGGGGCAAACAGCAATTTTTTAAATGCCATCGATCCGGTTATTTTGAATCAGAAGGCAAAGGCATACGTCATTTAAAAATTCAGGGCTCAAATAAAATAAATGCACATTGCCCTGCTGCTATTCAAGTTTTACAACACAAATCTGGGGAATGTTCTATCTTTTATCAAAGCACTCATGTAGGGCACCAGAATGATCTAGGTCATCTAACTTTGACGAATGATGAAAGAAATTCACTGGCAGCAAAAATAGCAGCAAAGGTCCCATTCGATAACATATTAGACCAGATACGTGATTCTATATCAGATTCTCAGTTGGAACGCATACATCTTTTAACAAAAAAAGATTTACATAACATTGAAAAGGGCTACAGTCTTTCTTCAGATGCTTTCTTCATAGCAATGATTGTATGAGTGTCGATATCTGGATACATGAGATGCAAAATTCTGAAAGCCCATGTGTCCTTTTTCATAAAGCACAAGGAATCAAACATACACAGCTAAGAGATAATGATTTTGCACTTATAATAATGACTGAAGCTCAGGGGGAAATACTAAAAAAATTTGGATCTGACTGTATTTGCATCGATGGCACGCATGGTGTCAATGGCTATGGGTTTGAACTTATGACCTTACTCATTATTGATGATTTACGCCAAGGATTTCCATGTGCTTTTCTTATATCAAACAGAAGTGACCAAATAATCTTATCTATATTTTTTTCAGAAATTAAAAAAAGAATTGGTGAAATTAAACCTAAGGTTTTTATGTCAGATATGGCTGAATCCTTTTTTAATGCCTGGATATCTGAGATGGGCTTGCCTGGAATACGTCTCTTCTGTGCATGGCACGTTGATAGGGCATGGCGCAAAAACTTAAAAAAAATCAATGGAAGAGAAAAGCAAATTCACGTTTATCAAATTATCAGGGCACTTATGCAGGAACGTGATGTAAACACATTTAATATAATGATTGAGACAGTGACACAACAACTCCATGAAGACCCTGACACTGTTGAATTTTCAACATACTTTAACTCTCAATATTTACACAACACAACAACATGGGCATATTGTCACAGACTTCACGCAGGAATCAACACAAACATGCACATAGAAAGGATGCACAGAACTTTAAAATATATTTATCTTCATGGGAAAAATGTGAAACGACTAGACAAAGCTATACATGGTATAATGAAATTTGTACGTGATAAAATGTTCGATAGACTAATAATTTTTAATAAAGGAAAAGTAACAAATAAATTAAAAGATATCAGAAATAGACATAAAGCAAGCACGACACTAACATCACCTATAACAGAGAGAGATAATGTATGGTCAATCTGCTCTGAAAAAAACACAGAATTATATGAAATTCAAAAAACTGGTAATGATTGTAGCTGTCAGCTTATGTGTTCAGATTGCAAAGTATGTATACATAAATACACATGTACATGTGTAGATTCCTCCATTAAATGGAACATGTGTAAGCATATACACCATCTTTGCCAAACATTAAAATTATCAAATGTCCATAGAAATGTAACACCTGAACCAGATGATTATCCTTTACATATTGACACAATAAATGAGCCTGAAATTATAATTAAAGAACTTTCAAAAAGCCACAAGTCACAATCTATAACACTTGAGGACAGTAAGGATGCCCTAATAATAAAATTTTCTAATTTAATCAAGTCGCTCAAAAATTCTGAAGGTGTTGACTTTATGGAAAAAGGCTATAAATCTTTTGTAGCCTCCATCACTGCCATTAATGAAATACAGTCAGCAAAACCTACATTCCCTCCACAACTAAATAACTCGCCAGCAAACAAAAACATAATTCCACAGCGAACATTTCATGCAAGAAAAAAAAGAAAACTTTCAAGAAATTCAAAATCTGAATTATCTCCACCAAACCCCAACACAGCATTATCGCTTGTATTGCATCATAAATCCAGATCGACAAATTCTACAAAGGGCGAGTTTCCATCATTATTGTAAATAGTTACCAGCATCTGTAAACTTATAATTTTGTAAATTTCTACTGCTTGTTAAAATATAACAGAAAAAATATATCTATATAAATAAAAGAAGTGAAAATCTGTATATCTTCTAATACAATTTTAGTGTTTTCATTTAGTATATACAAACGGGATCAGGATGTTTTATTCAGAGCTATGAATTTGGCAGAATATCGCTAACTTAGCAACTTTTCTTAAACGTTGTTAAATTGACGGAAATGTCGCCAAATGTTTTAAAAACGAAGCAAATCAATGAAATTTATTTTGTTTTGTTAGAAGAGAGTACTGAAATGATGTTTCGTTTGCTTTTGTCTGTCAGTTCAACAGTCCTACTTTGTAACACATTTAGCGAATTTTTAAAATGTCACCAAATGGATATAAATATTTGCAAATCCATAAAAATATCTTGAAATTGATAAAATTGCGCTAAATAAATGAAATGAATTGTGTTTTGTTAGGGGATAGAATTGTGATGATGTTAACACTCAGACATATCTTCTAATCTACGACATTAAAAGTAGTACGGGTCTTCCCATATAATTTTAACACTTTCATTTTGGCATATATTGGAATCAATTACTGCTTTCAGTTTTATTGATATTATTAATTTATACATGTAATCTACTAATACAGGTTATATCTTGTTTTATTTTTGCCGAAATGATCTGCCAAAATGAAATAAAAACAGAATATTTTGATTAAAAATGTCATTTAGTATACTATAGGAATTTGCACATGATTGTGAATAGTTTCTTTATATTATATACACCGTACAAAGAATGGGTATGCTGTAAATAAAAAATACATTATTAAACCTCCCATTGACATAGTAGAGGTGAACCTCGATATGTCGAACCTCTGTATCTCGAAATATTTTCATTTCCATTCACGCACGGTATAAAACTAATGTAAAGAAAACCTCTTTAACTCGAAATGTTTCTGATCAAACTCTCGATTTTTTTTATCTTACCATTTGGATCATCTTACCGTTTTCATCCTTTCATTTGGAAGATCCAAAAAATATGCTTAATGCAGATGAAACAGGACTATTTTTTAAGTGTATGCCTGATAATCGCGATATTGTTTTCTCTTCTTGGATAATTATACAGCGCATAATAGCGTGCCGAAATTAAAATCCGTGAAAGTTCATTTCATGCCACCAAACACAACTTCTAAGTTACAGCCTTTGGACCAAAGTATTATTCAGAGTTTTAAAGTAAACTATCACCACAAAATTAAACCCATTTGGATCTGTAGCTCATTTGGAAAATGTGATAGATATTGAAGGATTCCGTAGGCTGTAACTAAACTGTCATAGATGACTATTTTGTAAAGTAAAGAAATGGAAGATTAAATTTTAATAATGTATGTACGTACATAAATGTGTATCCAATCATTTCAAGCTTCGCTTTATTTGTTGTCGGCATTTTCTTGGGTAATACTTTATCTTGCTGACAGAGAATTGGGTAAGTGATTTTTTTTTAAATGTGCAAAGTATAGAACTAGTATGTATACACTTTTATGAATTCCTTAAATTTTTTTTAATTTTCGATATCTCGAATTTTTTTTCTACTCCCTTCAAATTCAACTGTACTATGCAGACGATATTTGCTCTGCAAAGTTATTTGAAAAAAAAAAATGATATATTGCTAGGCAACAGAATTAAACCCAATGAGTTTATATTTGAAAAAATAAATGTAAATATATACTATATTGCTAAGCAACGGGATTAAAACCAATGAGTTAAAACAGCGGTAAATCTGTTTTGTTTCAAATAATATAGAAATGTATATAAATACATTTGATCTGAATTGCATTTTTGATTGGATTATATCCAGCATGGCCTTTGAGTTTACAGATTACGGGATTAAAGATAATGAATATTTTTTAATAAATAAAATGCTCTAACTTGCAGGCAATATCAGATGAGAAATAGAAGTAATTCAAGCAACATTAAAAACCTTTATAAGGTATGAACTGATTACTGAGTAATGAGAAATGTTTGGAAACATAAAAAGCTAAAAATAATTCGTATGTCATAAATTTAACACACACGGAAGAAACATACTTATACTGTTTAATACTTATACATGTGTTGCATACTTACTTATTAGTATTTTCCCCACTGTGAAACAATTTAATATAATATATTAAAAAAATATCTTGACTCATGTTAAGTATAGAATATATAAACATTTAAAACGTGGAATATGTAAAAATAAATGCTCTGCTGATTACAAAATATAAAAAATGGAAACTTTCACAAGCTAGTGCACTCAAAAGACTGAAAAATTAAATATTATTTCCGGCCTTGAAAGTACACTAGTTTGTTAATAACTGTAATGCACTGAAAATGAGCAGATTCTAAATTATGTTTACATAGCTTTTAAATAAAGAATTGCAATGAAAAATGTATTATCAAAGGAATCATAATTACCCCATATTTACTTGTTGAAACGCCTGAGACGACAACGGGATTGATTTATTCCAAAAAAAACCCCACACGCATGCATTTTGCTCAACCGCCATTAACATGGGTGGAAAGCGACCGAAATCCACCTTAAAGTGACTAAGGGCCGATCCCACCAACGTCTGTTAAAATAGTGCTAATGTCTGATTAACTAATCAGTCACTAAATTTAACGGCCCAATAAAGGATGCTTAAAAACCATCGCGTCCCACCAAGCTATTCGACTGTTAAAAATGTTCCGATTAGTTAATCAATGATTAAACCGATTTCTAGATGATACGAGCTCTCTGATTGGTCCTTTATTTCTATCTGGAAAATACAACTTCAACTTCTGCATGTTTACGTTCTTACTTCTCGTAAGGGAGCAATTTATTTATTTTCGTGTTATATCAAATTTGTTCTACAGGAATAATATAAATATCATTCACGTTTACACAAATATATATACATTATGAGAAAAGATTTTGTTATAATTTAGCGGGAATTCTTTCCTTTTTAAGGAAATACGTATTTGAAATTAATGCATATATTTCTAATTTATGAAGTTACCCGATTAAAAAAAATCTCTTTTAAAAAAATATAGTTTCTTTAATTCGCACTATAAATACTATTTCAATGTGGTAGATTTGTATGAATGGTACTGCCAAAAATGTAGAGAAATGCGTGTGTGTGGAATGGAAACAACCATAAATGTAATTTCATAACTTGGGTTGGGAACCAGTGATTAGTATGCTCTGCTATGTGACACAATGGTGCTATTAGATCATGATGCAAATCCATAAAAAAGTAATGCACAAAATTGAAAGAAAAATATATTTCTAATAACAAACTTAAAAGTATATTATGCTTTTGTTTCATATATAACCCTACAATAGGATAGGTATGAATTAAATAAGCCCTATCCAAGAGCCAGGTAGTGCGTCAGTTAATTTGGATGAGCAAAATACATACTAGCAGGGTTGTGAAGTCAGTAACTCGAACCGTAGACTTCAACTCCTCTTTTTTTTTTCTACTGTCTGACACAGACTCCTCCTATTTTTTAATATCTGACTCCAATACTGATATAAATAGCAATTTGTTTCATATTTTTTATATCAATAGTTTTTTAATTGTTAAACGTTGGATGTTTTCTTAATATATTGCCTAAAAATCTCTCTATATTAAAAAAAAAGTAGCTGACGCCACCATTGTTTGACAAATTTCTCGAGATTCTTTGCTTCGTACTGCAAAAACTATTGCATATAAAAATATAATTTGGTACACTTGTTGAAAAAGCTTTGGGAAATATGCTGAAATAAATTATTTTTTGATATATATTGTAGTTTAAGAAATATTTAATATCGAAGTCAAAGGCAAAATATTTGAGCTGCGAGTTCACGTCCTGGATAGATTAACTATAGCAAGACCACAAATGTTTGCAGGCAGGTACCTACATGAGTGAATTTTTCCCCTTCTTTTAATTTTGATGCAGTTTTTGAAATATTTTGCTTTTTATGCACTTCTGAAGTGAACTTTTCTTTTTTCGTATCGGCACGTCTAGTGATTTCTCTGTCTTGTACCGCAAAAATTATAGTATACCAAAATATGAAATTTGAATTTGTATACCAAAATTTGAAATATATGAATTAATGTGATATACAATCTAAAGTTTTGATTTGAAATTTTTTATGTACACACAAGTTTTCAGTTTGACTTAACGTACAGGGTTTTAAAAAAAAAAGAGAAGGATTGGGAGCAGGCGTTTGATGCTCAAATAGATTTAAAATGTTTTATTAAATTGATTTCAATTGGATTTTAAGAACAGGTATCATATTATCCTTTTTTCTGCGATTTTTACCTTGGTGACATAGAAATGCCACTAAGTCTGTCGTACAGCATGTCTGCCATAACTGAAATGCATAAAAATATAAAATTAATATTGATTTAATACAATAATAGAAATTTTGATTAAATAAAAGAAGAGCAGCCATATTGGTTATTTTATATAGGAATGGTCATTTTCTGTCGAAAGCCGCAATGTTGTAACAGTCGTTTGTGCAACAGTTGATTTGTAGCAATTTGAACATGAACCTATGCCTACTATGCGAGTTTCACTCGCCCACTAAAAAAACATCACAGAAAGCAGTTCTACTGGCAGTCGGAGATTGCGCGTAGCAACAGGTATTCCGTGGCACATAAAGTACAATTAGGTACATACAGTGGATGTAATATGAAAATTTTAAAAACATTAAAATGACAAATATACAAAAGAAAGCAAATGTCAACAACTTAATTTTTTAAATACAATGTAAACCCATTAAAGTGATATTTTGAATTCATTCCTCACTATGTATACAAAATATAAAATTAACTGCAAAATTGAATTGCATCTCTTACTAATGTTATAAATTATTATTTTACTGCTCTTATAAATAATATTTGATTATAACATTTGTTCCTTTATTTTATATTTGAACATAACAAAATTGTTTATATTTTTATAGTTTATGCATTTTTGTTTAAAACTAATAAATATAGCAAAAAAACAACTGTGTTTTTGTACTTTTTTTGAAAAATTCCTAATACCGGCATTCCGGTATAACGTTTAAAAAAATACCGAATACCGGTATTGTATTTTTGGTCCGGTATTGCAATCACTAATTATGATGTTGCACGATGCGGAAATAGTTGTCAGAATGGAATGTTCTCTAAATCAAAATAGGGATTGCCAGAATCCCACCAAATAATCAGCAAAAATGAAAATGGGATAATACGGCATCTGTACCAGATTTTATTCAAAGAAGAAGGATTTTGCACCTTACAATTTTCAGAAATGAACCGTAATAAATTCGATTCCATTGTAATGATTATACAGGACATTCATAATAAATAAACTGATTTTTTAAATTACTTATTAAGCAGAATACCTGTGGTTACATTAGTATAAAATAAAGCAAAAGTTTGTGAAGTATTTATCACTATACTTTAGAAATGTTTCCGAAAATGCCTTGAAATTATGATACAGTGTAAACTGGTTATACTGAATTAGGGTTATAATGAGCACTTGTTTATAATGTACTAAATTCAAAGTCTTTATGAATATTCTATATACATTTTGTGATTAGGCTCCATTTTAAGTGAGCTCATATATAAGAAAACTTCGGTTATCTAAATTTATAAGAAAACTTAACCAAAAATTACTTCGAATTGAATTCATGGATAAAGCATTTTAAAATGGTTACAAATAGCAAAATATAAATATAAAATTATTTGAAAACTACAAATTACATGTAATTTCAAATAAATATCCTTATTTGAAGCCAATAAAACTCACAAATGTATATAAATAAGAAGAAATATTTAAATTACATCAGAATACTACAAAAATAGCTTTAAAGTAAAATCTCATTAAAAATACAGAATAAAACAAATTTCAACGATATCAATCAGTTCAGCGATACATGACGGAGGCGGTGATTTTAATCTCTTTGTGTTTTGTCTTAACTTGTGTGAATAAAACTGATTTAGGAATAAACAAACTTTGTTACATTTTAATTAACGAACTGAAATAAAATTAGTTTTTTACATTGAACTTCTCATACATCAAACAGGGGTCCAGCATAATATTTCAAGTTTGACGGAGATCTATTTATAAAATTTTAAAGTTTTTTCACATTAATTGAAACTTAGTATGAACTGTTTTGTATAAAATGAGCAACAGTACATTGAAATGTATATATATATACAGTATCCACTCTGTATAAATAATTCTGTTTACAGTTAAATCTTGCTATACGACTAGACTCAAAATCAATAATTTACAGGTTACAATTATATCCTAACCTTTTACGTAATATGTAACTTCCCAATCACAATCTGCATTTCAAAAGGCTGATATTGTAGCATTTCTATGACAAACATTTATATTCATCATAGAAAAAATTTCTGAAAATTCTATACATAGCAGGATTAGAAATTTTAGCTCAGAATTTACTCACCAAAAGATTCTTTTACTTATCAGTACCATATAAGTAACATTGCATAACGTTTTCTATTTCTTATACATTGAAGAAATAAACCCATATGTAGATTTTTTTGCTATTCAGATGAAAACGTCTACTTCTCATTTACAAATGAAAATTTTGTACCCTGTACATTGTGTAATCAAACTTCATTTGAAGCGAACTAATGTATAAGAAAACTTCACGATAAAATACTATGAACTAAATTCTTATATATCGCATTTTAAAATGTTTCCAAATAACAAAATATGAAAAAATTATTTAAAAATTGTGAGTTCAATGTAATTTTAAATAAACATCCATTTTTGGTGATGATAAAACTAATAGAAATGTATATAAATTAAGAAATTATTTAAATTAAAACAATATGCTATAGTAAAACTGTAAAGTAAAACTGTCACTAAAATTACAATATGTAAAAAATTTGTAATGGTATCAACCAGTTTGGAAAAAGCTCCTTCTTTAAAATAAAAAAAAACAAAGCATCCATGTCGAGAAAAGCAAAGAGACAGACTTAAAAACCTTCTTGCCCTTGGTGTAATTGCTATATCTTTTTACCCTGAAAAATTTGATGTTTCTTGTTTCCGAAACCGGTTGATACTGATACTATTTGTTATATGCTGTAATTGTAAAGAAGCTTTTACGTTAAGGATAAAAGCATATGTGATTTGTAGACTATCCGGCAAGTTATGCCTACAAGTTATGACCACATAATGAAGGTAACCGGGGAAAGTTTTTGGTCAATCTGGTTATAATCGTATTGTCACTGAAGTGAATTTTCAAACGGCAGTGGTTATAAACAAGATCCCCAAAACTTGTGTTACCTTACCAGTAAAATAAACTATCCTTTTGCTGCCATGAAAAAGTTTGAATTGTGGTAACATTCAAATATAATTATTCAAATTAATCAGATTTTACTGTATTAAAACATGAGCTTGACATCCAGGGGGAAGTCAGTAGAATGCAAATTTGTAAAACGAAAAGAAGAGTTTCATTTAACCAATATTATGAACTATTTATTACCAGTTATAAATCATCTTTGCGCAAGTACTGCTATAAACAAAATCAAATTTTTATGTTGTTTTATAATATTGTGTTTAGGCGAACAATCATTGTTCAAACTACTGAAGTACATGGTGTAAATAAATCAAGCTATTGCTACATCAATACCGTTGTACATCAATTAAAAGATAAAATATTGGGGCAAATATCTGGTGTATATAACAGAAAACAAAGTACTTCAAAAATCACTTCACATTTGTTATATATCTATTAAAGCATTTTAATGTATGACACTCACCAAACTTGACAGCAAAAAAAAAAATTCATTTATTTTATGACATAAAAACCGAGCTGAAGGTATATACGCAACAATTTTACAAATTGTCTAGGGAGCAAAGTTGATCAAAATCCAACAAAAATATTTAACATATGGTACAGTGGTGAATTCTAGTCTAGAAAGCAGGTCATTCAAAAGTGCATATTACATTCCAATCCCTGTGTTCCCAATTGCAGTATTGCACCACAATACTCAAGGGATATAACGACAATAATAGTAATGATAATAATGTTATTGCTATTGTGTTATATATTTTAACCTAGAGAAGGGTTTTTGTCGATACATTTGGTATAGTAGTGCCATACCAAATTCAACGACAGTATTCGCTACTGATAAGATAACGTCATTTATTGACTTATATAGGTAAATAAAGTTATTTTTAAAACAATTGTAGTGTGTTGAAATTTGAAAGTGAATTTTGATCACTTATTTTTTATATTAGTTATTAATTTGTGAAGACACATTTCACTTAATTTCCTATATAACATAGAAATTAAGTAAAGAATATGAGTTTCCGCACAATCAATATATTTAAACTAGAACACAATATAAAATGCAAGGTAAATAAATACGTATGTTTTTTTTCTTTTTTTTTTGCTGCATTTTATATTGCTATCCAGCTTATTATTAACATAGAAATTATCCTATCCTATTTTCAAAGATTTCTTTTACTAGTGTTACTAGTGTTGTCATTAGAATCATTTATAAAAAAATTAACATTTCGTGGAATAAGAGAGACTTTTGCAAGAACAATTTTAAATATGTTAAACGTTTAATATATAAAATATGTGTGATACAAAATGTCTTGCTCAAAAGAGAGAACTCAATAAAAGTTAATTCAGGAGAAATTATCACAGCATACAATGGCAAGATACTTTAGAATGCTATATTGAAATTTGAAAAAGGTCCTTTCTATAAGGTACCAACTAAACATAGAAGCAAGTTCATGGAAGCATTCCAATTCAGACAGGAAATATTAAAAAGAAACATCAGACATTTAATGGAAATGCAATTTTTATCTTTGGGAAATACAATAGGGATTACCATTCACACCATGCTGAATACATATACATTTAAATCTAATAACTAACTATTGATAAATTCATTTATACCCATACATAAATTATGTTTGTTACAGAGAATGCTTATTTTTCAGTTTGGCTTTGAAAATAAACAGTACAGCATGCATAACTTCAAGTAAATTGAAGTTTTGAAAATATAATTTCTGAGATTATATGCAAATAAATGTAAAAATGTTATTCTAAACAAGAAAAAATTACGGACAACATATGAAATTTTTAAATCAAACCATATAGGACAATTTCTATAACTGGTTCAACAATAAAACAGCCTATCTGATATAATAAACAGATCGGCCGAAATATTGCAGTACAAGTTTAATTCTCTTTCAAGACTTGGAATTCTGTAATTTTAGCATAATTCAAAAGCGTACATTATGGTTTAAGAAGTTAAGAAACTTGTAGCATAATATAAACGAAATATATGCATTACATACCTGAGTAGTGTATTGTAAATACTCCCAAGTGCCTTTCAAACTTTCACTGACTTCCGATAAATAAGTGAAATCGGCTTTATTTTCCCCTATGTTGTAAAAACTTTCAAACACTCTTCTTTCAGAAAAGAAATATAAAAGAATTCCATCTTAAATAAAATTTCATCTGGAAATATCGAACGATACAGAAATTGCCGCCATCTTGTTCGACTTTTAATCAACTGTTAAATATTTAAGTGGCCAAAATCGGCCACTTAAATTAACAACACTTTAGTGAGCTCTTTAACGCCGGTAAAGTGTTGGTGGGACGCAAAACAGTGCTAATCAACCGTTAAACCTTTGCTATATTTTAACGGTTGTTGGTGGGATCGGCCCTAAATCAGGCTCTTGGTCAAAGCCGAAGAGTGACGTTGATGTATGCGCACAAGAATGCGCGTTGGGTGGGTTAAACATTTGCTTTACCGGCTAGACGCTTGTCAAATAGTGTACTCGAAATGTTACTCCTATGAAAATAATCCATACATACATGAAGGTAAAGGATCGTCATGTGTGCAACACAACTTTTGGTTGGTTCGCAAATTCTGTCATCTTACGGGTTGTAGACATCAGGAAATTTGTGAACCGTTCATTTGAACGATTCTTCATGAACATTCAATTCTAAGAAAAGAATAAATGAAAGTTGCTTCTTCTTGATTTGAAAGTTCACCCTACAGACGTGGTTCACCCCGTTTCCAATGATTATTGTGGGTAGAGCTCTGAAACGTTCGTTTCTATAGTTTTGAAAAGTAAATTTATTAAATATTGAGATTTCTTGTGAATAAATGCATTCTATATTATAACCTGTTTGTACTGCAAAACTATTTTTATGGAACTTTCATTGATTACACTTTACATACTCGAAAAACTTGACTCCTTTAATTTCATATTTGTAGTTTCAAGTTCTGTGCGTAAAAGAGTTGTATCTCATTAAAAATCGTGTAAGATTTTAAATTGTAAGGAATGTGTAAGATACACTTTCGCTCACCTAAATGAGGTAAAGGAACCATATTGAACAATCGTGAGCGTGGCCATATCAAGATATATTTAACTTGATGCATATATTTTAGATTTTCTGATGCATATATTTTAGAAACAAAAAATATTAGTTTTTTTTATGCACTGTTTAACTACAAGGTCTGTAATGCCTGGCACTTACACAAATATATATATATATATTATGATTATCAAGGAGCACGTGTTAAATTTATGAAGTATGACCACTGTAATTTAAAAATTTGAGTTTCAATTTTTGTGTACAATTCAAATTGTCATGTTACAAAACATTTTTATATAAAACATTCATTTCAGACAAAAATAGAATATATATATAACAAATTATTATGCAATGAGTCAAAGAGGATTTATGTATAAGTGACCTTACTTTTTCATGCTGGTAAAAAATGCCCAAAAGCGTTTGCATTGCTCCTTGATTTAAATATGCATAAATATATACATTACAAAGCATTACTATGCAATTTATGCTAAAAATTATTTTCTTAAACATATTTAGATAAGCAATTACTAAGAATGGAAGGAACACATTTGCCCACAGAAGAAATCTTAAATAAGCATAAACTTGCGCTCAGTCTTCAAACACCATTTGTATGTGATTTATGTCAAAAAACTTTTACAGCGAAATATACATTAGATGAACATTTAAATACCCATTCTGTAGAAAAACTATTTATATGTGATTTCTGTCAAAAGTCATTTTCAAGAAAAAGATCTTTGAAAGAACATTTATTTATACATACTGGAATTAAACCGTATCAATGTGATTCATGTCAAAACACTTTTACAAGAAAATCTGATTTGCGTCAACATTTGCTTATACATACTACCACTGGTGGGATGCCATTTACCTGTGAAATATGTCAGAAAGTATTCCAACGAAAGAGTGCATTAAACAAACATATAAGATTGCATACTGGTGAAAAACCATTTGTATGTGATTTTTGTCAAAAATCATTTACAGCACTCACTAGTTTGAATCAACATTTGCGCTTACATACTGGAGAGAAGCCCTTTGTATGTGAAATATGTCAAAAAGCATTTGCACAAAAAATTCATCTAACAAAACATGCACATAGCCACACTACTGTAAAAGCATTTGTATGCAACCTATGTCAAGAATCTTTTTCTAAAAAGTCTGATTTGGAACAGCATTTACTTATACATGGAATAAATCCATTTGTATGTGAAATATGCCAGAAAATATTTCCACGAAGAAGAAATTTGGTAACTCATAAACGCATACATGATAATAACAAACATTTTATGTGTGATATTTGTCAAAAGCCATTTAAAAGGAAACTTAGTTTGGCTAAACATTTTCTTTTGCATACTGGAGAGAAACCATTTGCTTGTAATTTATGTGAAAAAGCTTTTATTAGAAAAGCTGATTTGGAGCGACATTTGAATAAGCATTCTGGTGAAAAACCATTTGTCTGTGAAATATGTATGAAAGCTTTTGTGGATAAAACTTATTTAAGCAAACATTTACTTGTGCATACTGGTGATAAACAGTTTGTATGTGATATTTGTCAAAAATCATTTGCTTGGAAATCTAACTTGTGTAAACATTTAGCTATACATACTAAAACTTCGTCATTTATCTGTGAAGTATGTGGGAAGATATTTGCACGAGAATGTAACTTTAAAGTTCATAAACTTTTACATACTGAGAAGAAAAACATTTTTGATTTGTGTCAACCATCATTTAAAGAAATGTAAATAACATATATATCGAAAATTGTTTTAAAGAGCAGCTTTTAGTTATACATTTGGCACTCAATATCCCAAATTTGAAAGGACCATGAAAAATTTTTGAGTTATCAAAAATAGGGGTAAAAAGGAAAAAAAATTGCTTTTAATTATAGGAACATACAAGGATGCTTCAAAAAGTAACAGTAAATTAAATATTTTAAGATATATAATTCAATTAGCCCTACAAATTATATGTCATTTTCCTACAAAATCACACTCCTTTTCTATATACTTCTCACACCTTTGCACCAACTTATTTATTTCATCAGAAAAAAAATGTTTTCAGTTATACCTTCAGCCAAGAATGCACTGCTTCCTTGACCTTGTGCTGAACAGTCTAAGTGTTGCTCATCACGGATGTATGTTTGCCCATTTTTAAACACATCAACCAGTCGTACACTCTTATCTCACCAAGCAAGCATCTCCATTCTTCTATGAATTTCACAAGGTTTCACTTCACACCCTCCAATCACAAAAAATCTGATGATTGCTCACTGCATCTCTATGGCACCGCCATTTTGTGTATGCTTTCCTTCCAATTAAGCATGCTACGTTATCTATTGGGCAGTGTCGAAACCTTCTCGTAGAATATATCTTCCCTGTGCGGGAGTTTGAAGTGCCTTGGATATTCATTTAGTAAAATGTCAATCTGCTGCTGCTTTTTGAAGTGCCCTGGTACATAGTATTTAAATATAATTGACTTCCCTACTATGAGAAGATTATGATAATTCTGATGTTTTTAATGACACCAGAGGCTTTTGAATATGTATGCAATACTGTAAATATGTGCATATTATAGATGTGTACATGCACATCTTTACTGATCTTAATATACTTAATATACCCATCTCAAATGAATTTTATGTACAAAAATGTATGTATAAATTTTAATGTTTGAAAAAATTCTGCAAAATCATTTGTTGCCTGTTTCTGCCTCTCTCACCCTTAATAATAGTTTCCAGGCGTACAGTTGCTTGAAAAATTTCAAATATCATATCTGGTTTAGATTTGATAAATATTTGTACATTGTTCATTGAAGATTGTGCTTCTGTAGATGACGCTAAAGGTGAAAACAAACTAGTTTCATCTTTAACAATGCCTTTCTTACAACTTGATGCTGATACTACACTTCAAAACTCTGTGTTATATTCTGGTATGAAGGCTGCAATTTTGATATAGTGTTTGGAGACAGAAACTCAACTTTAACTGACCTTAATTTTGACACACAATAGTGGTCAATGTAATTGTGGATGAAAAGAACAATTGTGCATGCTTGACAAGTCATTTTAAGGTCTAACTCTTTAAACCAATTTTATAAAATGTCCAAAATCATCCAAATTGAATTAGAGTTATCGAGAATTGTAAGCAAGGAAAAATTCAACATAATGAAATGATTTTTATATTATTTTAGTAGTAAATGTACAGGGGGGGGGGGGGGTTGAGATGGCGAGTACCAACTGCACATACTTCTAAATCATTTTTATTTTTACAAGATACTTCAAAATTAATTTATATCAAAATGCAATTTAAATACCTAACCTATGTATACAGAGTTTTAAGTAAAATGTATATCTGCATACATGAACATGACATGGAAACAAAATTTACATTAAACCTGGGAATTTCACTTATGATTCAAAATGCTTTTTATAAAGTTTTTTAAATGCTACTGATTTGATTACTAAGAAAACTGAATATGTTATGGTTGTATATTCTGTAAGTTAATAACTTGTAAAAAATTGTGTACTATATATATATTTATAGAGTAAAATAAAAAATGGCTCATGTTCTTTGCATAATATGATTTGTGGAAGATCTTATTATAAAAAAAAAATACTTTTATAGATGAACTAGTGCAAATACTCACCTGGTATTTAAGATGCAAACCTCTAATTAAAATTACACTGAAATATGTAAAGAACAAGCAAATGCTTTAACAATACAGGGTGTCCCAAAAAGATTGAAACTTGCTTTAATTCTTTACCTGTTGGAGATAAGTGGGCAGTGTAAATTGCAAAAATATTGAAAGTAAGGTATGAAATAAGACCTGTTAGTTAATGAAATAGTCCTCCCATTCATTTTCAAAAAGTTACACTTTTTTAATTTTTATACCACCCCCTTAGACAAATTTGGTCAATCAGAAAATTTTTATTTTTAATGCAACAAGATCATTAAAAAAAACGCATATCTGTATCTTTAAAATCAACTGAATTATGATAAAGTAAATAATCTGACTTATGCCACTTTTCCGCACCATGTGAAAGGCTGTTTCATGAGTGAAAATAGGGATCATAAACAAATTAACGATGAAAATTGTTTAGATCAAAAATACGTTAATATGTGTCAAAATTTTTTATCACAAATGCATCTAAATGCACAGCAATTACACAGACAGAGATCAATCCGTGATTGCATTGTGAGCCTATGCGAAATTCACAAAAATGTCTCCTATGTATTATCCAGTTTTATCTTTTTTTGTGATATGTCACAAATTTACATTTCTAATTTGATATATGGTCCCCATTCACAATGTTCAATTTTCAATTAAATATAACTCAGCTCAATTTTAAAGATATACAGATATGCAGGTTTTTTTAATGATCTTGTTGCATTAAAAATAAAAATTTTCTGATTGACCAAATTTGTCTAAGGGGGTCGTATAAAAATTTAAAAAGTATAACTTTTTGAAAATAAATGGGAGGACTGTTTCATTAACGTAGTCTTATTTCCTACCTTACTTTCAACATTTTTGCAATTTACATTGCCCACTTATCTCCAACAGGTAAAGAATTAAAGCATGTTTCAATCTTTTTGGGACACCCTGTATACCTGTTTAGAATAAGAAATTAACTTGCTGCCCAAGTCTAATATGACCTAAACAAGCCTAAGGCATGCAATCTGGTTACACAGCCTTTGTTTGCTCAAGCGAAAAAGTATAGTTTTTTAAGCTAAGCTTTAGCATAATTGAAATCTATGATCAAATTAAGGAAATTGATAGCAACTAGCAACCACCATGCATGCTCTGTCTTGTAGGTAAAAAAACAAAAACAGCAAAGCTGAAATTTTTACTGTGTTGCATAACAACAGTCACCTATTATATAGCTTAAACGTAGCTGCCAACACTCCCGAATTTTTGCTCTGTCTCCCGATTTCCTAAAAAATAAAATCTCCCAAGTTAACAATTTCAATTAAAATCCTTTATGTAGGAAAGTTTTTAAAAAAAATCCCTACAATTTGTGAAAAAAATCACTACAAGTAAAGCATTTTTGAAGAAAGCAAAGTGTGCAAACAACAGGCATGAGATTCTTCTGTGTATCTGCAAATTTTCGCTTTTGTTTTTCCTGAAGAATTTTCTTTCTGTGGACTAAAATATCTTGATATTGGATTTGTACCATTCTTTTCCTGTAATTGCAGCACAAGTGACAATCTTTTGCAGTAGCATGCATTTATACGCAGTCTCTCGTATATTTCGTTTAATTGTGAAAATATTTTCCACTTTGCATGAGGTTTCAGAAAGCAGATACTGTTAATGAAAATCCTGCCACCAATAAATGTACCTTTACCATTAAACAAATGTTAGCAAGTTGCAATACAAATAAGGGTGGTTATAAATAGTTTTTATGCAGTAGAAATGTCAGAATAAACAAGATAAACAAGAAAGATCAATCATGCTTAAAGCATTGATTATGAAACACTTTCCAACTTCAATGCAATTTTATTTAAACATGTCTAAAATGCAATACATTCCTCAGTAATATTTTAAAACTTATCACAATACTACATTAATTTATTATATTTGAAACCTTAAACCTTCATCGAAAAAAATTGACTTCATTCAAATGACGGCATTAAAATATAAATTGCCTGGTTTAAACATCTCTAAAATGTGATACATTCCTCGGTAATAATTTTAGAATTATCATAATACTACGATAATTTATTATATTTGAAAACTTTATCGAAAACAACTGAAATTCCTTCAAATGACGTCATAAAAAAATAACACGCCTGGCTCTCTCTATAAAAGCAACATTTCATTCATAAATAATTCCCCCATTCATGTCATTCATCACAATACTATAATAATTTATATTATTTAAAAATTAGGACCATGGAGCTACAAGTAAGTAAAACTCTATGCGTAAAACTTCATCGAAAATTATCGTCCTTCTCTTTCTAAAATCAATGAATATTTCATTCATATCAGCCATGCAGACTCCATGGACTAAATGATTTTATGTTAAAGAATTACAGCGATTCTAATACAACTCATTCTACATATTTTGCTGTTTACATTTTACATAGGTGAAAAATAGGCTTAATAGTAGAAATAATCAAATTTGGATGAGCATTTAAACTGAAATATATTGTCATTGCGTTGTTAAAGTATGTCGATGCACAGAATTTAGGCAAAAATAAAGTAGTTTTAGGACGGATACAACACTCAATATGAATTAAAAAGAACTTTAAAAATCACGATTTTGAGACAAGATGGATGCCATATATCATTTTGAAGTGGGTCATGTGATCGTTTCATATCATGGACACGTGATCGCTTCATATAAGAGGTGTTATTATTATTTTAATTTTTATTTAAAACACTACTGAATATATTTCGCTGAATTTTTTTTTATATATTTTATGGAACAATTTGAATATTGCCTAAAATTTTCAAAGCAATTTGTGAATTTTAAATCTGCTTAAAAAATGCTTGAAAAATTAGGTCCCATAGGGCTCAATGTATTCCATTTTTTCAACCCGGGTTCAATCCAAAACTAATTGGGTGATATTATTCATTTATATTCCCATAGGTCCTATAGACCGTCTGAACAACATACTAAAATTTCATTTTGATTAAGTCATTTTTACGGCAGTTATTGTGCTAACGAACAGACAGATAGACAAACAGAATGAACAAAGTCATAAACACTTTTCAACTTTGTTGTAAAGTGTTAAAAAAATTTTTTTGTAATATAACATTTTATTAGCTTTGTTGTCAATATCTGAAAAATTAAATTTGGTATTTTATATTGAAGAGTTAAGGGCTATAACCTATCTAGATCTTACTATTTATGTATATGCTAAAAATGAGATATTTTAATTTGGTATAATAGGGAATAATTAAAATTTCATAAAACATATATTTTAATTTGGTATAATAAGGAATAATTAAAATTTCATAAAACATATATTTCAATTTGGATTTGTCTGTTTTGATTGATTTAATTATTCTATTCCTAATGTAACTTTTATTGTTTACAATTAACAAGATTTAAAGTAAATGGGTGTTCACCATACACTTTAAAATGAATTCAGAATTAAAATTTCATAAAACATGTATTTCAATTTGGATTTGTCTGTTTTGATCGATTTAATTATTCTATTCCTAATGTAACTTTTATTGTTTACAATTAACAAGATTTAAAATAAATGGGTGTTCACCATACACTTTAAAATGAATTCAGAATTTCCTCTTTTCTGATCTCTTCAATTTCCTGCTTGTTATCACTAAAATATTAAAACTTCATAAAAATGCCAAATATGCAATTATTACTATTATTATTAATTATTGTATTTATCATTTTGTTAATTTTTAATTTATTTTCTATGTTACTTTTTATTTAATTGTTCATATTAAATTTGATATTATCCCTGTACCTACTTATCATATTTATTTAGATAAAAGTTAAAATCCTTTCCCCTCCCCCTCCTTTTGCCCTTACAAAATTTTAAACTCTTTTAGTATAGGGATTTTGGCTCGACAAGAAAATCTTCCTAATTTCTATTTCCCAATGTTTGCAGCTATGGCTTAAATTATGTGGTAGCCATACAATAGTTGTAGTACAATATACCTTCGGTCGATGTGCTGGGCTCTCCTGGAGCCACCCACTTTCATGCCATTCATGTCATGTGGTTGCCAACTGACTAATAACTTTCTGCTATCAACCCTAGTGATGTCAATGGGGATGGGACAGCCCAGTAGTTAGACTACAGGGATTGCACTCGGACGACCCGACTCTGCCCAAATGTGGATTCCCTACTCTGCCCAAATGTCTGTGTGTTCATGCACAGTATGGGCAAGTTAAATTTGTGGGTCTGAAAGTCCTTCCGAGAGGTTGGTGGTTGAGGAAGGAGAGTACAGTCACTGTGGATATCTCTCACACTGGGTTCTGGTCTAAATTTAGTGGCACTGTCCCAGTCATCCAGATACCTTATACCTTTAGAAAAGTCAGATGGTCTGGGTCAAAAGAAAGAGCAGTCAATAAATTTGTAGAACCTGGCCAAATAAATGGAAACAAACAAAATATTCTCCAAATCTCATTTTTGCATGGTAGTCTTTATAAAAAGTAACTTAAAGTAATTTAAAATTATGAAGTTATTTCTATATTGAATATTCTTTTAATATTTCATTTTGAGGGTATAAGTTTTATAATTTATATTCTTGCAGTTATAGTAACTTGTGCTTATGACATGTCATTGGTTAAAGTGATTAGTAAAATTATGGAATCTACTAGCCAGTGGCTACCAGACTGCAGAATTATAATTTAAACTATACCCAGTGTTGGGGTAAGCGTCAGTAAATCTCCTGCCCTATCCGTACTTTAACTTTCGCAGATCACGTTTTTCACCGAAATTCTGCTCAAACAGACGAAATATTTTCTGAAAATAAAATAAAATGCTTAGATTATATTAAAACTAAATTTAATACTTAATAAAATATAGAATATATTTTTTATTTTAATCCAAATATTTTTGGTGCTGTCATCTGGTGTCGTAATTTAATTCATACCGACTATTTTTATTTTTTAATGAATATTTTTAAATATCTATTCCTTCTAATACAGTATTAGATACAACAACAGATCATATATAATAATGCCACAATCACGGAAAGGTACTTTCTCATTCTATAAATTTGATAAGGGGATCTGAATGTACATCACTGAGCAGTTTTGTCTTCAAATCTAAGTTCAATTACCTTTCCGTGATTGTGGCGTTATTATATATGATCTGTTGGTTTATTTAATAACATATTAGAAAGAATAGACATTTGAAAATGTTCATTACAAAATAAAAATGGTCAGTATGAATTAAATTACGACAACAGATGGCATCACCAAAAATATTTTGGATTAAAATAAAAAATATATTTTATATTTTGTGTATTAAATTTAGTTTTAATATAATCTAAGCATTGCATTTTATCTTTCAGAAAATATTTCGCAACTGTTTGAGCAGAATTTTGGAGAAAAACGTGATCTGCTAAAGTTAACAAAGCACGGATAGGGCAGAAGATTTACTGATATTCACCCTTAAAGGTCCCTTCAGAAAATAGGTTCCCAGGACCTTCTGATAAGAAAGAAAACAAAACAGTCTTGCAGTTTGGAGCATTTTATTTTTAATTTGATTTTACAATATGAGGAGGCCATGTTAAAATCTTAAATGTTCTTTTCACAAACATTTTCTTGCAAAAAACAAAGGCACTGGGCAATAATGTTGGCAGAAAAAAAATTGTGTGTGCGTTACGGGGGGGGGGGGGGGACAAAATACCTTGTTTCCCATTTCTACAAACTTCAATAGGTCTCTAGAGGGTTATGACCCCAACATCCCCTTTGTGATGCTGCTGGTACTGGGTCATTGTTGGGGGGGGGGGGGGAGTTCAGGGTCCAGAATACCAAAGGCCCCAGCAGAAAATTATCGCTTCCTGCCTAGGGCTACTAATGTGCTGTCTTGGGAAGAACTGCATTTTTACTGTGGAGATTGCGAACGACCAAACAAAAAATTCAAGCATTGAGTAATTGATGCTTTTTAACACTTTACAACAAAGTTGAAAAGTGTTTATGACTTTGTTCATTCTGTCTGTCTGTCTGTCCGTTAGCACGATAACTGCCGTAAAAATGACTTAATCAAAATGAAATTTTAGTATGTTGTTCAGACGGTCTGTAGGACCTATGGGAATATAAATAAATAATATCACCCAATTAGTTTTGGATTGAACCCGGATTGAAAAAATGAAATGAATTGAACCCTATGGGACCTAATTTTTCAAACATTTTTTAAGCGGATTTAAAATTCACAAATTGCTTCGAAAATTTTAGGTAATATTCAAATTATTCCATAAAATATATAAAAAAAAAATTTCAGCAAAATATATTCAGTAGTTTTTTAAATAAAAATTAAAATAATAATTACACCTCTTATATGAAGCGATCACGTGACCATATGAAACGATCACGTGACCAACTTCAAAATATAATACGGCATCCATCTTGTCTCAAAATCGTCATTTTTAAAGTTCTTTACGGCCACGTGTAAACGTGTGCCACGTTAAAGATTTACGGCCACGTGTAATGTAAATTAAGATCGCGATCGCTTATTTTATGAAAGTAATAAATATACATTTTCAAAGGTTGTCTAATTCACCATAAATCACTAAAATGTTATTTTCTTTATTAATTTCGCATAAACAGTGCAATTGCGCAATTCAGTTTGTTCTCATAAATCGCCGAGAGTACAATAGTATCTTTTTCCATCCACCTCAATCTTCTAAATATTGCATTTCTGATTGACTAAACTAGCTTATTTTCATATTCTGATTAATTTTACGGTTAATTACTTTATTATTTTCGTATAAACAGTGCGATTACGCAATTTAGTTACTTCGCCTGAATTGCCGAGAGTATATATTTTTCTATCCATCTCCATCATTTATATGTTGCATATTAGATCGACTAAACTAGCTTATTTTCATATTCTAATTATTTATTACGGTTAATTTCTTAATGATTTTCACATAAAGCGATTGTGCAATTCAGTTACTTCGCGTGAATTGCCGAGAGTACGTTAGTATTTTTTTTAAACCATCTCCATTTTAAATGTTGCATATTAGATCGACTAACTTATTTTCATATTGTGACTAATTACTAAGGTTAATTTTTTAATTATATTTGCATAATACAAAGCTTTTTATTTTGAAAAATGGGTATGAACTCTGTGAAGCGATATTTTCCAAAAAGTGGTATTAAAGCAATGATTTAGGCAAATAAAAAGGAAACCATTTTGGCAAGAATATAATTCATTGCTATATTTTGTTTTTTATTAAAGATCAATATTTGTTACTCTCTTTAGTGAAAACCTGTGTTTTATCAAACGTAAATATTTGTTTTCATTATAAAGTAATTTTCACCGGATAAAACCTTTATATATCTTTTGTTTTATAATTTATTGTTCTGAAATTTTGTAAAATTGATGTTCTGAATTTTCATATTCTACCAGTACTACCCCTGATATTTAATGCAGTATTTTTTTTTGTGTGTGTGTGGGAGGGGGAGATTCAGATTTAATAAATGAACCAAGAATTAATGTTATCAAGTCATTTTTTTTTTATAATTTGTTATAAGAAATATATATGTCGCAAATATATTGTCTATATAAGTAAACAATATATTTGCGACAAAATAGTCTCCTGCTTTTTATGTTTGGAAAATTGACACGTCTGCGTTTAAAATTAATAGGCTTCCCGTATTAACTGATTGTAATTTTAGTAACGAATTTTGTTCGAAATGTTCTATTCGTTAGTGAGATATTGTCTACACACACACACAGACATCACATCAAAAACGATTGATTCGAATTTAGATATGTTTGAAACTTGCTCTTCTATCGGAAACTTGAATTCAAATTTCTGACCCCATCACAATACTTTCGCTATACATTATACTATATATATATAGCGAAAGTAATAAGGAATCATTAAAATAATATTCAAAAGTATATAAAACATGATAATTATTAACAAATACACAAAGAATGACTAATTTTTGAAACAACTCATGAAACATACAGGCTGATTTCAATGTGTAAACCAAGCCGTACATAAATTTCAAACTCTAAACTCTGTTCAGATCACCCAGAAACATTCTGCTGTTGGTATGTCAAGATGGAAACTGTATGATAATATTTTCGATTGCATTGTAACTTTAAGCAACATGTGAGGTGTTAAATGCACATACGTATGAGTAGTATCGTTTGAAAATATTACAGAATGCTAGCTTGTGTGCAATGATTTTCACACATACTTTTTTTAACCTGCCAATTCATGTGAAGACCTTGACCAAACAGTGGTGAATTAAACCACTGTTTAAATAATAAGCTGGGTTTAACAGGAATTAGAATCTGCATTAAAAATGTGTAATAAATATATAAGAATATTATAATTTTACTTTTTAACATTTTATTTACAACATATTGGGTAAGTTGGCAGATGCCCTGCTGTACAGTTATTGTCTTATAAAACATTGGCGTATGAAATTTAGTTTTCATTTCAGCCTACACTCGGTAATTCTGTCATCAGAAAAACCAATTAAAAATATAGCTTTGGTGACAGAAAGTGTAAGGATCAAATAAGACCATATTGCCATGTAGGGTGCCTTTGTGAAAGACTGCAATGGAACTGGGAACTGTGATGTATTCAATATTTTTTATATATTTTACCAGCACTTGGAAGTAGTGTGCTACAAGTAGCGAAACAAGTGGCTTTCGTATTTTGTACTTTTTCTTATTTAATAGTGTAATTCGCTACTTTTAATAAAAAGTAGTATAGTGTAATACCAAAAATAATTAGTTTATAGTGAAATTTGGCATTAATTTTTATGTTAAGTGTGAGAAAATAAATAGAAATTATAAGCAGTGATAAATATTCAATCATCGATTTTGGCTACTAAATTAATTAGATGCATGTTCTGTGTATGGGTAGGGTAGAGTAGCTACCTATTCATTTTGAATTGGTCAGTTAACAAGAGTCAATTATTTCACATTATAATTAATTTTCTTAATATTGAATATTGCTATTTAGCAACATTAGAAGGTTAGCAGTTTGTGATTCGTTAAAATGCTATTAAAATAAAGCTAAACAAATTTCAAAAGCACTTGTACTCAAGAACATTGGTTGATTCTGCAAAAGTGTTTTGTACTGTTTGTTGTTCTTTGCAATGTTACTATGCTATGCTGTTTTCTTTAACGTACAGGGGAAAATAAAACAGGATAGCATAGAACGTACACAAAGTAAGTAAAACATTTATGCAATTAACTAGAATATTTTTTCACCAATAAAGCGACTATTTGTGAACTATGACGTCACCAAGGGTGGGGGTTTTGGGGCATAACCCCTCCCAGGGACCCATTGAAATTCGTAGAAATAATATATAGAAAAATAGGAAACAAGATATTTGGTTGTGAAACCTCACTAACATTTTTTTGGGGAGCCACTACTGGTTATAAATAGTATTGATAATTGGTTATAAATAGTATTGATAATTGGTTATAAATAGTATTGATAATTGATAGCACATTAGTTTTATTTGAGATAGAAGAAGTCTCCTGCTTTTTAGATTTTTCAGGTTTGGTTCTATTTCAAAAATAGTTTAGTGTAGTAGCTATCTTTTAAAAGTAGTTGTAGTGAACTAGATTTGTTTCAAAGTAGTTATAGTTGTAATTTACTATGAAAAATAGTTTTTTTGTTATATTTGACACCCCCCTCCTAATCATAAAATCACCAGTTTATAAACTGGCTATAGCATAACTTCGATACATATTTCAGTGGAGAGTTTATAGTTGATTTTTAAAGAATGTGATATGCAGGACTCCCTAAATATGCAGTTTATTATATAAATAATTCAGGCGGCTTTTTAACTGCAGAAGTACTATAAGTAAAGGTAAAGCTGTTACTGTGAAGACACAGACCACTCGGCTGGCCCTAGGACTTACAGCAGGAATCTAAGTGTAAAATTTTTAAACATAAATATTAATTACATTCTAATGTATTAAATAATGTTTATTTATCTCAAATTCATCTAAAAATTGGTTTTAGAAGTACTAACGGCCGACGGGTTGGTCACTGGTTTACCCTTGAAAAGAGCAGCACTACAGCCTTAAATTATTGTTAATTTACATTTCAATAGATGGCACCACCAACTTTATGGTGATAATATTTTAATAAAGTAACTATAAAGTAAAATAACTAAAGTTATATAAACACACTGTTCTTACAAAACTATTCTCACATTCAAAAGAAAGTTCAGAAATACCTTGATTTTGTTTTAAAACGTAAAATTATAGTATAGTATTTCTGTTACGAATATTTCTCAATTTAATTGGGCTTTAGAAAACATTTTCTTAAATTCACCTGAATGGACTTTTTGACTCAATAGACATAATTAAACAACAGGTCTAAGTTCATTTTGTGTGGTTGAAAGAACTTATTCCTTATTGGAAGTGTAAGTGTAAAATTTGGATTTTTTTTTTTAATTTTATTCTTGGAATGATGTTTTTTTTCATCTCCATTAGATGGCAGCACTAAAATTGAACTAATCTCGGTCTATTATTACAGAAAGAATAAATCAATATTGGGAAAAGAAGAAAAAAATTTTAATGTAGTGTATGAAGATTTTATAAAAATTATAAGTGACAAATTCTTTTCATTATTAGAAGATTTCGTTCATGCTCACAACAACTTCCCCTCCTTTTTGAACTGTATCTATACTCATCGAAATATATGACCATTCATAAGAAAAATCGTAAAAACTTATTATATATATATGTGTGTTTCAAAAAGTCGCAGATTTGTTGCAAAACATACAGATGAAGTAATTAGTTTTATCGACCGTGAATTTCATTTAGTTCGTTCTAAACATATTTAACCGCCGCATTATATACGAAAACGCTCGTATAAATAAAAAAAATTCACATGCTATGCCAATATGCCTTATCCGAAAGGTTGTTTCGGATATTCCACTGAATTTTATGAGGAGCACGAACTCTTTGCAAAATAGACCAATCGTGCTGGCCTGATCATATATTTTAGGTTGTTTCGGATATTCCACTGAATTTTAAGAGGAGCACGAACCCTTTGCAAAATAGACCAATCGTGTTGGCCTGATCATATATTTTTTGTGACATTCACCTATCTTTAAAATATTACTTTATTTATAGTGTTTAAGTAAGCTTACATCTTTAACAAATTAGTAGAAATGAATAAGTTGAGAATTTCTTTGAAAAAATAAGATCGAAGCAGCTATGTAAGTTCACTAATTGCCTCATAGATGGCACTACATATAAAAAAAGTTTTTATCCAAAAACCACGTGACTCCAACTCCTCCTCCACCTGTCGCTCATTGGTTGTATCCTCATAAACCACTTGTTACTCAAGTCTGTTTTGTATTTCTACAAAGTGAGCTATGGGAAGGTTGTCTACGGAGTGATATTTTCTTTTCGCTAAGTGTGTTTACTATATTATGTTCCCATTTATTCGTTATGCTCCAATATAATTTATCGTCTATTACGTTCAAGTGAATTTTGCGAATGAACGGTAAAGATTTTTTATGGAGTGAACCAGTGAGTTTTAAAATATAGGTTAAAGTCAAAATGTGTGTGCTTTACTTTTTACTAATGGAGTGAGTGCCGGTCTGACGGGAAATGTTACTATCTGTCTTCTCACTTTTCATTTCTCTAATTTTGATACTCAATCATCCCACGGAAGTATGCGGCCAATCATCTGATATATGTGATTGGGTTGGAAGGTAAGCTCTTGCATATATATATAAATAATATAAGACATAAATATTATATATTGCAATTACAACGTAAATTGCGGCGAAAATTAAATGTAAACAATCATTTCTGAAAATCTTTTGAAAAAGTAAATCAAGGTTTCGTAAGAATTGTTTGCTTTAATTATATTTGTGAAAAAATGTACTTTGTGATTTCCTGTAAAGTAACATTCTGTACTTAATTCTAAATATTTTTTACAAATTTGTTCAGCTTTGAGTATAGCTGAGTTCATTCATTTTATAGTGGCGAGAATTCCTTTTCATTCCCCCCTTGAATGCTTCCCCCCCTTTTGGCAAAAATTAGAATTACTGTTTTATGTTAACTAAAACACATAAATGATTGGTTGTGTATAAAATTGCATTTATCAGGTAAAGAAAACATTTTTTTTTTTCAAAGTATTCCCTTTTATTTGTGTGTAACATAAAAGTATGGAATTTGTATTTATTCAAATGTATATAACATACCATAGTTGGACTTTCTAGCTGCTCCGGTTCTCAAGTTATTACCCAAAAACGAGTGCATTCCTATAGCAGGTTCAAGATGGTAAAATTCAAAATCTAAAGAATTAAAATATACCACAAAATAAATGCCTACTAAATTTGGATTTTCTAGCTGCTCCAATTTTTGGGTTATTCTAAAAAAAGGAATGCTTTCCTATGGTGGTCCCAGGACAAGCTAGCCCAATAAGGTTCACGACATTCAAAAGAATTAAAATGTACCACAAAAATCGTTAATACCATATTTCATGTTACTGTGATTAATGAAACCTGATTAGTTAGGGCCTTGAAAATTTTGAATCATACTGACAAACACCAAATCAAATTAAATAAAAAATTATCACCATGTATAAGTACGAAGTTAAAACACAAACATTTACTACGTATATGTAATTATAAAAATCTTCTAGAAATTTTTGTACTTTGTTATTCTTCACTTTACATTGTTTTGAACTTTCCCTGAATGATAAAATTATAGATTCTAAGCAATATGTTTCAATTTTCGTAATTCTGAAGCATACAGTAAAGGCATGTGTTTCTAGACTAATTACAGACCAACTTTTTCCTAAAAATTAGAAAAAATACTAAAAGAATTTGATCAAATAAAAGTGAAATGAACTGTTTCTATAGAAACATTGCATAGTTGATATTCATTATGTTGCTCCCTATTATGTATTCTGTTTCTTGTAAATAATTTTATTTTATGATAACTTTAGTAGTAGAAACAATTAATAATATTGGTGACCCTAAGCAAGTTTTCCTAGACCCTCTTGCGAAATAGGTGCCTCCCCCCAGCGTTATAGAAAGTGGTAGTTGTACATGTGTTCTGCACTATACACAAATACTTAAATTTTAGTTCATTTTGTATTTACTTTTTTAACAAAATATTAATCTAGCCATTTTATTGCTGTATACAACCAGAATATCCTTATTTTATCATATGTTACCCTATAAAACTCAAATAGTTAGTTTTCACAATTTTTCTCTTTAATATCTTGTTATAGTAAACTGAAAGTTTGCAGCGCATTTTTTTCAAACATGCACATACTTTTCACTTTATTTTCTTTTGATCAGGGCCACTCATAATACAAGTTGTAGACTCCCAACAAATATATTTATCAGCCCCTCCCCCGTCTTTGCAGGATTTTCATGTCTTCTCAGACAAAAATAAAAATTTAGGACCCGAGCTCTCCCTCCTGGTGCCCCTCTCCCCATGGACTGCCCTGTTCTGCTGACCCAAAAGTACACCAATAGAATTTTCAGGATCCTATGTAGCAAATGCGCATACTATTTATTTTACATGTTCACTTTACATAAACTGTTTATGTGGCCCAAAAGCCTTTCGAGTTCCTACCTTGCACAATGCATATTTTTCCTAATAAAGCTGCAGAATAAGAATTTTGGTTACTGGCCAATGACCAGTAAGGCCCAAAAAGTTGAGGGCCAAAACTATTTTTACCATGATTTTACCTTTTCTGTTACTTATAGATGTACACATATGTTATGTTACCCCCTGAAATATTAAAAATTTACTGTAGGCATATATTTAAAATTTATTATTGCGCATGTATGTAGTTATCTGCAAACAAACTTATACAAAATTTTATTTTTCATTTTTGCATATAATAAGGATTCCATTCTTACATTTCACTTGTGTGTGTCTTACAAAATGGTGCTTAATTTAGCTGCTCTATTTCCTATTAGCGGCCATGGATCAAAGATAGCTAACAGATAATCAATTGTAGAACCTTATGGAATTGTTTCATCCAACCCCACAAATAATTAAATTATTGTGTAGTACTTCCTGTATTAAATTAACATGATTAAATGTTTATTTTGAATAACAGGTTTCAGTGAGCAAAAGCTTTAGCTTATTTTCAAAAACAGTAAACAACAAACCCCTCCAAATGTTAAATTTGTAAAACACAGTTATAGAATCAAAAATATTTGTCTTTTAAAAATTCCATTATTTATATCTAGGTAAAGGAATTTAGGAGCGTCCGCCCCCCCCCCCCCCCCCCCTTCCTTGAAATTGGCACTGAATCCATCACTGCATACCTCCTTCAGCCATACTTCCCCCTTTTTGACAGTTTGGTTTTTGCCAATGGTTCTTGGTGCCATTGATAAATATAACACAGGGCTCTTGAAAGTTCAAATTTCTCATATAATGGTCAGGAAACTACTCGGGCCCTTATCTCTTGCTCCCTATAATTATTGGTAACAAAACAACTGTGGTATGGTGCAGCTTTGTGTTGCATCAGTTATAATTATTGCAGGTATGTGTTGTATATGATAAACTAAAGTATACCACACATTAAGCATAAAAATAAATAGAAAAATTAAATTTGTAACATTAGTCAATGAATTCTTTTCCATGCTCGCTCAATGCAAAACTAGCTGTACACTATATCCTTCTGCACAGACACAGAGCATGAACCATGTGTAAAAGAATACAGAGTTTATAATATAGCGCTCATTATAGGATGTATATTCTTACCCTATAAAGTAGAATGTACACTTCAAAATATTGGCGGTAGTAAGTAAAGAATATTAAACCATCGATGCAATTTCAATAAATTGTACATTATTACTTGAAGAGAATTATGCCACTGTTACAGCCTTTTCTGGACATAAGTTACTTACAGCTACAATGTAGAATATATAGTTTAGATACCAATATGAGCATTAAAATGTTCAGTGCTTCTGCATATTCAAATGTTTAGAGAAATAGTGGCTGAATAAGACATCACATTTTTATTTTGAAAGGGGTTTTAACCCTTGGTAAAATCAGGCTCATTAAAACTAATTCTCAACTATCAAACTACTGCTGGTTCACCTAAGTTTTACTCTAAAAACTTAGCTATAACCAGGTCAAGTACTTACTAATGATTTTACTTCAAAAAGCATTTATTAGTTACCATACATAACTTTAGGTATTCTAAATTATACTTAAAAGTTTAATTGATGTAGGCCCTAGGTTTAATTTCGAATAACAACTAGAATGTATTCATAATAAAAGACTAAATAATAATACTATTCATAGCAACCACAATTTAATTTATTGCCACAATTTAATTGTATTAATAAATTGTGGCAATATAGTGTCTGAGAAAATGGAATGATTACGATGAGTGATTTAAACTAAACTGTTTTTAATTTACAACAAAATCATTAAAATAATTACAAGGGTTGTACCTATATATTTTAACTCAACATTTTACTAGAGTCAAATTCATTAGAATACAGCAAGACAGTTATTTACAAGAACAACTTTATTTAATAAGGTTACATTTTTCAAAAAATTCAGCACACTAGCCACTATGCATCACAAAAAATTTCTTGTGTGCATGCCCCCCCCCCCCCCTCCCTGTTTGAGTCAAATTTTGCTACGCATTGCAAAAAAATCTGCATGACTTTCCTTATATAATGAATGCAATGAATTTACTACTTTTACAGTCAAATAATGTATAAGATCCATGGTACTGTGTTTTTTATCGTTGAATTGTACATTTGGCGATTTTCTGGATGACAAAGTATCCAATTAAAACTTATATTTCGAGCATTTCTAAATAAACAATTATCAATATTGATAGCATCCTCAATAAGTGATATAGTTCATATATATAATATTTTAATAATTAATTCATCAATTAGCATCATTTTCATTAATTTAGAGTCATTTTTGCAATTTTGACGATATTTTTGTCAATCTGGGGCGAAATATCGCCAAATTAGCGATACTTTGTTAAATTATTCGCCAAATACATCACCAAGCATTACAGACAAACGACGAGAACTCGTCGGAACATTTCTTACAACTAGAAGGTATGCCCATTATATGACGGAAAACAGAATTTGCGACACATTCCTCCTATTTGGCGTCATTTTTATCACTTTGGCAACATTTAAAATAGTCGCCAGTTGGACGACTTCCCGCTAAATATCTCGCCAAGCGTTACGGACGGAGAAATGGATTATATTCTTACAGTCTACTTCTATGTTCTTTCCAAGATATTGAACTTTCATCAATTAGTTGTCATTTTTATCAATTTGGCGACATTTTCGTTAATTTGGCAACATTTAAAAAGTCGCCAAGTTGACGACATCTTGCCAAACGTTATGGTTGGAGAAATAAGTTATTTTTATAGCAAATAAATGACTATTGGCATCCAAATACAAAAGTGCTACCCTGCTACAGCAAGTGCAATGTCTGTCGGCGATTTCCCCAAACGCTGGCAGAATTTGATACTCGCACGTTGTTCTTCAAACGCCATTTCCGTTTTCACCGAACGCAAACGACTACAGTTCACTGACACGCATTGTCTGGAAAAATCATGCACTGTGGACTTGCTTCTTCCTTTTCGCATCTCGCGTCACATGTACCACTACACCACGGTAAAATAGTTCCCCTCTCCTCCAATCAGGGTTGGAGATCTATCAGCACAGTCTCCGAACTTTTTGATCCTGCCTTGTATAAGGAAAGTAAAAAATTCTTGTGTGCTCGGACCCCCCCCCCCCCCCCCCATCTCTCCTTTTCGTCAGCCCTGGTAAAAATCCAAAATATCCACCGGCGCAGATCTCTAAAGTTTATTTTGGTGCCCCCAAGTCTGCAGATCGAAATAGTTCATCATACGATACGTTTCTCGATAAAGCGGGATTCGTATATTTTTCCGTGGAACTCTGGACTCTGAAATGGCTGCTGCGGTTTACCAGGAATCTCTGACGCGTGCGCCTCCATGTAAATAAACCGCGGCTCAATTTTATCTGCAGCCGGTGGATTTTTATCTTGCGTGTTGACAACCTGATGCGCAATGAGCGGGCTCCCAACAATGGGATGTTTGTTAGCTGATAACGAATCTACATTATTAGCTAATAACAGCATGGGAGGAAAGGCCTTTGTTGGGAAGTTATGGAATTAGTATATGAATATTTCAAGTTTGGGCAGGGAGTATTGGACGACCAAAGTTGGGGCACTGCACTGAAAAGGAGTGTGCAAAGATTTCGCCGTCTAGATCACCGAGAGGCTTCTGGAGGGTCTGGGATGACAAAAACACGTTAGACAGTTCTTTTGATTTACAATTATCTAATTGTTAAAGCACCGTCAGCTGCTGTAGAGACTGGTCTAAACGGGCCGAAATTTCTGAATTTTATCCAAACCAAACTCGAAAAAATGTTTGAATCCGAGCCTGATTCGGCCCGGACCTGCCCGATATTTAAAAAAATGCAGATTTTGTGATCAGTCATAAAGTAAAAGTGAGGGGACAGTTTGAGATGTTCGCAAATAGTTTAAATTTTGTCGTAGCCACTAGCCAATTAGCTAATAACTTTCAAATTTGGCTAGTATATATGTGCTAGTAGTCACTGTGGCTTGTAACTTTCAGAGTTATGTCAAAAAGCAGTCAATGAAATTGCAGAACCTGAATAAATGGTTAGAAAATAGAACAAAATTGTTATTTAAATCTGTCATTTTGTATGTTAATGTATATAAATTATAACTTCAGAATTCATTAAAAATTCTTCAATTGTTTCTATATTGAATATTACTTTAATTAATTCGTTTAATTAAACTTGTACAATTTATGTTGTTGCATTTAAATAATAGTAACTTGTGCTGAGTAACTTGTGATGAATCAAGATTGTCTAGTAAAAATACGGAGCCAACTAGCCAGTGGCTGCTAAACACTAGAATCATAATTTAAGGTGTATATTCCACTCTCCTCACATAGTAGGTGAAGCTAGATGAGAACTTGAGGGTGCTAACCACCCCCAAAAGTTTCTATAGCACCCCCAGCGATTTTTTACCATTCATATTGGTGTTATACATTGCAACTGAAATTATAAGAAATAAAAGGACTTCAGCACCCCGGAAACAAAAGATCCTAGCTCCGCCTATGTCCCTGCTCCATTCGCAAAATAAAATCTTAAATATTTCACATTAACGAAAGGAAAAATGACTGTGTAAAATATTGTTTAATTAAAATGGCGGGTGAACTCGCGCTGTTTCGCAAATATCTATGTTATGTGTGAAATCTAAACCAGAACCAATAACGGGCGATTGGCGGCCCGCAGCCCAGATCAAAGCCTTTTATTTTGGTTCGCTATCAATGCGACCCAGAAGATTTGTTGACCAGGTTATTGGTAAGCATTTGCGGCAGCAAAGACATCTGATCAAAGATGCTTGGAACCTGTACCCGAATTATAAGAACGGAGGAGAAGCTAGCTTTTGTTCTATGATTATAATGTCGGTCTTGTAAGCAAAGGGTCCCGAGTTCGGTCCTGGCTCGGGACAGTCAACTCCTCATCCGTCTTCAGCCCCCCAACTGAGTTATCGGATTGGGACACGCGAGGGTTTTCTTAGCGCCCCCCCCCCCCCGTCCTCGCCGAAATTCGACCGGGGCCTTCTCATCAGGTGAGGGCGTGTGCGGCAGCAAAGACATCTGATCAAAGATGCTTGGAACCTGTACCCGAATTATAAGAACGGAGGAGAAGCTAGCTTTTGTTCTATGATTATAATGTCGGTCTTGTAAGCAAAGGGTCCCGAGTTCGGTCCTGGCTCGGTACAGTCAACTCCTCATCCGTCTTCAGCCCCTCAACTGAGTTATCGGATTGGGACACGCGAGGGTAGCGCCCCCCCCCCCCCCCCCTCGCCGAAATTCGACCGGGGCCTTCTCAGCAGGTGAGGGAGTGTGCGGCAGCAAAGACATCTGATCAAAGATGCTTGGAACCTGTACCCGAATTATAAGAATTGAGGAGTAGCTAGCTTTTGCTCTGTGATTATAATGTCGGTCTTGTAAGCAAAGGGTCCCTGGTTCGGGGCCCGACGACGCTCAACCGTCACACATTCATGAATAAAATGAAAATAACAGAAGAGCGACCGTAGAGCTATAAAATAACTTAGCTGGAGAGGTGTTGGGGCCCAGAGATAGACGCAGACATTATTTTTTTTAAAAAGCTTGATTTGTGTTTAGAGATACTCAAATTATATAATATTTTCTTTGTACTGAAAGTAAAATATTCTAGGTCCATAAAAAAAGGCCCAGTTAGATAGCGAATTCAAGAGGATACAAGAAAAAAAGTGTGCGTGACTATGAATCCAGAATGCTTTCAAAACTTTTCAGATATCGATAAGTTGTTTACATTTGCTATCTAAGCAACCTATCACTCCCCTTTTCCCTCTTGAGTGTCTTTAAATACTGTTTTGTGAGTTGCCAAGAGGTGGGATATTTCATCCGTGACTCGTTCCGGGTTAAAGCTGTTCTAGGGGGAGCTTTGCTGTGATAAGTAAACTATTACGGTAGGTGAATTTTCGCGAAATATTTCCTTATTACTTTCCCTATATACATAGTATAATGTATAGGGAAGGTATTGTGACGGGGTCGAAAATTCAAATTCGAGTTTTTGACGGAAAAGCACGTTTCAAGCATCCCTGAACTCAAATCCACCGTTTTTGAGTTGGTGTGTGTGAGTCTGTGGAGACGATATCTCACGAACGAATGGAATATTTAGAACGAAATTTGGTACAAAAATTACAGTCTGTGAATACTGGAAGCCTAATGATTTTATACACAATCTAATGTTCAGAAGACCCCCCCCCTCCCCCTTCAATTTTCCAATGAAATTTTGAAAGAAATCATCAAAAATTTAGAATCTTTAATATGTGAAAATCATTTAGTATATAATTTTTTATTAGAAAACGATTGGCATAAATTTTAGAACGCTGGCAGGAACCGTTTCCCAAGATATTGTATTTTTTTCAAATAAATGTATCAAAAAATCACATAAATTTAAACATATATTAACTATAGTGAAATATGTTCACTTTTCATATATAATATTATGCGATAAATTTGTTAACGCCATTCTCGTGGATCTAGTTCGTTCCATTCACGAGAGAAAATAATTTGTGTAATAGGTTTTATATTTTGAAGCCTAACAATTCCCCAACAGTCATTTATGTATAAGAAATGCTCTTCTCTCCATTTATCTGTAACGTTTGGCGATAAATTTGGCGACTAATTCAGCGATATTAAAATATTTTAATATATAGACTCAATTGCTTATAGCAGATGCTATCAAAATTGATAACTGTCAATTTAGAGTTAAGTTCATTGGGTACTTCATTTTGAAAAGAGCCCAATGTACAATTCAATATTTAAAAAAATCTGATGTGGGCAGCACATGACTTTCCTTATATAATGCAATGAATTTACTACTTTTACAGTAAAAAAAAATAGATTATTCTTATAGTAGATATTTATATTCTTTCAAAATATTGAATTTTCGTCAATGAGTCGTCACTTTCATTGATTTAGCATAATTTTTATCCATTTGGCGAGTTTTTCGTTAATTTGGTAACATTTAAAAAAGGCGCCAAGTTTGCGATATTCCACCAAATTCGCCGCCAAAATCTCGCTAAGCGTTATGGATTGAGATATAAGTTATTGTTACAGCAGATAAATGACTATTGTCGTTCAAATACAAAAGTATTACGCAAAGTATCTTCTTCATGAATGGAACGAGCTAGATCCGCGAGAATGATATCACCCAATTTATCGCATGATATTACATATGATAAGTGAACATATTTCTCAATAGGAAATATTTTTTTTTATTTTATGATTTTTTGATAATTTTGTTTTTGAAAAATGTGCAATATCTCGAGAACGGTTCATGTTAACGTTCTAAAATTTATGTCAATCGTTTTCTAACGAAAAATTACATAAAAAATGTCTATTTTCGTAACTTTATTAAAGGTTTTGATTTTTTGACGATTTTTTCAAAATTCACTCGAAAATTTAGGGGGGTTCTGAACATTCGATTGCGTATAAAAACAATAGGCTTTCAGTGTTTACGGATTATGATTTTTGTACCAAATTTCGTTCGAATCGGTCCATTCGTTCGTCAAGTTATCTCCACAGACTCACTGACACACCCACACACATACTTTCACACACACGCACAGACATCACTTCAAAAATGTTCGATTTGTGGTCAGGAATGCTTGAAACGTACTCTCCCGTCGAAAACTTGAATTCAAATTTTCGACCCCGTCACAATACTTTCCTTATGCATTGTTGTATATAAGGAAAGTAATAAACCAAAACAGCCAATTAAGTAATAAGCTAAAGTTGTAGAAGCATTCTATATAAGTAGGAATCGAAAAAAAGAAACTGGTACAGAAGGCATTTATTTAACACATATTTATCGGCGAATTGCCGTACTATTCAGGAATGCTAAAATAAACATTGTTATTACATACATAGGAAACTATGAATAAATACTATTTAATTATACTCATAATTAGGGAACCCTTAATTTAAAAATAATCGGAAATACATATACTAAATAGTACGCTTTTCTGTTGTGTCAACTAACAATAGCGGGTATTGTACTAACACTAGCGACACCTAGATTATAATTCTCAAAGCATTATGGCATTTTCAAGCGTTTCATCCGTAGGAGTTCTATCTCCTTCTTTATAACTCTATGCCTATAACTTTGACAGTTTTTCACGGCCAATTTGTATATTTGAGAACCGGGTCTTTTTTCAAATGAAGTAAATAAAGAACAATTTCCTAATTGGAATTCACTTTGAAGAAGGTATGTATAAAAAGATAACTCCCCCCCCCCTAATTTTTTAAATAATTTTTACAAAATATTTTAAAAGCATTCTTTAATCCCCCTCCCCCCCCCCCTATTCCGATAAATATTTTGGTACAAGTAGAACTATGTGAAATATGAATGTATGAGAAACTAGTGAGGAGTTCACACTTCAGATACTTGTTAATTGAGTCTCAAGAGTCCTTTTTCAGCCAAAATTTCGTAGTAAATCCGCCACTGAAACCACTGCCGACTGGATAGACTTTTTGGATTTCTTAATCACACCAAACCGACAGAAAATGACGTTTATCGTTCGATTTATTTAGTTTATCTCTGCTTTGCATTCCACAGTTTCGTTTCAAGTCCAACATTTTAAACTTTAGATTGTGTACACACTTATTTAATCTCTGTTTTCCCCGATTATTGGGAAAGAAAGTTCTGGAAAATAACTGAACCGTAAATGTACTTATGACTCAAGTGTAAATTAGATTTAGAATGACGTGGAATTCTTTAAGTTCCGCCTGGTATTTGTTGCAGTGTTTATCTGTTGTGTTAAGATTACAGTTTTGTACGATTCTCTTTTATTTTCCTTGCTGTGGGAAAGTATGGTGATAATTGATCGTGACTTGTAACCCTTTTCTTGATAGTCTTTCAGCAGTAGATTAAGGGTGAGCGTCAGTAAATTTTCTGCCCTATCCGCGCTTTGTTAACTTTCGCGGCACACATATTTCGCCGAAATTCTGCTCAAACAGTTGCGAAAAATTTTCTGAAAGATAAAATGCAATGCTTAGATTATATTAAAACTAAATTTAATGCCACAAAAAACATAGAATATATTTTTTATTTTAATTCAAAAAAATTTTTGTGCTGCCATCTGTTGTCGTAATTTAATTCATACCGATTATTTTTATTTTTTAATGAACATTTTTAAATATCTATTCCTTCTAATACAGTGTTAAATACAACAACAGATCATATATAATAATGCCCCAATCACGGAAAGGTAATTTATCATTCTATAAATTTGATAAGGGATCTGAATGTACATCATTGAGGACTGCAGTTTTGTTTTCAAGTTCCTTTGTCTTCAAGTCCAAGTTCAATTACGTTTCCGTGATTATGGCATTATATATGATCTGTTGTTGTATTTAATAGCGTATTAGAAGGAATAGACATTTAAAAATGTTCATTAAAAAATAAAAGTAGTCGGTATGAATTAAATTACGACAACAGATGGCAGCACCAAAAATATTTTAAATTAAAATAAAACATATATTCTATGTTTTATTGGGTATTAAATTTAGTTTTAATATAATCTAAGCATAGCATTTTATCTATAAGAAAATATTTCGCAACTGTTTGAGCAGAATTTCGGCGAAATATGTGTGCCGCAAAAGTTAACAAAGCGCGGATAGGGCAGATAATTTACTGACGCTCACCCTTAAGTAACCATTTAGCTTAACCAATGTAGCCTAAGAAAAGTATGGAGATCGTGGTGTAATCACAAGTCGAATGTTCACCTTAAATACATCGGTGTGAGAGATCTTGGTACTTGAATTGACCGTTGTCTGTGGGTGGATATCAAATCGTTGGCCCTTCGTAATTCCGAAAACCACTGAAGCGATTTAGACCAGCAAGTTTTTGTTTATACATATGAACGCAGAAATAAAATTCTGAAAAATGTATATAGTCTAGTTATAAAACGGGATATTGTCAAATTTGTTGGCCCTTCGTAATCTCAAAAACCGCTGAAGCGATTTGGGCCCAATTTAGGTGGTGTAAATATGAATGCAAAAAGTAAATTTTAAATATGCATATAGTTTGGTTCAGGGGTCGAATACCCACTTGCCTACACGGGGAAGGTCTCGGGATTGTCCCGCATTTGCGTTTTCCTATTTATGTCACAAATTAGTATCAAATTATTAATACCTTAAACCAGACAGAGCAACCTTTTCGAGCAAGTGGAACATATTTTATTTTAAACCTTGATTGGGCCGTATGACATAATTATTTAACTTATGGTGGGCCCGATGACATTGTATTTATGGTGGGCCGCCCATAGGAGAATGGACATCTCTCGAGTGGTGGGGGTCCAAGATATATATTTTTTGTTAGACTGGAGAAAATATGAAAAAATTATTTACAAAGAGGAGGAAATTACATATGAAAAAGGGGGGGGGGCGTGATGAATGTCTGTAGGGGACTTATTACAATTTGAATGGGTACCTACGAGCCAGATAAAGTTTTATGCATAATAGTTCAAATTTTATGCATGGGCCGCCCATAGGAGGATAGACACCCCTCGAGTGATGGGGCCCAAACTTTGTTTTTTCTTTTTGTTGTTAGACTTGAGAAGATATGAAAAATTATTCACACAGAGGGAGGTTAGATCACCGAAGTCAAGCAGCATCGGGCGCGGTTAGTACTTGGGTGGGTGACCACCTGGGAACACCGCGTGCTGTTGGAACATTTCGGGCGCGGTAGCCCGGTGGTTTGCGCGCTAGATTTGCACGCTGCCACAACTGCCGCCGTGTTCATGCGGAATACGATCACGTTAAACATGTGGGTCCGTAAGTCCTTCCGAGACGTTGGTGGTAGGGGAAGGAGGGTACGGTCCCTGTGGATGCCTCCCCCACTGGGTTCCGGTCTAATTTGGGTGGCACTTCCCGGCCGTCCAAACGATTACCTTACACCTTTCTGGTAGGTCGGACAGTCTGGGTCTCAACAACAACACTTGATGCACTAGATAAGTGGGAGAAAAGTTCATCATTTATTCAAACGCCTAATAATAATGGGCCAGAGGGCCAGTGAGAGAAGTTGCACCTCGACGGCCCCGAAAAAACCCGTTTCTAAAGTTGGCAGCACTGTTTTATGCAATTCTCTTCTGAAATATTTTAACACACAAAAGTTCTTGTAATTAATATTTTTCTTCAAATGATATCCTAGACTTTCTGTCTAAATTCTGTCAAAAATATTCAAATCATGGCTTTAACTCATCAATCAAGAAATAAAATTTATTCAGCAATATTGCTCAATCATTTGAATAAAAGCATCATTTGAACCCGTCGTGGAAGATAATTTCTAGAGAAACAGCTTTATTATCGTACGGGTTACATACTGGTCGTGAGAGTTAAGCTGTCCTTCGACTGTTCCCAGGTCGTTTCAAAATCGGACGTAAACTCGGCTTGCTATAAATGAGGAAAAGAGTTTCTCGCCAAGAATGTATAATGATCTCATAACCAGAAGAATGTGAAAAAAAGAACATTGAAGCGACTATAATTTTTTTTTATTTCGCTTTAGGCTTCTTTATTTTATCGTCTGCTTGTTTGTAATCGTTTTGGTAACTACCTGGTGATTCACCAGTTCTTGTGAATCAATTTGAAACTTGAAATCGCACAAGTAATTAATATTTTATTTTGTTTATTGTTGGAGGAAGCAACTTCGTATGTTTTGTGTTTTTTGTTTTAGCTTTAATGTATATTTAATAAAACTCCTAGGGATGTTTGGAGAAATATTATTTCCATATAAGCCATAATGCTTATTGAAATAAAAACAACTCTTCTCGGAAGCTTAGTCTTCTCTATGTTCTTTATTTTAAGTAATTAAATTTTGTTATTGTGAAAAAGGAAAACAATCATAAAAAAATTGAAGGTTGGGAGATAAAACTCCTAGGGATGAAACGTTTTGAAAATGCCATAATGCTTTGAGAATTATATCTAGGGTGAGTGCTCCAGTTATGGCCACATTTAGAAAAAGTATAAGTTTAAAAATTTATCTGGCTTAATTGAATAAACGCTATGAATTGCTACACATAACATTTAATAGTAACTTTGATTTACTTGCAGGTAATAATAGCAATATTTTACACAATTTCTGTTTTCCTTGAAATTTTTCAAAATAAGCAAAATTTTCTACTTTGCACCAGTTTTGGCCACCTTTAGAATAAAGCTTAAAAATATTTCGTTACTTATAGAATTAATTAAGGAACAAATCCTACTTTTTAATTGCTAAAATTATAAAATTGATGATTCAAAACAATAGAAGAATAAAAATTTTAAAAACTTGTTGCTTAATAAAAACTTAAGATCTATGAGAAAGAGATATCATTCACAGATTTATTTTTCCTGTAAGTCCCATGGTATAGGTAATTAACCAACGATGCTACATATAATCAAAACAATGCTTTCAAAATGGAAGAACGAAATTTAATGGTTAAATAACACATTCAATTATTAATTATTTGTAAAATTGTTACAACATGGCCAAAACTAGAGCACTTACCCTATGTGTACCTAGTGTTAGAATCTCGGTAATGTTAATTTGCACAAAAGGAAGGCATAGTATGTAGTATGTGTATTTTTTTTAACACTTTACAACAAAGTTGAAAAGTGTTTATGACTTTGTTCATTCTGTCTGTCTGTCTGTCCGTTAGCACGATAACTGCCGTAAAAATGACTTAATCAAAATGAAATTTTAGTATGTTGTTCAGACGGTCTATAGGACCTATGGGAATATAAATGAATAATATCACCCAATTAGTTTTGGATTGAACCCGGGTTGAAAAAATGGAATACATTGAGCCCTATGGGACCTAATTTTTCAAGCATTTTTTAAGCGGATTTAAAATTCTCAAATTGCTTCGAAAATTTTAGGCAATATTCAAATTGTTCCATAAAATATATAAAAAAAAATTCAGCGAAATATATTCAGTTGTTTTTTAAATAAAAATTAAAATAATAATAACACCTCTTATATTAAGCGATCACGTGTCCATGATATGAAACGATCACATGACCCACTTCAAAATGATATATGGCATCCATCTTGTGTCAAAATCGTGATTTTTAAAGTTCTTTTTAATTCATATTGAGTGTTGTATCCGTCCTAAAATTACTTTATTTTTGCCTAAATTCTGTGCATCTACATACTGAAACAACGCAATGACAATATATTTCAGTTTAAATGCTCTTCCAAATTTGATTATTTCTGCTATTAAGCCTATTTTTCACCTATGTAAAATGTAAACAGCAAAATATGTAGAATGAGTTGTATTAGAATCGCTGTAATTCTTTAACACAAAATCATTTAGTCCATGGAGTCTGCTTAGCTGATATGAATTCATTGATTTTAGAAAGAGAAGGACGATATTTTTCGATGAAGTTTTACGCATAGAGTTAGTTTACTTACTTGCAGCTCAATGGTCTTAATTTTTAAATAAAATAAATTGTTATAGTATTGTGATGAATGACATGAATGGGGGAATTATTTATGAATGAAATGTTGCTTTTATAGAGAGAGCCAGGCGTGTTATTGTTTTATGACGTCATTTGAATGGATTTCAGTTGTTTTCGATGAAGTTTTCAAATATAATAAATTATCGTAGTATTATGATAATTCTAAAATTATTACCGAGGAATGTATAACATTTAAGAGATGTTTAAACCAGGCAATTTATACTTTAATGCCGTCATTTGAATGAAGTTAATTTTTTTCGATGAAGGTTTAAGGTTTCAAATATAATAAATTAATGTAGTATTGTGATAAGTTTTAAAATATTACCGAGGAATGTATTGCATTTTAGACATGTTTAAATAAAATTGCATTGAAGTTGGAAAGTGTTTCATAATCAATGCTTTAAGCATGATTGATCTTTCTTGTTTATTATTATTTTTAAATTAAGGTTCCCTAATCATGAGTTTAATTAATCAGTATTTTTCCATAGTTGTAGGACAGAGTACAGAATATCTGGAAATAAAAATAATTTTTTTAAGTTGGCAACATTCCAGTGACTTCGATGAAATGAATGCATTCCGCTAATATGATAGTTTGAATTATGATAGGGGTTGTAAAGTATTAAAATAACAAATCTACACAGATCAATCAGAAACTGGTGATATTGTTAATTTTAAATATTCCTTTGAATTTGTTTACTTTTGTGTGGGTGTCAGTTTTGAATTTTTGCATATTTCTCTAACTAAAGCTTATTGTTACTTATTAGTTTACTTTCTTGTTTTGTTCTTTTACAAAAAATTTTCTAATAAAGGATACGGACTACAAAATCATCTCTAAAATTTTCGTTTATGTAAAGCAATCAAAATTTAAACTTTTTTATTAGATTATTTGTAAGCAAACTGTGAAACATAACAATGTATAATTCATCAAATATATATATATATATATATATAAATGTTTGTATTTTCTTTAAATTTAAAAATATTAAATTGCGCTTTTCTAAATTGTAATACATGTGTAATAGTAACCCCTAATAGTTTTACACTTCAGCAAGGAAATATTAAATTATTCTAAAAAGTAAAAACTTTTATGCCAAATGATAAAAAAAAATATCTAAAATGTGAGTCTCGCTCGACTTTTAATACTGTCATATACCATATTTTTTAGATCTACTTCTATTATTCATATAATCAGCATCAGATGCAATAAATATATTTTTATTAGGTTTCTTCTAAATTATTCTTCTAAAATGCTTTGTAAAAATTCTTGAAAAAATTATTGGCTGATCTGTGTTAATATGTTATTTTAATTTAATACCCTTTACATCCATAGTGAAATTCAAATTATTATTTTCCAACATTGACTGTATATACATACTCCGTCGTTCGAAAATTATATTGTTTCTTCATTGGAAATAATACTATGAAAATCTCAAATCACGAATAATTCGAGTTCTAATTACAAAATAAAATATATCTAAATAAAATTCTTTTTTAACACCCAATAAGTCGGAAATATTTGTCTTTCTATGGTGTTAAAAGGAAAATTCAAAATGACGTTTCTAAGCGAATTATTTTTTAAACGACTTGGCGATTTTAAGATGTTGGGGGATAATTTGAGTATGAAATCTGTCATTAAGAATTTTTTAAACAAAAGAAGACGCACCAATGTTTCGAATCAGTCACGGTATGGATTTCTATCGAAGAGAAGAAAAATATCCTTAAATTTGAACCAACAGTAATGCTAGTATTAAGTTTTCATAAGTGAAGTTTCATGCCGCCATAGTTCATTGATTATGGCCATAAAACGTTGTTCACATGTAGAATATTTTGATAACGATCTAATTTTCTCTCTGAATATAAAATGTGAAAAAGTATTGCATCGAAACGAAATTTTCTTTTTCCTGCTTCTTTTAGTTTTTAATCATATGTTTTACAGCTTGTTATTTTCTAAAATCTAGAAATTTGATATGAAATCTTCAAAGATGTTTATTGCAATTTAGCTTTCTACACGTTCCATTTTAGTTATGTTCTTCGCTAACAAGCATCGTATTTTAAAGTAGTGTAAACATTTCTTTCAATATTCGTATTAAAATGACTGACTGTCGTTTGAAAAGTATACCATATTTTTGGAAAATACTATTTTAATAATATGTTTATGAAAACGAAAAACCCGCGAAAGTAAAGTGAATCTTACAAAATGGCACTGTTTTGTCTAAAAGATAAAATAGATAGACGATTACCGGTTTTGCGAACTATTTTATTCTTCTTGTTTTTTTAATACCATGCTGTGAGGCATCGCAGTCACGGTTAATCCTCTTCCCCCTCATTTTCTGTATTTCTCTGCACGAATTCCTAATCTCGCCCGTGGCAACGCTCTAGTTCTTCCTTGTGCACGAGATTTTTGTTTTTCCTTCTCACGGGAATAGTATTCGAAATGAAGAGTCAGCTAGAAATTGAACTTAGAAGAATTTATTGTGATATTATAAGCTATTTCACATGTTTTGGCTTGTATTTTTAGGATCTTTACACCATCAGATTATATTTTTTACTAAGCTAGGATATCTGTCCTGTGTTCGCTATGCTCAGCAACTTAGTTTTCTGTTTGTACCCACAAATTTTCAAAAAACAATAAATTTTATTTTCCAAATGTATTTTTCTTTTTTATTTAAGAACTCCCAACTATTTAGAAATAAAACGGAATATAAGTTTTACTCGATCATACAACTATAACTATGTTATTCTTTAAGCTAATCGTAAAATTTTGCATAAGAACATCTCCCTAAAAATAACCTGAAAATTAGTTCCTAAAAATGTTAATATTCTACCTAATGAGCTGCTTAAGTCTAAGTGAAAAGTCAACTGTTTTAAGTCCAAATTGAAAGATTTTTTTTTTTCGTATACGCACATGGGATTCTTTTTTTTTTTTTTTTTTTTTTTTTTTTTCGTATACGCATACAGGGTTTTTTTTTTTTTTTTTTTAATTCCAATTAGTACATTTTTGTTCATAATTGTATTGCATTTGTGCCGGTCTCGCCTTATTAGATTTTCTTAGCGACCTGAATGAACTTGCTAGTCTCTTGACCGCATTGTAACAAATTGTTTGTGTTCTATGTTTATGTTGTGCTTTTTTACCGGATGTTGTAATAAACAGAAAGTGGGTAAAACAGCGATTTTATTAAACCGTTCATTTGGAGGCCTATCCTGTCTTCAATAATCGATTTTGATGCCGAATAAAAAATAGAACTAACTAGTTAAAAGAAAAACTTATAAAGTTATAAAAGAATAAATATTCTTAAATATGATGATTGTTTGTTTTATTATATTTTTATAATGAATAAAATCCACTCCCATAACGCTAAAATAAATCATTCTCCAGATATATTTCAGATTCTATAATTATTATTTGGACGACTTGGCGGCCTTCTTTTTAATCATACTTTCTATGTGTTATTTTGTGTGATAAAACTCGAATTTATGTTTAAGGTAAAATGAATTTTTTAAGTGTGTATGGAGGGAGGGAGTCATGGTTGTCCGCATTAGATATATTTTCTTTTACCTAAAATTTTTTCACCGTTACTTTTTTATTTAGTAGACAACAATTTTCAGGAATATATTTTCACATCTGAGCAGACGACAATTTACTTTTGTCGTAGACGCGAGCCAATATATCGCCGTCGGGGTTCCATTTCTTGCTCGACATCATTTTCAAATTCTTTTTTAGTATACGGTTTGAACCAGTCGCTTGCACGCTTTGTCGGCTGCGACCGTAAAAAGGATGGCGGCAATAAACGGGCGTTATGATATATTTCCTGATTGAGTTGGGATTGATTTGAAAAGTGTTCGTCTGCTCTGTCGTTCTGCTCGCTTAATGCGGACGTTGCGCGTCACTGAAAATGAATGGAATGTTAGGAGAGGATGCAAGTTCCTACTTAGAGACCGTGAAAACTACATAGTTGTCTGTCAACTTGTCATCGTGTGAGCTGTAAGTTATCGATTACGGAGTAAAGTGTAAAGTCTTTTGAATATAAGCAATGTTTTTTTACGGGGAAAATCAGTTACTTTAAACTTTCCTACCATGCATAGTAATACATAAAAGAATCCATTTGGATTAAGTTAGGATGAACTGTTATTGAGATATTTCAATTTTCTAGAATGCTTATAAAGCTGAGTGAGATGGACTGACTAAGTGATACATTTATAGCCCAAACTGCTGAATGTAGAAACTACAGTCTTTGCATTCACGTGGGACTTGATAAATTATGAGAAATATCTAAAATTTTGGAATTTTGTTCAAAAAATTTATATATCTCGGGATTTTTGTTTCAACATTCTTCCAGCTATAACTCGAAAACAGCTGGACCCACAAAATTCGTTATTTATTATACCCATGCACATGAAAAAAATATTATACATTTTATTAATTAACGCTCTTAAGATATTTTAATTTATATTTAGAGCAGACGATTTTTTTCTAATTCAAATTTTTATACGGTTTTTAATAACCATAGCAACAGAGTTATGCTTGAAATAATAAAATCGTCTGCTGGCTAATTTTCTACTCAAATTGTGAAAATAGTTATAGTTAATTGATTTTTAGTTTAAAATGTCTGAAAACGTTGAAAATAAGGTAAGGTACAGTGATCAGAAAAGAAATATTATTTTACATGTACCGCAATTTCCATGTTAATAGAACTTTAACATGTACACCATTTTTATGCATAAATTTAAAACGGTTTTTTATATTTAGAACTTTTATTAAGTGTGCATGTGAAATGACTAGTTTTAAAATATTATGCTGTGCGTTCTGCTTTTCGACACTGTCGTGTGTTTATTTGCAAAAGTTGAATGTTTATTTGCAAAAGAAAAAATTCGAGTCTCTTTGTTTAACTGTAATAATAATCAAAAATACACATACTGAACACTACACTTTCTTGTTATGTTGAATGAAAAGTGATAATACTTAACTAACACCAGCGTCACCTAGATATAATTGTCAAAGCATTATGGCATTTTCATGCGTTTCATCTTAGTTTTATCTTCTCTCAAACTCCATGGTTTCTACTTTCTTACGGATCGATATGGTGTTGCGTTTAGAAGATCAGTGGTGCATGAAAAATTTCACTAATGATATTCAAATAACGGGTTTCGTAATTTATTCACGCCTAATGATTTTTCAGTTGACCTGGTAGAAGCATTATACAGTGAAACTTCTTAATATTGATCTCACAGGGAAGTGAAAATAGTTCATTATTAAGAAGTACCCACTATTTAGAAGCAATGGCATTGAATGCTTCGTCTGTGCATACTAGCTGAGACACAAAACAATTGCATGTTAGAATATTATATAATTATAAGGTTGTAATATTTCGTTATCACCTTGATAATTCAATTATTAAACTGTAAGGAGTACCATAACCATTTAAAGAATTTATAGGTCTGTTATGATAAGACACTTAAATTCGTAGTTTTATTTGCTGGGAAAGAGTTTTGATTCATACTTTTCAATTTTCTTCCTCCTAGACTTTTTTTTTTTTTTTAATTTTTCCGGCAACAGTTTCCTTCCTGGAACACGCGATGCTATTTATTGACTGACCCCTTCTTGTCTTTGCTAGTTTGGTTGCTTCCCCATTTTATTTTGAAGAAGGCGGCTATTTTTGTCAGGAGAAATCCAACTCTCCGGCCAGTACCACACTATTTGAATTCGGGTGGCAAGATTTTATTTTAACGTAGAAGAGAAAAGTCAGATCTGAGGATTAAATTTGAGCCTAATGGATTGTGCCTCCTAAATGCCTTACCTACACCACTGCACTAACTCTGTACGAAATTATTAGAATTATATACCTTACAAGCTGTCTAAAACTTTATTACAATTTACAATTTTTACTTTCACATACTATCATACTATGTAATAGTATAGAGAGAAAGTACCTATTGTTTTCACGAAAATTTTCGAATTCGAGATTTTTATGTTAATATATGGTTTAAGGCCTTCCGAACACGTTTTGACTATTTTTGGAGCGGTGTTTGTCTGTCTATATGTCTGTGGTCAATGTCGACTACAAATAGTAATGGATTTTCATGAAACTTTATATCCGGCTTTGTTATAAAAAAAATCTAGAACTAGATAGATTTTTTTTTTTTTTAATTCGAGCGAACACTTCGAAATTTTATATTTTTTAGAATGGCAGCATAGGAAAAAATTTGACACAATCATGCATAAAAAGGGTTTATTTATGACACAATGATCATGAGCCTTACTCTTAATAGTTTCAACCATTGTTGCGAAAAATAGTCTCGTTTTTTTATTTTTATTTTTTCGTGACGTCATTGAATTTGCTCCTCATGTATAGTATCTATCAATCGAAAGATTTTTTTTCAAGCCCTTTAAATGCAAGGGTATCGCGCTATAATTGTAATCATTTGGACCCACTATACCGATTTTTCAAAAAAATTCTTTTAAAATTTGGAAAAAAAAGCTTTTTAAAAATGGATTCTGGTATGAGAAAGTCGAGTCGGGCCACACACCAGTTAATTTAGACAACAGCAAACATATTTATCACTAGTCCCTAAAGTGAAAATTTTTTTTTAATCGCTAACTGCGCCAAATGCGATTTTCCGCGCGAGCCCTGAATATACCCATGGCTTATTTTCACGCCAAGATGAAAACATATCCTTAAAATGAACTCATGAAATCGAGACCACGTTTTACCCTTGGTGCTTGCTCTATGTTCCACCTTCGGAAGGCCCCCTTCAATATATTGCAGACACCCTCGCTTTGAAAGGTTATGTCGTCTGCAGCCCCTTAAAGAAAAAAAAATCCTAAAAAGGTAGGGGATGGCTGGTCTTGCACTCAACTTTGCTTTCTGTATCCCTATTGTGCTGCCTTCAAAATCAAGAAAAAAAATGTAGATGCGTTCAGACGATAAACGGAACAACCACCGTTTTTAACGAAGGCGTATTCGCGAGGGGAAAAAACAGAATTTGTTACGGTTGTATATACTACATGTGTGTGTGATGGAAATTCAGGCGTGTTCAGAAGTTTGTAAGAATCTGAGTGTAAAACATTAGATTCGTAGATTGCGAAAATAGGTAAAAGTAATCTGTTCTCAACATATGTTACCCAGCTCAAACGTCGTTATTTGTAGTTGAATATTCAACATTTTATGGACTTTTCATTATTTCTTCACATGATATTAAATGTTTAAGATGTGTGGATGGAAGTTGAGGTGTTTTCAGAAATATGTGGGAATGTGAGTGTAAAATATTGGACTTGTTTGTAGATGACGAAAATGGGAAAGGGAATTCTTTACCTATTTGGCGGAAGTGGGACACCTAGGGACACAGCCCATCTTGGGGACACCATAAATTTTAAAATCAGTTTTGAGATTAAAATCTTGTAATTTTGTGTAGATGGTCCTCCTGTGCATTTGTTACTGTGTTTTGAAAGCTCTACTGCACTTGGGCAATAATTTATTAAAGTTTTTTAGTGTTTATAACCGTCAAATAACTTGTATGTAGATTTTATAGACAGTAACAGTGAGAGTAGAAATTAATTTATTTAAATATAACTACATATTAAAAAAAAAAATGAGCATGTTTACTTTGCAATTAGATTCAAGAAGGTAATTGTAGAGTGGGTTAATCTTAAACGTATGGGAGTCTTTTAAGAGAATCCAGTCACTTGGGGCATCTTGAGACACCTCGTAGAAATGTTCTTGCAGTGAGTGCTGTATGTTTAATTTTAATTTACTGCAAACGTTCGATTTAAGTCTTTGTTACTCAAGAGGCCTCTAAATTTTTCATCTGTTAAAATGTTACAAAAAATTTCCAGATTTTTCACTGCAAGTTCAATATGATGTACATTATATAAAATTGTTTCTGTTTAAATTCAGAATCTGTTGTGTTAGTTATTTAAACTGGGCAATATGATTAAGTATTTGTTTCAGAAAAGTTGACAATTAATAACTTTTTATATCCATTGAAGTCGCTGTTCCAAAGTTCCCCCACCATTTTATTATCGAGAAATAATCGTACCAAATTTTATTCGATGTGCTCAATTTGTCCGAGAATTATTGTCTCCAGACTCGCAGACAGACACACACACACACATGGGTAAAGCTGAAAAATGGTTTATTTTTAGTCAGATGCTCAAAATGTGTTGATACATTAACATCTGAGAGCTGGATTTTAGACCCCATCACAGTATACTTTCCTTTTACATGTACTATGCATTGCAGAGAATGTAATAAGAATATTTCAAAAACGACTATAGTTTTAGGTGAAGCAAAACCACATCCGTAAAAAAAAAAAAATCTCATTATCCCGTGCTCGAAACCCTACATATTCTATATTCACAAGTACCTCCTTAATCGCTTAATATTCCATCAAACGAATCCGAAACAGTTCTTCGAATATTTGACGGCACCTCTCCACACAAAAACAGAGCATTTCTTGTCCTAAGAAAACCCTTGACGGCAAATTTTATCCCAGATTTGTGAAGTGCGCTCTAACCACTCCTAGTACTTGTACCTGAGTATGTCTGAGTGTTGAGAGGGAGAGCGCCTATCAAAACATCCCCGAAATGGGGATAGGTTGAGAGGCAGTACTTAAGATTTAAGCTGTTAATATTAAAAAGTACAGAGATTGCAAGATCTGGTGAAATTTAAATGTCGTCATTGTGTTCTATGGAAGTTCGAGATCAATGGCAATTCGCCGAATTTACTTCCGAGGTGCTGTATGATGCTGAGAAATATCTGGAGAGGGGGGGGGGGGGGGTCTAGCGACTTTCTCCTGTATGCACATTAAAATTTATCAGGGGCGGATTTCCCAATAAGCAAGTAGTCATTAAGAATAGAAATCTGCATGGACTCGGGCCCAGTATTCAGTCTTAGGCCTAGCCCGATCTATGGGCCTTGCAAGACTTTGATTTCTAACACTGTTTCGGGCCGACCTCGGGCTTAGTTTATAAAAAGTCCGAGTACGGCCGGTTCGAACATGTTTAATTTTGAAATACTTTCGAATAATTGAGTACATGAAGTTATTGTGTTTATTTCAGTTATGTAAAAATAAATGTTTAAAAAAAAATTATCTCAATTCTTTGCAGAAGATTTTCACACATTCCTGTTTTTGACACATTTGAATGCAAATCATTTCGAGTCGGGCCAGGCTCGGGTTGTACATAAATTTCTTCGGGCTCAGGCCGGGTTTAAGCCCTTGTATTGTTTCGCCGGTCAAAATCTGAAATTTAGATTCGTGCAGGGAGACCTCTAGCTCGGAACTCCCAGAATAAATGCCCAGGGGTTTAAAGGCACAAACACGTTAGACAGTTATATGGATAATCATCTGTTTATATATTTAATAAAGTGTCACTGTGCCCTTTCATAAATTTTAAAAGAAAATACTAAAAATTAAATTTTAAATAAGTTCGCTGAAAACCATTTTTACCTGTGTCAAAATGCTGCCATAAAATGCATTGCTGTATTAAAGTTTCTGGTGGCCCGTAAGCTATGAAGCATTGGAACCATAGTATCCATAGAACTTTTTCTAGTGGGGGGGGGGGGAGAGAACTGAAGCGTAAGACCTACAAATATACAGTAAGTGCTGTCGTCCTCAATACAGTGTTTTATTTCATTGTTAGTCCTTAAATCTATTTCTATGATATTATTTATATTATATATATATGTATATATATATATATTTGTAAATAATAAATGCTAAATACTTTTTAAATTAATATTTGCGAAAAATGCAAAATACTCAAGTTCCCGCCAGAGGAAAGTCAAATACATTATAGTTTTGGAAAAGTTTTCAGAGGATGTTAACTTGATTCGTCGAATATCTTCCTTTATCATGTTAGATGTGTTGTAATAGTTGGGTTTTTAATGTCAATGGTACAGAAAAAACTAATTTTCAAATGTTTTAATAAATTTTTGGAGACGTAATTTGTTTAAGTTTTTGCTCTCACGTAAAATAAAATATATTTTTTATTACATTACTTATTTAATAAAAATAATCATTTAAGGAGGTTAAACCAACGTTATTACTATAATTTCTCTTTATTTTACGCAAAAATACTTTGAAAATGGGATGAACAGCAAAATACATAATTTAAAAACTATTTCAGTCTCCCATCCTCGGTGCTCAATAAGCTCACTCACTATTCTTCTTTATTTCAAGATTCTTCCATTTAAGAAAACGTTATTCCCAAAAGAACATTTCTTTAACGTTCCACATCGTCTGATGTGTCGTTGCAGTTATTTCCCTGCAGCTAAGCTTAACATGACAAAACTTTTTTTTTTGCCCTCCAAAGATTTCTTACGGCGTATTCCTGGTTCATAGCTATGAATGCTGGTTTGCGTTTTTTTCCCCCTTGAGTCTTTAACTTTACGAGGCGGTGATCTGGATTTACCCGCTGTGTGTTTAGGTTTTGAAAAGAAAAACAAAGATTGTTTTATATCTGATAGTTAATACTCTTGTTTCGGGGGCAAAGAACTGGAATAACTTTGAATTTATGTTTATATATATAGTTAAGGTGAATGATCTTTTTTCACTTGTATGTTAGAAGAATGGGAAATATTCTTCTAACATAAATACATAATAAAATTATTTGTTTCTTTCTCAAATTAACAACGGCTTCTTGACGCCATATTTTGAAACCATTAACATTCATTTACAGGCAGTCTTTCAGAACTTTTTGGCCGGGGGGGAGGGGGGGCAAGTTTTCTATTTGCCCTATATAAATATATCTAAATGCTGTCACATAAGTTAATATAAAATGTCTCCGGATGTATGCCTAAAAGAAACACTGTCCATATAGTGTAGTTCAATTTATCAATTTTCCCCATATTGCCTTCACTGTATAGGGAAATATCACTGTGTTCCCATATGAAATTTTGCCATGGAAATCTGCAGATGTGAATTATTCGAATTCTACGCATGAGAATGGCCAGAAATTATATCTAGTTAGATTTTTCGCATAATATAATCTTCCTAATTTGTTAGCCGTATGTGCATGTGTTTTTCAGTTATGTCCACAGGCATACACAAAACGGTTCATTATTATTGTAATTTTAGTTACTAATATTAATCACGTCCTGAAATCGATATGGTATTTTTACTTATTTTTTAGTGTTTCAAATGTCTATGCCTATGACCATGGGCTCTCATAAAATAGGGTAAGAGGTACACTTGCCTCCCCTCAGACGTTCAAGGTCTTAAAAATAGCATGAAGCTAGTCAATCCTTGAGTTTGACCCCCCCCCCCCCCATTCCTAGTTCTATGGGCGCCCATGCCTACGGCCACATTCGATTACTCTTCTATTGGAATTACCACAAGTTAACAAATGGAAGACCTTTAAACGATTTTTACTTTCCCGATATACATAGTATAATGTATAGGGAAAGTATTGTGACGGGGTCGAAAATTTATATTCGAATTTTCGATGAGGGAACACGTTTCTAGCATCCCTGAACTCGAATCAAACGTTTTTAAAGTGATATCTCTGTGTGTATGTGTGTGTGTCCATGAGTCTGTGGAGCCAATATCTCCGATATTATGATAGTATGACTTAATGAAAACACCAGTATTTGGCTAAAATCAGCAATGTTGCCTAATCCTAATATAAATTTCTCTCTTGGGAAAGCAAAATTGCCGATAAAGCGAATTACTTATCGGGAGATGTATTGCTAATTATTTTAGTATAACTTTAGCATTTGTTTGTATACATTTGGCGCCATTTGTACGTAGTTTTATATTCTTTGTCTAACTGTCTGTCTTTTTGACCGACTGCGAGTCTGGTTCTATTAATTGTTGACATTTGAATGAACGTGGAGGTTTTTATAAACCACCGTGCCAAATTTTCTGTGGAATACCTTCGTCACATTTTCTTACTGAAATTCTTCCGCGGGCCGTTTAAAATAATAACTATTAATATGGTCTACTATTGAGTTAGATAAGTTACCGGTATAAAATCGCTCTCTCATTGCAGATAACAGCATTTGTGGATGGTTTCACGCTTATATAATACCCTCGTCAACATGGAATAGACGGACGATACCTACAAGAAAAGCAAGAGAACTTGTTATTTGCCCCAATTTCATGAACGTCTACGGAGACCGACGTATTCACTCTTTTCATGTAGACGATATCGTGGGCTACAAACACACATACATCATTAAAAAAGTAGATGATTCATATTCAGAGATGCTCAAAACCAAAGACGTAGTCAGGATAATGCATTGTGGGGAAATTTAAAAGTTAAGATAATCTATTACTTAGACCTTTAATCTTTATAAATTATATAAGCGTTTATATGAAATAATAGTTAGAATTAATAAGGAAAGCATTGTTAGTACAAATGTAAGGGATTTTTCCATTTATTCGAATTTAGGAAAGTTTTAAAAGTTATTTTAAATAAATTTAAACTTTTCTAGAATATAATAGACTAAATAAAATAACACATTCTAATTTTCTCCAACTTCTAGTCTTTCGTAAACATAATGCAATGAAAAGTCCACCGAAAACATATACAGATTTTTGGAGATCTAAAAATCTATATAAAAGTGTGTGGAACAGAATTGTCTTGTCGAAAAAATTCTTTTACAGATAAAGAGCTATCGCTGTTATGTACCAGTGAGAAAAGGTGGGATTCTGTTCTCTGAAACACAATTATTGCTAAATGTGTACCCCCCCCCCCCCCCCCACGCACACACACACATTTTTAATGAGCTAGTTTCAAGTCATTATAACATTTATTTTATTCATTTTATCCATCATATACTGGGTGATTGAATCGTGCACATAAAATTTTAAAATCATATAATGTTCGTACCGAGAAATTAGATTTTTTTTTTTTTTTTTTTTCATTTAAGTGACACTTATATACGCTCAAAAATAAACCAGAAGTATAATCTACTGTGTTTAGTATATAAGACGATTATTGCAGACCTCTTTTCTGTCAATTTCTATTTTCTATCTACGTGGCGTTTTCCCAGAGTCAAACAATATTTTTATTTTTGAGCAGTAGTATTTATCTAGCCTTTCTTATAAGAGTGCAATTAAAGAGCTTTTTAAAGTACACCCATGCAACACAATTCAGCAATTATAAGTTTAGTAAAGCATTTTCGAGAAACTGGATGTGTTACAAAGCAAGAACATACAAGCCTTTCATTGTAGCTTGGGATAAACTGAAGTAAATGCTGCTTTGCTAAAACTTTTTAATGACACTCTCATAAAAATAGCTAAAAAAATATGACTCTAAAACAAAAAAACGTTCACTCTCAGAATTCGCCGTATTTCTTCGATTGATAAACAAGTAAATATAGAAACTTCGTTGTAAGAGTAAAAGTTTTTATTCACAACTCGCAATGAATGATGCAAATCATAAGAAATGTCTATTAATTAGAAACTTGGCAGTGTTAACTTTTCATTATAACGTGTTAAAAATATTCCTGTTAAAAATGACGTCAAAGAAGTTGAAACAGATAACCAATCACATATGGACATGACGATTTAAATAAATGCTTTTAAAGAGAGGTCTGACATATGATCGTCTGACATTAAAAACAGCAGACGATGTTTACAATATATTTTTTAGGGTGCCACCTAAATGCAAAAAAAAATTATAAAGTTTGATATCAAAAGCCATTATTTGTACGTTTTATTTTTATTTGTTTATTTTTTAATATTTTATTTATAGAGTGCCGGCCGCATAAATAATTTGTCCCAGTTGGACTATCTGATTAAGCTGAAATGAAATTGCATTATCGCATTGTAGGGAATTGTAATTCAGAGTGATTACAAAAATCTGCGACTATTTTATTGGTCGCAGTCAAATTTGTTATCTGTTTTACCACAAAAAAAAAAAAAACTTTTTAAAGCATATATTTCTCAGAATCTACTATAAATAGAGCTTAGTTGGTGACTGATATGGATTCAGCACCGAATTTCAAAGGAAGTAAGGGATTTCTACTTTCGGCTAAGGATTTTTATCCGGTTCAAAAATATTAATTTTTCTTGAAGCATTTATTTCCCAGAATCGGCTGTAGATAGAGCTTAGGTAATAATTGTTATGGGTTCAGCATTAAATTCGAGTGGAAATGAAGGTCTCACTATGGATTTTATCTTCCGGTTCTAGAGATGTCAGTTGCGATTAAAATATTTACATTTTCCCCCAGGATTAGCTATACATAAAGCTGAAATGATGACTGATATGGTTTTTGCTTCGGATTGGATGGAAGAGTTCAGGAAGTATTTCCACTTCCAATTCTGGAGATGTCACTTCCTATTTTTCCCAACATTCGCATGAGCGTACGAAATAAGTGTGCAAAAGAGTATAGAGCATGGGCACGTGACGTCACACGGACCATTTTGCCCTTACGTTTCGTGACGTAAAACAAAATACTCGTTTGCGTAGCAGTATGGAAATTTTCATTATTTCTGTATTAAAAACGGTTACTTTAGAAATTTACAATCTTTTAACTTCTCATTTTACTAAATTTATCTTGTTTGATGGATATTTCTAATTAACCAGAAAATAAAATTTTCAGTTTAATTAAAATATATACACGAGTTTTTTTTTTTTTTTTTTTTTTTAAGGAAAATCGTTACATATCTTTCCCTTCACGCTCGCATATACATTGCAGAATTTGCTAGCTAATGTATACATCTCTAGAACACTAATTAGTGACTTCAGTAAAAATGAGTAGTAGTGCACATTCACTTAAAATCACTTAAAGTGCACTTTAGCAAATAAAATCTTGTAAATATATACTGTTATTCAAGTATTCTAAATATATTATTTTCATCGCAAAAATGAATTTTGATGTTAATGGGTTTAGTTTCAATTTTTATTGGCCATCATCGTCCGTTTACCATGACACGCAGGTTGTTTATTTACACTCGTGCCCATGCTCTATAAAACTGCTTATTAGTTTCATCGAAAGTAGAGATGTGTATATCACTTTCCACCATATGGAGGCTTCATCATAAATGTCTTGTTTCATAATTATCATTTTATATATTTTTTTTCGTATATTTAACTTTATCTTTTGATTCTTCTTCTGTGTTAGATATAATTATCTCGTTCTTTTTCAGTGGTCTCACAAACAGCGTCAACCGGGGCGTACAGCCCTTGTACCTCAGGTGTACGCAAGGACACATAAAGTGGCACTACCCGCGTGGCGCCCTCAGGACCCTTATACGCCCCACCCTGTCTACTTTCCAAGCCTGTATTCGCATCGCGCACAATTCCACGGGCGCGCGACTGTTCCTGGAGGGCGAGAAAAGACTGTTCCCACTATTCAAACCAGGGGACAAAACTGTGTACAAATGTTTTACGTCACGAAAAGGTCAAATAGCGTTGTACATAGAAGCTGACCCGCCTGTGGATATACTGAAGAAAGACATAGTGGAGTTCAGCTACGATCTTACGTCGCAGCACAATCTGGCAGACGATATGGAAGGTAAGTTGTATCATATTTTTAATACATCATATTATTCATTGCATCTCACAATCTGGCAGACGATATGGAAGGTAAGTTGTATCATATTTTTAATACATCATATTATTCATTGCATCTCACATGGGCGTATTTATGGGGGGGGGGGGGTCTGAAAAATTGTTAATTTAATTAAAAGCCAATATGATAGAAAAAAATAAGAAAAATCCTTCTTGGAATTAGAACATTTAACCACAACTGTGTGATTTCTCCCACATGTATATTAATAAAAACAATTTAAACTTATGCCTAAATGGGAAAACTTAGGATTATTGCATTTGGTATGTTTGTGAATGTCCAATTTGTTAATTTAGCTGCACTGTCTCCAGGAAAGTTAGAATTCCCTTAAGAAAGGGGGAATATCTTTTAAAGGTGGTACACACTAATTTTTAAAAATGGGTGCATATTAATTTTTAAAAGTGCTATACGCACTAATTTTTAAAATGTGATGCTCATATACCGTCTATTCAAATTTACTTTGTAACGACACATATTTCAAGGTTGATAGTAATCTGTAAATCTTGAATGCAATCAAATTTAGCACTCCTCTGGAAAAAATCCTGCATTCGCCAATGACATCTTATCATATTACTCCTGACATCAAGAATAATAAGATGAATTGAAAACGCACAGCAAATTTAACAAAATTTAAATCCCAACAGTTTTAGGGATTTACATTTTTGTTAACAAAAGAACTAGTGGAACATCATGCAAACATTTTGCGAAAAGTAAAAAAACAAGTAAAGAAGGAAATAAAAGGAAAAAAAATCAAAAAAGACTTGAACAGTACTTTATATTACATTTTATTTTTCTAAGAAAGGTAGATACATATGAATATAGATGGCGTTGATCATCAAGTAAGAAAACAGTTATAAAAATCGGCAGTGGCTCCTGTCCGATGGAGCTGATATGGTTTTGCGCGAATAACGGCTCTAAAAATGAAACTCAAATTTTGTTCCATAAGTTTATTCTTTGTTTTCAGTCACATCTGTCTTATTTACAACAGATAATATGGGTCTATGGTGACTAAAATAAGATACATACAAGTCTTTACACATCGCAGAAGATTTTGCGGGAATTTATAAATGCTTTATTTTGAAAATTATAAATCCGATCCGAAATTCAATTGCATATCCTTGAACAACAACTTTTAAATAGCTACAAATTACACCCCCCCCTACTGCTCCTAGCTATAGAACTTTTAAGTTTTTGAGATATATGCATTAGCAACTTTAAAATGGAAATTTTCCAATTTTCTTCAACTGAACAAAACGATTACTCAAAAATTAAAGGAGCTTTATAAAAAAAAAATTTTTTTTGATCTAGAAACTGGATTTCCTAATGTAGATTTTTGTTATGTACTGTTTATATCTATGTTTTATAGTTTAGAACAGTCGTGCACAACCCGCGGACCGCATGCGGCCCTCGGCTTAATAGTGTGCGGCCCGCCGCCAGCCTCAGCTTGGCGAACACATAAAAAAAATTCCAAAACTTTTGAAAAAAGAAAAAGAAAAGAAAAACTGCACCATAAACTATTATAAAAGATTTATATCACATTTTCTTTAAGACTAGTAGAAAATCTGCAAAATGAGTTCAGTCGTCGATTTCAAGATATCAAAAAACTTGAGAAATCGTTGGAAGTGTTTGCAATACCATTCGCAACAAATATTGAAACAGCGCCCGTCAATTTTCAGATGGAGCTTATCGAAATTTTGAGTAACTCCGAATTGAAAGCTAAATTTTCCGAGGGCTCTTTGCAAGAATTTTACAGAAATTCCTTGCTTTGTGAAATGGAAAAATTGAAAATTCACGGTCGAAAAACGATAACATTATTCGGGAGCACCTACTTATGTGAACAATCATTTTCATTAATGAAACAAGTGAAATCAGAAGGTCTTTCTCGTTTAACTGATGAACACTTGGAGGGAAACCCATGGATCGCTATATCCAACACTGAACCAGACATTGAAAGAATAATGGAAAACAAACAATGTCAAATTTCCCACTAGCTCTACAAAAAAATAAAAGGATTTTGGCGATGTCTGTACGTTTTTGAAGCAAGTGAGCTGTTTTGTTCATTTCTGTATTTGTTTCTAATTTTCACTTTTAATTTTTTGTTTCGGTATTTACTAAAAATATATTGCTGGGTGGTACCCCCCCCCCCCCCTCCCAATTGCGGCCCGCCGTCGCTTAGTCTATGTGAAATTGGCCCGCAGGTGCTAAAAGGTTGTGCACCCCTGGTTTAGAAAATATTTCGAGTGAAAGTATAAAAAGTTGAGTAAAAACTTTCTGCCAAAAATATTTTTTTTAGTTAAGAATATTAAATTGTTAAATTACTTTTTGAATATTCATAATTAAATTCAAAGATATATGCGTCCTAAGTGCTTATATTGTTTGTAACGCCCCGATTTCAGTCCCATACCCCAATCACAGTCACATAAAAAGAAAATTATCGAACAGGAGGCCGGGATCATCACGCATCTCTCATACCATCTACACGAACACCACCCCGAGGTTATATGAACTAGTGTATACAAGGTAGGATCAAAAAGTTCGGAGACTGTGCTGATATCTCCAACCCTGATTGGAGGAGAGGGGGAACTATTTTACCGTGGGCGTAGAGGCACAGTGACAAGAGATGTGAAAAGGAAGAAGCAGTTCCGCAGTGCAGGGTTTTTCCAGATAATGCGTGTCAGTGAACTGTAGTCGTCCGCGTTCGTCTAAAACGAAAATGGTGTTTGAAAAACAATGTGCGAATATCAAATTCTGTCAGCGTGTGGGGAAATCTGCTGCAGCAAGTGCAATGCTTCTGTCGGCGATTTCCCCAAACGCTGGCAGAATTTGATATTCGCACGTTGTTCTTCAAACACCATTTCCGTTTTCGACGAATGCGAACGACTACAGTTCACTGACACACATTGTCTGGAAAAACACCTGCTTCTTCCTTTTCACATCTCACGTCACATGTGCCTCTACGCCACGGTAAAATAGTTTCCCTCTCCTCCAATCAAGGTTGGAGATATCAGCACAGTCTCCGAACTTTTGGATCCGACCTTTGTATATAAAAGCAAATAATGTTCTATGCATATGTTTTCACTACAAAAAAAAAAGCGTTTGGTGGATTTCTGTTCCAAAGTAATTTCTTGCATGCGACAGAAAACTAATAGTAAAAGAAAAAAAAAATATCCATTTTTAGGCCCACACCCAATCTTCCCCATACAAAAGGAATCGCTTATCAACTCCACGCATCACGCTGTTTTATCTCGATTTTCTGCACTTTCAAAATGCAGCTCCGCTGAAAAATAGGAAGACGAAAGCTCAGACAAAAAAAAAATGAAAATAAATAATGGAGAGAGAAAGAGTCCTCTGCCGAGCGAAAACCTGTCGTTTCCCCCCCTTGCGCGAAAAGTGTAGGTTCTGACCCTAACCAGGTTCCCAGGCCTCGGGTCGATTACGTCACGAGCGCACGCTCGTGACGCCCGAGGTCAGAGGTCATGCCATAAACCCGTAAAGTACGCCCACTCCTAGATATGGAACTATGGTGAGCAATTTTTTGTGATTTGGCTAAGTATCGCTGTTTTGGCGGTATAAATTCATAAAGGAGAGAGACATTGGTAATGTAATTTAAGTAATTTACAGAGCAGGAGTGGTGTAGCTCGTAGCACATCCGGAAGCAATCTTAAGGAGCCCTGTTCTGGTCACAGGCGTAGGCAGGGATCATACCTTCCCACCCCCTTTATAATCTGAAAAATTACGTATATTATTCATAGGATCTAACTGGAACACGAAATTTGTCACTGTAACCGCCCATTTGGTTACCCCCCTCCTCCCTATCCGAGAACCTGGCTACGCCAATAGTTCTAGCTGGGAATTATTTTGAACTAAGTTGCATCAAGGTTCGGCAACCTTTTTGAATCGGCTCCTGAATATAAATAAAGGGCCGCATGTGTAAACTGGACAATGTAACTAGAAGTATCAAAGTTTCTAGTCACAGGACCCTTTCTTTCGACCCAGACCGTCCGACCTACTCGAATGTGTAAGGTATCTGTTTGAACGGCCGGGCAATGCCACCCAATTTAGGCCCAAAAGCGAGTAGGGCTGACATCCACTGGGGTTTACCCTCCTTCTCCTTCCACCAACTTCTCGAAAGAAAGGAGATAGTTTGGACAGAGCTAGGAATCGAACTCTGGTCCTCTGAGTGTTGAGACCCAAACCGTCCGACCTACCAGAAAGGTGTAAGGTAACCGTTTGGACGGCCGGGGTCCTCTGAGTGTATATTTTTTTTAAATATCACAATCGGATTTCTCTAGTGTTACACATATAATAGGAAATATATATATATATATCCGATTGAATTTTTTTGAAATATATATAAAGAGTATGGAATGTGTTATAAATGCTAATCCAGTTGTGCTATTTTCTAAATGTGTGATAAAAGTTTCCCTTGCTTATCAAGCTGTGCAACGTCGCTTATGTATTGCTGCAATTACCTCATACCTTTTTTCCTGTCTTAAAAGTCTCCTAACAAGAAAGCAACATTTACAATACCCACTTGCCTTTGCGGCAAAGTCACTTACTGCCGCTTATGTATTGCTGCAATTACCTCATATCTTTTTCCCTGTCTTAAAAGTCTCATAATGAGAGAGCAACTTTTACAGTAACCATTTGCCTTTGCAGCAAAGTCGCTTACAGCCGCTTTAGCGAGAAATTTGGCAAATGGGAGAATTTAAGGAAAAAGACGAAGTCGATAATTTTACAGTTATGTAGTTTTCCGTATGCTGGATGCTCAGTCTCTATTAAAATATAAAGAAATTACATTGCTATATTACTTGCTGATGTGGGGATTAGGTAACTTGTGTACCAGGAGCTCCGTAATCAAGCGTCTTGACGTGACTTGACCTGGTTTAGCTTTATTAGTCTAAGAAATGCTATGCTTTATTGGTATAAGAGTATAATGTTCGGAATTGGGAATACGTGAACGTTTTAAAAATACGATTTTCTTTCTGGGATTTCGGTTTATTATATTTGACTGTTTTGTGACTTTGCTAGATAGCTATAGAGTTATTAATTGCTTCGCTTTCTTTTTATGCCTATTGCTCCTTTGAATAAAATTTTAGTTCGCCAGTTCTTTGAATTCATTCTTGTATCCTGAAAATATCTGCGAATCCAGAGGATATGACATAACAAATAGGATGATTTCGCACATTACGGTAGTCCCAACTTTTTTAGAACTCGTGACAATCGTGTAGCAGAAGCAGCAACGTCTAGGGGGTCTTAGAACTGAGGGGTCTCAAACAGAACGACAGAACTGGATATACGCAAATCGCCATTATAAAATAATTAGCTTATGACTGCTTCTTCTCATCTTACTAACCACCGGGCGAGCCATCATTCAATTTGTACGCATTAAAATATTGATGAAAAATGATCTAAAACCGCAGATGACGAATAAAAATCTCATAGAAATGTTAAATAAACAATTTTTATTTTCTCATAGAATAGAGAAAGTAATATTTTCACGAAAATTTTCGATTTCGAAATTTTAATATTAATATATGTTTTAGGACCTCCTAAATACGTTTTGACTATTTTTAGAGTAATGTCCTGTCTGCGTCGATTTTTTGTGCACACGGTAACTGCCACAAATATTAATAGATTTTCACGAAACTTTATATCAGGTTTTGTTATCGAATAATCTAGAATTAGATAAAAAATATAAAAAAATTGAAATTCGAGCGAAAACTTAAAAATTTTATATTTTCTTAACATAGCAGTATAGTACAAAACTTGACATAATTATACTTAAAAGAAGTTATTTATGGCTTAATGGTCACGAAACTTGACAGTTTCAATCATTGTTCTTTGTGTTCATGACGTCATTACCGCCCCTAACGCTCCTTGATATACGAGCTGACTCATCAAGCATATTGAAGCCCACCATAGCTGGAAGCGCAATCCATTAGCATTAGCTCTATTCGTATTTTCACTTTAGGGAGTATAATTGAAATAATTATGGGTGGTTGTTCTACACCGAACTGCTCTAATAATTCTAGAAAGGGTTTTAGGATATTTCGCTTTCCTGGAAATGAAGAAAGAAGAAAAAAATTAGGTAATAAATAATTGGATACCCGTGGCTGGAGCATACTTGTGCGAGCTAAGTTCTACAATATTCTAATTGAAACTTCTTTTTTTATATAAATTATTTATTTTAAACACTTATTTTATAATTTCTGTAACTGTAGTATGAAACTCTATGGGCTTCAATATGCTTGATAAGTCAGCCTGTAGTAGAGGAGCTCGAACCGCCCCCACCTCGAGAGGGTACAATGTTACACTTTGCTCAAAATAATTCTGCTTGTGAGCCTAAAAATTGTATTACGCTACTAGCAGCAGTTGCGAAAATAGAATTATATATTTTCATCACAACAAAATAAAATCATTGTTGTAATTTTAACTTTTATCTTTTTGAATCTTGCATAAGAATCCGCTGTTCTGCATCCTTCGTGTTTGGTGCATCGATAATCTGAGTACAAGGGAGTTAATCGCATGCACAAGCTGAGCACGCGTTATGCATGCTAAGAGACTTGAATGGATCGCCTCAGTTGTACCTCTCTCTTCCATTATCATTGTTTTTTGCCATGACCTAATTACGAATAATTGTACTTTGCAAGGCATTGTTTGAGACTGTAGCTCTTCGATACGCCTTCGGTAATCCGCTCTTTATTGCGTTGTAACTGGAAGATGACTGCTAGATATTAACCAGAAGAAAAAAAGTGCGGAATGTTTTGATGTGAAGAGGGCGTTTAGGAAAATATTTTTTCCTGCATCTCGATACTACGCAAATTTCACTCTGAAGTTCTCCGACTTTTAGCCTTTTGCTTACGGGTGGGACAGCGGCCATCCCTAACGAAGAACCTCTCAAAAAGACCTGATTTGACATATCCTATCTCAATCAGTTCGATCCCCCTTTGCAGACATTGGCGTCCATGGTCGCCAGGGGACCGCTGCCCCATCCGTAAGCAAAAGGATAATATTCTCGTACCCTTTAAGTTTTTTGCTTTCTTATACGTAGAAAGTATTGTTTTCACGAAAGTTTTCGATTTCGAGATTTTAAAGTCAATATATGTTTTAAGACCTGCGTTTCGACTATTTTTGGAGTGACGATTGTCTGTCTGATGTTTATGGTTACGTTTTGTGTACGCTATAGCAGCTGCAAGTATTAATGGATTTTCGCGAAACTTTATATCCGGCTTTGTTATCAAAAGATCTAGAACTAGATAGAATTTTTTTTTTTTTAATTCGAGCGAAAACTTTTCATTTTATTCGAAATTGGATATTTTTTTAACGTGGTAACACAGAGCAAAATGGGACACAATTATGCATAAAAGGGTTTCTCTATAATTCCATAATCACGAAACTTCATCACGAAACTTCATAGCACTTTGTCCTTCGTCATTCGCCTTTATTACAGCGGCCAGAGTGTGAACCATTTAGCCGTCCATTGACGTTGCCCCAGTCGCACCAGAGGGGGGCGGATCACATTGCACCCACAACACAAACATCCATGCCTTACGTGGGGGCTCGAACCCACAACGTGGCGGTCAAGCGATTGCTACAGAAACGCTTGCCTTGACCACTCGACAACCACGTCGGCGTATAAAATATGTTATAATAGTGATACTATTGTTTTCATCTTTATTCTATTATTATTTATGGAAGAATTTTATGTATAGCCGTAGGACAATTTACCTAATTTTATTCGTTAAATCTGAAAATTCGAAATTTCACTTACTAACTAGTGGCCAGTGAAAAACCCAGACCGCACGACTGACCCGAAGGCTTACAGTAGCTATTTGTGTGGTCGGTAACTAGTGGCCAGTGTGCAGTTTTAGATTAATGGCCACTCTATCATGGATTTTATGTAAAAAGAATAAGTTTGGTTATACTTAATAATAATATGTATATTATAGATATGAGAGATGAGAATTGGGGAAAGTAAAAACGCATATTTAGTAAATTTCTGGGCAGTTTTTCGATTAAAACAGAATTGGGGGGGGGGGGGGGTCCTCTAATCGCCAAACTACTTTGTTTAATCGACGTGTGTCGAATACCTATTTCCATGTGTACTTAGCAGCCATAGGATTGTGGTAAATTTTTTAAGAAAATTGTAGTAATAAAATTATATGTTTAATGCAAATGTATCATTTGAGTAGCGAAGGGGGTGATTTTAAAGATGATCACTTTAAAATCATGTATTTTTATTTTAATTTGTACATCATTGATGGAATAACGAATTTAAATTTATTTTAATGTATACCCCATTAAAATATTGTCTGTCTATTTGGGTTATAGTTAGTTCTTCCAGAATACTTAAATCAAATTTCCGCCTTGTATAAATAAACGATACCTAGCATCCATTAAAAGCCACAAATAAATAATTATCTTGCGTGGGATTTGAGGATCTCGTTCTTCGCGCACGCAAGCCTTCATGTTGTCGCCCGTGTTGCTTTTCAAAATGGCATTCGAATGAAAGGAATTCTCGAAAAAGAAGAAAATCTTGTGGAGGAGTTGAATTACTGCGGGCGTTTAGAGTTCAGGGCGTTGCTTTTCTTTTAGTCGACGACGATTTTGCGCCATTAGATGCAAGTTGAATGCGGCGCCTGCTCGGGGAAAGCTGCGTTTATGGAGGTTGCCGCAGACTTTGTTTTTGGCTGGTTTGGCGAAGGTGTGAACGTTTTAAGAGGCAAGGTGTGTGGAAAGGTATTGCTGCAATTCACTTTATACCAAGGCCGCAAACACAAAATTTCAGGGGCATATTTGCAATCACAGAAGTCTTAAGTGGTGCCTTTTACTATTCCGCGCAATATCAGATTAGGGATATTCTGAGTTTTACATTAAACCTTATTTGAAAGGGACTATGATGTCATCAACAGGTAATCATTAATATATGGTGTTAAGCTGGAGGTTCCCGTACTTATCTGCTTCCTTTCACTCTTTAAACACTCGTATGAAAGTAGATACATAGGTGTAGCCGGGGGGGGGGGGGGGTCACAACCTAATGAGGGGTGTTATGTCATTGTTTTAATTGCATCATGAATCGTATTCAATGGTGGCATCCTCAACGGGTAATCATTCATTTATAGGAGGTTGTGCGTGAGTGTCCCTTACTTTTTAGCTACGCTACAGTTTTCCTTTATTCTTTAAACAATCGTACGAAATTTATATGTTTTTTAAACCATAAAAGCATAGCCAGAATCTCAGAAGGGGGGGGGGGAGTTGTACCACCGAACCGGAGGTTACAGTGCTGAATTTCGTTTGGCAATATGCACCCTATGAAGAATAATTGTAATTATTTCGTCCATGAGGTGGGGAGTTATAATCGCCCCTACCTACACCTGTTGTTTAATCTAGTTAATTTGATGTGCACGGCACGCTGGCTTGTATTTGGTGCTCTTATTTATATATAAACGGGTGCCCCTCTTGCACTTACAACGCAATGTTATTGAAGTATACAAGCATTTATTACTCTGTTAGATTATTCATATTTTGAACTGATAAGAATCGAGCACAATATATTTTTTAAAGGAACCATAAAGTTTATTTAAATTGTGGGAGCGGGAGAATTAATTATATTTTATGCATATTTAAAATATACGAATACGCCATCCAATAAAATGCAAATTTATATTAAAAAAAAAGTAGTAACATTACATTTTTTGACACACACACACACACGCAAAGAAAATCTTGGGATAAACTGGATCTCTGGAATCCTCATTTTGGAGGGGGTTCCAAACTTATATTGGGGGATATAAAAAATATAAAAAAAATTAAAAAAGAAAAGAAAAGCGGTTAATTTAAAATCTATTGTACACAATCACGTCATTTTTTGAAGCGTTTGCTTGTGGAAATGAGATAGGTAATATGTAAATTTTTCAAAAGATAAATCAAATATTCACAAAATAGAAATAAAAAAAAATCCTATTATATGGATTAATTCTCTAGGGGTGCGACCATTGCGATATTCGTCTGCTAAATGTTATCAGTCAGCTAGCTTCCTTGTTGTGTTAAGTAGATCAAAAGCAAAATATATAAGGGATACGGTGATAGCCGCTTAATTGAACTACGTTAGGGAACAAGATTTTGAGTCAATAAAGTGCTTGATGCCATTATGTGGTCACTGTATTGTGTAATTCAGTTCATTGTGTTTATATTTTTGAGTCAATAAATCAGCTGATTCAATACCAGTGAAGCGTATAAACGGTAGACTTACCACTATACTCTACGTAAAAACGTTCATTTTCATTTGGCGTATTGAGTAATTTGCCATGGTTTCCCTTCGTATGTTCGCTTGTACTGCGTGCTCTTAGTGCTTGGTAACATTCCACAGTAGAGGTCTACACGAGCTCGGGCTAGTCCCACGGGCTGAATGCTAAGAATAATTTTCTACCCCCTCTCCTGTCAAAATATCGATTAAAAAATTTCCGGACACCTTTTTTATTAATAAAAATACGTTCTTCTAACGCTGCTCCTACTCATCACTAATTTCTCCTAACTCCTTCTTAGCATTTGGAAAAAGAAAAATAACTATTTTCCTAACTTCTAAATTCGCCACGATTGCGATAAACGGTCATTTCTAGTTACCTCCCGCATATAATTTCGTTTCTTATATCAAAAAAAGTCTGAGCCGTTGGCGTCGAACGAGGGTGAACATAATTTTTCCCTGGAGATTCTGGGACTGAGAAGCTGAGCGGTGAGGTGGGGTGAGGTGAGGCCCAAGAGCGGGAGGCAAAACTGATGGATGCCCGTTTTCCTCCAATGAGGGCGTTGAGAGGCTTCTCTCCATGAGGTCCCAGCCGGAAAGTTCCTGGCCTTTGGACGAGACTGGAATATTAAATGGCACTATTGTTGAAGATTCTGTGTGAATTCTTTAGAGAGGGTATGCCACAATGGCTCTATTACTAACACGTGTTCATTTATAAATATTGTTTTAAAAATAAGTGCCGTAACGGCCGGTGGCCGCGCCCAGAAGGGGTCCCCCAGAGAAACGCATCGTACCCATTGAATTTTGAAGAAATATTTGGAAAAATGGAAAACAAAATATTTGGTTCCCCCCCTCAAAAAAAATTTCTGACGACTCTCCTGGTAACGGCAACGGATTGATTACAGACAAACTTCGGGCTTTGCCGCTCCGAGGCACTATTATATAACTCATTGGCGTATTATTGTCTAATATATGCATACCTGTCCGCTACACTGCCCAACCATTAAAATATGTCTATATTTGACATTTATAACATTTGAAACTCCCAGCTCACCTATTATAAAATATTTTGAAACCATCAACTTTCATTGGTTAGATCAATTTATCAATTTCCCCTGTATATATTTGTTATACAGGGTTCATAGGTAAAACCTTAAGCACCCTCAATAACTTTGTAAGAAAGGGTCCGTGATTGTACACATTAGGTTTATCAGCAGTAAAGGGACCATGCGCGATCGAATCAGTGTGATTACAGTGCCTCTAGCGGATAATTTAAAAAGTTTGGCTAACGAACTCGGCGAGGCGAAGCGAGGCAGACGAAAAAAGTCAATTAAAAAGTTGTTGAATGATGTGTAAATCGGCCATGAAACTGTTACAGAAGGCATTTATTTCACACCATAAGATTATTCGCGAAGGACTGTCTTAATGGGGGAATGCTAAAATAAACAACACTTATGAGCGCAGAAATCTAATGAACAGCTAATTCAAAATACGTTCTGGTAACAGCAATGCACATTTGAAATCAAGAAAGAATTTGATCGCGTACTTGGACACGCTTCGCAGGTATCACAGTGTTACAGTTCCTGGTAGTACGAATTTTTGACGGGTATTTATTGTCTTTTATATATTCGGTTAGAGCATTTTTGATGTCAATTCCTATTCTTTGAATAATACTCTACAACCTTGTAACTGATATTTTTCTTCTATCTCGCTTTGTTGCCAAGTTCGTCATCTTAACTTTTCAATTTTTCCACCAGGGGCTCTGAAATCACTTTTATTCGATTGCACATGATCACTTATTTAGTAAACATGAGCCTAACGGGCACACCCACGAGCCTTTCCTTACAAAGTTATTGCTGTGCTTATGCTTAAGGAATTTCCTAAATACACTGCATTCTACCAGCATTGCTCCTGAAATTATCATTTTCCCACGGGAAATAATACTATCATATATTTAAATTCGAGTTCTGATCATAAGAGTGGCTAGACATTCTATCTAGTTCTAATTTTTCAGATAAAGTTGAAATGTTTAGAAAGGGTTTTTTTTTTTTTTTTTTTGCCATAAAATGCGCTATTCTTACATTTGATCCTTGCTTTTTTTTTTCAAACAACCTGTCGATAAATACCTCCAAAGCTTGGGGCCTCATATTTGCAGAGGGCCTCAAAATATTGTACATTATTTTTATTGGAGCTCTTTTGTATTTTATATAATTCTGCATTTTATCATGAATCGTTTTCGTATCAGCTTACAGTATTTACAACGTCTTGGCCACGACGTTTTTATCGGATTATAATAGTTGGACATATTAAGATCACGATATTATAATCCCCAGAATGGGACTATAATATCGTGATTCGGTGGTTTTAATGTAAGCTTTGCAGCATTTTGTGTTTGTTCTGTGTCTCTTCGAGTTTCTTTATTTCATGATTTCAGGAGAGCTTAATTAATGGACCTCGACCTAAAAGCATTTGCATGATGAGTAGTCCTTCTTCCTGCCCAAGCTCTATGAACCTTTAGGCATTAGATAGAAAAAGTATGGTTACTTAACCAGATTCGGATTATCCATTTGGGCAAAGCAATTTTATGCCAGGGAATATTTGTCCCCAAAATATTCATGTCTCGAAGGACCCAAAATTTTATGCCACATTTTAAAGTAAATATTTTAACGTAAGGAATCCATATTTTTGAACTTGTAAAAATAACGTAAATGAATTGTCGGATAATCGATATTTCGGATTACCAATTTTCGGATGATTGACGTTTTACTGTATTTGCCATTCATATAGTTTCATAAAAGTTCGCCTCAGAAAAACTCGAAACGGTACTGCAATCATCAATTCATTTTCTTGAAACTATATTTCGATGCAATTCAATTAGCTATTTGCCGAAACGAGCTGAGCGTGAGCTGTGCAACTTGAATGCCTTCTTTTCTACGCTGTTCATTCGTTCCTTAAACGTGTTTATTGCATTTGTACCTAAGTTTCGAGCCGCTCCTCTTTTGCAGAAATTCTGTTTTTGCATTGCAATTACGCTCTTTGTCTAGTTCTGCGTGTTATTTTTATGCAAAACGGGCGTTTTACGGGCCAAGCCGCTGCTCAAAGTGTTTTTTGATATTGATTGTATTATTTTTCTCCAGTCGCGCCTGTCATTGTTCTGTCTTTCAAAAACCGCGACTGTTCTTTCTTTATTTCGCGTGCCGAGTTGTTTTTCTCCTTTTTCTTCTTGCTCATCTTCCATTTGTCAGCGCACTGAAAGCAGACGAGTTGGACAACACCCTCGCGCTTTTTGTATACGTGCTTTTCTGAAAGTTATGAAACACCCACATAATGGCAGAGGATTTAGATGTTTCATTTTTTTCCCCCTCTGGAGTTCTTTAGATAGAATAGAAAGCGCGCGCCATTTTGCACTGATAATGTGATTTCTTTGAAAAGACCGTTTATGTTTTTAAGTCAGCTTTATGGGAATGACACGTTTTAGTGTAATCGAATGTCTAATTTCTGTTTGCCTTTCGTGAAAGCTAAAAAGAACATAGCAACGGTTCTCAAATTTTTCCCGAACACTTTAATTTAACGAGCACATTTTTCCTCGGTATATATCTGGAATTTTATGTTTTTTCTTTATTTTTTTATTTTATTGTTAATAATTGTATTAAATTGTTTTACTTCCTTACTATGTCGAACTACCTCCCCCCCCCCTCCCTCCCCTTCCTAAAATCAGCTTTTTAATATAAGCAATACTGTGGCAGATTTTCTGTAAAATATAGTTTTTTAAGCAAGTATTCCATAAAGCACTCATTATTATGTATATTCTGTGCAATGACAGTACAGCACAGTACAAGAAACTTTTTCACATGTATTGGAGTATGATTTATTTTATTAAAAAAATATAATTATATGAATCAAACTAAATTGCATTTGTTGATAAATACATTATTATTTATAGGTAGTCCTTTTATTATTATTATCCAATTTTTGTGCATCCAGACAATCCCTTTTCCCGTTTTAATCGTGTAAACAGCGCTGAAAAAAAGCTTTGTTAAAACGCGATATCAGCTACCTAACCAAACATAACACATCGGGCATTACCAATATTTCTTAAATGGCCTCGGGATATTCGATAAATTTTAAAGAAAATTTGCCTTAAAATACCTTATCGGAGAAACTTAATATTTATTTTACATTTCTTTGCAAAGTTAGACAGATATTGCAAACTAATGTGCAATTACCATGTAGAATTTAAAGTAATTAAAAGATAACTACAAAACCATTTCATGTTCAATCCCTCACAAGAAATATTTACCGAGTTTAGAATAATGGTTGCTGAAAACCTAGTTTGATTGTTTCCAAAATCGTCTGCCATGACAGCATTTCTTTTTTAACAGAAAAGTCAACATTTTAAGTATCCAATTTTTCATCTCCAGAACAACCGTATGCTGTACTTCAAGCAGTAATATATCACCAAAACTATTTGCCAAGTTAAGAATAATGGCTGCTGAAAACCTGGTTCAAGTGTTTCCAAAATCGTCTACCATTACAGAATCCATATTGTAATTTTCTACCAGAGAATACGGTTTTCCAAAACAATTGCACGCACTTGTTTATTTTTACAAAATGTTTTGCCCTCCAGTCAGAAATATTGCTGTTTCTATTTGTGAACCAGAATCATGAACTATGAAATAGGATTCATCTACGAGTGATTTCCTCCTTTTTTTATTCCAAACCTGCATCAATCCAACGGTCTGCTGCTCATACGTAGAAAAGCATCTGTGTTGATAAAAAGAATCCATTAGCATCTGGTTTTGCTGCAAAGTCTATTTTTTTTTTCTATATTTCTATCATCGTTTGGGTAACTATACCTGTTTAATGTCGTGCTGTTGCAAAATTGCTATACTTTGCTTTGCAATTGTTACTTCAGTTCTAGATCGCGTGAAGTTTTCATTTTTGTAAAGGCCAAGGGAAATAAATGGTTGTGAGGTGTGTTATTGTTGATAGGAATGTGACTCATATTTTCTCATATATCTCCAACAGCAATGTAACATGTTACACCTGTGTATTAGTGCTTAAATTTACTCTGCTGTCGTTTTATATGTCTATATAAGCAGGACCGTTTTGGACTATATTAGGCAAAGTGAACAACTGCGGATGCCCTCCTTCTATACTCAATGTACTTTATTTACTATAAAAGTTGTATGGTTAGGCCTTAGGGTTTACTTTTGCCTGCAGGCCCGGCAAGGATAAAGGCGGCCCTATCAATACGATATATCTATTGAGCAAATGCTTATTAATTCTGCTTTACCAGTTTACATTCATTGATTTTTTATTCTAAATACGGTGAATTCAGAAGAAGACTGAATCGCACAGGGCCACAAACGAAACTGTATACAGCCTGATCGCCTATGCTTTACTACCCCACCCCTATCGGCGGCCCTGGCTTTCACGGCAGACCTTGCATGAAAATATAACAATATGCTACATATTTTATTATTTTTAGTTTTTCTCAGCTAAATGCGTTTTTAAGTTGAACATGTCTATATGAAACTTAGTCAATAGCTTAAGCGGAGATGAAAATTTTACATTAATTAATCCATACAGTCCGTATTGGAAAACGAAATCCAACTCTGTAATTATCTCTCCCCCACCCCACCCCCTCATCTTCCAAGATTCTAGTTACGCATATGGTATGGCTAGTGGTAGTGTTCAGGTTATTGAGGTTTCACTGTATGTTCAAAATGCTGCCATATCTTTTTCTATTTGCGGAAGAAATTTTAGGGTTGGACTTGTTAGACACAACTGTTTACTATGTATTTTAGCCAATCAGCAATAAACGCCATAAAAAAAATTTCTGAATTGTTTCTAGTTTGCAACTCGGCAATCTTAGTAAGCTTTTTTTTTTTTAATTCTGTCGTATCATCATATCCATTTCTGGGGAAGTGAAATTCTTTAGAGCTGCAACATCCCAGAAAACATTGCTGATTTGATTGAAAATGAAACAGGCTTTGAAATGTGTACCGTTGGGGTTGGGCAACTGGTTATATTTCTCTTGATACATCTTTTTCTAATTCTGCGCATGCGCGGAAACGGTGGCTTTAATTTGTAACCCTTCTGCAGATAGAATGCATTTAAATGTGGTATTTTACTTCATTTTATAGTTCAACTGGATAAATTGTGAATAACAGACTTTTTTTTTAATTTATGAAAAGTATATCAACTAACCGAATACCCGTTGAAACTCAACGGTCTCACAAACCTACTCCAAAAACGTAAATTTTTGAGTAATTCCACTTTTCAATGGTCCTTTTCAAACTCCGTGCACCAAATTTTAAATATCCGTCTCGTTCCAGTTTGGGCATTTCCCATTTATTCAGCCAATTAAACATTTAAGTATATGGCATCCCTAAATTAGCAAATATTAGAAAGCTGAAATTATATACTTTATTCCTATCCAACTATCTATTTATTCTTGCACCAATTTTGAAGTCTCTCTAATTGCCAAGTCCGATTTACTACCATTTCACATTTCGAACGTTTTGGTGTGGAGCACCCATTAAATAAACATTTTTGAAAAATAAGGTTTTTTTTTCTGAGGTTTTATCGATTGATTGACCCGTGCATCAAATTCCTTTATCTGTCTTCATCTCTCATTTCACCTTTCAAACGTTTAGGTGTGGAGTCCCCTCCCTACCTCCTCTACAGAACATTTTTGAAAAACTCGATTTTTCCTTAATCTTTCTATTTATTGATCCGTGCATCAAATTTCAAGTCTATATCTTATTTAAAAGGAAGCGTTTCTCATATATCCCTCAAATAGAACATTTTGGTGTGTGGCACCCCTAAAGATGTAGATATTGAAAAATTGAAATTGCACATTTTCTTCCTTTGGAACTATCTACCTTCACACCCAATTTATAATCTATATCTGATCGTTAAGTATATTTTTCTAACATTTCACCTTTTTAACGTTTTGGTTGGACCCCCCCCCCCCCTTTTTTTTTTTTTTTTTACTTACTAAACATTTTTTAAAAAAAAATTGTTTTGTCAGAGGATTTTATTGAATATTTGACACTGAAGATTTGTTAAGAAAACCGAAAACTGTTTCTTCCCTATCTATACATTTCGCAAAAAATACATTATGAACATTTATATTGTTTATTTATGGCATATTTTTCAAAATTCCATGTCCTGGTTTTGAAAAGATCTTGCATTTTAAATTTGTTTATGTTATTTCATGCCATTTACTTAAGTTGTCTGTATTGTATGGAAACACGATATTAGAATTTTAATCTCTTGATAGAAAATAATAAATTAAAAATAAATTTAAAGTTAGGATAAAAAGCAAAGAAGTTTTATTCAAACTTTGGCTTCAAAACTCTACGGATTTCTGTTTTTTGGCAGGTTTATCACCTTTTCCTTTCATAAAATTGTAGAATTTTAATCATGCATTTTCATGGCGTATTGCTTACATTCCGACCTCAACTGACAACTCAACTCGAAATTTATGAACAGCTGGTGTAATAGCTTGTGAAATAATATGCGCTTGTGTTTTTTCACCCGTAAGCTTCGCTTTCACAAAGAGCTCTCTGTGTGCCCGCTGAAAATCTCTTGTCTTTTACAAGCCTATAATTTAGAAATGTTCGCCCTTGTAGAGATATAATACTTTGGTTTGTGTGTGAATGTTTTTTATTGAATTATGATGGTGTTATGTTGAATGTTTATTGTAATTGCTTTGTGTGTCTATTTTTTTACTTTTCTGTATGATGGGTTTTATTTTTAATTGCTATTCGCCCGTGTGAAGCCATTGCGATTGCAGAGTTTATCGATTTATGTAAAATTATTAAAAATATTGAATATCTTTTAATAAATTGTATAGTGGAAACGTGAACTTGTTAGAATTTAAACAATCTTCGAATGTCTTGCATAAAAGATCTTTAACAAGCACCTTGGATCATTTTTATTTTTCACTTTTTTCTCTGATTTTTATAAATATTTTTCTGTAATTTCATCTTGATCAAACACTTACCTCATATAAACATTTCTGTAGAAATTAAAATTACAATCCACGTCTTATACAAAAATGTCTCATAATCAAATGTCATATACATATATTTTTTTCTTCAAAACCTTCTAGTGTTCCAAGGTTCCCCCGCCTGCTGGGGTACCTTAGGGTAGTGACTTTAATGGATAAAAAAAAATTGTCAAATTTCTGAGGTAAATTGTTATTATATTGCTCAATTTAAATAACTAACACACTAGACTCTAAATTTAAACTGGAAAAATTTTTTATACAATGCACATGTGTTAAACTTACAGTAAAAGATCTGGAAAAAAAAATTCTAACATTTTACCAGTTTAAACGTTTGGAGAATTCTTTAGTAACAAAGACTAAAACAGAACATCTACAACAAATTAAAATCATTATATACAGCAGCCACTGCAAAGAAAAAAAAATTCCATCAGGTGTCCCATGATGTCCCACTATCATGTGTCCTAAGGTACCCCAATTGGCCACATTCTTCCTGCACAACAAGCATATCCGTTTCTTTGATGTTTTATTTAAATAAATTAAATTCTAATCTCATTTTATTTAATTTAATTTATTTATTTTTTAATTTACGAGATTTAAATGTAAGAGCGCTCCAATTTGTGTTTTTGTTTTCTCATAATATCGACATTTGTTAATTTGTGGAGAAGTCATGTGCTGTCCACATTAGATGTTTTTCTGAAAAATGAAACCTTCCGGAAGAACATATACATACATATCCTCTGATTATAAAATAAACGCTATTGTTTATTATTTATTCCGATACTTATAAAAGTCTTGTGGAAACAGGCTATGCAATGCTTGACCTTAAACTCGTTACCCCCACAAAGTAGCAATCACCCCTCCCTATCTCATAATTATTCGCTCAAAATTTTCAAATCGATGTTTGGTAATGCTCAGGTACATATTATCTTACAAGAAATTACCCCTTCTTGTCTATGTTGAAAATTTGCGGTCGCAGTTTCAAACAATAGGATCCGATCCTTCCATTCTCTATCAGTCTGAGAGATCGACTTTTGAATTCAGGTTAAACCCACATTTTGGATCTGCTGCTCTCGCCGACATGATAGGCACGGGGTAGTAATTCGTTGTTGTGCTAGTTTACCTGCCTTTAAAATCTGGGACAGAGAGCCAGCCACCCCCGCAAGGAGAGTTTGAGCTGTGATGGAAATAAATTTAAAGAAGAAAAATGTTTTTAAAGTTTTATTCAAATCGTTCGATTTTGATGGGATTGTGTTTGAGAACTCAAGGATGAGAAGATGTGCAATCCGATCGTGATGTATGTATAGAGGTTATTTAAGAAACGCCGTTGCGTGTTTTCCTGTTAGAACTCCTTCTCATAGTCGTAGAACCAGTCTGTAGGGGGCGTTCCCATACTTAGGATTATGCTTTCATTGCTGATAACAACATCCATGGGCCGGTTTCACGCTTATTATGCGCTTGTCAAAATAGAATAGCATTTGCAATGGCAGCTACTGATATTTGCAACTGCAGCAAGTGACTGATATTTGCGATGACAGCAAATGACTGATATTTTTGCAATAACAACAAGTGACTGATATTTGCAATGGTAGCAAGTGACTTACTATATGCCACAATTTAGGGAGCCTCTATGTTATCTGCAATAAGAGTGTTATCTTAATTTGAGGGGTCTCTCTCTCAGACGGCTTCTGTGCTATGAACTTGGCCGTTGCAGTCTTATCATCAGCGGAGCTATGGATATAAGTTTCGGGTTGCTGAAACCCATTTGAGAGGGTGAAACCTCTTCTAGCATCAATAGTTTCAGTGTAAAATGACAGTATGTATATGTGAAAAACCGCAGGGAGATGCTAATGTAAATTTTGAACGTGCTTAGCCCCCTATGCTCCCCATATGCCTATACTGTAGCTTGAGCTAAATTTTCAAGATATTTGAAGTCTGTAGTAGGGCTGAATTTGTCGGTTCCCATAAAATGTCGCAAAATGGTGTGCATATAGCAAGTTTTCTACTGCCATTGTAGATATCGACTATTCGGCGTAAAGCCGGTTTGTGGATGTTATCTTTCTTATTGGTTTGAAATTAAACATCGCTATGAATAATTTGTTAAAGTGCATTTTAATGACGTAACCGAAACAGTAAGTTAGCTCACTGGTCAGAACGCGGGAATTGCACTCGGTAGACCCGGGTTCGATTCCCTCCGCTGGAAAAAGAAAAAACTGCCGCCGTGTTCACGCGGAGTACGATCACGCTAAACATGTGGGTCCGTAAGTCATCAGGGGTGCGGAACTAATCCTGTAAAACCGAGAGGTAGGCCAGGTCCGCACTGCTGTCTCCAAGTAGCCCCTAAAATTTGGGAGCCTGAGTTCTAAGAGCTCTTTGATCAAGATGTTTCTTAACTCCGATTAAAGTTATCAACCATTTGACTCGCTCTTTGCTCATTAACTTCGATTAAAGTTCTCAAACAATTTCTATACTGTGTGTTTGTATTTTGATTTTCAACTGTCACTTTTTGTTTAGCTTCGAACTCACATTATAGACAAGGGTGGCTACAGAGCCTGGAAATGGGCAAATGTCAGGGAATATCAACATTCTGGAAATATCAGGAAATTCCTAAAAAAAAAACTGTAAAATTAAGGAAATTGGAATTTTTTTGATAATCACAGTTTTCTTCCGTCTCGAGTTTTAAAATTTCAACGTTTCTCCGTGATCCCTCTCATCTTAATTGATTTGAAATTTGTCAAGATATTTCATATTACAGGAAAAGCAAATTGAAAAGATACTGTTTCTGCTTATACTCAATTTTATTGCAGTAAATGATATTTAACTATATGAATTCTTGACTGGATTTAAAGAACACTGCTGAGTTTTATAGCTTATCTAGAATTTTAATGCTTGGAGAATTAATATTCTTGTAATAATACTGTTCTTATATAACTCTTGCATAAATGCTATACTTATTATTATACTTCATGCTTTTCAATGCTGAAAGTAATTAATTTTAATTATTTATTCTTAAATATCACTATTTAACTGTTTATGCTTGTTAAACTGGTATTCAGTAAAAGGTAGTGATACATATCAGGGAATTTTTGAAGATATTATAGTGAAATCCGGGAATTTTTTTTATTTGAGATCCTGTAGCCATCCTGGTAGAGGATTTTCTCATATTTTGCTCTTTTATTTTGAGTAGGGTTGCACCGAATATTCGGTTGGTATTCGGTATACTGCCTATTCGGCAGTCAAACCGAATATTCGGTTCGGCCGAATACTTTAATATTCGGCCGAACCGAATAGTAAGAAAAATTTTAAATATTTGATAATTGGTAAAGCACATTTTTTTATGCAATGAAAGTTATAGTATCATAGTGCAAAATTAATTCAAATTGTTACTTACCAATATTATCGTATTTAAAATAATTTTAATGTAAAAGTAAACAATCTGATATTAAATTTTGTTGTTTTTTCAATTTTTCTTAAATCTTATCACACCTTAACCTTACTAACTCGTTTAAATATGAAGCAGTAACCAGAAAATAAAACTCATAATATTACTTGTTTAAAAATATAACTGTTAATTTTTTATGAAATATGCAGCTAAAAAAAATCAATTATCATTTCACCAATATTAAAAAAGGTGAAGGTCATTAATATATAAAAAAAAGCACTTTGGTGAATATTCAATTTTGCAGTATTTTAATTTCGATAGAGATAGAGAAGATACTGAGGGTGCCATAGGTGTTCTTTTGTATCCATTAAAATGTGTCAAGTAAGATAACCAAAGAATTTCTCTCTGTGTGTGTAGTCAACCCTTCTAATTTCTTTCATGATTTCTGAAGAGAAGATTACTTTGTTGAGTCTTTTGTCACAGGGTGTAACTGTTTAGTTATCTATCAGTATCTACTCTGTTGTAGTTTGTTGTGACAACAACTTAAAAAAGAATGGCTAGGCATTCTGGCGAAGTATCCTTTGCACTTTAAAAAGAAAAATGATTTGACAATGTTTTTATTTGACTGCTCAGTTTCAATTTTGATAAAATTATTTATTAGTTACATTATAGAAGAGACTAAGATAGCAAAAATTCACTTGAATAAATTGTAATTCTAATTTGTAATGATATTTTAAGCAACTTGGGTTTGTATTTGTATATAAGGTAAATGCAAGATTCTCTATAACATAACATGAAGCCATGATTATCACATATCAGAAATTAACTATCAATTATCAATTTATGCAGATAAACATAAAACAAATTAAGTACTATATTTATTTGCTTTTGAAATGATTTATTTCATTTTTTATTTATTTTAAATTAATAAATACTTAATGTAAATGCAAATAAATTTAGGATGTTAAATGTAAATGCATTTAAAAAAGGCACAAAATAGAAACATTTTCTATTTTAAATTGGCATAAAATAGAAATATTACCTTTAAAAAAATTTAACCGAATATTCGGTAAGAATTTTAACCGAATATTCGGTATTCGGCAAAAGATTGTATTCGGTGCAACCCTAATTTTGAGCTTCTAATCAGTTTACTATTTCGCGTAGCGTGTCTCGTATACCTCTTCGTCTAACATATCGACAGCCACTCAGCCGTACTCCACAATATCGCCGTCCTCATCCCAATTTATTCCTATTCCTATTCCGACTCATTCAGAGATTTTAGAAACCCAAACATTACCTCAAAAAGCCTTCCAGAAACTTGAGAAACGAAGGTGTCAAAGGTCTTTGCAAGGTATCCAGTTTCTTTTTTGAAGCATGTGGCCTACAGCTGTGCCCAAGATGTCAGTGGTGCTGAATATTATGTACGTTTGGTGCGGGTGGGACAAGCAGGTTGTGTCTGGAAATCAGAGATCTCGAAATTTTGGGGGTGGAAAAAAGGGTGCATCTTCGCAAGACCTGCATCTTTTTATAGATGTGAAAGAAAAAAAACTCCCCCTCGCACCCTTGATGAAATTTGATGTATGTGCGAAAGTGGCGTTATGCTGCGATGGCTCTCTGCAGTATTTTTGCTCATAATATGCACTTGTGAATGTCGTGTGGGATATGCGTGGGTAGAAGACGTTAATCCATGGGAATTATTTCTTTAACAGCCGGATTAATGTGATAAAATGTTTCTGATTCACAGACGGATTCGGTGAAGTTTACGTGAGGATCTTTGTAGTACATGTACTGAAGCCGAGGTACATTGATAGTCAGACTCGTGTTACATATATTGTTTAAGTTAAGGTGCTTTTAGCAATTTGACTTCGTCTCTAATTATGAACTACTAGAAAATGTACCGGCCTTTGCCCGGGATTTGAGTTAAACTATTGTAGCGTAGCCATGTGTTCACCCACAAAAATAATTTTATTTATTTATTTTTATTATTATTATTATTATAAGCGAGCTTATTGTTAAAACGTTCTTTGGTTTTCGGGAATTCTCTGAGTTCCGGTGTCTTCTTTATCAGATATTAGCATCTTAAATCCCGGACAATGCCGAAGCGTTCTAGAAAATGTACCTGGCTTTGACATGGATTTACGATGCAAACCTTTGATTATAATTATGTTGGAACTCGCAGCGAATTTTCGAAAGCCAAAGAACGCTTTAGCAATACACCCGCTTATAATAACAATTACAGAGTGGGGGGGGGGGGGGAATGATGGTGTCAGGATGCATTCTTAGCGAGAGCATCTCGGAAGCGATACATATCTGAATCTTCAACTTAAAGTATATATATTTTAAAAATTCGTCTATTATTCGAATAGATTTCGTTCAAAGTTTGTTTGAAAGAAATGTTTTTATATCTTTCCGATGGTGTCAAAATAGAAACTCTGAAACAATGCTTTTAGTCTGTGAGGAAAGCTTCTGTTGTTGTTGTTGAGACCCAGACCGTCCGACCTACCAGAAAGGTGTAAGGCAATTGCTTGGACAGCCGGGAAGTGCCACCCAATTTAGACCGGAACCCAGTGGGGGAGGCATCCACAGGGACCGTACCCTCCTTCCTCTACCACCAACCTCTCGGAAGGACTTACGGACCCACATGTTTAACGTGATCGTACTCCGCGTGAACACGGCGGCAGTTTGGTCAGTGGCTGGAATCGAACCCGGGCCTACCGAGTGCAACTCCAGCGCGCTAACCAATGGGCTACCGCGCCCAGCTTCTGTGTAAAAATAGTACTAAAACATAAAATAACTAAAACACGAATTCGATTTTTTTAAAAAATATCGTCGAGTGCACCTTCCCGTGTCTTGTACCAAATTTCATGGCCATACGTCGCGTAGATTTCCCGTTATACAGACGACACAGACAGACATCTTCCTTTATTATTATAGATAACACTGTTTTTTGTATTTTGTTAACAATTTTTTGCATTAAGACTTTAAATTCCCACTTTTTGGTTTTTAATTAAGATTATCAGTAGTGTGCCCCCGGGGAAGGAGGGGGAGCTGCGTAAGGATTTCAAATTATTAATCAACGACATAGCCGAATTTTAACAGTATTAGCCTAGTTTCCAAACACTGAACCTAGTTTCTAGCTGAGAATTAAAAAAAATTAGCTTAACGAACTCGGAAACAAAGCGAAATAGACGACAAAGCCAATTACAAAGTTGTAGCGCATTGTCTTAATAAGCAAGAATTGACACTAAAACTCTTTGGAAGACACCTTCATTGTATTACTCTTACAGAAGGCACAATAGACTAACTAGAAGACATCTCCATAAACTAACTAGAGGACATCTTCATAAATAACTAACTAGAAGACATCTTCCTAGACTAACTAGAAGGCATTTATGAACAGAAACTGTTTAAAACCTGTTTAAAATGCCCTTCATCAGAGACAATGCACATTTGAATACAGAAAGAATATGACCGTATACTTAGACAAGCAATGCAGGTGTCACCGTGTTAGAGGCCCTGATGATACAACTTTTGGACTTATATTTGTTGCCTTCCATATGCGCGTTCATTCATACTCATTAGAGATGCAACTTTAAAATTGATATTTTCCCCTTATATCGCTTTGTTACCGAAGTATATATTTCTGTGTATATACATATTTATCGCATTTTAAATCTTTGAGGTCACACCGTAAATAGATATAGAACTCTTTTTTTACTTTCCCTGCAATACATGGTAATGTATAGGGAAAGTATTGGAATCGTGCCGAAAATCGCAACTCGAGTTTTCGACGGATCTACACGTTTTGGGACCTCTCACAAAAAAAAACCATTTTTAGCGTGACGTCTGTGTGTGTCTTGTCTGTCTGTGCAATGTATGTATCCACTCTAACTCAAAAACTGTTGGACCGAATTTCATACTATTTGGTAGGTAAGTCACTTGGGTGTGGTCCTGGTGCTGATTAGTTTTTGGTACGATTCGGGAAAAAAAGAATCCGCCTTTTTTTACGAAATGGCCCGCAAAAATCTCTTGTATCCGCGCTAACTAAAAACTAATGGACCTAATTTCGCAAAATTTGGTAGATCAGTCACCTGTGGGATATCCTGGTGCTGATTAGATTTTGGTACGTTTCAGAAAAGAAGGACCCGCCTATTCTACGAAATGCTCCGCAAAAATCTAAAATAAAAGACTACCTATGCTCAAATGTATCAATTAAATGCGTGTTTTATACGAGAAAAAGAATAATGCCAATTCCATTACTCTAGGACTAACCGTTCTCGAGGTATTTTAGTTTTGTTGCGTTTTTGTTACTTTGAAAAAAGGTACAATTACCAAATTAAAACAGAAATTGAATTAAAAGTGCAAAATCAGTGTTATTTTGTTTCAATTAAACACAATTTAATGAATTATTAAAAAAAATAAAGAAAAAATGAATTTAAGTCTGAAGGGAAAGTCATGTGCTGCCTACATCAGATTTTTTTTTTTCCAGACATATTAAGTATGCAAATGATAAGAGTATTTTTGCCTTTACTTATTATGCATTAACTTTACACTCACGAGCATTGGCCCGATTAAACCCACATCTATTGTGGGCGATCGTGAAAAGAGATATTATTTTCAATAAAATAAAACATATTATCTTGCTTTGTCAGAGTTAAAAATTGCATGTTGCATTTAATGTATTTTGTGGGAAAAGACGATATTGTGTTTAGGAGCACAGCACTTGCGAGCTTAATAGCACTTTGACGTGTGAAGGCTTACCAGCCTGTTGCACGCGAAGTGAATTATTGTGCCCGTTCCTGTTTGATCAGGGGTGTTGAGCTCTGTGGTGGTGGTGGTCGTTGTCCAAAGTGGATGTTCCCATGCTTTTGGATATACATATAAGATAGTATCCTGAAATAACAATAAATTGTTGTCAATGTGTGTAAACGAAGTATTCGATTATAATATCGAGGCGTTCTTTATCATCCCTTGCATTTGACGGATTTGGGCAAAATGTGAAATAGTTCCTACTTCATGCTTGGCTTAAAAATATTACAGGGTTCGCAGGAAAGTACGCCCAATAACTTTGTTGGAAAGGGTCCATGAGTATGCACGTTAGATCATTATAGTAAAGTAGTCATTCCCGATCCAATAAAAGTGATTGCAACGCGTCTAGCGGAAAATTTAAAAAGTTAGAATAACGAACTCTGCAACAAGGCAAGATAGCGGAGAAATGCCAATTACAAAGTTGTAGAGCATTGTCTATAATAAGTTGGAATCGACCCTGAAAGGGTTACAGAAGACATTTATTTCAGAGACGAACGGCTGTCTTATTCAAGAATGCTAAAATAAACAACACTTGAATGCACTGAAATCTAATGTACAGCCTATTCAAAAGGCCCTCAGACAGCCATTTAAATTGGAGAAAGAATATGACTGCGTATTCTGATGAGTCTTGCAGCTGCTACAGTGTCTGATGATACGACTTTTTGACACGTATTTTACTGTCTTCTATTTGCGCGTTCTGTACGTTCGTTCCTACTGATTCGATAATCCTCTACAAGTTCAAAATTGACATTTTTCTTCTATCTTGTTTTGTTGATGAGTTCTTTTTTCTCATTAGGGGGTGCTTCAATCACTTTTATTCCATAAAACATGATCACTTCCCTATTGATGGATTTAATATGTACGCTATGGACCTGAAAGCCCCCTCCCCCTCCCTCATCCGTACTACAGGGATTGCTGTTTCGCCCACTGAGTTCACGCTCCCCCCCCCCCCCCCCCCTCTCCCATATCCAAAACGAAATATTTCCAAGGAAGTATTTTTACAACAGGGCATTGTAAAAAAGTTCACTTTAGACGAATATATCCACCCCCTTACACACACACAGAATATATATATATATATATATATATATATACATACATACATACATACATACACACACACACACCCTCACTCACGTACGCGCACACTTATAAACATCATCGCTCATAAGAATCCAAATATGCAATGACCAGCATTTTTAAAACCATCATTTAAGATATATATTTAAGTATATAAGATATAGATTTAAGTATATTGTATGTTTGCAAACTAGATGAAATTAATAAGTAAAATTCACTTTGAGTGAAAGATAAGGAAAACTTAAGCAACGTATTTAGAAGACGAAATAGGCTTGCCCATTTCCTCTTTTTGACTTCGGGTTTGTTGGTTCTCTTACACTGACTAAGAGGATCCAGCCTATCCTCGAAACAGCTGTATGCTGCATTATTTTATTTGTGCTTAAATATGTTGCTCAATTTCTCCTTAGGTGATGGGAACTCATTTTGTGGCATATCAATATTTCATTTACTGATATCAGACTGTTATAATGCAATTGTGTTGGTAACTCTCTTAAGTAAAAATTCCTTTCTTTATTTACAGAATGCCGACCGTGTACGGATGACGAAATATTGCAGTCTTTCTGCACAAGCGACTTTGGTAAGTTTTCCTCATTTACATTGCAATATTGTTTAATTACTTATTCAGGTTCCCAGAAAAGTCCTTTGCCCCCACCCCCAATAACTTTGTAAGAATAGGTCCTCGAATGTACAGACACTTATCCTATCATCAAGTTAAATCTTCCACTTATAGTTATAATCAGAATATAAATTGTTCAAATAATCGGAATATAAATTGTTCAACAAACTTTTAAATACTGTTTTCATTAAGGAAGCATGTAGGTCCCAAGATGATTTTTATTCATTCAATTTTGCTAAAAATAACACTAAATTGAATTTTTTTTTTATCCCAATTTACTATCTAGAAATGTTGTTGTTGTCGTGTCCCTAACATTACATTTAAGGAAGAATGAGTGCACTGCTTCTGTTTAGTCTAATGACCCGGGGCACCCAAAGGTAGAAGTCTGACTTCTGCCCCAAATAAAGACATTACAACATCCATGCCCTCAGGCGGGACTCAAACCCGCAATCTGGCAACCGAGCCATCACGAGGAAACGCCTGCCTCTTTGACCGCTCGGCCACCACATCAGCACTATCTAGAAATAAAAAGTAAATTAAATTAAGGGTTGTAAAATGGCAAAGATGTAATATGATGATTTTTAAGTAAAGCCCAGACATTGAGAAAGTGCCTTAAAAGGCTTTTTTCCCCTGTCCATATTGAAGAAGTTGAAAAAGATCATTTTCGAGTCTAAATGACAGAACGCAAACTTTTGACAATTTAAAAAAATAACTATCAATATCAATTATGTGTAACTGCAAAAATAAGTAAATAATATGATAAATAATTTTAAGTTGACTAAATACTTCTATACAATTTAAATTTTTTTAAACGCTATACATTTAATAAATACCTAGTTTTGCTACCTATTTTGAATTTTTTCAAACGTTATGCACTTAGTAAATGCCTAGTTTTCCTACCTAATTTGGCCTTTTTTAGTATTTTTTACTGCCTGGGCTTCAGGGGTTTATATACAGAGTTACAAAGAAAGTCCTTCCTCAGGCCAATATTCACGAGCTATGGTAACTAGCTATATATTTTTTGTGCTGTTATATAAGAAACCCCCTATGGCCCATGAAGCCCCTGTTTTTGTTTTGGGAGGGTAGGCTCCCATCTCGGCCCCTTTTGCAGGTAGGAGGGAAATGTCAATTAGAAAGTTGCAGAGCAAATCACATTTAGCACAAAAATGTTTTAGTTCCTAACAAAAGATGGAAAAGGGACCAAGCAGCATCCCCCCAGAAAATCAAAACAGCGAGAAGCAACAAGAGAGTATTTAGATAAGACAACAATGTGTGAATGCATAACAGACAATTTTTCTTCTTTAAATACACTGACAGATGGTAAATTCACGTAAAGTACGGAGGCAGTCATCCAATGGGAAACCTGTATGCAAATGTGATGGACTTGCATAAGTAGCAAACCATTCAATTCCTATCACCCTTTCACAAAGTGTTGGCCTACCTACCTCTCTCGCATGTCCTTAGTGTACTCTGCAGAATCAGCATGAAGCATGACATTTCAACTTTATGTAAATATGCCCCCAAACATAGTGAATTAAACAAATTTCCTCATTTTTCCACATTTGGAGTGTCCTTTTCCATCTTTTGTTATGGAACTAAATTTGTAAAAAAAACTTTTTTGTACTAAATTTGATTCACCCTACAACTTTCTAATTGACTTTTTTCGCCTATTTGCAAAAGAGGCCGAGATGGGCCCCCTAACTCCCAATAAACTGGGGCCATGTAGTTCTCTCTGGTCTCATTGGGGGGGGGGGGGGGGTCCTATACAATGGCACAAGAAGCGCATAGCTAGCTGCCATAGTTTTGTGAGATATTGGCCTGAGGAAGGTAACCCTGTAGCCCCTGTATAATATTGACACCTAAATTTTTAGACCAGTCTTAGATACAAATAAAATTTGTTGATCCCTGTATTTATATTTAATTATAAATTATTTTGTCAATGATTTCTTATAAATTTCTTTCCCTTGCAGTCATACAAGGTACAGTGTCCAGTCTTACCAACAATGCAGTAGGACAAGTATCAGAACTCACCGTTCGTGCAACTAAAGTCATCAGAGACAATCCCCACCCCTCGTGGATTGGTGCCAAATATGTGACTCTGCACAGGCCCCTCAAATGTGGGACTAAGGCAGGAATGGGAGAATTTCTGTTCTTAGGCAGGTGGAGACTAGGACTCCCAGTTATCCACTGTGCACCAAGGTTATCTCATTGGAAAGAGATCCGCAGGAAAGCCATAATGGATAATACAAATGAGTGCCAACTAAACTAAAGTCATTTATAAACTGCAGATGCAGGTCAATAAGGAAAATGCTGCCCATTGATATGAACTTGACGTGTTAATTAAAAGTTGCTGCAGAAAAAGGCCTGTCACAGTTGTATTTGCCTCCCATGAAACAAATCGGTCACACCTTGAGAGCAATATCGAAACTATTACATAAATAGGAAAAGTATGCATTTTTTAGCTTATTCCAATATTATGGTAAACAGGAAGCTAGAAAAATTTAATTATATTTATGTTGAAAATATTTCTATTGAAACCTTTGCATGTTATGAAATTTGTATTTATCATTGCATCTATTATCTTCATATAGCTTTCACAAATGTGGTTGAGGTACTGGTTTGTATCTCAATGACTTCAGATACCATTTGGCAATTTCGAATAGTGAAAAAAAATTTCTACATTTACAGTAAAAAAGAAAAGGATCTCAAACTTTATCGCTACAGCAATTCATTTTCAAGGCATTTGTGTCTGCCAAGATAGACAATGCTTCTCTTCTGATGAAAGAGGAAAAATATGTATAAACATTCTTTCTCTCAGATATTAATTTCATAACTAGTTTGTTATTAATTGTTGCTAGAATACATGGGTTTGCCCAGAGTTCTCGACGCTTCTACAATATGGGAATTACTGATGTTTTTCTAAAAACATTCTCCTTCACAGCAAAACATATGCACACTACCTAATATAACTGAATTTATCTAGCTTTTCACCAATTCTTTAGGTGAATAGTCAAAGGATGTGACCCACCAAATATTTGTGTGTTTAGAATAGCGACATTACCATCTCTCAACAATTTAGTATAATAACCTTTCTCTTGTAACATCTACTCTATTAAAATGATCCAAAGAAGTTTCATATTTAATGAGTTGTGATAAAATATTTTTAGAGGCATTTAAATTTCTAGAAATTGTCTTCCAATTTGTTTCAAGGACATCACTTATTATAGGTTTACTACAAACATCTTATTCTATTAAAATAATCCAGAGAAGTTTAATATTTAATCAGTTGTGATAAAATATTTTTAGAGGCATTTAAATTTCAAGAAATTCTCTTTCACCAACTTATTTCGAGGAATTCATTTATTGTAGGTTTACTACAAACATCTATTTCTCATTGGATGCTCACTATTAAACTTTATGCGTGCTCCGAGTATGTGTCATGGGAGAATAAAGGTCCAAGTATTATGTTAGACTATTGAGTTTTGCAGCTTTTTGATAGAAGAACAAAATATCATCTATATTTGCATTTTAACAGACTGATCATAATGTTGAAAGCTTATTCTTGTTTTAAGCGATTGCTTTTAATGAGTACTAGCATTGTATTTTGTACATATTTTTAACTCGTGTCAAGGAATGTACAGAGAAAATGTGATACTTTCATTTATTTTTTCCTTATTGATTTAAATATATTTCACTGTATGAAATGCTTCTGTGATAAATTTAGTTTTAAAGGCATTTAGTATCTCATCTTAATTAATTAATAGATAATGTAAAAAAATGGTTAAAAGAAAAAAATGTTTCAAAGATCCAGTAAATATTATGCTTAGGATATTTTAGATTATCTATTTTTCCATTTTCATAAACTGACATTAAAATTAAATACATAAGATTATTAAGATTAGATGAATTTTGTGTAATTTTTTTTTGGCATAACTAACCAGCACCTTAATAGATGCTGGGAATCTAAAATATTGGTTACTTGTTCAGGACCAGCCATTTTCTTACATTATTTATGCATCATACACAGAGCCTGATTACAAGAGGTCATTTGCCTGGGGCCCCAAATCTGCTATATCCACCCATTCTCTGAATAAATGGCATAATTATTTAATAACAATTTAAACATTAAAATAGAAAAATTCAAAATACGTATTGCATCATTAACCTAATATTTTATAAATGGGGAAAAAAAAAAAAAAAACCTACATGGTTAGTAAAACAGTAAAAGTATCTTAGAAGAAATAGATTTACATTTATGAAATTTCTTTTTTCCATTTAACATTCAATATAGAAAATTATTTGACTCCAAATGAATATATATAACTACATAAAAGTAAAATTTACATTAAGTTGTATGTAGATAATATACAAAAATTCACAAATTTCAGTTTAAAAGTGTCAACAATTTAATCAAGTAAATAAAATTATTAAAATGTTTGCCAATATTTTTTTAATAAGACTACTTTCAGCTTTGTGTCTAGCTATATCTCAGAGCTTAAGGGAAAATTGTTCCATAAAATTGAGCTGTTAAGTATTTGCACCGTTAATGTAACAATGTTTTTAACACATTTTTGTTGTGATACTAAAATTCGTTATTGTGAGGATCCCAATTGACAAATTTGCCCTGGGCCCCCAAGAATCATAATCAGGCCATGATCATAAATTGAAAGTATGAGTATCCCTACACAAACATCATGCTTTTTTTAAAAACAAATATTCACTGTATATATACCATGTAGTTACTAACTGTTACTAATTTGTAAATTAGATTAGATTTTGTGCAATATTTTTTTTAATAGCTTTCTAGTGTGCATCAGAATGGTTAAATTATGTACTCCAAGATGCTATTCTTTCATTTCTATATTGCAGATTGTATCAAAACTAATACAAATGAAGTGTAAAGTAATTGTGAAATTATATTTTTTTTACTTGATAGTACAGCACTCCAAATTAGTTAAGATTTATGCTTTTTCTTTAATTAATATTTTAAATTGTGTGGTTTGTGCAAAATTGGTGAGCTCTCATTTGCATATTATCTTACTGCCATTTACTATTAAATTTTTTAGACCCGTTTTCCTTTAAAATTTTGATGGACCTTCTTTTTCTATTAAAGTTTTTAGAGAATGTTAAACAGTGAAAAATAAAAACGCACAATTTATTTTTCTTCATCTAATCTAAATAAGATGAAGTATGTAAGAATGACTTTCGTAAAATGAAAATGAAGTTTAATATCTCACATAACAAACTTTTAATAATCATAATTTTAACATATATAGTGTTTAAGATGGTTTTTAAAAAACATTATTTTGTTTATTTATTTTTAAGTCAGATCTAAACTAGATCCAGGTTCAAACTAATATATATGTTTGTTTAAAATAAATTGCTCAAACTACTTCAGAAATAGTTTAAAAGTGAAGCTTCATTAAAACACAACATAAAACAAATAAGTAAATAATATCAACCAATATCAAGGGTACTTTTTCAGGGTATAAAGAGTAATCATGCCGGCGAAAATAATGGGATACGGCATGCTTACCTTTGTTGGTGTGATTGCTCTGTCTTTGTATCCTGAAAAAAAAGCTTTTGTTTTCTCTGAAAACTGGTTGATATGGATACCAATTTGTTTTATGTCATGTTTTGATTTTCTTTTTAGCTATTATATTTGTCTTGTGTTCTCAACTTTTCATCAGGGTTAGAGGATTTTACAGTCATTTTATTTCACACAAAGGTTAATTTGATTGGGCTACAGTTTAGAGATATATAACTCATTAAAATAGACAAAATACTTTGTACATTATTCTGTATTAAACTAGAAATATATGTAAATGCCTTTTGTAGTCATTTTTATACTTGTATGTACTTCTGTGAATATTTTTATCATCCATACTTTTTCAGCTTTGCCATATGTGAAACTATTGAAGTGAATTAGAAACTGTCTGTAAAATTGTAAAATGTATGTATATTTTGTACAAAGAACAAAGAGTTTGTAAATAAATTAAATTTTACTTTGAATTTTTCTTTTTTACAAAAACGTTTTATGTTAAAACAAAAATTGTGATTAGCAATTCTATATAGAACATTTAGTCTTAACCATAGTTTAATGTACTTTGGTGGGTTCTGACTATGGTGTAGGGCTCGTTCATACTCTATATCAAGTCATAGAAAAATTTAATAATGGAAAAATCATCCTTTTCCCAATTTTGGTTTTTTTTATGGTTCTGGCATGAACAGAACTATATTTCAGATCATTTGAAATATAAGATTAATAGATTATTAAAAATTTATTAATCGTCATATTTCATTAGTCATGGAGAAAACTGCTCGATTTGAGGAAGAATATGAACCATGATTAAATAATTAGCTTTCATTTTTACACATTTTCCACCTTTTTTTTTCAATACCTTTTACAAATACTGCATTATGCAGAAAATAGACCTGGAGATGAAACTCAACTACTTAGAATAAAATATAAAGGATTGAATTTCTCACCATCTTTTGAATATTCATGTTAAACAGCAAAAATTACCAAACTTTTTCCATGATAATAAACGGGTTCATAACGTAAATGCAGTACAAATCAAAATAAAATAAATTTCAGAAATCAACTGGATTTCATTCTTTAGTGCAAAAGGTCTAAACCTAAACACCCAAATAAAAAAATCCACCCAAAATATGTCTATGAAATTGTAAAATGCACTGCATTTTATGTTGTGAACCAGTTCATTATTAATTGTGAGCAAAGTTACGTGCTTTACTTTTCCTTAATACATAATTAGATAAAATAAAATTAAACTATGTTTTAAAATCTATTCTTTTTTCCCAATTATGATGAATCGTGAGCTCATCTATTGGAAAAGCTAAAATAACAATTAAGCAGTCTGTATATGCAATAGTAAATTAACAATCTTTAGATGAATCACAATCTAAAGAAATTTTTATTTCTTGTCTGGAATTTGAAACTGACACTCTAACTATTATTGTATGATTACATCTATTACAATAATTTCTACTACTATAAGTTTTTTAGTAGGAATGAAAATAATGTATCAAGAATGCATTCTGATAACTGGTCTAAGCAATAAGTCTGTATTAGAAATAATGTTGGAGTACATACTTTGTAGTAATTTTTTTTTTCCTGTTTTAATAAAACAATTCATATATTACACAACAAATGGTTAAATACTTACTTTTTTTTCTACATCTTTGAAGCTCAATAATTTTATCCTAATCCATAATTAACAAATGAAGATTTAAAACATTTAGTGTTATATTACAGAAGGCTATTTAGAAGAAATCTCTTGTGCTGCTTTCCAAAACACAATTTTACAAAACTCAAAACCCTGACCTTCCCTAAACAATCATTCTTGAAAATGGATTTAAGATAACCTTTTCATAAGTGTAGCTATGATTTCAAAAAGGGGGCGGGGCATGACTGGATGGGAAAGGCTATACTGCTAGGCTTCTTTTTTCCAATATGGATCCTTTGGAAAATTTGTAATTTTTCTGCTAATGTAGGGCTATGATTTCCCACCCCTTCCTGCTTATGTCATGCCTATGTATTCCATCCTGGCAAGCTTAATCAGTAGTCTGTCTGTGTTTCAAGCCCCTTTGGCATAACTTCATATTGATACCCAAGTTACATCGTTCATTATTCATGATATATAAGAAAAGAAAATTGTATAAATAAAAAATAGTAACTAATTATAAGGAATGGAAATAACTGATTTGTAAAAGAGCAAATCTTCACCTTATACTTGGATAAAGAGAATGATAGTTTTCCTCGAAAGCCTGGCTACCTTAATTGGTGCAACTCAGGTCTTGCAGATCCATGAGTCAATAATTCAGTCCTTGTCTTCATTGCACAATAAAAATTAATGCAGCATTAAAATAAAAAATGAATTTAAATTTAATTTTTTTTCTTCAGATTATTGTATGAAAATGTCAGCTTTTTATAAAGAAAAAATAATTGATATAACAAAATATGTGACTATTAAAAAATAAAAATAGCTAATTTTGTGACTACAGAAAAAAAATCCCAGAGCAAAACTTGAAAATGTATATACAATAATTAATGATATTATAATGTATAAAAGTACACTAAGAATATGAGCAAGTGATGTTTAGAATTTAGCTAGTTATTCATGGTTGCCCATAGAACTTATTTTAAGAAATTTTTTTTTTTCCTTTTTTTAAGCTTTGTCCACATTTGTGACCTTTAGTTTCCGCCCACTCAAATTGCTGCTCGTGCCCTAGGGCGCGTCGGGTGGTCTGGGTTTTCGACATTTGTGACCTTGAATGTCTAGTGGGAAAAAGTGCCTCCTCCTGTTCTGCCCTCCCCTATATGTACCCATGCAGATATTACTTATATTTACTATTCAAGATCCTAAAGCTTAGATCCTTAATCAACTAAGGAGAGTACTATTGTATGTATATACATTCACATACAAGTTGATCCCAATTTAAAACTGGTATTAAGAGAAAAATTATTTGTAAAAAATGCCTCACAAAATGAGCAATTTTTAAATGAACAATCATTGCCTACATTTTAATGATATTTTTTAATGGCCAGGCACTTGATTATCCAATCATTCGCCCATTTAATGATAACATTAAATTGTCTATTAACACATACAGATGCTTTTAGCAATAGTCAACATGCAGTTAAAATATAAAATTTCTATAACAACGGCATTACTTTTTGCTAAAAGTTACAACTATGTTTTGCGTTACACAATCTCATAGAAAGTAAGGTTTTCATATTTTAAAACCTATCTTTCAATAAAAGAATTGAAATCATCAATTTCAATTTTTTAACAAGACATTTTAGAAATTGCCCTGCATAAATTGTCTCCCGAATTTGTAGCTATTTTTGTTAATAATTTCTCAATTTATGAGTATATATGGTATTTATTTCATAACCTGAAAAAAAATCTGAGGTACTTCATACACAATTCGAGTATCCTGGATTTTCCTACAATAATTTAGAAATCAAAATCATATGCTATCACACATTCCACCCCATTTATATTTAAAACCTAAATATTAAGTATGACTCTGATAAAGTTTTTTGTTAAATATAATATAAATTCATATATTTTTTTACTAGCCACATACTGTGGATATCAGAGAGATCCTAACTGAATTTAACTGAAAATAAGAACTTAAAGAGTCGAAAATAGAGACCAAACACTAAAAATAGGGTCTTTTAAGGACAATTAGACTTTTATTCTAAAAGCCATCATGCTAATATATATATATATAAACATACAAACCAGAAGGTTGAACAAAATTCAGAATTTCTATTAAATAAAACAGGAATATGACAAATATACAATTAACAGGAACTTAAAAAATTGGCAGTGGCTCCAGTCTGATGTAGCTGACATGACTTTGTGTGAATAACAACTTCTTTGTGGGTAGTTTGTCTTCTTTATACATTTTCAAAACAATTAATTTTTCCCCCGTCCATCGGTTGCAATTGCTCTACACCCTTTGGGTGAGCTAAATAACAAGAGCAATTAAAAATAATAAAATTATAACTATTTTTTTAAAACTTAAGAACCTGATGCCAAATTCAAATATATATCCTTGTAGGGCTTTCAAAAGGCTGCAAATTACTTGCAAACTAGCTTTTATTTTTCACTTCGATTTCAGGCAAATACCCCGACCATACACTTAATTTCAAAATATCAAATTATATTAACTTGCTTCATGAGATTTAAGATTCAAGTCAATCTAAAATTGTATTGTAAATAAATAAATATTAGAAATTTATACTTCTATTTCTTCACTTCAAACCTCAACCATCGTTAAACATGTTTGGAATCGCCATCAAGTTCACTTCACTTCCAAATTTGTTTGAAAAAAATATATCACGTGGCTGTGCAGCAATATTTCACCAAGGAGTAAACACATTGAGTTGCGCAACACTGGTGACATTTTGAATGTTACAACTTTCCCTTCCATTGGAAAATTTTAATCCGTCAAAATATTAAAATTATAACCACTATAGTTTGAAAACTAAGAACTCTATCCAAAATTCAATTATATATCCTTATAGGGTTTTCAAAGAGATACAAATTACTGCTTACTGTTCATACTTAGCACTTTTAATTTTTGAGATATAAGAATTACAAATTTTGAAAAACAGAAAATGTTCAATTTTCTTCCAACTTGACAAGATGATTACTCGAAAACTATAAGTGCTTTGTAAGAAGAAATGAATTATCTGGAAACAGGATTTCCTACTGAACATTTCTGTCACTTTATATATTTATTTTTAATTCAGAAGATATTTCAAGTCAAAGTGTAACAAAAACTCACTCTAAGAACTTTGAGGGAAAAAAAAGGTTCAAAATATTAAAATAATTTTTATATATTCATAAATGGTACCATATATATGACAAAACAAGTAAATTGTTCAAATTTTTATCAATTGAGTTTGGAGATATAAGCGTCCAAAGTGTTGACACATTCTGTATCTAATTTCAGTTAGAGATACCAACCATAGATGTTATTCACATCAAAATTTATGAACTGATTATTATTAACAAAATCAGAGATACATCTGAGAGATTGATATATTTTAGAATATATAATTTTGAAAGTATACTGTGATATACTTTAATGGCAAGGGTTTGCATTTCAATTAAGCAGATATATGCCTCACTACATTAAAATGCTCAGTTTAAACCTTAAGGTTTGCATTTCAATTGCAATTGAGCAGATATATATTTTAACTTTTTTATGATTGTTGGTTTTGAACTTTTATTTTGATGGTCTGCTCAAATAGTTTATCTTCTTGTGATGTGCAAGTTGCAATCTATTTTCATTCTTTATGTTTGCATCTAGAGAGATTGATTTATTTGTAATGTACTTTTATTATTTAAGACTAAAAATTTATTGGTTCTGCCGGGGTTAAAAGCAGAGATTTATTTAATTCATTTATTTATTTTTAAGATGACCAGGTTGGTCTTAGATAAATGAATTCCTTCTTTATATCTTTGGCAAATGCAGGGTAAATTTGTTTTAATATAAAATAAATATTGTGTGAGTATGATGCATACAGTTAATCACTTACCTTGAATTTTATTCCACCATGTTATTTCAGATATTAATTTTAAGAAATAAAAATAATTAATATTTGTTACAATACTAAAAACAACATGTGATTTGCCAAAATTGAGGACTTTTAGGGAAAGAATAGAAAAAAGATACATTTAAGGGCATGTCCTTTAAAAATCATCATTTTCACTGATTTAGAGTCATTTTTATCCATTTGGTGAGTTTATCGTTAATTTAGCAACATTTAAAAAAGTCACCAAGTTGGCGGCATTCCACCAAATTAATCACCAAAATCTCGTCATGTGTTATGGACAGAGAAGTAAGTTATTCTTACAGCAAATAAATAACTATTGGCGTTCAAATACAAAATTATTACTCAAGTATCTTTTTTCATAAATGGAATGAGCTAGATCCACGAGAATGATGTCACCAAATTTATCGCATGGTATTACATATGAAAAGTGAACACTTTTCTCAATAGGAAATATATTTATTTTATTTTATCTCTCGGCGAACTATATCATTTGCTGTAGTTACTGAAAAAGAGCCTGCGCAGCTAATATTAAAACACGTTTAACATGTAGATTAGAAAATAAATTTAATAACATTTAAAGTTTAAATAAATTTTACAAACATTTTAAAAATAGGAATACTAATTGAATGCATGCCAATACGCCTCCCTTTGTCAAAAATCACACTTAAATGTACACACATTTAATTTGTGCTAGAATTTCATTCAGAAATTGTAGAAAATTAAAATATATAAATTTCTCGTTATATTAAAAGCTTGCTGAGTTTGCGGATGGCAAAATTATTTCTGATTGCAGCTCACAATTTGACAGTCCAGCAGAAGTTAAGAACTATTTTATGTAATATCTTAACATTTTTACAAAATAGCGCTCATTTGTGTCAAAGTAACATTGGCAACAAACTCACTAACTCTACACAGCCTGATTAGAATCCTCGAATTCGAGAAAAGTGTTATTCACCCATTTCTACATATAACGGTATCGATTCTATCTTTAGTACTATATGACCTACTTGGTTATGATTTTTGAAAATAATTTACTCATGGGCATGATAAAAAAAATAATTAAAACTCTTAGAAAGATATTTATTATAAAATATATCTCTTTTTTTTTTTCTGGAGGATATAGTAAGAGTCAGAATTCAATTGAATTTGTTTTTCTCCCTATATTAAACAATTTTTATTTAAAAAACTACCTAACATATTTTACTAAAATTTTCTTTATATATTTTATGGGATAATTTGAATATTTCCTAAAACTTTCGAAGCAGTTTGTGAATTTTAAATTCACTTAAAAAATGTTTGAAACATTAGGTCCCATAGGGTTCAATGTAATTCATTTTTTCAACCCGGGTTCAATCCCAAACTAATTGGGTGATATTATTCATTTATATTCCCATAGGTCCTACAGACCATCTAAAAATTATACTAAAATTTCATTTTGATAAAGTCATTTTTACGGCAGTTATCATGCTAACGGACAGACAGACAGACAGAATGAACAAAGTCATAAACACTTTTCAACTATGTTATAAAGTGTTTACATTTTTTAAAATTCAGCAAGGATTTAAAACCAAAGCTGCAGAGTCTGTATATATCAAAACTTCAACTCCTTATTTTTCTACTGTCCAACTAACTCTTCCTTCATAAATACTAAATAGCAAATGCTAATTAGCAGGTTTTATGGGATTTTCAGATTTTGCAATTCATTGGCGAAATGCCCTTGGGGAATGCTGTGCCCATGCATGGTCATTGCTATAAAATATCAAAATTCTGACAAATTTTTTTTTTTACATTGACAATTTAAAAATTTCTGAAATATGCACATTTTGTGTAATTATGACAAAATTTTACAATGTTGTGTGCTACTATTTAGCACATAATATTGTAAAAAATTTTGAGTAATTGCATAATTGGAGTCCCATGCAATAATATGAATTCAGAAGCATCAATTTCTATCCATATTTAATTTCACACAAGCATAACTTTTGTCTCATTAAAATGTTTCAGTGTTAATCATATTTTATTAAAATATTAATTTTTCATTAATAATTTTTTTTATTGATAAATATTTGATGTTTTGTAATTTAATACTTAAAATCCATTTATATAATATCAAACATTCCAAAATAAAATTATTTTTTAATGATGTTATTTTGGAGTCTATATTTTTCCCGACTCCAAATCCAACCAACTCTGATTCCACAGCCCTATAAAATATTACTAAAACCAGGAAATGTGAACTCCAAATATACTGGTGTCCAGAATTATCTTTACATACATAAAAAAAAAAGCAGCGAAAGCATTGAGCACAAAGTATGTTTCTTTACAAACTTCTGCAATTCAGGATTTAATTTCGGTGTTTATGAACTCAAAACAGTTTTTTATGGCTCCGAAGTACCATTTGGAAAAAATCTTTGATGTGATGAGCTGTCTAGAGGCTGCTGGGCTGACATTGATGGAAGTGATAAATTGTTTCACAATTAGTTTTGTATCGTATGCACTCACATTCAATTTTTCAGTTTGTATTTATGTGTTATGATATTATGTATCACTGACAAAAAAATTCATCCAATTATACTGAACAGTGTTTTTGTGCATGTAAAGATAATTTTGGACACCAGTTAACTACCATATCTTTTCCATTGCACACTGTCGGTGATCTCAACCTCTGTTAGTGTTTTGATTTGAATTGTTGCATGAAAAACCTAAAGTAAAATCAAGAGAGTTTGTTTACATTGATACTAACTATGCTCTTTACGAAGTGGTTAGGCAACCTATAAGCATAGGCGCCGACATGGGGGGGGCACAAGCCCCTGCTGAACTTTTCCAGAGGGGCTTTGCCCCTTCTGGGAAATGTCAAGACTTTTTTTCTAACTTCATATTTTACTAAATACCAGAAAATGAAATTTTTTAAACATAAAAATAATTGAAAGAAAATCTTATTAACGTAAATGTCATATTTCAGTTCAGTCTTGTTCACATCTTCCTTATCATAGTGCCGTAAACTATCTCGCACACAAACCAAGCTCCTCTTTACTCTCAGGAAACATGTTTACGCTAATGACAAAAACACCTGGCTACCAGAAATTTTTCGACTGATCACCTAATTCAAAAAGAAACGGAATATTTACAGCCGTAGGATTACATTTCTAAAAAATAGCTATTTCCCTCCAGTAATAACTATAAATGATAACCATGAAGTACAGATGACTTATTTTGTCTACCTAAAGAGATCTTATCTGTAATTACTCCTTGATTCTATATACCAGTGCCGTCTTTACAGGTGGCATCCATTCCGTTTGAATCTGCAAACCATGCGGGGTAGCTTTATTCTTGGTGAGCCCCGGACATTCAGCAACTAACAGCTCAACAAGTCATTTAAGATCAGAAAGCTAGAATTATAAATTATGAAAAACTAGAAAATATCGGATTCGTAGGAACCTTCTGGAAAAATGGTTGCGTTTCGTAGGACTTTGCATATGTTCAACTGATGTCAGATGAGTGATGTTTGTGGTGTGGAAGACAGTGTGATGTTTTGGTTCCTTTATTAAAAGTTTCATTTCGGCAAGGGCGGATCCAGGGGGAGGGCGCATGGGGCGCGCGCCCTCCCCGAGAATAGGATTTCAAGCCAGGAAAATAATAAAAATATAAAATTATTTGAAAAATAAAAATATAGGAAATAAATAAAAGAATTTACAGGAATGAAATATGCTTAACAAATCCAACAACACAACCAAAGTAGAAAATATAAGCTAAACTCAAGGAAGTATCTAGAAATTAAAAAAACATCGGTGGAGGAGGCCGTGGCTTGGTCACAGCACAGTAGGTGTTATTTATTTTCACAAATGAAATACATTTTGTTGAATAATGAAAAGAAAATTCAGAAACATTGGATGATAGCCTAGCGATGTTTTCACACAGAGTTCAGTGTTTCTTTCAGGCATACCTCCGGGGGCGAAGGCATACCTCCGGGAGCGACCAAGACATCCTATAACAAATTGTCGCAGAAGTAAAACTCCTTTGTCAGAGACCAAACTTCAGTAAATCTCTTTCGCTCGGCGTATTGGAGAAATTGAGGGAAGATGGCAATATTTACCCGCACCTTATTAAAGTGTACAAGACATTTCGAGTGTCAATTGTCACAGTAGAGCGAGGTTTATTTACTTGTTGAGGTCTCAAATGGCCAAAGACTAGTTGTTGTTGAGACCCAGACTGTCCGACCTACCAGAAAGGTGTAAGGTAACTGTATGGACGGCCGGGAAGTGCCACCCAATTTAGACCGGAACCCAGTGGGAGAGGCATCCACAGGGACCGTACCCTCCTTCCCCTACCACCAACCTCTCGGAAGGACTTACGGACCCACATGTTTAACGTGATCGTACTCCGCATGAACACGGCGGCATTTGTGGCAGCGTGCAAATCTAGCGCGCAAACCACGGGGATACCGCACCCGAGATGGCCAACAGCACGCGGCGTTCCGAGGTGGTCACCCACCAAGTACTAACCGTGCCCGATGCTGCTTCACTTCGGTGATCTAACGAGAACCTGTGTTTTCAGCACGGTACGGCCGTTGGCCCGCCAAAGACTAGTTGACAGAACTCGCTCTGATGAAGGATCATCCGCATATTTGAGTTGATGTAGAGGCCATAATAAATTAATTTGCCACAAAGGAAATTAAGTTTAATTTATAAATACTATTGGCTGAGATATAAAAAAATAAAGATATTAAAAGATGTATAAAATGATAAATATAAAATTATATTAAAATATGAAAAATGATATTTTAAAATATATATCTATGACTGTGTTCAGGTTTTTCTTTGACTGCTAAATGTTTTGCGAGTTCATTCAAGGGCATGACAAAACGTGACCACAAATTTAACAAAATAGGTGTGAATTAGCTTTCTAGCTTTGCGCCCCACCCGAAAACATTTTCTGGATCCGCTCCTGCATTTCGGTTTGTGATGAAAAAATAGCGTAATATTTTTGTGCTATTCGTAAAGTTTATATTTCGATTTGTAATTAAATATATATATACTTATTTCTCATGAATAAATTTAAATTAAAACAGCAAAAATTTCTTTTTGTGTGAGAAATCCCCAAACTGCTGAAAGACCTGCATATTATATTAAACATGCATATTTTGATTTCAGCGCAACACTAGTAAGTATATATGTTATAATGGCTCTGAGCATCGCGTTCTATAAAATTGTATTGATAGATGTTTTTGAATTAAATAATATAACTATATTAGATCTTTCATTTAAAGGGATTGATGAAATATGATAATGCTATAATTTAAAAAGGGGATTTTTCCAGAACTTGCTGTATACAGTTAGGTGTTATTTGATGGAAAACTTCCTATTTGGCAAAAAGTTCCCTAGGGGTCATTCCACATCAAATCAATGCAAAAAACAAGGGTTTTGATACCCACCGACTCGGATTTTGATGAAACTTGGTGTACACCCTTCCCTTATGGTAAAGAAACCCCCTTAAAAATTTTCATTCTATCTCAAACGGTTTTAATTTTATAACACTTCGAAATTTCATAACATCTGTGTTGTCTGTCACTCTTGAGACCCTCGGCACAAGATACCCTTGCTTACATTTTATTTTTTTTCTCTATAACAAATGATCAGATCTCTTTTAAAAATTTTACACAAAGCTCAATAAAATTATAAGGATTTCAGAGAAAAATACATCAGTACTCAAAAGGTTTTATAAATACCTCAAAAAAATAATAATGTACTTGTAGGTTGTAGCCTAATTTTTTGGGTGGAAAAACTAGGTTTGTAAAACCTGAATTTTCAGCAGCATGTGGGCATGATGAAACCAAAAGTTTTTGATGTTGAAAATTATTGCAAAGACATGCTTTTTCTCAACAGAGAATGAAATTTATGGTTTTTTACTCCTTGTAATGAAAATGTTATGTTTTTTTTGGCATTGTGGAAAAAAATGGCTGCTGGGTAGCCATTTTGTACAATTTTTATACAATACATAGCTGCAATGGAAGAAATTAATGGAACACAGTTATTCAGCTTAAAATTTAACATAATATTGGTTATTATAGCTTTTTTTTTTTTTAATTTGACTTTTTCAATCTTTTTGTCACAGAAATCAAAGTGTTTTTGGAGTAGTGATTTGCTTGTCAAGGGGTCTCTAAAGATTCTTTTTTCTAGCTAGAAGTTTTGTAGTTCCGCCAATACTGTCACATTCTGACTTGCTGTGACTAGTGGCAAAGAAAGCCCACTATGTACTTATCTGGAAAAATCCCTGATGATGGCAGAGATTTAGAAAGTTGAACTTATTTTTGTACTGTGCTGCACCGCCATCACTAAAGTAATGTATCTGTTTGATGTAAGGAAAATTATCTTTTATATATTTCAAAACTATTTCCTGAGTTTTGTATACCATATTCACATCTTGTTTCAAATCATCAAAAACAATGCAATGAGATGAGATCATCTTCTCTCCATCAGGATTTTTATAATGCACTACCACAGGATGCAAAGTACAAGATTCAGAAGTCCAGTGGTACCCTTGTACTTCATCTTGGATGATGAATGAAAAGTTTTCACTGAAATCTAGTAGAATAACAGCAGTGTGTGATGGAAGGTTTTCTTTTAAATTTTTAAGGAAGGAAGATTGTGACTTTGCTATGAAAGAATGAGGAATCAAATGTTCTATTTTATCTGTTAAATCATCAATGAACTCATCTAGTGTCGAAGTAGTTTTATCAAGTGAGTTCGATTTGTGGAAATCCATTGTGAAATTCAATGAGGTCACATCTATCAAAATCTTCAAATTGAGATTCTAAGTGGCTGACAAGATTATTTTTTGTAGGACATTTATTGCAATGTCTGAGCATGCATTTCCTGTTTGGGTCCTCACAGAGTAGAAACTTCATTATGTCTTTATAAGTGCCTTCTATCCGTGCCGCATGCAGTAGTAAAATGGCATTCTAGTGAATGGTACACACACATATACATACTGTGGGTTCCACTGGAACCAGCCAGAACACACCACTTGGGCCTCAGAGCATAAAATTTTGAGAATACAGGGATACTCCTTGAAGTCTGCATAAAATTCACGGAGGTTGCCTAGTATTAGCCGCTTCCTCTGATGCTCTTTTCCAATGCTAACCACATTCTTCATTCCCGGCATTATTCTAGACTGCTCGTCACTCTGATAAAAGTTTAGAACCTTGCTTACAGTTTCAGGTGGAAGCTTTTTTTCACCTCTAGGATCTTGTTCAGCTAAAATTCCTCTTTCTTTAAAAAGCTTCTGTGCCTGGCGAACTGAATAATCAGATGCATCAAATGTTTCTTGAATTTTTCTCTGTGACCATGAAAGAGAAGCAAGAATGGTTAGCATCTGGATTTTCTTCTTTCTTGAGGTGCATTTTATTGAATGTTTCATCACCTCTACAAGTTTATCCATGTCACATGCTTTCTCTTTAGACACCATCTCTGCTTCAGTCTCTGTAGTTGGGATTTCAATCTGTAGCAATTTTTCAATTTTGGCACGAACATTTTTCTCGAAATTTTCTATCTTCCTCTTTCCATAAGATGTCTTGCAGTGCTCAGGTAAACCATGTAATTTTAAAGGCGAACAACCCACCACAGTAAAAGATGTGTTCAGCTTTTCTATAACTTCTCCTCTCTCCAAATTGGTCTTTTCTTCAAAACTTATCCCAATATCTTCTGGTTGAATGCAACTGTCTTCAACAACATAACTCTCTTGATTTACATCACCATAAATAATTTGTCTACATCTACAGCATAATTTTTCATGTGGCTTTAATTTAATTCCTTTTTCTAGCAAATCTTTGGACTACTGTAATATAACACACACACATATAGCAAGAACTAGAACAAAACAAAAAAAAAAGCAAATTGGATAAATTTTAAGAGAGTTTTGCTCACAAAGTTTTGTCAAAATCACCACACAGCTTTGCTCGTCACAAAGAAACCAGAAGTAGACTGACTGATAAGTCTGAATTCTCTGACATGCAGCCAATGCATATGTTTCCTGCAGTCCAATCACATATATCTGAATATCCTGTTTAACTCATCTGCATTGCATCACCCAATTCCAGCTGTCCATGATTTATCTATATACACTAAATAATATATGAAATAATATACACTAAATAGCATATGAAAAACTTTTAAACTGCAATTTGAGAAAACATTTTAAAATATCTAATATTTTTAATATTTCTGAAATGAATAAAATTATTAATTAATAAATTTAAGCCTAATTTGGTGTACTAATATTTGTATATAATACTCAATTTTTAATTTTTTTGAACATTTTTCTTGCTAGGTCTTATTTGTCAGCATTTAAGGTTTCTGACTAATTTATTTTTTGTATTCACAATTAGACAATTTTCGTAACTTCAAATACCCCAACAAGTCTGCACTTTTAAAAAAAAAAAACTATAATAACCAAATTATGTTAAATTTTAAGCTGAATAACTTTGTTCTATTAATTTTTTCTATTACAGCTATAGATTGTAGGAAAATTGTACAAAATGGTTATCCAGCAGCCATTTTTTTCCACAACGTCAAAAAAACGTAACATTTTCATTACAAGGAGTAAAAAAAAACATAAATTTCATTCTTAGTTGAGAAAGAGCATGTCTTTGCAATAATTTTCAACATCAAAAACTTTTGGTTCCATCATGCCCACATGCTGAAAATTCAGGTTTTCCAAACCTAGTTTCTCCACCCAAAAAATTAGGCTGCAAGTACATTATTAATTTTTTTGAGGTATTTATAAAATCTTTTGAGTACTGATGTATTTTTTTCTGAAATCCTTATAACTTTATTGAGCTTTGCGTAAAATTTCAAAGAGATCGGATCATTTGTTATGGAGAAAAAAAATTAAAATGTAAGCAAGGGTATCTTGTGCCGAGGGTCTCAAGAGTGACAGACGAACACAGATTTAATGAAATTTCGAAGTGCTATAAAATTAAAACCGTTTGAGATAAAATGAAAAAATTTAAGGGGGTTTCTTTCAACCATAAGGGAAGGGTGTACACCAAGTTTCATCAAAATCCGAGTCGGTAGGTGACATGACCTCGTTGAACTGACATGGAATGACCCCTAGTCATGTTGGTACTCTAAGCCCTTCATTTACACGTTCATGTTTTCTTAATGAAACTTATTTTTTCACATCGTCCTGACATGATGACATGTACATCCAGATTCATGTAAATTTATGTGATGAAATCTTAAGGTTTCGTTACATATCATAACTACAGTTTTTGATTTTATTGTTTTGCAACTTTATCATTTTTAACCCTTGGCGGGTGTGAAGCAGGCCGGATACTAGCTCCGAGATTGGCCCAGGAAAAACGTGACATGATCGCCCCTTTAGGCCGGCCCATCATACACATTAAAAAAAAAATTGAATGCAATTGCCCCGACCCACTGGGAAATCTATATAGAGATCCCTCAGACCTAGGTCTGGTATGGAGAATCAACAATATGCTGAAGAGCATAACGTGACGGATTCTAGCTCGGGGGACTACAAGCTTTACCTCAATCGATGGCAACACTACAAGGCACTAGCTTTGTAAACACCCCACACACACACACCTTCACTTTTAACCTCTAATTGCTCCTCAAAGGTAGAAAATGCAATGCGTAGACGATGGCATCTGGTACGTCAAGAAGGGGGTGAGTTCAGGAGTCGAAGAGTTCAAGTTTTATAAGTAGTAAACTAGAGTAGAGCAGGCCTAAAAAGATTAAAAATATTTATCGCACAATAAATAAAACTGCTGATTTCTTTCTTTTGACTCAGCCCGTCCGACCTACCCGAAACACAACACAACAGTAGGCAGTCTTAACAGATATCCTACCCGAAGGTGTAGGATATCTGTTAAGACCGCTGGGACAGTGCCATTTAATTTAGACTGGAACGCAGTGGGGGAGATATCCACAGGTGCTCCTACACAGGGTCAGTTAAGGCAAAGCTAGAAATCGAACTCGGGTCTTCCGGATATAATCAACGTGACTTAACCATTGAGTTATCCCACTCCAAAACTGCTACTTGTAAGACAGTGACTTACAAAACTTCCTTGAGGAAAGAATATATATATCAGTTAGGTGACTACAGTTGCTTTGATGGCATTATAAGCCCCCATTTTCATGCCAAAATAACAGTACACATTCTTAACAACCACTACTGACGTTCGTAAGGCAGTTCGTTCTCAGAGATTGTTAAGGGCGCATACTATTCTTTTGGCATGAAGTAGGGATTTATAATGCCCTCTAAACAATTGTAGTCACCTAACTGACATATGCTTGCTTTCTTCAAGAGGTTTTGTAAGTTGTTATATCTTTATCGACTTTGTGAATCTTTTGTATAATTTTATCACTTGCGTATATTTTGTATAATTTTATCGCATTCTATGGAAACATCATAATTTTCAATTCATAAAAAAAATTGATCTGTAATGATCATCTAATGTATCAGCAGCTGATATTTTTAATATAATATTGTGAGTATATTAGTGGAAACTAAAAAAATTCTACTATTTCAATTTTATGGCACATTAGAATGATTTTAAAATGTAATGTACATGACTCTTTGATCACCCTGTGTAAATAAAAATGGATGCTAAATACACAAAGTTATTAAAAATTTTTAGATGACTTAAAAAATTTTTTAATTATTCAAAAATGAAATATTTTAGCTAATTATAGAAATTCACTTGAACAACTTAAAGAAAATCGAACATTTTTTTCAACAGAATAGAAAACATGACTTTTTGCATAAATATTAAATACATAACTAGATCACAATGTAAAATGCTGTGCAAGAGAGAAGAAAATGGATAGAAAGCATGCAATTGCTTTGGAAATGCTTGGGCATTTTCCTTCTTGAGTGCAAACAAGAGCATTCAACCATACGCACTGAAGAAAGAAACCCAAGCATTTTCAAAATGATTTTCTGCTTCTTATATTTTATTTCTGCAGCATTTTAGATAGTGATCTAGTTATTTAATGTTTTTAAGTGGCCTGTTATAGAAATGCCTAGAGTTCTAATTAAATACTTACTCTTAAATTTGAATGCCTATTTTTCGATTATAACACCAACCTTACAAATGAGTAACTCACATACCAAAAATCTCGGAAGTATATGGCCCTATAAATAAGAATAATTCTAGTAATAATTATTCTTCTCAACATAAATTTTAGAAGCAACTTAAAGTAGCCCAATAATTCCAAATCAATTTTGTGAAAACCTATTACTTTAGCAGCTAAGTAATTAAATAAACTGTCTCATTACTTGGAAAATATGATGATCCATGAAAGTAATTTAAATTAAAAATAAACATTAAGAATATTAATATATTCCCATGAGTTCAATAAAATGCATAATTACGTATCTGATAAACACTAAAATACTTGTTTGCTTCTCAAAATTTTACTAGTACGTAAAAATATGCATAATTTTAACAATAAAATATTTTTTACGAGTATTCAGCTTTCTTATGTTTTAATTGCTATATATATTTATTTTTCTTTTTTAACCTTATCATATGCTATTCCATTGAAGTTTGCTACAACAAAATTTGCATTGATACATTAAAAAATATATTTTAAGTTTCAATATATTGTCATTCAGTTATTTTCTCTTAGCTTATGTGATAATTTTTGCTACTAAATAATATTTTGCAGTCTTTTTGTCTATTAATAAAATACATTTTTGCTGTTTATCAAATATAAATATGTTATTGATAAGTATATGATAATAGTTATAAAATGCAACTATTTAAATGAAATGTATCTGTATTTGTGAATTAAAAAGTTTAATTATAAAACAAAACATTAAGGATATAAACAAATTTCAAAAGCAAAATCAGCATTTTTCAGCAATCTCTCCATAAAAGAAGGAAAACATTTCTAGATGCAAGCTTTTAAAATTATTATTTAAAAAAATATATAACAAAATGATTTATACTATTACTCATTAATTTCTTTTAATTACTTCCCACTTTCATAAATTACTCCTCAAAATTTAGGAAAGGTGTAAAAATGCTCCTCAAAAAATTCTTTATGAACTGCATATTCCCAATGACAAAATAAACATATTAAGAGGATATTCTCTCTCAAGTTTTTCGTTTCATATTTCTATGTTAACTTATGTTCCTAACCTCAAGCTCATTTATTTTTGAAGTCTTTTTCTCGCTGTTTCATGACAAGCATGGATGTTAAAAAGAGAAATATTTATGCTTCTATAAAAAATCATTAAAATAGTTAGAAAGCAGTACTTTTATATTTATCAAAAAGTAATCCATTCATTTTACAAAAATATTGAAAATACTTTTAATTTTATTGCTTTTTTAAAAAAATACAAACTTTCCTATTCATAGCATTTTATGCTCAACAAAAAACAGAAGAAAAAATTCTATGAGTTAACCAAATTTAGTGGATAGGGACTATTTTCCACAGTTTAACATAATGAAAATGAAAGAAGCGACTAGAGGGAGAATATCCTTTTGGTAAAATCCTAGTATACGTTACGAGGTGGATTTGGCGATATAGGCGACATTTGGGAGGGCGATAAAGTTGCTATTGTGTAGTTGTAGATTGCATCATTTCGGCATTAGCGACATTTTTCAAAATCGCGCCAAGTCTGTAACGTATACTAGGATCTTACAATCCTTTTAAACTCCTTTATAGAAAATTTTCTGAACATTGTGATTATACCCAATTTTCAATCAAGCAAAAACTATCTTATAAAAAGTGTGGCAATTTTGCTATTATAAGGAATAGACAACTCAAAAAAGCATGTAAGAAACCGTACAAATACTTTCACTGCATTTAATCATAAAAAGCTTTTTCAATAAATATTACAAACCGCTAGCACTTTGGCACACATTTCTTACTTAAAATATTAGAGCTTACCAAGCAAAATTGTTGCTATTAACCTGCCAGAATACATAAAATAGCATGCAGCAATATGTTAATTAAAATTTTTAAATCTCAAACTAGCTACTCATGCAAAATTAACAACTTATTAATTAAAGGACAATGCTAAATTTTGTTAGGTATAAATACAAAATGAAATTAACAAGATACCATAAGATGGAGTAACAAAATTTTAGTTTATCTGTAAAACATGAGGTTAATTTTTTATTTTTAGGTTCAAGTTACCAAACTTCATCTTATGGTACAAATCTAAACAAACTTCTCACAAAATATTACTACCTCATTAAAAATATCAACATTATCTCACTAAAATTTATTTGGCAACTAAATTATATCACAAATATACAATTTAAATTAAAAAAATGTCATATTGAATGTACAGATCGGCTGAAATTTTAAAACCTGATATTGTTTAATAAATTTCACCAGAACCTTTGAAAGGCTGCTAACTCTGTGAAGCTGGCACTGCTGACTCTTTGAAGATTTATTACATATATTGGCAAATATTGAACCAAAATTTGAAACATTAAAATTTAAATTAATCAAATCTTAACTTGTTAAAAGAATTTGCATATGCTATCTGTGTCTTTAAATTACATTGCTCTTTACTGGGGGTAATTAATATTTCATTTCAAATGCAATACAAAGGAAATTAAAATCAAAGTTATTGGGTTAAGTATCAATTCAAATTTGACTGTTCAAGTAGATTTGGATATATACAAATTGACGAATGTTATCTTTAAAAACTTTTTCAGCAACTTCAGTGTCAGAATTTTTGAAAGACATGCTGGTATTTTAAAAATTAATTGCATATTGGTGATGCATATTCCATCAAATTTTGGAACTGGTTTATATTAAATATTTATATATCTGCATCTCTAGACTGCTTTTTAGAGAAAATTCAAATTTCATTTCAAATACCACACAGAAGAAATAAAAATTATTTAAATCACATTCTTGGCCTCAGTTCGAATTCAAATAGATAATTTGTTACCTTATGAGAGTTAATTCATAAACAAAATTCTAACCGTCTTCCACCATTCTACACTTACACTGTTCTTTTACACTTCAAATCACTGAACGTTTTCTTTTTCAATCGTTGAAACTTCAAGAGAAGTATTAGATTCCTCAGCATATAAAATGGGAGTACTTTCCAATGATTCGGCGAACGGGTACTTCGGTTTATAGTCTCTTTCACAATTTTCAAGCTTTCGGGATCGAGGGCTGAAATCAACAGCTTGATTCTGCTGTTTTAGAACATTTCCATATGCTAAATGACGAATACTATCTTTAGAAACTTTATCAGCAACTTCAATAGGAGTTCTATTCACTTCTTCTGTAGGAGGGGATCTAGGATCTTCAATACGTTTCACATTACTGATTTTGCCAGGTGTTTCCATTTCTTCCTGTTTAGCTTTACTAATAAAAGAACCCATAGCTCAGTATAGAAAACGCAAGAAATGCAACTGCTCTAAAATTTTATTAAAATTCAATGTAAAATGACAAGTAAATACACATAGATCAGCGAACAGGCGGCAATAAAGATTTTTAAAAGCAGTGCACAAACCGTTTCACTCAGCAGCCAATCAGTTTCCGAGAATGCATCGTGGTGTCGCAAACATCTGATTGGCTTAGCCGATTATGTAACAAACAAGAGAGGAGAAGAGTTGCTTTTCGGATGAAAAAAAATTCAGATTGACTGTCATGCGATTTAGATATGTAAATATCTTCTGTTGAAGGAAAACATTTACTATTTATTAACAATCACGATATTTTTTGTCTCCTGCTCCCAAATATATTTCCGCATATAAAATAAATAAAAAAAGGTATCTTTAAAAGACTTTAAAAAGGTATTTATTTTGATTGAATTTGGAAACCAATAATAAAATAATTTCATTTTTCATTAGATAACTTAGTACGTTTCGTAAGGACGCCAAGTCGCAAAAAATTGAAAAGAAAATGTAATATCTCGAAAAACGTTTGTCCTAGAGAAATGGCTGGGGTGGGGTTGATTTTATTCGTTTATCATTTCTTCGAAATTCAATGTGTTTGATGGATTCCTGGGGGAGGGGGGGTTATGATCCCCAAATCCCCCCTGCCTTGGCGACGCCGCTGCCTCGGGTCACGAGCCGCCTATTACAAAGGGGCCCCCCAAAACCGGCTTAAATGAGAAAAACGAACTAAACATATGTTTATTTATTTTTATAAAAATAAGTTACACTTTAATTAATTACTTCTGTTTATAAGTATCGAAGATGAAGCAATTTTAACAATATTTAACTTGTGTCAATTTCAGAATTTATGTAGTGCAAATTTAAATTTATTTGACAACAAAAATGTTGAAAGTGTCATTTTCACAAATTAAAGTACACTGCGTTCAGGGCCGGCACTATCATTAGATCAACTAGGCAGCCGCCTAGGGCGCAGTACTGACGTCTAGGGAGCAGAAATTCTTAGAATTAGCAGAAAATTATTTTCATTTTATTTCGTAAATTCATTGTTCATAATAGTGTATAATTGATTATATTAATTCATAACACACTAAAATTAAACATTAAAACACATATTTAAACAATAAAATATTGCTAAATTTAATTTATTCAATTTGGATCTCACATATATTTTTATTTCATTTTCAAATGAAGCTCTGGATGATAAACAAGAAAGACCAATCATGCATAAAGCATTGATTATGAAACACTTTCCAGCTTCAATGCAATTTTATATAAACATCTCTAAAATATGATTCACTCCTCGGTAATATTTTTAAAATTATCATAATACTACATTAATTTATTACAGTTGAAAACTTAAAACTTCAGCGAAAAAAAATGAACTTCATTCAAATGACGGCATTGAAATATAAATTGCCTGATTTAAACATCTTTAAAATGCGATACATTCCTCGGTAATATTTTTAAAATTATCATAATACTACAATAATTTATTATATTTGAAAACTTCATCGAAAACAAATGAACTTTATTCAAATGACGTCATCGAAACATAAATGGCCTGGCTCTCTCTATAAAAGCAACATTTCATTCATTAACTTTTGTCCATTCCTTTCATTCATCATAATACTATAATAATTTATTTTATTTAAAAACTTAAAACCATGGAGGTACAAGTAATTTAATTCTATGCTTAAAACTTCATCGAAAAAATCGTCTTCTTCTCTGTCGAAAACCCAGACCACTCAACTCGCCCTAGGGCACGAGCAGCAATTTAAGTGGTCGGAGTCGTCTTCTCTGTGTAAAATCAATGAATGTTTCATTCAGCTCAGCTTGCACTCTTGCTGTAGACATTTACATTTTAATGTGTGAGTAATCCCTCACCAACTTTGTTTAAACATATCTCTGGGACTTTTTATGATAAAATGCCGAAATTTTCTACATCGCCTTATTAGTGTATGGGGCACATTTTACTCACTGGAAATGTTTTTGTACGGGGGTCGTATAATAATTTAAATTTTGTATTTCTTCAAATTTAATTCCCTTAAAAATTTTAATCGATTTCATAAAATTCTGTACCTTTCTTTACGCAACTTTGTAATTTATTATATATGTCTAAGATTAATATTTAAGGAATAAAAACCGAGGTCAATGTTTTTGGGACACCCTGTATATATATATTAACTATTTTTAGAGTAATGTCCGTCTGTCTGTCTGTGGTTGATTTCTTATGTACACGATAGCTATACCACAAATATTAATGGATATTAACGAAACATTTTTTTTTTTATCCGGCTTGTTAACGAAAAATCTAAATGGAATTTTTTGAAATTCTTCGAGTGAGAACTCCGAAATTTATTCGAAATTTTATATTCTCTTAACATTGCAGCGCAGGAAAAAAATGTGATATAATTAGGCATAAAAGGAGTTATTTATGGCTCAACACTTCACGGTTTCAATCATTGGAGGGCAAAATAGCCGCGATACATTTTTTATACTCATGGCATCATTAGCCCATTCGTAGGGGGGAGGGGGGGTTACCCACCACCACCACTACACACCGAGAGGGTACTTTGTCAAACTTGTGCATTGTATCAATTGAAAGAAAATGAAGAGTAAGTAACATGCTATAATTGTGATCAATTGGACCAACAATACAGATTTTGCAAAAATTTTCTTGCAAAATTTGCAAAAAAAAAGAAAAAAAATTACAAGCTACTTAAAAATGAATTCTGGTTTAAGAAATTCATTCCAATTAATTTAATGGATAAAGGAGAGGGGCTTGTGTAATTGTAACAGTGTTGTCAGTGTATGTTATCTTTTACCATGGACAAGGTATGCCAGGGTCATCCATACAAATTGTGACCTCCCTACAAAAAGCAAACGTTTATCATGTACCCTCCATATTTGATCTTCATATCTTTGTAAATTTTTCATGTCTTCTCCAACCTCAAAAGAACATATTGGAGTCGAGGCACCCCCAGGACTGGAGCCTCCCTCACTCTAGTAGCGTCCCCCGCCCATGCCGCCCTTAGTAAGCAACAACTGGAACTCCTCTACTTTTAAGGGGCCCATTTCTCTTTCCCAAGAATAGTTCGTAAAAAATTTTTTGATAAATTTACCCCTGATAATGCCACTTTTACATTTGAAAAACGTGTATCATCACCTGTTCAGGACCGCCCATGGGGGGGGGGGGGGGGCACACTACTCCAGTAAGAGGGCTCCGATACTGATACATTTTGTATTTGAAGAAGAAGACATAAAAAATTCACAAAGAAGAAGAAATAAAATAGAAAGTGGAAGGGTCTTAATAAATGTTTGTAGGGGACCTACAATTTATAGTGATTATTTAGCGTGACGTCTCTGTGTGTGTGTCTGTGCATTTGTCTGTACAATGTATGCATCACCTCTAGCTCAAAAGCTAATGGACCAAATTTCACAAAATATAGTAAGTGTGTTTAAAACAAGTCACTTATGCGGTACCCTAGTGCTGATTATATTTTAGTACGATTCGGAAAAAAAAAAAAAGAACCTACCATTTTTTGTGAAATGGCCCTCAAAAATCTCCAAAATATAACATAAAAGACTACATATGCTCAAACGTAGCGATTAAAGGCTTGTTTTATAAGCAATTTTCGACGATGAAAATAATAAAATCAACTCTATAATTGTAGGACTAAAAGTTCTCGAGATATTTTGATATTTCGCGTTTCTGAAATGTTGCCTTTTAAATTACGTCCTATCGCCAAACGAAAACAAAATTGAACTAAAACCGCAAATTCTGCGTCATTTCAAATAATTATCCGTAATATTTTGTGCAATTAAACTAAGTTTAATGAATTCTGAAAAAAAAAAAAAAAAAAAAAAAATAAGGAAAAATGTATTTGAGTCTGAAGGAAAAGTCATGTTCTGTCCACATTAGATTCCCCCCCCCCCCCCCCTAACGTCGCGTTTGGACCCAAAAAAATTCATTTTGTGCCCCTCTGTACACAGTGTAATTCAATTCGAGCGACTTTCGATTATTTTTGAACCCCATAAAAAAAGGTGGAGGGGGGGGGGGGGATGGTTTTAAATTGTTTGCTATAATTTAGCATTAATAATGTGTATCCAATTACGCGTATCTTAATAAGTAGTGGTGCAGGCAGAGAGGCATGAATCATACCCACCCACAGTCTGAACAATTACATTAATTATTTATAGGGGCTCAATTGGAAAACAAAATCCAGCACACCCCATTCGATCGTCGACTACCCTGTTATATATCCTGAATGCGATTATGACTTTGAGACAAGATCACCAACAGGGAGGAGAGATCGGAAGGATGCATTGCATTAGGTCCCTAGTATCATAAAAAAAATTATGAAAAAAAAAATCCAATAACTTGTAAAAATATAGGTAGTAGGGTGCTCCATGCAATTAGCTGTATAGGGTCCGAAAAATTCTGTCAGCTGCACTGCTTATCAATGTCCCCTTCATGAGGGATATAATGGATTAATTACCACGAAGCGAACTTCGAGGAGTAATCTAAGATACCAGCTCTTTGAAAGCGAACCGTCTTTACAATTTTGTGCAACAAGGGCTCAACATTGTTATTTGTTCTAGATTTTTCTTCCTAGTCATCTCCAGTATATTACTTTGAATTTTAATATAATTATCATTTAAATTGTTCGTTTTGGGTGAAGTAGAGTTTGGGAGACCAGTATTCCGCAGCAGTCCTTTGATATATTGTTACAAACGTGTAAAATGCCCTCTTTTGAAATCCAGACGGAGAAAACACCCTTAAAAACAACCTTTCGTGACGTGAATCTAGGGTTGCTGCAGTTAGGAGGAGTTGCCAGATTTGGCGATTTATCGCCAATTTGGCGACATTTCAAAGGTTTGAGAACCATCTCGAAATAACGAACATTTTACGAGATACTTCTAGAAATTTCTACAGAGAGTATCGAGTGTCGAAAGCCCAGACCAACCGGCTCGTCCGAGAACTTGGAGCAGCAAATTGGATGGCAGGGAAAAATTTTGAAAAGCGGGGTCCGACCTCCACAGTCAAGGTCCCCGGTCAGAGCAGCCAGTAGTTTATTAAACTTCAAAAAAAAGTTACATACTAAATAACAGACGTTCAACAGCTAATGCTGGAAAATAATTTTTTCCCAAACAGACGGGGGACAAAGCAAATCAACGAACAAAGCAAATCAAAAATCACACAAAACACAATGTACACAGCAAACAACAAAAAAAACATAAAGAGGAGTCAAACTTCAATTAGTTGAAGGAAAATGATATCAGTCAAAATTAAAAGATCAAGGGATTATCTCTAATTTCTCTCTACCTTATTTCTTCTCTTTTTTTTTTTTTTTTTTGGTAGATTTAAAGTTCAATTATATAAGATGAATTTAAATAGATCATTCAAAGTTTATCAAATAACTGGAAAAATTAAATTCCTTGAAATTTTATTTATATATATATATATATATATATATATATATATATATATATATATATATATATATATATATATATATATATATATATATATATATTTTTAGGAAGATTTAAAGTTCAATTATGATAGATGATTTTAAAAAGATCATTTAAAAAAGATATTTTTTCTTTTTCTTAAGATTTAAAGATCTACAGAGAGTATATAAAAGGAGTTACCACTCAGTCTCTCCTTTTATATACTCTACAGAGAGTATATAAAAGGAGTTACCACTCAGTCGGAGAGGAGTTGACGTGATTCGAACTATATTGAACTGTCACATACGTCAATGTTTTGAGAATAGTAGCTGCTGTTTTATGAATTGAGATATGTCAATGTTTTGAGAATAGTATGGTCTGTTTTGTGAAATGAAGGAGTATTTAATTGCTGTTTTAATGTACCTGACAGTTTAATAATCTTGTGAGAAGTTATCGAGCTATTTTCTATATATTGTTCCTGTTTACGCTGTGCTTGTAAATAAACGTGTTAGTTATCCAGAAATTTGGACTCATTCTTGTATCCTGAACACACCCACGTTGTAACAATACCCTTTGATATATCCTTTAATAGTCCTTTGAACAGTCCTTTGACTCTGAGAGGAATGAAAACACACATATGAAAATTTATGTTTAGTATACGATAGCTTGCAGCGATAGGAAAAGGAATAGTATTATATATTACTTTCTTTATATATAAAGGGTGCGGCAAAAGTTCCTGTAAGACTTATTTTAACAGAATATTTTGATTAAAAATGTCATTTAGTATACTATAGGAATTTGCACATGATTGTGAATTTTAAGTTTCTTTATATTATATACTCCGTACGAAGAACGGGTATGCTGCTAGTAAATTATGAAATACTCAATATGCAATTATAATTTATTTTGTAAACTCGTCATTGCGGCATTTCTCCCGGATGATGGGTCGGGCGTTATTCCGCACCATAAGGCAGACTCTCTGCATTTAACATAAATGAATTTTAATGGAAGCGCCAAATATTATGTATATTTAAATATAAAAAAGATAGAAACACTGAAATTGCAATTTTGTAAAATATAAAAAATTCACTAAATTCGAAAAATGTTTGCTTTTTAACACTTTACAACAAAGTTGAACAGTGTTTATGACTTTGTTCATTCTGTCTGTTTGTCTGTCCGTTAGCGCGATAAATGCCGTAAAAATGATTTACTAAAAATAAAATTTTAGTATGTTGTTCAGAAGGTCTGTAGGACCTATGGGAATATAAATGAATAATATCACCCAATTAGATTTGGATTAAACCCGGGTTGAAAAAATGAAATACATTGAACCCTATGGGACCTAATTCTTCAAACATTTTTTAAGCGGATTTAAAATTCACAAATTGCTTCGAAAATTTTAGGTAATATTCAAATTATTCCATAAAATATATAAAAAAAAATTCAGCAAAATATATTCAGTAATTTTTTAAATAAAAATTAAAATAATAATTACACCTCTTATATGAAGCGATCACGTGACCATGATATGAAAAGATCACGTGACCCACTTCAAATAAAATATGGCATCCATCTTGTCTCAAATTCGCGATTTTTAAAGTTATTTCTAATTCATATTGAGTGTTGTATCCGTCCTAAAACTGCTTTATTTTGCTTAAATTCTGTGTATCTACATACTGAAACAACGCAATTACAATATATTTGAGTTTACATGATCATCCAAATTTGATTATTTCTACAACGAAACCTATTTTTCACTTATGTAAAATGTAAACAGCAAAATAAGTAGAATGAGTTGTTTAAGAATTGCTGTATTTCGTTAACGCAAAATTATTAGCTCATGGAGTCTGCATAGCTGATATGAATGAAATATTCATTGATTTTACAGAGAGAAGGACGATTTTTTTCGATGAAGTTTTAAGCATACAGTTTAATTACTTATAGCTCCATGGTCTTAAGTTTCTAAATAAAATAAATTGTTTTAGTACTATGATAAATGAAATGAATGGGAAAATGTGCATGAATGAAATGCTGCTTTTATAGAGAGAGCCAGGCGTGTTATTTTTTCTATGACGTTATTTGAATGAATTTCAGTTGTTTTCGATGAAGTTTCCAAATATAATAAATTATTGTAGTATTATGATAATTTTAAAAATATTACCGAGGAATGTACCGCATTTTAGAGATGTTTAAACCAGGCAATTTATATTTCAAAGCCGTCACTTGAATGAAGTGCATTTTTGTCGATGAAGGTTTAAGTTTTCAAATATAATAAATTAATGTAGTATTGTGATAAGTTTAAAAATATTACTGAGGAATATATTGCATTTTAGAGATGTTTAAATAAAATTGCATTGAAGTTGGAAAGTGTTTCATAATCAATGCTTTAAGCATGGTTGATCTTTCTTGTTTGTTTTAAACTCAGTTTAAGAATACAATCAGCACAGACAAAATAATGACATGAATGAACAACGAAGTCGGATGAAAATCGACTTAATAACATAATTATGAAAATTTTACTTATTTTTAAGTAACTCTTGAGTGTACCAATTTCTAGGGGAGAGATGCCGCACCTAACGGCCCCCTGGCCTTGGATTCAAACATGGCGAAATCACAATAAAAACACTCCACACTTCGCTCAAACAAGGAATCCACTGACATTTCTAGAGTTTCAGCTATAATGTTCAATCTGCGGCAGCACAATAAAATATTCCATGATAAATTCTACAACTCATCTTTGATATTTGTCAACTTCAGGTGAAAAGAGGCACAGGAACAGAATACTTTTATCAAGCACATTTGGAACACTAAATTGCACATCATCAGTGTTTACTGCATTACCATATTACGGTAAGTATCAGAACTAGAGGGGGGGGGGGGCAATCTTAAGTGGCGCCACGGGGATGACATTTTTCTTCAGCACCCCCATTACAAATTGCGCAACCACTCCTTTTTGTGTAACAACTGCCCTTTATTCCAACAATTTTCAGTTTCTCTCTCACTCTCTCGCTCTTTCGCTTTAAAGTCGTTATTTTCTTTTTTATGTTTTTTTTTTACGGATTTATATATCTGAGATCAGCAACCCCAATTGCATAGCACCCACCAATGCATAGCACCCCCAATTGTGAAAGCCTGGCGCCGTCTATGCGTGCAATCTATACCGGATGCAGCAACGATCTCTAACCTATGAACGAAATGTAATAAATAAAAAATTGAAGTTGGAATTAAGAGTTTATTAGTTGCTATTTTTTTACATGCGGAAAATGTGAACCGTTACGTTGTACACAGGAATACACGCTTTTTGTAGACTTTTCCCACCTTTCTTAATGTTTCCTTTGATATCAAGGCAATTTCCAATCGAATATTTGCTTTCAACGTCTGCAAATTTTGTGGCTTATTGACGTACGTACCCTTTTCTTTTTAGATAATTTTTAAAAATCTAACTATAGAAATTAAGGATTTTACCATCTAAACAAAATGAAAAATTTTATTAGAAATATTTTAAACAATTTTGAGTTTATTCAATATAGCATTTGCTATACAATGATTTATTCTATGATTGATCTATAAATCTTAAATAATCTTCCCTCCTAGACCTTAGGGGAAGAATATCGTATTTCTTTGTTTTAATGTCTACTAAAGGAAAATGTTAAAACATGACACTTATATGAAAGAGAAATGCTATACCATTTGTAAAATATTTAAATAATGATAGATTGAATAATGCCTTAAAGTATGTTGGTTAACAGTGTTAATGATTACAGATTACAATATTTACTATTTCTTGCGGACATATGTATCTATATAACAAGAAAGATCAATCATGCTTAAAGCATTGATTATGAAACACTTTCCAACTTCAATACAATTTTATTTAAACATCTCTAAAATGTGTGTGCAATACTTTCCTCGGTAATAGTTTAAAACTTATCACAATACTACATTCATTTATTATATTTGAAAACTTAAACCTTCATCGAAAAAAATGAACTTCATTCAAATGACGGCATTGAAATATAAATTGCCTGGTTTAAACATCTCTAAAATGCGATACATTCCTCGGTAATATTTTTAAAACTATCATAATACTACAATAATTTATTATATTTGAAAACTTCATCGAAAACAACTGACATTCATTCAAATGACGTCATAGAAAAACAAGAAAAATCAATCATGCTTAAAGCATTGATTATGAAACACTTTCCAACTTCAATGCAATTTTATTTAAAAAAGTCGAAAATGCAATACATTCCTCGGTAATATTTTAAAACTTATCACAATATTACATTGATTTATTATATTTGAAAACTTAAACCTTCATTGAAAAAAATGAACTTCATTCAAATGACGGCATTGAAATATAAATTGCCTGGTTTAAATATCTCTAAAATGCAATACATTCCACGTTAATATTTTTAAAACTATCATAATACTATGATAATTTATTATATTTGAAAACTTCATCGAAAACAACTGAAATAAATTCAAATGACGTCATAGAAAAAATAACACGCCTGGATCTCTCTATAAAAGCAGGATTTCATTCATAACTTTCTCCCATTCATATCATTCATCACAATACTGTAATAATTTATTTTATTTAAAAATTAAGACCATGGAGCTACTGTAACACAATATTTGTATTACATGTTTCCACCCAATTACAAATGCCAACCTAGCCATTTTCCAATTCCAATTGCGGATGCCAACCTAGCTAATGAGCTATTTAAATGCTGCGGAGGGAGCCAATGGCAATACAAACATAAATAAGCAGCGCATCCCCTTCTTCACTTCAACGAATCAACAACGACACTACAGTGTGAAAAGAAAAAGGTTTGAGAGAATGTTCTAGAACTTTCCAGGAGATGCAATTTTTGCGACAGCGTCCTAGACGCACCTGAAGTTTCTCAGTCGACTTAAAAACTTTCGAACGAGTCAGCATCATGTTTTCTTGGGTTTGTGAAAAGTGTATATAGAACGTGAGCAACAAAATGGTAGCGAGTACAGTTAGATGTGTAACGGTGTTCCTACATCATTGAAATAGCACGAATATGCACGTAACACAAAGAGAAAAGGTAACCAACTTTCAATTGTCACTATTAGCACGGAAGGCACACCTTTTACAATTATTAAATTAATAGACTACCAGTTCGTATGAGTAGACCATATGAACGAGTTCGTAATATTGAACTGTAAGAACTATTCTTTATCGATTGTTTAAAGGAAACTGTTTTTAAGAAATTTAAGTCAACGTTATTATGTGTGTAAATATATATATATATATTAATGTAATATTGTTAGTATTATGTGTCTTTTAATAATTGATTTAATTATAGCATAGTTACTCCAGATACAATAGATATCTATTAAGTAAAATATTAAAATAAATTGAGCAATTAAGCATGTGTATTTCTTTATGTTTTGTGTGTTCGTAGTCCGAGCTTGAGAACCGGGAGCTTACATGCTCCACCCTTAGTGGCGGCATCATAGGTAAGTCCTATACAGGTAATTTTTGATAAGGACAATTTTACCTTATGACATGATGTCGCCGCGCGAATTGGTGCCGTATGTGGTCAAGCTCGGAGAGAATTAATTTTCATAAGAGAAAGTAAAAAAATATAAGTAAAAGGCAAAATTAAATTTAATAATAAGTTTGAATATAATATTAAATTTAATAATGAGTTTGAATATAATATTAAATTTAATAATGAGTTTGAATATAAAAGTGAATTTAATAATAAGCGGAATGTAATATTGAATTTAACAATGAATTTAATAATGAGATATAACTCAGTAGAATGATAAGAAAATGCATGAAAATGATAATTTAAATATGTATTATATGATTGTATATATATGTATGTATTAGCATACATATTTAATATAGAGTTAGAATTGTATAACAGTGTAGTAAATCATGGCGCCGAATAAAACTAGGCAAACAAATAAAAGAGCGAGGCAAGATCCGCCGATTAATGTAAATAGCAGTATAACAGATAATTCGGCTGTAGCAAATAATGCAATCCAGATACAGATGCCCGCAAATCAAGCGCAGCAAAATACATCGTTGCCAATTATGCAGATGTTGCCATCATTTGATGGACAAAAAGAAAATAATGTCAATTTCTTCATCATACAATTTAAGGAAATAGCGGAGTTAACATCATGGTCCGAACAAGAGAAAATCATAATTGTCAAATCAAGATTAAAGGGAAAGGCTCAACAATTTCTAGCAGAAAATATTGCTCTGCAAAAGGAAAAATCATATGAAAAATTCATGGAGTTATTAAAAAACAAATTTGAAAGGAAACAAACATTAGTGCAAAAACACAACAATTTTAACAATCTGAAACATTTACCAAATATGACAATTAAGGAGCTTGCACAAGAAATCGAAAACCAGGCGATAATTTTTCTAGAAGTAGATGAAACAATGGACGCAAATGTAAAAAAAATTACAGAGAAAATTAAACTCACCAAATTTTTACAGATAGTCAGAGAAGATTTAAGAACAGAAATAAAAAAAAATGATCCGAAAACTTTTGAGGAAGCAGTGAGAATAGCTGAAGTAATAGAATCCGCATTGGAGGAAGATAGTGATTGTATAAATAGTATTGAAATAGAAAATAAAATAATTGAGAATGTAGAAATAAATCATGTAAAAACTGAAAATAATGCAGAAAAGCCGCCACAGAAATTCTGTATAGCGTGCGGTCGCAACAATCACTGGATGTCAGAATGTTTTACGCTGCAAAAAGTACAAAATAATTTAAAAAGGGCATTCACAAATGAAAACAGCAGTCAAGAAACCACCAATTATCAACAAAGACCCACTAATCAAAATAATTATGCACACTATAGTAGAGCGAATTTCAGAAGAGGTAATTTCATAAATAACCGGGGAATACGACGGCGTGCAGGAAATAACAACAGACAATTTCAAAGTAATAACAGAAGATCATATCAGAATAATGGACCACATTATGAAAGCAATCATAGGCAATATCAGAATAATGAATATTTAAACTAAGAAAGGGACCTCGAAATAAAAGACATATAGAAAGTTATAAGGCATCAAATAAGGATTCGAGATCCCATAAAATTGCAAGCAAAATTAATAAGGATGCACAAAATTTAAATGAACATGTACTGAATTCAACATATGGACAGAGTGACGCATTGCCAATGATTAACATAAATTTAGAGAACATAAAAACAGTGGCTCTCATAGATAGTGGCGCAAGTGTCAGTTTATTATCAGATCAAATATTTCAAAAAATCAAAAATAAAATTAAAATTAACTATTTATCTAGACAAATAAAAATACAGACTATGACCAAAGAAAACATTCAATTTTCAAAATGTATCAGCTTTAGCTTTAAAATTGAAAACAAAAGATGCAAAAATACTTTTTTCATAACTAAACAATTAAATAACACCCCTTATGAAATTATTTTAGGATTTGATTTTCTCAAAAATCATCATGCCATAATTGACACAAATAAATTAATATTAAAGTTTGTCAAAGAATCCATATCTATACCATTTCAAGACAAAAATCAGAAAAAAGCACAGCAACCAGAAAATAATAATACAAGAGTTGAACATATTCAATGCTTAAATGCAAGCTTAGCGCATAAAATTAAATTACTCCCTCAAGAAACAAAATCAATAAAATTAAAATTAAATGAAAACTATTTTGAGGATAAGGAGGTATTGTTAAATATTACAAATTCATTAAAAGATTTACACGCTGAGCATTCTTTACATTATGTAAATAATAGAAAATTTATTTCTACTCTTTTAACAAACAAAACAGAAGAAGAGATTCATCTAAATAAAAATATGATATTTGGTACTGTAACACCGCAGTTTGAAATTTATGAAGAGAAACATGATACTGATAAAATTTTACAGATTAACAATATCGAAAGCTTAAATGATCCACAAAAAATGGACATTTCAGCTTTACGAAAAGCGGAATTAACACCGCAAGATTTTAAACTGGATCACTTACAAGAAAATGAAAAACACATATTGCTAAAATTACTGTTACAAAATTATGATGTATTTTCGAAATCATACAAAACGCTGGGAATGACAGAAGAAATAGTACCGGAATTTAATTTACTACACCAGTACCCAATACAGTGTAAACCTTATCCCTTGCCAAAAAGGTTAAAACCTGTACTAGAAGGTGAGATAAAACAATTGTGTGAAGCGGGAATAATTGAAAAGTCTAACAGTAACTACGCCTTCCCATGCATATTAATTAAGAAAAAAAGCAATTTTAATAATAGTCATACAGATAAAGTACAAAAGTATCGTTTAGCCGTAGATTACAGATTATTAAATCAGATTACTGAATTACTGCCCGTAAATATTGGTAAAATTAGCGACATTCTGCACAACATCGCAGGCCACAAATTGTACACGGTGATAGACTTAAAGTCCGCGTTTTTTCAAATAAAAATCAAACCTGAGGACAGTTTCCGATTAAATATCATAACAAATAATGGATCGTATAGACCTAATAGATTACCTTTTGGGGCAAAAAACTCATCAGCATATTTCTCATTACTAATGATGAAATGCTTAGGAGATTTAAAAGATCAGAAAATTGAATTTTATTTAGATGACATTGTAATTGCCGCAAATTCATTCGAGAAAATGATGGAGAAATTAAAAACGGTATTTTCGAGATTAGCTAAATTTGGTTTAACCATTGACCCTTCAAAATTACAAATGTGTAAAGAGAACATTAAATTTCTAGGATTTAAGATAAGTAAGGAAGGCATAACACCTTCAGATGATAATGTACAGAAAATAACGAAGTTCCCTGTGCCAACGACAGTAAAAAAAGTAAAATCATTTTTAGGTTTATGTAATTATTTTAGGCAGATCATACCAAATTTTTCTGAACTATGCAACCCATTAATTGAGTTAACAAAGAAAGATAAAAAATTTATATGGACGGAGAAATGCGAAGAAGCGTTTGTAACATTGCAAAACGCGATTTTATCGAAACCGGTAGTCAAGGCAGCTGATATGTCAAAGCCGTTCTTTTTGTCGACTGATTGTTCAAAAGTAGCCGCGTCAGGAATTTTACTTCAATCAGTGAACGGAAATTTTCATCCTATCGAGTATTATAGCAGGAAACTTTCAGACAGTGAAAAGAAATATCCGAGCATGAAGCTAGAATTGCTAGCAATTCACGACGCTATAATACATTTCAAAGATTTTTTATATGGTACGCATTTTACGGTATTTACTGATTCTAAAGCTTTAACTCACTACATACACTTAGAAAATCAAAATTCTGATTTAATCGCAAGATGGTTATTAAATTTACAACAATATTCTTTCGATATAAAATACATTAAAGGACAAGATAATCCCAGTGATTTTATGTCGCGACAAATTTTTTCTGAACAAACTAAGACTAAATTAATAAATAACATTATTGCTAATGACAGCGCGATAACAATAGCCAAAATTTTAGAAGAGCAAGCAAAAGATAGAGAGATAAAGAAAATTATTAACGGACTGAATGCAAAATTTAAACAGCCAAAATATGTAAATAAATACTATAGAGATGTAAATACAGGATTAATTATGATAAAGACTGCTAGAAATATCAGAAATCCTATGCAAAAGGACAGAATTCTAATACCTCACAGTCTAAAATTCGCAGTTATTGAGTTAGCTCATACACCACATTTTGGAGTTGAAAAAACCTATCAAATTCTGAATAGAAAGTATTACTGGAAAGGAGCATACAGTGATGTAAAGAATTTTTGCGCATCATGTGATGCATGTTTATGTTACAAAAATAAGGCTATAAGACCTATGCCATTACAACATGTGCCACGTCCATGTCAACAAAATCACACGGTGGCATTAGACATTGTAGGGAAGCTACCGAGAAGTAACGGACAGCACGAGTACATCATAACGATGATAGACCATTACTCGAGATTCCTGGAGGCAGTACCCGTGAGAAATATTACAACTGCGAGTGTATTACAGGTCCTAACGAATTGGATTTCACAAAATGGCGTTCCTATGTGGCTGCTGACCGATAATGCGAGGCAATTTAAAAGCGAGGAATTTAAAAAATTCGCAGAGCAACATGGTATAAAAATAAAATATACGTCTATTTACAAACCTAGCTCAAATGCAATTTTAGAAAGAAGCCACTTAGGAATAAAAAATTCTTTGGCAGCAATGGCTGACCAAACATTTAATTGGCACAAAGTCTTGCCATATGTAAAATTATTTCATAATGCAACACCCAGCGCAAATATAGACCACAGTCCCGCTATTTTGTTTCTTACCAGAGATTTGAAATTACCCGGAGAAAATAATCTGGAAATAGCGGACCCTGATGACAGTCCGAATTTAACTAAAACTGAATATGATAATGACGTCAGTGAAGCACTTACTTTAGCGGAAAAAATTAATAGATATACAAAACGAAAACAAATTCAAGCCCAAAGTCGCCAAGAAAAATTTTTTAAAAGAGTTAGACAGCAGAAATTATTAAAAGGACAAATTGTGTACTTAAAAAACCTAAGACCCACCACAGCATTACAAAAAAAATTTCAAGGACCATTTCGCATCGTAAAGGTGATTCGTAACAATAATTACGCTATCACACCTATGTACGATCCAAATAAAAAATGGATAGTTGTTCACGCGAATAAATTATATAAAGCAGAACCGCGTAAAAAGTATTTACAAAATAAACAAACACGGCGAACTGTTGACAGAAGTCAATCGCATGTAAACAAAGAATATAACGCCAATAATCATAATTATCAGAGTCCGAGACGTTATAATCTGAGGACACGCAAAAAATAGTATTCGAAAGCATTCTACAAGATGTGTAGCAGTCTATAATGATTTTTAAAGTAAATTAGATGGTATGATAAAATATATTAGTTTCCTACAATATTTTGAAATTAAATTGGAAAGCATTTTGAAATAATTTTGGTAGTCTACAGTAAATGTAAAAATTAAGTTGGAAGGTAGTCTACAAATAGATATTTTTGGTTAATGTAAAGAAAATGAATATAATTATAATAATAGAAAATTTATGTAGATAGAGCAACTTTCAAAATTAAGTGATAAATAAGTAAATAGACAACAAGTGTGTTACAAATAGCATAGTGCCACAATATGTGCAAAACATAGGGCAGCAAAAGTATATGGTTATTTTAGTATGTATTGTGTATTGTATATTATGTATGGTATATTGTGAAAACTGTAGTGTTGAGGAAAAGTGTGTAGTAGTGAAGACTTAGTGTGAGGATAGGCATGATAGTTATCCAAAATGCACGGTAGTCAACAAAATCGCAAAATTAAATAAAACTTCAAAAAAAATTGTCTGGAGGAAGGCAAGTCCAGCGGATAGGAATTTTTAAATCATGGATTTTTCTGCAACAACAGCAAAAAAAAAAAAAAAAGAACAGTAGGAAAGTTTATCAGCGGGTTGACTGGTTAGCAGTAATGTTGTCAATAAGTATCAACGTGTACAATAAAAGTATTAGCGCCAGCCCATTTTATTAAAATTATCAGCGTTTCATCAAGTAGCAGTACAGCAAAATTAAAAAGTTCTAGATTCCCGTCCCTTTTATGCAAGTAGATATTAAATAAATGAACGGACAATGATAAAAGATAAATAATTTATATGAAAATATAAGTAAAATAAATAAATTTAATCTTAGAAAATATAAGTAAAGTAAATAATTCAGTGGACGTAAAAAAAAAAAAAAAAAAAAAAAAAAGATATCTGAAGTATAAATAATATGTAATACAATGATGATTTCAGGAAATTAAAATGTTTGAGAACAAAATAAAAACGGAGACTCGGAAAATTTTGAAGTGAAAGAAAATAGTAAATAAATGTTTTTTCCCTTCCAAATAAAATAAAAATTAGTCTACATTATAAAAATGGACATTGTCAAATACTATGTAAGTGGGGATAAGAGCAGGGAGATTCGGACCTACGAACTCGTAGGGCAGTTATAAAATAAAATAAATATGAGGATAACATATTTGTAAAATTAATATGAGGATAAAATTTTTGTAAATATGAGGATTTTGTAAATATGAGTATAAAATAAAAATATAGGTAATAAATAAACATTTATGTATGGATACATTTTATGAATAGAGCAATAAATATCAGAAAAAATATGTAGAAGTGATAAATAATACATACAATACCCCTCAATGTTCTAAAATAAAATAAACTAAGGTGTTAGAAGAAAGAAGGAGAGAGATAATTAAATTTCACTTACTTGCAATTTGTCTTGCTTGAAAACGAAAGGTGGTAACAGTCAGTAGTGGGCATCAAAAATACAAGTCTTCCAATGATAGATGCTTAAGAGAAAGGTAGACATTCCAATGATAAAGATGTGTGGGATGGAATTATTCATGATATCTTTTCTTTTTTTTTTCCTTTTCTTGTACGGGTCTTGAAAAAATAGTATAACATAATTAATAAAATTCAAAATAAAGTCATGGAACATGGTAAATGCAAGTACAGGATATTCAAAATCAAAAAATTATTAATTAATAGTTTATAAAAAGCTGACAGAATAAAAGCAAAATCATAAATAAATAAATAAATAAAAGTGTGAAGTCAAAATAAACACTCACAGCTGATGTAAACAATGATTAGTAAATTAATAAATATATATGGCATAAATAGTTTATACAGACCTTTTACGAAAACACGCAATCTAAAAAACAAAATAAAAGTTAATTACATATATGGATTAATAAAACTTGAATGAGTAGGATTAATGGCCCAGCCTTCACAGTCAGCGTAACAGCTCCATATATGGCCATTGTACGGCGAAAGCTAGTCACCTTCAAAGTAAATATCCAGGCTAAAAATAAACATCGGAGAAAATCTCCCCTGCATAGTACGATAATAATACAAAAAATTTCTATTGTAAGCATACAATCAATGTATCAAAATTTAAAATTATAATTGCTGGCAATTATAGTTATTTAAAAATACCGGCCGGTATATAAAAATAAAATACATTTAGGAAAATGCAGAAATTGTATGTAAATGATAAATGATTAAGTATTAGTAAGAAATAAATGCATTAATGAAGCATCACTGGAAATAAAAAGAAATAACAGATAAAATTAAATATAAAATAATTATATTGAAATAAATAAATATGTAAAGTTATGCTGAAACGGGAACATAAAGTCAGTTGTATCAATAACATAACAAAAGCATGGTATATTCATAATACTACACATAAAATAATATATCACGCGTTGTTGCAACAAGGGATAAATAAATCCAATAAATTAGAGGTACATGAAATCAAAATAATAATTCAACAGTCAGATCTGTGTTAAGGTCATAAGATAAAATATATATATATGTTAAATTAAATAGAATTAATAACAACATATGTAAAATAAATATATAATATGATACACATAAAATATAACTGTAAGTAAATTCCTTAAAAGGATACACGTAAAAATCCCACGTCAATGTTAGCTCGTACATTCACCACCGGACAGTCTAAAAGCCCGCGCTTGAGAAGAGGATACCGCCAAACTTGCACGATAACGATTAAATCTTTAGCGATACATGCAAAAGGCAGTTAAAATCCCTTTTACGTAAGTTTGCGCTCTGCAAACAATGAAGACACTCATTCAAGGCTCGCCGTGGGGGTCAACAGATTCGCAGTTGCCATAGAAACGCGTTGAGAGGAACAGAGGAAAGCTACGGGTCAAGCGAATTTTTTCTTTTCTCCCTTCCTCCCGTTGTTACACACGAAAGGGCAGTCGAAGAGGAAATGCTCGTGCGTATTGTGAGATGCACAATATTTTGAAGAGCAAAATGAGTACATTGATATATATTGATGATATATTTGATATTTTAAAGGCCGAGATGTAATATGATATAAATATGGTGTTCAAAAGAGTCATGATTTATACACACAAAAATATATAATATGTTATTCATTATAACAAATAAGAAATATATACAGTTAAAAAATTGTCGAAAAATTATTTACGTCTGTGAAAATGAGAAATCAAGGTAATGAATTGTGTATAGTTTAATGTAATGTTGTGAACTTGTATATAAATAGAAATGCAAATAACAATTATGATAGTCTTCATTTGAAGTGTACAATAGACTGTACTAAGCAACATAATGAAAATATAAATATTGAAGTACCGGAACATTGAAAATTAAGTCACAGGATGGTGACTCATTCTTCCGTGCTCATGATAATTCCATGTGACAATAAGGTGTCTTCCGTGCTCATGATAATTCCATGTGACAATAAGGTGTCTTCCGTGCTCATGATAATTCCATGTGACAATAAGGTGTCTTCCGTGCTCGTGATAATTCCATGTGACAATATAGTGTGCCTTCCGAACAGTAATAATTTCTTCATGTGCAGCAGTATATGTGTTACCAAGTACGATATGAGGTATCTTCCGAACAGCGAGTTCCTTCATTTTAGTGACATGTCGGTTGTAATGCACCGATATATGTATGTCAATGTTACAATATAGTGTGTCTTACATGCGGTGATCTGCATTTCTATGACAGATATATGTGCAGTGGATAAAAGCAACATTTCCACAGTGGCCGCAATGTGTACACATATGTGTTCAGTGCGATGTTTACCATGTGCTGAAATTTTCTCTCTGCAAGGGGGGATATCATGTAACACAATATTTGTATTACATGTTTCCACCCAATTACAAATGCCAACCTAGCCATTTTCCAATTCCAATTGCGGATGCCAACCTAGCTAATGAGCTATTTAAATGCTGCGGAGGGAGCCAATGGCAATACAAACATAAATAAGCAGCGCATCCCCTTCTTCACTTCAACGAATCAACAACGACACTACAATGTGAAAAGAAAAAGGTTTGAGAGAATGTTCTAGAACTTTCCAGGAGATGCAATTTTTGCGACAGCGTCCTAGACGCACCTGAAGTTTCTCAGTCGACTTAAAAACTTTCGAACGAGTCAGCATCATGTTTTCTTGGGTTTGTGAAAAGTGTATATAGAACGTGAGCAACAAAATGGTAGCGAGTACAGTTAGATGTGTAACGGTGTTCCTACATCATTGAAATAGCACGAATATGCACGTAACACAAAGAGAAAAGGTAACCAACTTTCAATTGTCACTATTAGCACGGAAGGCACACCTTTTACAATTATTAAATTAATAGACTACCAGTTCGTATGAGTAGACCATATGAACGAGTTCGTAATATTGAACTGTAAGAACTATTCTTTATCGATTGTTTAAAGGAAACTGTTTTTAAGAAATTTAAGTCAACGTTATTATGTGTGTAAATATATATATATATTAATGTAATATTGTTAGTATTATGTGTCTTTTAATAATTGATTTAATTATAGCATAGTTACTCCAGATACAATAGATATCTATTAAGTAAAATATTAAAATAAATTGAGCAATTAAGCATGTGTATTTCTTTATGTTTTGTGTGTTCGTAGTCCGAGCTTGAGAACCGGGAGCTTACATGCTCCACCCTTAGTGGCGGCATCATAGGTAAGTCCTATACAGGTAATTTTTGATAAGGACTATTTTACCTTATGACAGCTACAATTCATAAACTCTATGCTTAAAACGAAAAAAATCGTCCTTCTGTTTATAAAATCAATTAATAGTTCATTCATATCAGCCATGCAGACTCCATGGACTGAATTATTTTGTGTTAAAGAAATACAGTAATTCTAATATACAACTCATTCTACATATTTTGCTGTTTACATTTTACATAGGTGAAAAATAGGCTTAATTGTACAAATAATCAAATTTGAATGAGAGTTTAAACTCATATATTGTCATTGTGTTGTTTTAGTATGTAGATACACAGAATTTAAGCAAAAATAAAGTAGTTTTAGGACGGATACAACACTCAATATGAATTAAAAAGAACTTTAAAAAATCACGATTTTGAAACTAGATGGATGCCATATATCATTTTGAAGTGGGTCATGTGATCGTTTCATATCATGGTCACGTGATCGTTCCATATAAGATGTGCAATTATTATTTAAATTTTTATTTAAAAAGCTACTGAATATATTTCGCTGAATTTTTTTTATATATTTTATGGAACAATTTGACTATTATCTAAAATTTTCGAAGCAATTTGTGAATTTTAAATCCGCTTAAAAAATGTTTGAAAAATTAGGTCCCATAGGGCTCAATGTATTTCATTTTTTCAACCCGGGTTCAATCCAAAACTAATTGTGTGATATTATTCATTTATATTCCCATAGGTCCTACAGACCGTCTGAACAACATACTAAAATTTCATTCTAGTAAGTTATTTTTACGGCAGTTATCGTGCTAACGGACAGACAGACAGACAGACAGACAGAATGAACAAAGTCATAAACACTTTTCAACTTTGTTGTAAAGTGTTAAAAACACGCCTGGCTCTCTCTGTAAAAGCAGCATTTCATTCATAACATTTTCCCATTCATTTCATTCATCACAATACTAAAATAATTTATTTTATTTAAAAACTTAAGACCATGGAGCTACAAGTAATTAAACTCTATACTTAAGACTTCATCACAAAAAATCGTCCTTCTCTCTGTAAAATCAATGAATATTTCATTCATATCAGTTATGCAGACTCCATGAGCTAAATAATTTTGCGTTAAAGGAATACAGCAATTCTTATGCAACTCATCCTACATATTTTGCTGTTAACATTTTACATAAATGAAAAATAGGCTTCGTTGTAGGAATAATCAAATTTGGATGATCATTTAAACTCAAATATATTGTAATTGCGTTGTTTCAGTATGTAGATGCACAGAATTTAAGCAAAAATAAAGCGGTTTTAGGACGAATACAACACTCAATATGAATTAAAAAGAACTTTAAAAATCACGATTTTGAGACAAGATGGATGCCATATTTCATTTTGAAATGGCTCACGTGATCTTTTCATATCATGGTCACGTGATAGCTTCATATAAGAGGTGTAATTATTATTTTAATTTTTATTTAAAAAACTACTGAATATATTTTGCTGAAATTTTTTTTATATATTTTATGGAATAATTTAAATATTACCTAAAATTTTCGAAGCAATTTGTGAATTTTAAATCCGCTTAAAAAACGTTTGAAAAATTAGGTCCCATAGGGTTCAATGTATTTCATTTTTCAACCCGGGTTCAATCCAAAACTAATTGGGTGATACTATTCATTTATATTCCCATAGGTCTTACAGACCGTCTGAACAAAATACTAACATTTCATTTTGATTGAGTCATTTTTACGTCAGTTATCGTGCTAACGGACAGACAGACAGACAGACAGACAGACAGACAGAATGAACAAAGTCATAAACACTTTTCAACTTTGTTGTAAAGTGTTAATAAATGGATATTTTGGCCACCTTAACTTGTCTTAATTGCCTCTATCTTTTGGAATTAATTGAAGTTAAATTATATTTTTATTACAGCTGCTTTTGAGGATAAATCTGTATATAAAATCTAGCCACTTAATGATCTCTTGTTTTGAGTATTAGACCAAGGCCAATTACACTTTGAATGATGTCTTTATATTAATTAATGATGAGCAATCCTACTTAGTCCATATACTCCCCTTTTTTTACGTATCAGGAGTATAACGACCAATACTCTTCCTGGTACCCACAAGGAGAAATCTAGTGAAAGTGGCTGTGATCTTACATCGCAGTTTTTCGATATCAGTCGATTCGAACGAATTTGATGCGTTCTGTAACGGTTCTATGCATTTGATGCGTTCTATATGGTTCCATGATATAAATCCCCAACGATAAAGCAGAAAAAATAATAATAAAATAAACAAGAAAGATCAATCATGCTTAAACCATTGATTATGAAACACTTTCCAACTTCAATGCAATTTTATTTAAAAAAGTCTAAAATGCAATACATTCCTCGGTAATATTTTAAAACTTATCACAATACTACATTAATTTATTATATTTGTAAAAATTAAACCTTCATTGAAAAAAATGAACTTCATTCAAATGACGGCATGGATATATAAATTGCCTGGTTTAAATATCTCTAAAATGCGATACATTCCACGGTAATATTTTTAAAACTGTCATAATACTACGATAATTCATTATATTTGAAAACTTTATCGAAAACAACTGAACTTAATTCAAATGACTTCTTAGAAAAAATAACACGCCTGGATCTCTCTATAAAAACAGCATTTCATTCGTAACTTTCTCCCATTCATTTCATTCATCACAATACTATAATAATTTATTTTATTTACACATTAAGACCATGGAGCTACAAGTAATTAAACTCTATGCTTAAAACTTCATCGAAAAAAATCGTCCTTCTCTTTATAAAATCAATAAATATTTCATTCATATCAGCCATGCAGACTCCATGGGCTAAATTATTTTGTGTTAAAGAAATACATCAATTCTAATACAACTCATTCCACATATTTTGCTGTTTACATTTTACATAAGTGAAAAATAGGCTTCGTTGTAGAAATAATCAAATTTGGATAATCATTTAAACTCAAATATATTGTATTTACGTTGTTTCAGTATGTAGATCCATAGAATTTAAGCAAAAATAAAGTAGTTTTAGGACGGATACAATACTAAATATGAATTAAAAAGAACTTAAAAAATCACGATTTTGAAACAAGATGGATGCCATATATCATTTTGAAGTGGGTCATGTGATCTTTTCATATCATGGTCACGTGATCGTTTCATATAAGAGGTGTAATTATTATTTTAATTTTTATTTAAAAAACTACTGAATATATTTCGCTGAATTTGTTTTTAATATATTTTTTGGAACAATTCGAATATTACCTAAAATTTTCGAAGCAATTTGTGAATTTTAAATCCGCTTAAAAAATGTTTGAAAAATTAGGTCCCATAGGGCTCAATGTATTTAATTTTTTCAATCCGGGTTCAATCCAAAACTAATTGGGTGATATTATTCATTTATATTCCCATAGGTTCTACAGACCGTCTGAACAACATACTAAAATTTCATTTTGATTAAGTCAGTTTTACGGCAGTTATCGTGCTAACGGACAGACAGACAGACAGACAGACAGAATGAACAAAGTCATAAACACTTTTCAACTTCGTTGTAAAGTGTTAAAAACGGTGTGGGGGGGGGATTATAAATTTTTAAAATAATAAAGGGGCTTTTGCCGCACCCTGTAGTTTCCCAATGCTGCATGCGGAAAGTATGTATGGGGTATGTATGAATGTTGTGATGGGATGGAAAATTCGAATTGGAGTTTTTGATGCAAAAGCACATTTTAAGCATTCCAGAACTCGAATCGAACGTTTTTACTGTGATATCTGTGTGCCTAGACTCGATATCTTACGAACGAATCAAGCGATTCGAATTCAATCTGGCACAATTATTACAATCAGTGAACACTGGAACCCTATTCATTTTAAACGCAATCGAATGTTCGGAATCACAATTTTCCCTTCAATTTTCGAATGATTTTTTTAAAAACTCACTAAAAATCAGAACGTTCACTGATGATAAATTAATAATCGCTTCAGATGTATTTTGTCATTGGAAAACGGATGATGCAAACGTTAGAACTCTAGTACCAACCGTTCTCGAGATATTGCATGTAACATTTACAAATAAATCTAAAAAAAAAATACATAAAATGAAAAAACTAATTAGTATCATCCAATATGTTTACTTTTAATATGCAATATTTTGCGACAAATCTGGCAACACGATTCTTATGGATCAGGTTTATTTCTTTCTTCTCCGTGAAAGAATTAAAACCATTGCATTGTGTAGAGAACGTCATGAGCTGTCCACATCAGATTCTTTTAATCTGTAACATCAATAAACGTGTTGATTACCGACGAGATTGAATTATAAGAAGGCTCTAATTTGTTACTATTTTTGTATAGTATCGATATTTTTAAAATGTAAAGAAAGTCCTATGTGTTATACACATTCAGCCTTCACTTAACTGAGCATGCATATTTTTGTAATAGTTTTATTTTGTGACGCTCATGAATTCGTCCATAGTCATTTATAGATCACCTCATCGTCATAGATCACCTCATCATGATAGATCACTTCATCATCATAGATCAATCACCTCCCTACAAGCGCTGTATCAGTATGTCAAAGTACCCAATGCAACTCTGAGGTACAGTGCCTAGAGTACCTTCTAAGAATATTTTAATAATACTTTCGATAAAACAATACTTTCTCTATGAGAAAATAGTATATGAGAAAATGGAAATTAAATATGCTCACTGTCAAATGAATAAAAGCATTGTAAGCCACTTTTAGCCAGAAATTAGAAGGCGTATAGTTTAGGAGTGATCACGTGATATTATTTATTTTTCTTTCCCACTCGAAAGAGTCAAGCCGTATTCATGAAGGGTCAGGGCCCGACTTTGCCTAACTGGAGCCCAGGACAGACATTCCTCCGGGGCCCCCCTTCACCTCTTGATATATATATGTTACGGTCAATGAGATTAATCGGTTATTATTAATAATAACCGGTTATTATTAATACTAACCAAATAAACCGGTTAAAGTGAATAATTTATGAAAATTTATCACATGAACCGGTTGTTATTAATAATTATCAATGAAGTTTGGTCAATGTAATAATATTCAACACGTTTAACTTGAGATTTCCATTTATTGTATTTGTAATGTAATTTGTTTGCAATTTTTTGTCGCCTTAAGATGGTTGTGTGTAATGTAATTTGGTTGTCGTAATAAATAATGAATGCATCTTATAAATAACAGTAATCATTATTATAAAACATTTTTTACATTGACCAAATTTCATTCCTAACTAAACTGTTGATGTGTGTAATTTCATATACTTCCTATCGCATGGCATAAAATTTACGTTAGACTTGGGGTTTCCTTAAATTATGTTTAATTAACCACAATGACCAAACTTCATTGGTAATTATTAATATTTATCGGTAAATGTGGTTAATATGCAATATTTATCACCTTTGCCAAAAGACATGGTTATTATTAATAATAGCCGGTTATTATTAATACTAACCGGATTTTTTAATTTAAACCGTAACATATATATGAGATGAACAGAAATATTTTTTCAAAAACGTCATTGCATTCTGGAAAAAGGTAAACAAAATGAAGTTACATTTCAGTGGAATTTAAATTATTAGCAGCTTTCCTATCAAGGCCAAGATGTCAACTTGCTAAATTAATGCAGTAATCCCCATATATCCCAAAAATGAATCTTTTCGCGGGGCAAACCTATTCCGATGGCATCGTTAATTTTTTGATGTAGCAATTGTTTAATGGATCCCCTCTGACATAGAGGTCCCTGATTACTTTCTGATGACACTTATGCTGATTACTTATGCTGATTACTTTCTCTACATACATAGTGTATTCCAACGGGATCGAAAATTCGAATTCGAATTTTCGACGATAGAGAACGTTTCAAGCATACCTGAACTCAAATCGAACATTTTCGAGGTAATTTCTGTAGGTGTATGTGTGCCTGTTCTTCCGTAAATCTATGGATGCGATATCTCACGAACGAATGGAACGTTTCGAAAATAATTCGGTGCGATTATTGGAATCAGTGAATACTGGAAGCCTATTGTTTTAAACTCTACCAAAGACCCCACGCAAATGAATTTTGTAGGGGGCTCACAATTTGTATCAGCGATATAAGGTATTTGTAACACCTCTAGCGCTGTCCCTATACTTTATGGATAGGCCGTAACGTCCCACACGACTAAACAATATACCAGGAGTTAAAAAAATCTGATGTGGGCAGCACATGACTTTCCCTGCAGACTCAAATTCATTTTTTTCTTTATTTCTTTAATCATTCATTAAATTGAGTTTAATTGCACAAAATAACACTAAATTTTCATTTTTAATTCAATTTCTGTTTTTATTTGGTAATTGGACATTTTCCCAAAAAGCGGAATAACTAAATGCGAAAAATCTCAAATTTCTCGAGAACGGTTAGTCCTAGAGTAATAGAGTTGTTCTTATTCTTTTCCTCATCAAAAATTACGTATAAAACAAGCATTTAATTAATATATTTGAACATACGTAGCTTTTTTTTTTTTTAGATTTTTGCGATTTTTGCGGACCATTTCGTAAAAAAAGGCAAGTTGCTCTTTTCCGAATTGTACCAAAATCTAATCGGCACCAGAGTATCCCATAAGTAACTTATCTACCAAATTTTGTGAAACTTAGTCAATTAGTATTTTAGCTAGGGCGGATACATGAAATTTTTGCAGGCCATTTCGTAAGAAAAGGCAGGTTGTTCTTTTCCGAATCGTGCCAAAATCGAATCAGCACCAAAGTATCTTACAAGTAACATATCTACCAAATTTTGTGAAATTTGATCAATTAGTATTTTAGCTAGAGTGGATATATGAAATTTTTACGGACCATTTCGCAAAAAAAGGCGGATTCTGTTTCAACGAATCCTAACAAAAACTAATCACCACCAGGGTCTCACCCAAGTGACTTACCTACCAAATTTTATGAAATTCGGTACATTAGTTTTTTAGTTAAAGTGGATACATACATTGTACAGACAGATAGACAGACACACACACAGACGTTACGTTAAAAATAGTTTTTTCGTATTCTAGAGGTCTCTAAACGTGTAGATCCGTTGAAAACTCGAGTTGCGATTTTCGGTACGATTCCAATACTTTCCCTATACATTACCATGTATTGCAGGGAAAGTAAAAGTTTTTGAAACACTGATCTAGAGACAGAAAAATAATTTGAGCCAGGTAATGTCATATGCTGCAACAACAGATTTTTTTTGTTCAATATGACCCCATGCTCCCTGCTGTCATCGGCCCCGGGTATAGCTTTTAAACTACTTCATGATATAAAAACTCACTTCCATCAAACCCTAAGTTTACTCTTTCTAGACCCGCAACTTCATTTGTTACCCCAATAGATCTGATTACGCCAAAGTATCACCCCAGCTTTCTTAGATTCTGGAGCTTCTCGAGCGCTTTCCAAATCGATCCCACCCACCTCCCAGCACATTCCACCCCGATATCTTCAGATATAAACGCCAATTAAAGCCCATAATGCTATTTACAAATATTTCACCACTTAGAATAACGTCTAATTCCTTTCGACTGCCAGGCTTCGTCCCAAGACTTGATAAGGACAAGACGTTGCCAAACCCCTCTTATCTAACGCTGAAAGTTGCAAAGCATATGCTGGTTTTGCATCCGGAGGCCTTTCTTTAGATATTTATCTCTTCACTCTGATAAAAATATTCCCGATTTTAGGGTCTTGTTTCGGGGCATAGTCCGGAAAAGATTGTGACTAGTTTGGCATCGGGGTAAGAGAGCAAATTGTTGCACTTCCGTTGTTTTGGAACTTCGATATGACTTTTAGAACGCGAAAGGTGCTGCTGCACTACATCGTGCCTGTTGTAATTTCATACCGATAGGCATTGGTGCCCATGGGAAAGGGCAAGGGGGCAGTTGCATTTCCCTGGATTTTCAAAGACGGACATCAGGCAAGTTGATGTTGGGCGTCTTATCCTTGAATTTTCGCCGTTTCCCCCTATGGCAACGCGAAGGGCTGTAGTAAGGCTCCTAAATATACAGGCTGGCGCAGCAGTGGCCATCTTAAGTCCCAGTTGAAGCGATGGTTGTACATATGTCGAAAAGAGGGTAACTTTCTTGTCCTTTTTCCGGGATCTCGATAATATCAAAACGTTCTTGAATGATGGGTACAATTTTTTGAAAACAGAAGCACCTATTTTACAGCTAAATTGCGTATAAAATATCAACCCTGTAACATGCGCGCGCCATTGAAATAGCAGGGGGCAGGCGATAACTGACTGGACAGGCATCAAAATGGCGGTTGCGTCAGCCTGTATATATAGGAGGCTGTATATATAGGAAAAAATAAGCTAATTACAAAGTTGTAAACATGGAGTTAGAAAGAAGGAGATAAAACTCCTACGGATGAAACGCTTGAAAATGCCATAATGCTTTGAGAATTATGTCTAGGTGCCCCTAGCATTAGTAAAGTAACCGCTATTGTTAGTTGGAACAACAGAAAGGCGTCTTATTGAGTATTTTTGATTATTTTTAAATTAAGGGTTCCCTCGTGAGTATAATTAATCAGTATTTTTTCATTGTTGTAGGATAGAGTACAGAATATAGGGAGATAAAAATAAATTGATAGGTAAAATAATTTTGAATATGTAGGAATATTCTTTAATGTTTCAGCTCTACTTTGGATTGTGGTAAGAATCTATTTTTACAAAACTGACAGTTTAAATAAATATCTTAAGCCTTTCGTCATAGTAGTGCATACAATGCACGACTACTTATCTTACCCCAGCGCCACCTGAATTACTGTCTCAGACAATATTGGCATTTTCTCAATATGAAGTTTTAATCCCTTGATTTTACCTCCGTGGTTGCAAAGCATTGTTTAATGAGTAAAAATACCCGATAAAACTGTGAGAGAAGACATTTATTTGGCACAATAGGGCTGTTGACGAATGGCTGTCCTCTTGAAGAATGCTAAAATAAGCAACACTTACAAGCACAGCAATCTAATGAACAGCTAGTTCAAAATGCCCTCCATTAGCACATTTGAATTCGAGAAACAATATAACCGCGCAATTTGACAATTATTGCAGGTATCACCGTATTATAGGTTGCAGAGTCCACTACAGCAATAACAGCTTTCAATTCCGTCCCAGTAGCTCAGCGGTAGAGCGTCGGCTGGAAAGTTCGAAAATCCAGGGTTCCATTACCGTTTGGGACAGCAAGGTTATATTATATACAATGGCGCCCGAGCAAATAAACCCTATAGGTTAGTACAAAATGTCAGGGGTCTGAAAGTGACCCTAGTACTATTAGAACGGATTCAGTAGAGCGCCGAATTCAAATCAGAAGAACAACGACCACGAAGAAAGCTAATCAGGAGGATAAAAATAACAGCAGGCGGCTAAAATTAACAGGTAAAAATAACAGGAGGTGGTAAGCCAGATTGTCAGCTGCACACCAATCTGACACTAGAGGGTAGAGAATGCAGAGTCCAATTCCACAATAAGAGCTTACAGTTCGGTCCCAGTAGCTCAACGGCAGAGCATCAGCTGGCCAGCACGAAGATCCGTGGTTCGATTCTCTGTTGGGACAGCAAGGTTCTTTACAAAGTCTTGGCGATCCGACATTTTAAGATATTTATTGCCTTCCGTGTACGCATTTCGTCCTTTTCTAATGCCAATTTCTACACATTACATAATGTTCTACAATTTTGTGATTGGCTTAATTTGTCTATCTCCCTTTGTTGCCGAGTACGTTATGGTAACTTTTTAAATTCTCCGCTAGGAGCGCTTACATCACTCTTATTCGATGGGTCACTTTACTGCATGGGGCAGAGTTCTCTTCGACGACAAGAGCTTGCAATCCTGTTCCAGTAGCTCAAAGGTAGAGCGTAGGCTAGCCAGTAAGAAGATACGTGGTTCGATTCTCGGTTGGGGCAGTATAAGGTTCTTTACAATGGTCACTCAGTGGCCGAGTTCGTTATCCTAACTTTTAAATTTTCCGCTAGGGGCGCTGTAATCACATTGATGAAATCAGGCATGCTATAGATAGATCTGTAGCGATTGAGCGTCGCCAGGACCGAACTCGGGACCTAGTGCTTACAAGACCGGCATTATACGTTTAGAGCAAAAGCTAGCTCCCACTCCGAACTTATAATTCGGGTACACATCTTTGATCCGATGTCCTTGCCAGGAGCAGAGTCGGCTTGCTGTCACAGATCTAACATCTAACCCTGCTTTAAATTAAGGACTGATTTTAATTGCAGCTTTGGAGAATATAAAATGGGTATCATATTGACAGATTATAAGCGAAATATAAACTTTTTCAAATATAGTTCTGCATGAACAGTAATTCAAAATTATAAATTTTTCTAAAGAATTCGAAAACTACTTCATCATTTTCCCCGCACGTTGCATTTGTTTGCTCTATAAATCCCTGTGTATAATATCTTAAAAAATTAATAGTCTTTCTTTCCTTTATTTCTAAATGCCCTGCTGCTAGAACTCTCATAGTTTAGACGCTTTACAATCAAAGGCGCCATTGTCAAAGAACTCTTAAAGATCAAACACTCTGGCAGCAAACACTTTGGCTGTTTGCAGAAAAAAACTCATTCTATTGCATATAAATTTACCCAGTACGAAGTAAGAATTGGCCGTTGTTCCTCGGCTATTAAATGGCCGCCTTTGTTCAATATGTTTGTGTTTCGTAGTTCGAAGCGTTCTTTATGGGTAGAGATATTTTATATATGTTCGACAAAGAACTGCCTTCGAAGGTTATTGTTCGCAGACAAGGATGTGAAATAAGTGTTCTACAGAACTGTGGGGTCTCCTTTCAAGCGGATTCTTGAGACCTTATTCATTGCACTTACGATAAAAAAAATAAATTATGAGACAAAATGAACTTATTGGTGGTAAAAATTTTGGCTTACTATTATTTTTGCGAAATTTCTCTCTCGTTAAAACGTCTATTTCTCAGGATGGGTTATAGATAGAGCTTAGATAATGATTGATGTGGATTCAGCAGCGAATTCCGAAGGGGGTAAAAGGGATCACGAAGGAGTTACACTTCCGGTTTGGGAGATGTCATTTTCGATTCAAAAATGTGCATTTTCCTTGAAACATCTATTTCTCGGGATCTGCTATAGATATAGATTAGATGATGGCTGATATGGATTCAACATTGAATTCCAGGGAAGAATAATGGGGGAGGGGTTCCACTTCTTCTTCGACTTCCGGTTCAAAAAATATTCTTCAAACATCTATTTCTCAAAATTGTCTATAATAGATAGTGCTTAGATGATGTGAATTTAGTATTGAATTCCAAAGAAAATAAGGATTTCCATTTCCAGTTCTGGAGGTGTCCCGTCTGGTTTTTGTAAAAATTCGCATGAATGTACGAAAGAAATATGCAAAAAAGAATAAAAATGTTTAATGGGTCCGTCAAAAATAAGACGATTTGTATCTTCCCGTTGCTCGATTTGTTCTCACTATTTCCTGCATATGAAGGTTCCTGTATAAAGTCATTGTAATGTTGTCTTTTCTATGCAGAAATTACCTTCAAATAGTTGCATTAGCTAGTTGTAACCCTTCAAAATTTGGTTAATTGAACACGCGATACACCAAAATTCCAATAATTTATGTTATATTTCTAAAAATTACACCTATTTCTAATTTTCAAATAATGTATCTGCACATACAAATTTCAGAGTTCCTTAGTTTTTGTGTTGTCATCTACACACACACACACACATAGACACACACACAGAAAAAGAGAGAGAGAGGCATAGTTTCAAACGTGTTTGAAGTGTATTTATTTTTTTATCCGACAAAATCTCGAATTCAAACATTTTCAGAGAACAATTCTTCCATACTCGCAAAACCCGACTATAATAGGGGGCGTTCATAAAATCAGAACAGTTCACGGGTGTGGAAATCTGCAATGTGAAACTGATTTCAGTTGGGTTCAGTGGATATGAATTGCTCGTTGCAGCCTCAAATAGCATGGGCTAAATTTTAAGACAATTTAACGCAATCAATTCCTATGTGGCATGGACAAAATTGGTTCTCCTAAGATTTCGCTAAATTGCGGCACATAGCAAGTTTCCTTGCTATCAATATAGATATCGGCTATTCCTTTCCTGATGAGCGTAGAATAGGCGTGGCGCGAAACTGGTCCGTGGATGCTGTTATCTGCAATGGGAGGAGTGGGATGCAAACAATATTTTCCCCGTGAAATAGTAAAAAGTTAATGATTGTATTTTTTAATATCTTTTGATTTTACTATTGAACACTATGGAACATAATTTAAGAAACGCTGGCATCGACGAATTCAGATTTCAGACCACTTCGTGTGTGTGTGTGGGGGGGGGGGGGGGGGGGGGGGTCATCATATTTTGCGTTCTCATGATATATAGATGACATCCCATTGATGTCACATAATTTCACATGCTCTTTGGAATTACGATTGTGTTTTAACTCATTATTTTAATTTATACAAATTCAATAAATAAAAAGATTCCTTTAAAAAATACTCATTTTAAGGTAAATTAAAAAAACAAATTCATATATTTTAAATTATATTTTTATGGTTTCTATACTTTTACTTTTATCACAAGAGCGAGGCCGATTATATATGGGCTAAAACTGAGGAACCTTGTACGGGCGCGCTAAATATGTGGGTCCTTAAGTCCTTCCAAGAGGTTGGTCATAGGAGAAGGACGATACAGTCCCTGTGGATGCCCAAGGTTAAATAAGATATTCTACGGACCTTGGTGGATGCCGGCACCTGGGTTCCGGTCTAAAGTAAATGGCACTTCCCGACAGTCCAAACATATACCTCACACCTTGTGGTAGGACGGACAGTCTGGGTCGAAGAAAAAACCTTAATCCAGCACTGCCTGCTTTTGACATCAGTACGGGTGACATGGTAGATAAATAAGGTTTATTGATACAACGTATCAATTTACCTTGACAGAAGAGTACCTAATACATATAATCATTGTCTAACGTGTTTTTGTTTTTCCAGCTAGAAACTCCACTGTGATCTAGAAGACTGAATCTTTGTATCGACAATAGAACCTAAAGGAGCCAAATTTTCAACACTCCCCCCCCCCCCCCACACACACACACACCCGGCGAAGAAAAGGAGGCTTTCGAAAAGTATTTTCAGATCCTCCAGAATCTCCTCCCCCCGATGATCTAGAAAGCTGAATTTTTGCAGACATCTTCAGTACAGAATCGAATGGAACCGAATAAAATGGGAGACAAAAAGTATTTTCAGACACTCAAGAAACCCTCAATTGACCTAGAATAGTGAATGTTTGCGCACTTATAGCATCCACCACAAGACAGAACAGAACAAAAGCAATTTTCAATTTAGTTCGACGCTAAGCGCCATGCATTGGTTACAAATTAGTTTTTTTATTGTGTCAGTTTTCCGTTTTTGACTGGGCTAGATTTTAATATATTCTTTTCAAAATTTGACTGTGAAATATATGATAAAAATTTATAAAAATAAATCTGATAAAAAATTCTGTAAGTCGAATTTTTTTTAACCATTTCAGCATTTTTATATTTCTATTTTTTATTTTCTAGAAATACAGACAAAAAACTGGGCTATCTCAAAGATATTTTTCACTCAGGGCAAAGCATGGCCTCCCTTCTAAAAAAGTTAGAGACGATGCCAATCTAACATAGACTATCAATATGTTCAACAATGGCCAAAATAGACTATATAGAAATATGCCAAAAATATCCAACATTCTGTCTCCTTATACACATTTTCTTTTTTACTTTCCTTATATACATAATGTATAAGGAAAGAATTGTGACGAGGTCGAAAATTCGAATTCGAGTTTTCGACGGGAGAGCACGTTTCAAGCATCCTTGATCACGAATCAAACATTTTTGAGGTGATGTCTGTGTGTGTGTGTGTCAGTGAGTCTGTGGAGACGATATCTCACGAACGAATGGAGCAATTCGAATGAAATTTGGTACAAAAATTACAATCTGTGAATACTGGAAGCTTATTGTTTTTAAACGCAATCGAATGTTCAGAACCCCCTAAATTTTCGAGTGAAATTTTGAAAAAATCATCAAAAAATCAAAACCTTTAATAAAGTTACGCAAATAGACATTTCTTATGTAATTTTTCCCTAGAACGATTAACATACACTTTAGAATGCTAGCATGAACCCTTCTCGAGATATTGAACATTTTTCAAATAAATTTATCAAAAAATCCCATAAATAAAAAAAAAATATTAACTGTTGAGAAACATGTTCACTTTTCATATGTAATATCATACGATACATTTGGTGACATCATTCTCGTGGATCTAGCTCGTTCCATTCATGAGAAAAGATACTTTGAGTAATACTTTTGTATTTGAACGTCAATAGTCATTTATGTGCTATAAGAATAATTTATTTCTCCGTGCATACCGCTTGGCGAGATTTTGGCGACAAATTTGGCGGAATGTCGCCAACTTGGCGACTTTTTTAAATGTTGCCACATTAACGAGAATCTCAGTTAATGGATAAAAATGACGCTAAATCAATGAAAATGACGACTAATTGAATAAAATTCAATATCTTGGAAATAATTTAAGTATCGACTGTAAGAATAACCTATTTTTTTTTTCTTTTACAGTAAAAGTAGTAAATTCATTGCATTATATAAGGAAAGTCATGTGCTGGCCACATCAGATTTTTTTTTTAAATGCCAGTATTTTTAGGTTTCCAAAATATCACAATCAAAATTCTTAATACTACTTCTATTTCAAAATAATGAACACGGAAAAAAAAAATTCACTTAAAAAAAATATGTTTACTTCTTTAGATTATACGAAATAAGTGCTAGTATTATTTTCCAAATATCAGTTTACACTCTTTGAATCAATTTCAACACCCACAATTTTTAGTTCAAATAATTAAAGACCAAAAAAAAAAAATGTCTTCTATCACTTAACACAGCATAAAAATTCACATGTCAATTGTAAATTAATGATATTGAATTTGGCGTCAATTCAATAATATTGATATCGTCGAATTTGGCGTCCGTTTGTATCTCCCCAGGGCTTTGAGCAATCCCTACAACGAATAATTCACTTAATGCAGTAAAAATTAAAAAGAAAATTCAAATTGAATTTAGCATTAAAACATTTCGAGGCACTAATCCGAAGTGAGGACCCCCCGACCGCTTATCAGCGAATCCAACCGTTAAAAAAAAAAATTTCGACGCAGACGATCTTATTCAATATTGTAAAAAGTACGAAGGACAGAGTTAAGTTGAGTGTTCTCGTTAAGCATTCATTCTCCTCGGTGGTACTTGCCGGGTGAGTGTTTTTGAGTTGTGGGTGTAACCGAGCAGTTTGTGCAGTGTGCGGTCTGTTCTGGGCTCGTTTCTAATGGGGGTTGATGAACCGCGGAGCCCCAGGTTTCAGAAAGGAGTGCCTTCTACACACGAATGCAAATGCTTAGTGTGCAACTGCTGCTCTGGGAGAACTTTGACCAACCAAAACACCCAGAAATTATTAAAGACTTTTTTCTTTTTGTGTTTTTGAGCGGTCTGAGAAGGAAAAAGCGCGTACAAATTTTATTTTATGTAATGTAACATCATGTTTATATAATGTTACATCGCACTGCTACTTATTTCTGAAAAAATAAGGTTTTAATTTATATTATTTAATTCAATAAGAACCTCTCGCCATAGAAACAGATACTGTGCAGTGGGACTTCATCTTACCCCAGCGCCACCTGAATTATTATCACAAATGATTTAGGCTATTTTCTAACATGAAGGTTTAACCCCTTCCCTTTACCGCTACGATTTTTCTTATCTGTGTCAGTACTGTTAAGAACTTTTAAAATGCTCCGGAGTCTCCCCCCTCTCTCACTTTCGTTCATTTCGAAGACCAGGCGGAGAAAATACCCATACAGTCAACCTTTCCTATGACGTGAATCTGGTTTCCAGATGCTGAAATTCGGACGAGGGTTGCCAGATTTGGCGATTTTTCGAAGGTTCGAGAAACACCTCGAAATAACCAGTATTCTACGAGATATGAGAGATTTCCAGAAGTTTCTATGGAGAGTCTATAAAAGGAGTCAGTACTCAGTTGGAGAGCAATTAGCGTGATTACATTGAACTACAATTAGCTGCATTGAACCGTAATTTTTGTCAATGTTTTGAAAACAGTAACTGCTGGTTTGTGAAATGAAATACGTCAATGTTTTGAGAATAGTATCTGTTGTTTTGTGAAATTGGTGGAGCATTTAAATACTGTTTTACTGCATAGTGTTCCTGTGTACGCTGTGTTTGTGAATGAACGTGTTAGTTATCCAGAAATTTAGACTCATTCTTCTATCGTGAGTGAACACCCACGATTCCTGGGAATACGCCGTAACGATATAAACTATTCCGATATCATTACATATAATTCCGATATAATAACATACATAGCGTAACTCGAATTCTCCGTTTTCCCCATATACTGATTGTTCTACAGTTTTTCCATAGAAAATAATGCTACTAAAATCGAAAAATTCGAATCATTCGATTTCTAGTCATGAGAATTACTAAAATTTCTATCCAGTTCTAGTTTTTCCCATAATGTAAAACACAAAATTTGATAGCGATAGGAGCATTCATTCTTAAGTTATCGCGTCCACACTTTACACATGCACACACACATACGGATATATATTCCGAAAGTGTTGAAATGGATTCAGTAAGTCTCTTAAAAAGCGCTTATCTATAAACAGTAGTTGGAAAAACTACTTTATTATTGTAGTGATCTACAACTACAACTACTTTTTTAAAACAGTAGTGACTACAAACTACTTTTAAAATGTAGTCACTACATAACTACTTTTATAAGACGAATTTTGCCACAGATTCAATTTTCACAAAAAGTTGAGGATATGCGGGTACAATATGCTGTAGCAATTGTACCCGCATATATAGGATATGCTGTAGCAATTTAACATACTTATTCTGTATAAATAAAATTTACTGATCAACTTACCAATCTTTACACTTTTACCCACTTCTGAAAACAGTAAAATAAAATAAAAGTATAAACTTTAAAATCAAAGACAACCAAAAATAGGTTTAAAAGTCCTTTAATAAAATCTCCTTTGTGATGCCCGAAAGCGCTTTGGTGTGTAATTTTTGTACGTCGAGGAAAGGAGATTTTATTAAAGGGCTTTTAAACCTATTTTTGGTTGTCTTTGATTTTAAAGTTTAATTAAAGTTGACATGTATCCATTTTATTTATTAAAAGTATAAAATAAAATAAAAGTAAAAATTATTTATTTAAAAACATGTTTGTTCATTTTTAGCAGAATTTACATCTCAAAATTGCAGTCAAACAAGCAGGATCTTCTGGGAAATAACACATCTGAATACATCCATATAAAAAATCAACTTATGAGGCAATGGCCTTCCTAGCCCTACAACATCCCTGCAGCCATTCATCGTACATCGCTGCGCAGAACACAAAATTACATACAAATGAAGAAAGGGTGATCACATGATATGTAGAATGGCACCTTGTTTGAAAACTGAAGTAACGTTAAAAGTAACGTCAAAACGCGATACAAACTACTGATTTATTGTATCGCGCTACTCGCTACACTACTTATTTTTAAAAATAGTGCGTCACACTACAAACTATGAGAAAAAGTAGTGACTACTGTAGTTTCGATACTTGCAGCGCGCTACTTCCGACCACTGTCTATAAAGAATCTCGAATTCGAAAGTTTTCGCGAATACACATTCTGTATATTAATATGATAAAGTAAACACTATTTTCCAGAAATACGCATCCAAGAATGATTTTCTAAAGGTTATAGAAACTCGTACATCAGTAAGCGAAGTGCTCGCCCACAATGCAGTAAAAGAAAATACACTCATAGTTTTAGAAAGGGCAACTTCTAAAGACTCTTGGAATCTAGCGAAGCTTTGATAAACGAGGATATATCTCAAGCCATACAAGAAAAGATAAAGAACACGGAAATTTGTTTAAAAAAATATCACGAGAACTTGAATGTCCAAGAAAAAAAAATTGTAACTCTGCCAAGGGCTGAAGAAGGTGTTATTGAATTTAGACTACATGATAATGTATAGGGAAAGTATTGAAATCGGGGCGAAAATCGGAACTGTCGTCTTCAATGGTCCTGCACGTTTCGAACACAGTAGAACACGAAAACACCATTTTCGACGTGATGTCTGCGTGTATGTGTGTATGCACGATTACTCAAAAATAAGTTTCATTACCGCTATTAAATATTATGTGCAAATTCATGATATAGAAAACTACAACTAAATAGAATTGTTTCAAAATTTCATAATTAGAACTAGAAATATTCACAGTTTAAAATTTTTATAGCATTATTCTCGAATAGAATAATTCGAGAAACAAGATAATTCCTGGAACAATATGATGGTAGTATTGTCAGTGTGGGAAAACAATAGATTGCACTATGGATGGTAAAATGTATTAAAATAGCTTATACTAGCACAGCCAGGTGTTTTCCCTCTATCGAAGAACTTGTTGCCAACCTTAAAAAAAAAAAAAAAAAAGCATTTAAGCATTTTTACAAAATTACAATATATGCAGACCTAAGCAATATGAAATATGAACGTATCAAAAAGCCGAGTGAAGACTTTAAAACTCAATGCTTAAAACTTAATTACGAAAACGGAGTGTATACGTGAGGAAGTGAAAAGATGAAGAGAATGTGGGGAAATCATTATTCAAGCTCCAGTAGCTCAGTCGGTAGAGCGCTTTTCTCGAGATTAAGAAATATGGAGTTCGAGTTAGAGGACTACACGGACTCAAGCCTGCCCTATGATGGGACGAACGGATCAGTTTAGACGGCCAAGTCATCGGCCTGAGTGTGCGAATTTGGGGGTCGGGTCGGGCCGGACCGGATGGAGTTTACATAATTGGATATATATATATATATATACGTATATATATATATATATATATATATACGTATATATATATATATATATATATATATATACGAGTACCGTTATATATATTGTATTTTATATAACTTATATATATATATTATATATATATATATATATATATAATATATATATATAAGTTATATATATATATTATATATAGTATATTTTAAGTAAGTACCGTTTTGGAATTAAAAAAAGACGTGCAAAGATATCGCAATAATTTTATTTCTACATGAAAGCCTGTACCTTAATCTACTTTTCTACATAATTTCCGTGAATATTGAGGCACTTGTCATAACGGGGCACCAGTTTTTGAATACCCTCCTCATAAAATTCTGCCGCCTGACTTGTTAACCACTGTATCACAACTGTTTTGACTTCGTTATCGTCTTGAAGACGCTGACCACCCAGGTGTTTCTTCAAGTGCAGGAACAAATGGTAGTCGCTGGGCGCCAGATCAGGGCTGTATGGAGGATGATCTAGAGTTTCCCATTTAAAAGATTTGATGAGATCTTTGGTCCGATTAGCCACATGTGGACGGGCATTGTCATGCAGCAAAACGATACCCTTACTCAACTTGCCACGCCTTTTGTTCTGGATTGCACGACGCAGATTGTTCAATGTCTCACAATAAGACGCTGCATTGATTGTCTCATTACGAGGCAGAAACTCCACTAGCAATACTCCTTTTTTGTCCCAAAAAACTGTGCACATGATTTTCCGGGCAGAAATTGTTTGCTTAAACTTCACTCTTTTGGGTGATGATGAATGTCGCCATTCCATGGATTGTTGTTTTGATTCTGGTGTGACGTAGGCCACCCATGTTTCGTCACCAGTAACAATTTGGTCTAAAAAATCTTCACCTTCATTGTGGTACCGCTCAAGGAAAGTCAATGCACTGCCTAAACGTTGGGTTTTGTGCAAATCCGTCAACATTTTTGGAACCCAACGTGAACACAATTTCCGGTAATTCAAGTTCTCGGTCACAATGCGATACAAAACACTACGAGAATATTGAGGAAACCAGTCGCACATTGATGAAATTGTAAAGCGTCTGTTTTCTCTCACCTTTTCTTCCACTTTCTGCACCAAATCTTCATTAAAGACCGAAGGACGCCCACTCCGTTCTTCATCATGCACATTTGTGCGGCCATCTTTAAATGCTCTCACCCATTTCCTTACCATTCCATCACTCATAATGTTTTGTCCGTAAACTTCACAGATCTCACGATGAATATCGATCGGTTTTACGCCTTTAGCACTAAGAAATCGTATAACAGCCCGTACTTCACAATCGGCGGGACTCACGATTGTCGGAGGCATCTTAAACACTCAGTAAACAACGTATACAATGAAGAATCAGACTGGAATGGCGTCAGTGCGTAGACAAGAGATGTAGGTAACCAACGCGCATGCGCGGAACGCTGACCGTAGCGCTGCGGCGGCGGAATCGCAAAACGGTACTTACATAAAAAACATGCCTCGTATATATATATATATATATATATACGTATATATATATATATATATATATATATATATATATATGTATATATATATATATATATATATATATATATATATATATATATATATATATATATATATATATATATATATATATATATATATATATATATACGTATATATATATATATATATATATATATATATATATATATGTATATATATATATATATATATATACGTATATATATATATATATCTTTCATCCATTGTTAATTGTAGTTTATTGTGGCTCATTCTCCTATTTTATTCTTTTCTTTTATTTGCATAGGTTACTTATTATATTTTTGCTTAAAGTATTATTATGCTTTATTATTTCCTCTTTTTGTCTTAATTTCTTTGTATTTGTAGAAAATTTTGGAATAGTGTATTATGAGTTACTACATACATTCTAACTTTGGATTTAATAATTTATTTTTATATATATATATATATATATGTATATATATATATATATATATATATATATATATATATATATATATATATATATATATATATATATATATATATATATACGATGCACTGAGATCACTGATGTTACTGGGTACTAAGTACATTATACCTACTAAATTTAAACGTAAATTAATTTGTAAAGATTTATATCTTGACTTAAATAAGTGTATCTATAAAATCAGCTATAAATATCAAATCCCTGTAGAAGCCTTCAAACCCTGGAGTGTCTTAATAGAGCAATACCTAAATCACTATATAGTATATAATCAGAAAATTAATAAATCATATAAACTTAATTAAAAAGGATATAAAAGAAATTCAAGATGATTTTGTCATTACATATGTCGATAAGGCAAGTCGTAACTACTCAATCATATGTAAATATTACTATATAAGTGCCCTCCGGTCACACTTACTTAATAATCAAATCTATAATTTACATAATACTAACCTTAAAATCTTATCCAATAGAATATCAGCCAAATATAAACAGATCCATCTCAAAAACAGTTGTAATAACATTCCATATATTGTTTTAGTACCCAAGTTCCATAAATCCCCTGTTACTTTTCGAACTATTACTAGTGGGCATAATTTTTACATTACTAATGCTGGTAAATTATTATTAAAAATATTATATGAAGTATCCTTGTCAGATGTGATCTCTAATAATTGTCATATTGTGAAAAACAGTTTTAAATTAGTTAAGAAATTAAAAACTCTTACTAATATTCATAGTATTTATACTTATGATTTCAAAGATTTGTTTAATAATATTTATATAGATGATATGTATAGAATTATTTTAGGAATTTTTGAAGAATATAATATCAACCTAAAATATTCAAATTTTCTTTTTTTAAATTACTAAATTTCACTCTTTATGAGAATTATATTCAACATGGTGGTACCTTTTTCCGAACAACAGTTTGGTATCCCACAAGGGATGTGTGCCTCATCATTGTTAGCTAATCTGTATTTATTCTTTTATGAAAAGAACATTAATCCAAGCTTATATACGAGTAATATGCACATGTTTAGATCTTTAGACGACATATTATGTGTATCCCTTAATAATATCCCTATAGTATTTAACTTTTATCCTAATAATTTACAATTAAATGCAAGTAATAATGATGCAAAATGCTCTAATGTTGCAACCTTTTTAGGTTTAAATTAAAATTTACAAAATTGTAATATGGTTATAAACTTGTATGATAAAAGACAGGATTTTAAATTTAATACATCAAAAATTCAACATTTTGACTCTTGTCTGTATATATCTGTTTTTAGAAATATTATAATAAACCAGGTTCTTAGAATCAATAAAATTTGTGATGAAAATTATAAATTAGCACATTTTATTTAATTATTGAGTACAGCGACTGATAATGCATATCCTCCCAAATTCGTTATTAAAATTATCAACTCAGTGTATCAACTTCCACTCGATAACATCCAAGAAAACTTTCCCAATTATAGTGGCTAACAAATATATATATATATATATATATATAAAATTATTTATTAATTATATAAATAAATAAAAGTGAAAAATAATAAAATAAGCTTAAAAAAAATAGAAAAATCAGAAAAATCGGAAAATAAGATGCATTAATATTAATGTTTTCAATTTTATTTTCGATAAAAAAAAATCGTAACTTTAGCCAGTTTGAAACTACGATGTGAGAGCCCTTATAATGGTAGTAGGGGATTAGGGAGAGTTCTGCGCCACTTCAGAGGCGGTGAATCCTTATACTTTAACATGGGGAACCCTCCGAGGCCAGAAAATGAGTGCATCAACAGAGGCGGTGCTAAAGTCCCATGCTTTAACATAGGGGTTCTCAGAAGTCGGTGTGAGGCAGCACAGTTCCATAAGGTGACGTCACAGAAGAGAGTGGAGTTTATGACGTATATTGTTTTTCCCTTTTTAAGTGTTAATGTTTTAAAAATTTCATAAATGTAAGGTTTTTTTCTTATATTTTTTCGCAAATGTAAGTTTTTTCAACAAGTTGGATTTTGAGGGTTGTCGGATTTCTCTATGGTAAATAACATGAATTTTAAGAATGTGCCGTTTTTAGCGTTTTTTTCACAAAAAGTTTTCAAAACGTTAAAATAACAACAAAAATGTACGTTTTTTCAACAAGTTGAAGTTTTGGAGTTGTTGGATTTCTCTATGGGAATTAACATGGGTTTTCACACTTTTGTGAATATTTTGTAAAAAAAATGTGGTTTTTCGCAAAAAAGCGGCCAAAAATGTGTTTTTTGAAAAACGCGGAATCGGCCGATTTTTTTCAAACTGTCGGATTTCTCTATGGGAATTAACATAGGTTTTCACACTTTTGCAATTTAAAAAAAAATAAATGTGCGTTTTTGCAAAAATGCGGCCAAAAAAGCGTGTTTTTAGAGTAGCAGAATCGCATGAATTGGGTGTATGAGAGGGGGTGTGTTTCCTCAATAATCATAGATACTTGTTTTCAACTATTCAAATGCAGTAATGTCTCCTTAAGAAATTAGATACTGTTAGAAAAATGTATTATTTTTTTAATTGTGGTCCCACCTCCACCCGGTGTATAGGATACACCGCCACAATTTCTATTTTTTTCTTTTCATATTTTTTTTTCTTCTTTCTCTTTTTCCTTTTTTTTATTTTTTTATTTTAAAGTGTCCGTAGGCATAACTTGTAATGCCGTCCTCGAGTAAATATCTTTTATCATCAATGGGTGACAAAGCCACCTTGTTCTGGCATACAGTGAATAGTTTATGATGGCTACTATCTATTCTAATCTGTTCTTCCATGGTAGGTCTAACACTCAACAGGCATTGTCTATAGTCATTGTGTGTAATTTTCCGTGCAACCACATGTGTAGAAACACCTTTAGCTCTTTTCTTTTCTCCAGCAGCTGATAGAATAGAGTACATTTTAGGTCTAAGTCCTATAAACTCTTGAATGAGGGTTGAATTCAGTTCATCTTTAAAATATCCAATACGCTTTTTATTGTCTTCACTGAAGAGGGGATGATCCTTGGGATAGTCAGAAAAATCATACAAGTGTTTATGCTGGTTCATATCTTCATAAATATCAGCAGTTTGGATTTCATAAGCCAATGAATCAGTATCGGTGAAGAGAAGCGAAGCTTTTTCACCATATTGGCTTTTAATATGTTTATAATGAAACTCATACATCAGGAGTTTAGATAACTCCAAGATAGCAAAGCCAACGTATATAGGCCGGTTCATTAAAATGCAATTCCTTACACGTTCAACACCCACCAGATCTTCGCTAAAAATCCTGATAGCTCTATAAGCTGGGGATGCCACCACCTTCAGGGCCCGCTTTGAAGAATTCACTAGTTCAATATTCACTCGATTTCGAAGATTCTCCATCGTTTTTCCAAACACAGCGTTATTAAGCAATTTAAAAAAGTCTTTCTCAAAATTAGTCTTTGCCTTCTTTCTTTCTTCTGTGTTAAATTGGATGTATTTCTCCAACCAGGGCTTCTGATTAAATTTTAAGGTCTTGTGAATTTTCTTGAGTCTTAAACCTAATGATAGGTATAGCTGAAGGTTACGATAGTGAACAATATAATGTTTCTTGTCATGCAGATTGGGTACCAATTTCGTAGTACTAACAAAATGTCCATGATGTAATTGTTGAACCAGTCGTTCAGCATAGGGGGAGAGCATTTCTCGTTCAATCTTCACCCTTTCAGGGGCTAGAGGGTATTCATTATGGTAATCATGTAAGGATTCAGGATACTCCAGATCCACTTCAAATATATACCCCTCTTGGGCATTATCCTTTAGACTCATTATCCAGGATTCATTCAAATTTTCTGTAGATACCCATTCAAAGCCACCATAGGGCAGTGGTTGAGACATGGCCCAACCATATAGGTTATTAGCATCAAGATAGATAATGTGCTTATCAGGCTTAGTAGAATCGTAATTTTCCAAATAACGATTATTAGCCTCGGATCTACGCTGACTTATCATACATATGCCACCGCGGATTCCACGTTCTATAAACAGTAACATATTTTCATCTGTGAGTAGTTCTAGGGTTTGCTCAGTCATTTTTAAAGAGGCCTGCCAAGCCAGTCCAGGGGCGGTCATCATATGGGCGGCATCTAAATCATAGTTCTTCTTGCAAATTTTTCGAAAATTCTCAAATACATCGGCTAACAGTAGCACATCTGTTTTCACATACAGGTCGTGATATTCTCCCAAGTTCTTTATGTTAAAGGTTTCCCATACAGTTTGGGCATGCCGATAATCTTCACTCTTAATATCCTCTCCTTTAATATCATTATGAAATACAGAAGGGGGAGGGAGCACATTTTCATCAAATTTTTGAAAGGATGTCATATAGCTATAGGGATATACTCCTTTCCTAATAAGAGCATTCTGTTGTACTATATCGGGGAAATGTTCTCTGAGAATATAAAATTCACTCAAGTCTAAATTGGAAACTAGCTTTTCCAGGGAAGCATTCAGAAACTGTAGGCTATCAATAAATTGTAAACAGACACGGGGCCCCTCTTTCTTTGAAATCTTAAAAGATATGTATTTTTCAATATTAGTGGCAATCACATCAATTTTATGGTCTTGCAATTTTCCAAAACTCAGCATAATATGATGAGAGTCATAATTTTTTAAATTATGAAACACTACAGGAATATTAATACTTTGCCTATAGTTAAGATTACAGGCATTATGCAGGGCACCTCTATAGGCTCCAGTCACGTGATTGTGATCACGCACACGATCTGTTTTCAGTTCACGATGGCACACGTTACAATGGGTAGCTCTTTCAAAGTCAACTTCATTCTCTTTAGTCATTCGTAGTGGTTTAACATAACGTAATTTTTCTCCAAGATACTGTTTCTCCATTATCAAGTTGTTAAGAAAATGATTCACAGGGTCGATACCTCGATACACAGTAGCTTGTTTCAGGCATTTTCCATCAGGCCCTATAATAACATAAGCATATCCACAAGGTTCATGAATCGCTAGTCTATGCGTGTAAGATCTAATATTCGAGGGTTTAGTAGTGTCTTCTTTAACGATCAGGGCTTCAAAGTCAGCATAAATGATGAAAGGGATGGAATGCTGATACTGTTTGTTCGTGAATTGGAGATATTTCTGATCTTCCGAGGGCATTTTAATGCGCTGAGGTGCATGTTCTTTGCAATATTGAGCATGATCTTGTAAAAGATCGTCTCTGCTGTAACGATGTAAACATCTATAACATATATATTGGGCTCCATTGTGCTTAGTTATATCTCCCAGCAAGCGTGACATATTCCTTATGAGAGTATAGTGTTGCTTATCTTCATCACTAATCAACAGGAGATTCACACAGTCTTCATCTAGGGCGCGGTAGCCCATTGGTTAGCGCGCTGGAGTTGCACTCGGTAGGCCCGGGTTCGATTCCAGCCACTGCCAAAACTGCCGCCGTGTTCACGCGGAGTACGATCACGTTAAACATGTGGGTCCGTAAGTCCTTCCGAGAGGTTGGTGGTAGGGGAAGGAGGGTACGGTCCCTGTGGATGCCTCCCCCACTGGGTTCCGGTCCAAATTGGGTGGCACTTCCCGGCCGTCCAAACAGTTACCTTACACCTTTCTGGTAGGTCGGACGGTCTGGGTCTCAACAACAACAACACAGTCTTCATCTTCACGTTTGGATATATGCAAAGGAAAAATATCTTCATCTTCGTATCCATATACATTTATTCGTATATTATTCAATTTTTCAATCTGAGGAATCTTCACAACTGAGATAGGGTATTGAATATCTCCAAGTTTAATGTCATTTTCAAAACTTTTATAATGTGACACTCTTTCAGGATGACCTTCACGGGATATATAGTATTTGTGGGCTAATAGGCACCACACCAGACATTTCTCGTCTTCATTTCGAATATTGAGTAAAGCTTTCTTGGCTGCAAGTTTTGTTGGCAAAGGTATATAGCTAGAAGCTGCAAGAGGCTTATACTTTGCACAGAAAACATCTATCTTTCGCATCTTTTGTAAAGTCCATCCAGAGCCTCGGCTGACAAATTCTTCGAATAACTTCAAGATTTGAGAAAAGGCTTCTTCAACATTGTTGGGAGGGGTATCATCACGAAGTTCTGTCACAACATCTGTTCTAAAATATGAGCTGGATACCTCTTGGCCATTTGCAATGTCACGAATAAATTGCACATCCGCAATAAGATACACTTAATAGATCTGTATGCATCAAGTTCGTCTTTTAATATCTTCAATAGCTGAGGGCGAATCTCATCAAAACATAGCATAAGATCCCCCTCTACACTTTCAGTGGGTTCCAGAGTGTGTACAGAGAATACATCTAAACCCTTCTTCTTCTTCGCCGCAATCTTGGGACGCTTATTAGAAGTTGAGGGTAAAGCAGGAGCTTTTCTCTTTTTAGAGCCATGTTCAATACGCTGGTGGCGCAGGGCGTCACTTTTCTTGCTGAATATAAGTTCACAATGCTTGCATTTCACACCATCCTTCAGATGAAGTATCAGGTGGCGCTTCAGGTTATCCCGTCTAGTAAACTGTATGGAGCATTGAGTGCATTCAAACACTTTAACGGGAGAATGCGTATTCGCATGCCTAGCCAAGTCTTCCTTACGAACAAATGCACGTTCGCATACTTTACATCGATAATTCAAGGCATCATCGTCAGAATGAACCCTCATATGCCGCAATAAGCTTCGTTTTGCCATGAAGCTCTTCGCGCAAGTAGGACACACCTGTAATAGATAAAAAAATACAAGACTTTAGGATAAACACGCTATTCTCGGGAACAATGCAATACATGTCTCAAGATGTATATAAAGTAATTGCTAATCCATTATACTATCCCCATTAGAAATAATAAAATTCCTGAATTAAAGAATATATTCAGATACAAGACATTTCATGTAAAACCCCAATACATTTCATTAAATTCATAAAAACACTCATTAAAAAAGTTGTTACGCATCATAAAAATACAAAGTTTAATAAAATGAGAGAATAAAATCACATTAAAACAAGTACTTACATGCCCAATCCTGTTCAAAGAGGATGCATTACGCATAGGAACGTCAGTAACGGTAGGGATAGTACCTCCGATATTACTTTCTAAGGCAAACATACTCGCAGAAGAACTTGAAACGCGTCTTAACAACACGAAATTCACAACAGAAATGATAAAATCGCTGCTTGAAGATCACCTACACCCATTCATAAAAAAATAGTTCCTGGAATATCCTTCCGCCAAGATGACCCCAAGGTTATTCCTAAAGAGTTCTTCGTGTATCCATCCACCAAGGGCATGCCAAGGTCACGTGATAGTTATATCACGGTTACCGTTAAACTTGTAACACACGAATGTAATTATGCACAAATCCAATAAAAAAAATAAACAATTCGTTCAACATCGCAATCGATTATATCCTTTTTAATAATCGTAATCGATATATTAAATAAATTCACATCTTTAAAAAATAATAGATTTTAATAAAATAATGAAAGAAAATCCCTTTGCGAGACCCCTTAAAACCTCCAATCCTTGTGCAATACAACAACGCGCAAGCATAAAAACCCCCCGAATAACATACTCCTCACTCCCCCTCCCTCCCCGAGACATCAACACTCACTTCACCACACGCTAAACGTAACCCATAGCAACCGGAATCCATAATAAAACATTCACCTTCGCCCCCAACGTACATCCAAATACACAGTCATTCAACGTGAAACCCGTAATTTTTACAGCAAAAATCACTTTACAGGGATTCAAAGAACAAAAAAATCATAAAAAATCAACAAATTCACCCAGAAACTAGCTAAAACCCTCAAATTACTTATAATTATCATCTACATATGCTATATAACCATTTATAACCTTAAAAAGGTGAGTATGCTAGTAGTAAAGGAAGGAGAGTTCACCAACAGCGGCGGTATGTGCGGTATGCGGTATGCGGTATGGCCGCCATCTTGAATTCCGTAATCCTGGACGGGGGTGTAAAAGGGGGGTAAATGAAAAAAAGTGGGGGTTAAAATTTTTGAGAAACTTTTTTTTGGGTGGCAACGATTTCGTAGTCTGGTATGAGGGGTTTGGAGGGGAATAAATTTTTTCGGAATGAGATTTTTTCTAAGTAGGGGAGAAACTTTTTTCGGGATGGCAACACCTCCGCCTCTGCGACGAAGGCGGAGCAGTACCATCAGCGCCCCCTAGCGGCAGAAAGGGATACTAATGGGGAAATTAGGAATTTTGTGAAAATTAATAAAAAATTGAGTTTTTAAAATTTTTTAAAAACTTTTTTAATTTTATCAAAATATGACATAGAGGATACTTTCTGGAAATACCAAAAAATATTTATTTTTTCTTTCCAGAAACTATTTTTAGGCGGCATTGCTTCAACCGCATTCTGGCGAACCCACCTTCCTTTACTACTAGCATACTCACCTTTTTAAGGTTATAAATGGTTATATAGCATATGTAGATGATAATTATAAGTAATTTGAGGGTTTTAGCTAGTTTCTGGGTGAATTTGTTGATTTTTTATGATTTTTTTGTTCTTTGAATCCCTGTAAAGTGATTTTTGCTGTAAAAATTACGGGTTTCACGTTGAATGACTGTGTATTTGGATGTACGTTGGGGGCGAAGGTGAATGTTTTATTATGGATTCCGGTTGCTATGGGTTACGTTTAGCGTGTGGTGAAGTGAGTGTTGATGTCTCGGGGAGGGAGGGGGAGTGAGGAGTATGTTATTCGGGGGGTTTTTATGCTTGCGCGTTGTTGTATTGCACAAGGATTGGAGGTTTTAAGGGGTCTCGCAAAGGGATTTTCTTTCATTATTTTATTAAAATCTATTATTTTTTAAAGATGTGAATTTATTTAATATATCGATTACGATTATTAAAAAGGATATAATCGATTGCGATGTAGAACGAATTGTTTATTTTTTTTATTGGATTTGTGCATAATTACATTCGTGTGTTGCAAGTTTAACGGTAACCGTGATATAACTATCACGTGACCTTGGCATGCCCTTGGTGGATGGATACACGAAGAACTCTTTAGGAATAACCTTGGGGTCATCTTGGCGGAAGGATATTCCAGGAACTATTTTTTTATGAATGGGTGTAGGTGATCTTCAAGCAGCGATTTTATCATTTCTGTTGTGAATTTCGTGTTGTTAAGACGCGTTTCAAGTTCTTCTGCGAGTATGTTTGCCTTAGAAAGTAATATCGGAGGTACTATCCCTACCGTTACTGACGTTCCTATGCGTAATGCATCCTCTTTGAACAGGATTGGGCATGTAAGTACTTGTTTTAATGTGATTTTATTCTCTCATTTTATTAAACTTTGTATTTTTATGATGCGTAACAACTTTTTTAATGAGTGTTTTTATGAATTTAATGAAATGTATTGGGGTTTTACATGAAATGTCTTGTATCTGAATATATTCTTTAATTCAGGAATTTTATTATTTCTAATGGGGATAGTATAATGGATTAGCAATTACTTTATATACATCTTGAGACATGTATTGCATTGTTCCCGAGAATAGCGTGTTTATCCTAAAGTCTTGTATTTTTTTATCTATTACAGGTGTGTCCTACTTGCGCGAAGAGCTTCATGGCAAAACGAAGCTTATTGCGGCATATGAGGGTTCATTCTGACGATGATGCCTTGAATTATCGATGTAAAGTATGCGAACGTGCATTTGTTCGTAAGGAAGACTTGGCTAGACATGCGAATACGCATTCTCCCGTTAAAGTGTTTGAATGCACTCAATGCTCCATACAGTTTACTAGACGGGATAACCTGAAGCGCCACCTGATACTTCATCTGAAGGATGGTGTGAAATGCAAGCATTGTGAACTTATATTCAGCAAGAAAAGTGACGCCCTGCGCCACCAGCGTATTGAACATGGCTCTAAGAAGAGAAAAGCTCCTGCTGTACCCTCAACTTCTAATAAGCGTCCCAAGATTGCAGCGAAGAAGAAGAAGGGTTTAGATGTATTCTCTGTACACACTCTGGAACCCACTGAAAGTGTAGAGGGGGATCTTATGCTATGTTTTGATGAGATTCGCCCTCAGCTATTGAAGATATTAAAAGACGAACTTGATGCATACAGATCTATTAAGTGGTATCTTATTGCGGATGTGCAATTTATTCGTGACATTGCAAATGGCCAAGAGGTATCCAGCTCATATTTTAGAACAGATGTTGTGACAGAACTTCGTGATGATACCCCTCCCAACAATGTTGAAGAAGCCTTTTCTCAAATCTTGAAGTTATTCGAAGAATTTGTCAGCCGAGGCTCTGGATGGACTTTACAAAAGATGCGAAAGATAGATGTTTTCTGTGCAAAGTATAAGCCTCTTGCAGCTTCTAGCTATATACCTTTGCCAACAAAACTTGCAGCCAAGAAAGCTTTACTCAATATTCGAAATGAAGACGAGAAATGTCTGGTGTGGTGCCTATTAGCCCACAAATACTATATATCCCGTGAAGGTCATCCTGAAAGAGTGTCACATTATAAAAGTTTTGAAAATGACATTAAACTTGGAGATATTCAATACCCTATCTCAGTTGTGAAGATTCCTCAGATTGAAAAATTGAATAATATACGAATAAATGTATATGGATACGAAGATGAAGATATTTTTCCTTTGCATATATCCAAACGTGAAGATGAAGACTGTGTGAATCTCCTGTTGATTAGTGATGAAGATAAGCAACACTATACTCTCATAAGGAATATGTCACGCTTTCTGGGAGATATAACTAAGCACAATGGAGCCCAATATATATGTTATAGATGTTTACATCGTTACAGCAGAGACGATCTTTTACAAGATCATGCTCAATATTGCAAAGAACATGCACCTCAGCGCATTAAAATGCCCTCGGAAGATCAGAAATATCTCCAATTCACGAACAAACAGTATCAGCATTCCATCCCTTTCATCATTTATGCTGACTTTGAAGCCCTGATCGTTAAAGAAGACACTACTAAACCCTCGAATATTAGATCTTACACGCATAGACTAGCGATTCATGAACCTTGTGGATATGCTTATGTTATTATAGGGCCTGATGGAAAATGCCTGAAACAAGCTACTGTGTATCGAGGTATCGACCCTGTGAATCATTTTCTTAACAACTTGATAATGGAGAAACAGTATCTTGGAGAAAAATTACGTTATGTTAAACCACTACGAATGACTAAAGAGAATGAAGTTGACTTTGAAAGAGCTACCCATTGTAACGTGTGCCATCGTGAACTGAAAACAGATCGTGTGCGTGATCACAATCACGTGACTGGAGCCTATAGAGGTGCCCTGCATAATGCCTGTAATCTTAACTATAGGCAAAGTATTAATATTCCTGTAGTGTTTCATAATTTAAAAAATTATGACTCTCATCATATTATGCTGAGTTTTGGAAAATTGCAAGACCATAAAATTGATGTGATTGCCACTAATATTGAAAAATACATATCTTTTAAGATTTCAAAGAAAGAGGGGCCCCGTGTCTGTTTACAATTTATTGATAGCCTACAGTTTCTGAATGCTTCCCTGGAAAAGCTAGTTTCCAATTTAGACTTGAGTGAATTTTATATTCTCAGAGAACATTTCCCCGATATAGTACAACAGAATGCTCTTATTAGGAAAGGAGTATATCCCTATAGCTATATGACATCCTTTCAAAAATTTGATGAAAATGTGCTCCCTCCCCCTTCTGCATTTCATAATGATATTAAAGGAGAGGATATTAAGAGTGAAGATTATCGGCATGCCCAAACTGTATGGGATACCTTTAGCATAAAGAACTTGGGAGAATATCACGACCTGTATGTGAAAACAGATGTGCTACTGTTAGCCGATGTATTTGAGAATTTTCGAAAAATTTGCAAGAAGAACTATGATTTAGATGCCGCCCATATGATGACCGCCCCTGGACTGGCTTGGCAGGCCTCTTTAAAAATGACTGAGCAAACCCTAGAACTACTCACAGATGAAAATATGTTACTGTTTATAGAACGTGGAATCCGCGGTGGCATATGTATGATAAGTCAGCGTAGATCCGAGGCTAATAATCGTTATTTGGAAAATTACGATTCTACTAAGCCTGATAAGCACATTATCTATCTTGATGCTAATAACCTATATGGTTGGGCCATGTCTCAACCACTGCCCTATGGTGGCTTTGAATGGGTATCTACAGAAAATTTGAATGAATCCTGGATAATGAGTCTAAAGGATAATGCCCAAGAGGGGTATATATTTGAAGTGGATCTGGAGTATCCTGAATCCTTACATGATTACCATAATGAATACCCTCTAGCCCCTGAAAGGGTGAAGATTGAACGAGAAATGCTCTCCCCCTATGCTGAACGACTGGTTCAACAATTACATCATGGACATTTTGTTAGTACTACGAAATTGGTACCCAATCTGCATGACAAGAAACATTATATTGTTCACTATCGTAACCTTCAGCTATACCTATCATTAGGTTTAAGACTCAAGAAAATTCACAAGACCTTAAAATTTAATCAGAAGCCCTGGTTGGAGAAATGCATCCAATTTAACACAGAAGAAAGAAAGAAGGCAAAGACTAATTTTGAGAAAGACTTTTTTAAATTGCTTAATAACGCTGTGTTTGGAAAAACGATGGAGAATCTTCGAAATCGAGTGAATATTGAACTAGTGAATTCTTCAAAGCGGGCCCTGAAGGTGGTGGCATCCCCAGCTTATAGAGCTATCAGGATTTTTAGCGAAGATCTGGTGGGTGTTGAACGTGTAAGGAATTGCATTTTAATGAACCGGCCTATATACGTTGGCTTTGCTATCTTGGAGTTATCTAAACTCCTGATGTATGAGTTTCATTATAAACATATTAAAAGCCAATATGGTGAAAAAGCTTCGCTTCTCTTCACCGATACTGATTCATTGGCTTATGAAATCCAAACTGCTGATATTTCTGAAGATATGAACCAGCATAAACACTTGTATGATTTTTCTGACTATCCCAAGGATCATCCCCTCTTCAGTGAAGACAATAAAAAGCGTATTGGATATTTTAAAGATGAACTGAATTCAACCCTTATTCAAGAGTTTATAGGACTTAGACCTAAAATGTACTCTATTCTATCAGCTGCTTTAGAAAAGAAAAGAGCTAAAGGTGTTTCTACACATGTGGTTGCACGGAAAATTACACACAATGACTATAGACAATGCCTGTTGAGTGTTAGACCTACCATGGAAGAACAGATTAGAATAGATAGTAGCCATCATAAACTATTCACTGTATGCCAGAACAAGGTGGCTTTGTCACCCATTGATGATAAAAGATATTTACTCGAGGACGGCATTACAAGTTATGCCTACGGACACTTTAAAATAAAAAAATAAAAAAAAGGAAAAAGAGAAAGAAGAAAAAAAAAATATGAAAAGAAAAAAATAGAAATTGTGGCGGTGTATCCTATACACCGGGTGGAGGTGGGACCACAATTAAAAAAATAATACATTTTTCTAACAGTATCTAATTTCTTAAGGAGACATTACTGCATTTGAATAGTTGAAAACAAGTATCTATGATTATTGAGGAAACACACCCCCTCTCATACACCCAATTCATGCGTTTCTGCTACTCTAAAAACACGCTTTTTTGGCCGCATTTTTGCAAAAACGCACATTTTTTTTTTTAAAAATTGCAAAAGTGTGAAAACCTATGTTAATTCCCATAGAGAAATCCGACAGTTTGAAAAAAATCGGCCGATTCCGCGTTTTTCAAAAAACACATTTTTGGCCGCTTTTTTGCGAAAAACCACATTTTTTTTACAAAAAATTCACAAAAGTGTGAAAACCCATGTTAATTCCCATAGAGAAATCCAACAACTCCAAACCTTCAACTTGTTGAAAAAACGTACATTTTTGTTGTTATTTTAACGTTTTGAAAACTTTTTGTGAAAAAAACGCTAAAAACGGCACATTCTTAAAATTCATGTTATTTACCATAGAGAAATCCGACAACCCTCAAAATCCAACTTATTGAAAAAACTTACATTTGCGAAAAAATATAAGAAAAAAACCTTACATTTATGAAATTTTTAAAACATTAACACTTAAAAAGGGAAAAACAATATACGTCATAAACTCCACTCTCTTCTGTGACGTCACCTTATGGAACTGTGCTGCCTCACACCGACTTCTGAGAACCCCTATGTTAAAGCATGGGACTTTAGCACCGCCTCTGTTGATGCACTCATTTTCTGGCCTCGGAGGGTTCCCCATGTTAAAGTATAGGGATTCACCGCCTCTGAAGTGGCGCAGAACTCTTCCTAATCCCCTACTAATGGTGTATAGTGGCATCCTCGTTTATCCATTTCTTCAATGAATCTCCTGTTTAGTAAGAATTTTCATCTTTTCTTCATGTTCATATTCCTTTGTGCTTATACGGGTAATAGTCCTGTCTCCTGCTCTGATGCACTGGACGGGTCTGGGAGTGTAGCTGTGGACGTTCGTATTGCCTCCTTGGTTGTATTTTAAGTTGTTCATTCAGGTGCTTCTAGATAATTTAAGTTGTTGAGGCTGATCGCGTATACATGTGGTGAAAGAAGAAGGGTTCATGCCGCATGGTAATACAAATTTTCTTAACTTCATTTTTTCCTCTTTTGATGCCTGTAGTCTGAGTTTGAGAATTTATAGTAATGTATTATTGCTCAATCTGAAACAAGCATTTGTTTGGGTTAATTAGAATTAAATACTCAGACCTGAAGTTGCATTTAATTCTGAATCATCGAATTTGGGCCGGTACTGTTCTTTTCTCTTATCGGCATTATGGCCGTGGTTTTGCTTCTATGGTGATGTTAATATTACTTGGATTTTTTATTATTACATTTTTCTAATATATATATATATATATATATATATATATATATATATATATATATATATATATATATATATATATAATAGCTTGAAAATCCAATGATAAAATAGAAAGAAATTGCAACTCAAAATTCCTAACTTTAAAAAAGGCCTACATAATAAACATAAGTATTAAATAGGGAATCATTAATCAAATGAGAAAAAAAAGGAAAAACAAATGCATATTGCTAGTCATCAAGCTAAAGGTAATCGACAAATATCAATGGAATGGAATCGATAATTGAAAAACAAATAAAATCCAAGCCTTAAAGCTATACACGTGGATAAGCGCTAGACCTAAATAAATGAATTGTTCATTTTGAAAAAACTCTTCGTCAGGTTCAAGTATTTAATCAAAATGAACACAAAATGTGTGTTTCTGATTTTAGAGATAGATAATATCTATAAACTCTAAAAACTTGGCCTACACACATAAAGATAGAAAAATAATAAAGGAAATAAGAATAGCTGGAATAAAAAAACCGCAAGTGTACTAAACATTGGAGCCCAAAATGAAGAGACCAGTGTTGCCAATCGCAAAGTTTAAAAGTAGAGATCCACAAGTCAATCGTGTGTAACAAATAACAGTAATGCGAAAAGACATTAAAAGATGATATTCTACAGTAAGAGCTACAAAATAACGCGGCGTATAATCGAAAACAGTGAGGCTAATATATAAGGGGATGTAAATACAATGTAATGTTAAATTAAGAGAATGTTGATGTCTCGCTAACATAAGATACAAAGAAGAGAATTCATGAATATTCAGCTAATCCAAACTTTTTAAAAATACCATTTACTAAATATGCTGGATATTTATATAAATTGCTGGTAATTTTTAGATTATTTACATGCTTAGCATGAAACTTTTTATCTGATAATCTATAAATTTTAAAAAGTTGATTAAGGATAATATTTCTAAACATTTGAATCGAGTTGCAGGAATTAAATAGTAATATTTTATTAATGTTGAAATTAAAATAGTCTTTTTTATCATATAAATTAGTAACAATTCTGTTAGAAGGATCAATAAAAACATTTAAATCCAAAAATTTAATATTATTACTAATAGTAGCTTCATTAGGAATTAATTCCAAATTGTCTGGATAGAAATCTATATCAATGACATAATATTTAGTATATACTAAACAAATCAGATCATCAACATATCTGCAAATCTATTGAAGTAAAACACTGTTCATAATGATAAAGATATAAATTAGCTAACATACTGCTACTGCAACCACCTTGTGGAACCCCTGAGACTTGTAAGTATAATTTATTTCCTTGAAAAATATAATTATTGAAAAGAACAAAGTGAAGAAGTTGAGGGAAATTGATAAAAATTTCTTGAGTAGTTTGATTAGTAATATAAGTGTTACATAGAGCTAAAATTATAATATATAAATCAGAGATCTTAATATTATTGAAAAGATCTTTAAAGTCAGAAGTTTGAAATCCAATTAGTTTACCTAACCTAGTGTTGTTAATTTAGTTTTTAATTCCTTACTATTATTTAGAATAAGGTATTTATTGCTAGAATAACGTAAAATATCATTTATCAGATTTAAATAATTTAGTAGTAATTTACTCGCTGTAGTAGAGTAAGCATTATGACCACTAGTTACTGTTCTAAATTTAATAGGATTTTTATGAAATTTAGGAATAAACACTATATATAGAAATTTAAGAAATTTATAGATATTTAAATCACTATACATATTGATAATTTTCAGTTTGATACTATTAATAGAATGTGAATCTTGCTTAAATAGACTATTATTCTTTAAATAATCTAACAGAAATTGTATATAGAATTTTTTACAGATAATAGCATAATTATTAGAGGCTTTATCAACATACGTAATAACGAAAGATTGTAAATCATTAATGGAGTGTTTTATATCATCAATATTATATATAGATCTAGACAATTTAATACTACAAATAGTATTTTTAATAAATTTTAATAAAGTAAATTTCCACATATTAAATGCCTCTAAAGGCAGAGCATATTTTGAAGCTAATTTGTAATTATATTTATCAAGGTCAAGATTTATTGACTTTAAAACTTTAAAAGAATTATTATAAGATCTGACTTTAGTGCCAAATGACATAATGGTTCTTAACGTGTTGTCTTTAACTATGGCTAAGTCTACTGTAACTATATGCCCCAAGTGTGGATTTAGATATTTAGCAAATTTGTTTACATTGCAAATACAATCATTATCTACAGTTGACATGGAATCATTATGAATAGGGAGAGATTGTGAAATGTCATTATAATTAAAAATAGATCTACCAATGGCTTGTTGTATTTAAAAGTCTTTGAGACACTCAAATCCCTATTAGGCAATAAATGTTTGAACTTGTTAAATAGATTCCCAAAATTTATAGAAATATAAATTGGATGCTTAAAAGAAATTAGTGGATGTATTATTATTATGAAATTGATTAAGCTTTAATTTTAAAGACATTGATCTATTAATGAGCAAATCACAGAATATATGATTAAAATGTTCATTAGTAAGATTTAATTTTAAGAAAATGGCATAAACATTATTTAAATGATTTTTCTTTACTGTAAATACCCAAGATGTTATTAATTTCCATTGATAAGTGCTATCAAATTGATGATGTAAAGATTTTATCTCAGCTTTATAATCATGATGTTTGGAGCTTCCTTTACCACATTTAAATCTTTTGAGTTTAACAGTTTCTATTTAAATTTGGTTTCAAGAAAAGGTGATTAAAATTGGAATATTTATTATCTACAAAATTATTTTTTACAATATAACCATTTAGATATAATTAATTTAATGCATATGGGAAAAGAGTACAATTTGATTTAATATATTAGTTTTCAAAAAAAATTCTATTAGCTGTATTAGTTTTTATATCAAAAATATGTATATTAATATTTTCAAAACCGTGTTTAGCAAAGTGTTTATATTTCATTTTATTAGAAGTAGGTAGAAAATTATTATTGAGGATATATTTTTTGACGTGATCTCTGTGGATATTCATACGTAGATGTATGGGATTACTAGTTTGTCCTATATATGATAGATTACAAATGTTACATGATAATCGGTAAATTCAATTAAAAATTTTACAGAATTGCAAATGGCTATTTTGGTTAGTGATTTGAGTATTAGAAGCCGATGGGCAGATTTTGCAATTTCTATTCTTACATTTATTAAAATTATAATTTTTAGTAGGATAATTATTACATTCAAAACTATTCATACCACTATGTTGGTAAATTGATATCGGTCTAGACAATTCCCAACATGAATCGAATATCTACCAAATTGTATAATAATAAGTATATATATATATTTGCCAGTCTCTGAATAAGTTGTGTAATTCATAATAGTATAAGAATGATAATTAGTGCAAAATTTGACATAGAGAAAATAATATAATAGAAATAATATGTAATAGAAATAAAATAATTGCTTATAGATATTAGTATAAACCACTAAGTCCATGTAAAACCTAATCCTAATGTTAATAAGGCGGATATAACATAATATTACATAAGAAAAGATTTAACGTTATAGTTACAAATCAATTCTGAACTTGATATATGTGTGTGTTCCTGCACTGTTACTGCCGGGTTGGGTCAAATAATAGTGTAAACGTTTAATCCCTTGCAGATGCTAGTTTGAGTCCCTCCCTGGTCATGACGTCATATGGTCCAGTAAAATATAATCACTGTCTTCTTTTCTCGAAATTAACCAGAGTCTATTTCATTGAATTTTAATTATTCAGATTATGGATTGTTCGAACTACATTTTACGCTCTATAAATTTCGAATTTACCACCTTCTGCAGCAAACTTTCCACAGAACAGCAAAAGGAAAATTCTTTATCCCTACACTTTTTTTTATCATAAAATGTAAACACATTAAAAGTTTCCACAAAAATATCCTCTATTAGGTCAACAAAACCAGTGAAACTCCTTTGGAAAGAAATCTATGGGGAAAATCGGCGATTTATTAACAGTGAAACCAGCAAATCTCAATTTCCTCATGAAATCGCCGATTGGTGTCATTTTTGAGTCATTATAACCACGTGTTTCAATGTTCTCCTATGGATACAAATAGCTACATGCACCTTTTACAGTTGGCTTAACAAGTGCAAAATAACGGACTACTTCAAAGCAACCTTGCACGTCGTAACCGGTTCAATACATATTATGTCGATTTCCAACTTTTTTTTTAATAACAGCTCAATTCGACTTCCGCGTTTCGGTCATGAATTCCAAATACTGGTTGCAGACGATAATTTCGGTTCCGATTTTGATATCCGATTCGGTCGAGTTGCAAAAGAGTCGTTCTTTCCCAAGCTCAAAAAAAACCTTTTTAAAAATCAATATGTAGACATGCTAGTCCAATTATGCCATTTTCCTTCCGGTTGACGCAGTAACGTGTTTATAATTTTTATTTACCGAACATAGGATGGAAAAGGGAACATTAAAATATCACAGGGTGATTCGAAACTCTTTATGCAAAGTTCAATGAGAGATAGAGAACACTAAATCAAACAGCGTGACCAGATTTTTTGGGACCTTCCTACTGACAACCAGTGAAAAATCTACTAAAATCTGAATTCGCAATTCAAATCTATCCAAAATCTACTAACGAAAATGTAGCAAATTTCTATTAAAATATGAAACTTTGAATTAATTTTTTTAGGGATTTAATAGCAATACAAGTAACTCCCCTTCACACCCCTAAAAGAAGAAGGAGGTTCTTTCTATACGCAAGATTTTATCACTTTCCTTATATACAATAATGTATAAGGAAAGTATTGTGACGGGGTCGAAAATTCGAATTCGAGTTTTCGACGGGAGAGCACGTTTCAAACATCCCTGATCACGAATCTAACATTTTTGAAGTGATGTGTGTGTGTCAGTGAGTGTGTGGAGACGATAAATGACGAACGAATGGACCGATTAGAACGAAATTTGGTACAAAAATTACAATCCGTAAACACTAGAAGCCTATTGTTTTTATACGCAATCGAATGTTCAGAAACCCCCCCCCCCCTTAAATTTTGAAAAAAAATCGTCAAAAAATTAAAACCTCTAATAAAGTTACACAAATAGACATTTCTTATGTAATTTTTCATTAGAAAACGACTGACTTAAATTTTAGAACGCTAACATGAACCGTTTTCGAGATATTGCACATTTTTCAAAAAAATTATCAGAAAGTCATATAAAAAAAAAATATATATTTCCTATTGAGAAACATGTTCACTTTTCATATGTAATACCATGCGATAAATTGGGTGACATCATTTTCGTGAATCTAGCGCTCGTTCCATTCATGAAAAAAGATACTTTGAGTAATACTTTTGTATTTGAACGCCAATAGTCATTTATCTGCTGTAAGAATAACTTATTTCTCCGTCCATAACGCTTGACGAGATTTTGACGACGAATTTGATGGAATGTCTCCAACTTAGCGACTTCTTAAATGTTGCTAAATTAACGAAAAACTTGCCAAATGGATAAAAATAACGCTAAATCAATGAAAATGAAACGCTAAATCAATGAAGAATATAAATATCTACTATAAAAATAATCTATTTTTACTTTCCTTATATACAATAATGTATAAGGAAAGTATTGTGACGGGGTCGAAAATTCGAATTCGAGTTTTTGACGGGAGAGCAAATTTCAAGCATCCCTAATCACAAATCGAACATTTTTGAAGTGATGTCTGTGTGTGTGTGTGTGTGTGTGAAAGTATGTGTGTGTGTGAAAGTATGTGTGTGTGTGTGTGTGTCAGTGAGTCTGTGGAGACGATAACTGACGAACGAATGGAGCGATTCGAATGAAATTTGGTACAAAAATCACAATCTATGAATACTGGAAGCCTATTGTTTTAAAACACTTTGAGTAATACTTTTGTATTTGAACGCCAGTAGTCATTTATCTGCTGTAAGAATAACTTATTTCTCTGTCCATAACGCTTGGCGAGATTTTGACGACGATTTTGGCGGAATATCGACAACTTGGCGAATTTTTAAAATGATGCCAAATTAACGAAAATCTCGCCAAATGAATAAAATGACGCTAAATCAATGAAAATGATGACTAATTAACTAAAATTCAATATCTTGGAAAGAATATAAGTATCTACTATAAGAATAACCAATTTGTTTGCTGTAAAAGTAGTAAATTCATTCATTACATTATATAAGGAAAGTCAGGTGCTGCCCACATCAGATTTTTTCCAAGTGCGATTATGTTCTATCGGGCAGAAAGTCACCTGATTAGTTTAAAACATACTCATTTGTACTTTTAGTATTTCAAACGTTAAGAAAAGAAAAGAACTGAATTATTATCACATTTAATCAAAGGATCTGTTATATGTTACTGACATTCAGAATCGAATATGACAACCGCCACGTTTCTCTTTGTTGCTTGGTCGAAATAAATTTGTGAACGGCGTCAGGAAGCCGAAATGCTTTTCATGTAAATAAATTGTAATACAAATTGCATACATTTAAAACACTAGATTCATCTTTGTTCTCAGGGCTGACCATAAGGCACATTCGAGTAGGGGAGGGAGCTAAAGAGGAAGGGGGGGTGTACTCGAATCCCCCCTAATTTGTTTTTTCTTTGACGTGAATAATATCTACGGTTTCTCTGACTGTAAAACGGAGTGTTACAAAAAATATAAACACGTCGGACGCGTATACCCCGAACCTAACAGTTAAAAATGTAAACAATTTTCTTGTTTTGTCGGAAAAGGATTCAGATTACGAATATATAAAAATAATTTCAATATTTTAATGTTCTAAATCCTCTCTTTTTAAAAAAAACAAACAAAAAAGCTGCTCTCCCGTCGAGTTTTTGTTTTCCTTTTTCAAACTTTCACTCGAAATACACTATGTTGTTGCAAAAAAAAAAAGAAAAAGAAAAAATATATATATATATATATATATATCCGTCCTTAGCAATTATCCAGCAGTATATATATATATATATATATATATATATATATATATATATATTATATATATATATATATATATATATATATATATATATATATATATATATATATATATATATATATATATATATATATTATATATATATATATATATAGATTATAAAATTTACAGATATGTAGATGATCTGATTTGTCTTGTATTTACTGATAACTATGTCATAGATATAGATTTCTATCCGGATAATTTGGAATTAATACCTAATGAAACTTCTATTAGTAATAATATTTATTATTTGGATTTAAATCTAATTATAGAACCTGCTCATGGGATAGTTACTAATTTATATGATAAAAAAGATTTTTTTAAATTTAATATTAATAAATTATTACCTTTTAATTCCTGCAACTCGATTCAATTGTTTAGAAATATTATACTTAATCAACTTTTTAGAATTTATAGATTATCAGATAAAAAATTTCATGCTTTGCACATTAATAACCTCAAAATTACCAGTAAAATGTATAAATATCCTGCATATTTAGTAAATGGTATAGTTAATAAGTTTCGATTAGCCTAAAATTCTCATAATCTCTCCTTATTATCTTATTTTAGCCGTACTTCTTCATTCTCTTGAAATTATATTTTCATCTTTTTATCTTGAAGCGTTAACTGTTGAATATCTCTTTTTATTGCTTTTACACAGTACAGTTTTTATTACTCTCTTTGGCAACAGCTAATCACATCTTTTCATTTCTGCATATGGCAACATTGGTCTAGCCATATTTTGCTTGTCATGGTTGCACGAATGAAGTGTATTTTAAGGTATTTATGTTTCCTTTATTGTTCCAATCTATATGCTTGTCGTCCATATAACACAAGTTTATAGATAAAATCTATCTTGTGTTTCAGAAACAAGCATTTTTGTGTTCATTTCGAAGGGATATATGGACCCGAAGAGAATTTTTTCGAAATGAACTTATCGTAAGCCTAAAGCTCTTCCATGTGCAAGCTTTTTTTGCTTGATTTTTTTGTTTTCTTATTTTCATTCCTCATTTTTGAAATTTGTTGATTGTCTTTGTCTTTATGACCTGCATTACGCTTTATTATTTCCTATTTATGTCTTAATTTCTTTTATTTCTTTGTATTTTGTAGAAAATTTTGGAATAGTGTATTATGAGTTACTTTGGAATAGTGTATTATGAGCTTTCCTGAGATAGGAAGGTGTGAAAGCCCCAGGCCGTCCGGCTCGTCCAGAGGACTTAGAGCATCAAATTGGACGACCGGGAGATAGGAAGGTGTGGAAGTGTCGTAGCTACTATCTACGTTTCTCAGGCAGGGTTTGGTAGTGTTCTTCCTGAAATAATTTCGTGAAGTTTTCCGAATATGCTCAGCAACGTCTGGGACTTTCAGATCGTGGTGAATAACCTCGTTCTGGACAAACCAGGGTGCATTAACAATGCAGCTTAACACTTTATTTTGAAAAATTTGCAGTTTCTCTATTTGACTTTTTGCAGCAGACCCCCAGACGGGGCAGACGTACAAAAAGGTCGGTGCGATGATTTGTTTGTAGATGATCAGTTTATTAGGGAGAGACAGATGAGATTTTCTACCGAGAAGTGGGAGGAGGGCTTTAAAAGTTTTGTTAGCAGATTCAACTTTATTCGAGATATGCTCTCCGAAAGTCATTTTGGCGTCCAATGTGACGCCCAAATACTTTGCGGAGAGTGAAAAGGGGATCGGTTCATTGAAGATTTTAAGGGAGAAGTTATGACTAAGTTCTCGGTAGTTCAGACGAAATATGACGACTGCATTCTTGGTCGGATTGATTTTGATTCTCCAGGTCACTAGCCAGTGCTCAAGGCTTCTCTTTATGTAGCTTTGGAGTGTATTAATAGCGTTGTGTGGTGAACAGCTTCTAGAAATCAGGGCTGTGTTATCTGCAAAGATGTCCTGCTTTACTTGTGAGATCCGGGTGATGTCGTTTATAAAAATATCGGACAGGAGTGGACTCCAATTTCCGCCCTGGGGGTACCCCGGCCCTGATTGGCCGAAGAGAGGAGAAAGTTTGATCAACTCGTACGCTGAAAGAACGATTCATGAGATACGAATTGGTGAGAGTCAAAAGTTGTGTCGAAATACCAAGTCGGACCAGCTTGGTTAGCAGATCCGGAATAAACGTTTTATCAAAAGCCTTGCTTATGTCGAAAAATACAATGCTGATATACTGCTTGTTGGTAGAGTTTTTGTGAATAGTTTCCATTACACGCATGAATTGGGAATGCGTGGAAAAATCAGATCGAAAGCCGTGCTGTTCAGGAATTAAAATATATTTCGATCTGCAGAAACTAGTCAAACGTCTAAACAACACTAACTTAAAAATTTTGGAAAGGCTTGATAGAAGACTAATTGGGCTGTAGCTTTTTGCTAAATTAGAATTTTTATTAATTTCGATCAGAGGGATGACATTAGCAGTCTTCAAACTCTGTGGAAAGTATCGATGATCCAACATATGATTTAATAGCACGGTGAGCCAGCACACATAAGAAAGGGGGAGGCTCTTGAGCATCCTATTGCTGATTTTATCAGGGTCAGGTGATTTCTTTACATTGAAGCTTTGTATAATGTGATGAACTTCAGCCAAGTGTATGGAATCAAGGTCGTTTTGTGCTTGTACGTTAAGTGCATTCTGATTGGTCTGTTGGAATTTGTGTAAGGTTCTTGTGTAAAGATGGCTGAAGTTTGGGTCTACGTGTGGTGAAAATTGGAGTTCCAAGCTGTCTGCAATAGCATTAGCTTTTTCCCCCGCAGTCTGGGCGAGTCTTTGTAAGCCATTAATGGGCGGAATTGTTGTTCTCGTGGATCTCATGTTTTTAGCTGTTCGACAGAGACTGTGATTCATAGGTGTAAGTCCCTCAAGTACGCCAGCGTTGCTGGGTGTGAGTTTGAATCATAGACTTGACCTCGTTATGGAGCTTAAGGAGTTGTGCACCGAAAGGAGGATACCTAGTGCTTTGCCAATTTCTCCGTAACCGATTACGCTGCTTAATTTTGGCTTTGATATCACTCGGGAGTGAGTGATAATTCGGTCGAGAATGATTTGGTTTCGAGGCTGCAGCTACCGCCTCTAGCAGTAAGTGATTAAAATCCTGTATCAGAATTATCAATAGCACATTACTATAAATGCTCAAACTCAGACTACAGGCATCAAAAGATGAAACAATGAAGTTAAGAAAATTTGTATTACCATGCGGCATGAACCCTTTTTCTTTCACCACATGTATACGCGATCAGCCTCAACAACTTAAATTATCTAGAAGCACCTGAATGAACAACTTAAAATACAACCAGAGAGGCAGTACGAACGTCTACAGCTACAGTCCCAGACCCGTCCAGTGAGTCAGAGCGGGGCCGGCGGGATTAGTTCTGCTTCTTATCGGGCCTATGCCTGCGGCGCTGCTGTAGCTCGTGACGTCATAAAGTACATCCCACAATTTGCAACTTACAGCATGTGTTTGAAAGTATGATCGTGTAAATATTGACGAAGATACAGATGTATCCTAATAAGATTAGCTATATCGTTAATATTTTTATTATCTAGGTAATAATAATAATGCATGGTGTTGTTAATTTCTAATATTTAAGGGAAAATGTAATCAATTTGTCCACTTTTTTCAAGATACTTAAAGTGATGCACATGCAGTATAGGTCTAACGAACGTATCACCGAAAGGGGTTTTCTTTTAAGTATATTTTTAAAATCTAGAACATGATTAGAAGTGATCTAGAACTAGATTCATGGATGTCAAGAATTTAGGTAGCGTAATTTTTTCAAATCCAACGTCAAATTCGTCCATTGAACGAGTATTTTTGCTACGTAAGAAGCTGATGGAAATCGCTGAACAATGAATGTAAATTCAGAGAAACAATTTCAGAATACAAAAGCTGTAAATTTAGAAATACAAAATAAAGTAGAAAATGAAAATTTTATCATTTCCAACTTTTCAAAGGTATAAATAAACATACCTTAATGGAATAAGTAGAATGCAAATACATGTTTTTTTATTTATGCAATAGCATAATGAAATTTTTTTTAGTAAGGTTTGTTGTTGTCAATATAAACAATTGTTCGATTTATATATGTAAAGTGTAGAGTTAGACATTTTTGCGGATTGTTGTTGCACCCCTCTAAACTTTTTGGTACCCCCCCCCCCCCCAAAAAAAAAAAAAAAAATTCATGGATTATACACCCTCAAATATTTTGGTGTAAGTAATTAAAAAAGTAAATGTGCAGAAAATTTCATGTACGTGTTTTGATTTTTTATTAGTGAGTCAAAAAGGAATCATTGATCTGCAATTTGTAAATAGTCTATGGGCAATTGTCATATTGTCGTAGCAAAAGGCAAGATTAAAATTGAGAATGTTATTGCTACAGTACTATCAATTAATGAATAATGTAACTTTATTCTTTCAATCATCTGACCTCCAAAGAGACTGGAAACCAATGGTTTTATTTATTTTATGCACATGTGTATTAAATATAAAAATGTGAAATACACAAATCATTGTTTCTTTTGTTTTTTTTTACATGCATTTTTGTAATTACAAAAAAAATCTGAATTTCATAATTTTTTTTTTGGAAAAACTGAAATTCATATTGGCTCCGAAAACTTTTCGTGGATTATTTAGCTTATTATTGTTTCATTAAAATGCAGATGACAACACTCAGCAACCTTAAAGTGTTAAAAGTAGAATTTTCAAAACTTCACATCACAGGTGAAAATCGTCTGTCAATAAGTAACGTCTAAAATTATTTTCGTTGAAAAAAAAAACAGGTAAGATTTAAGCAATTAAAATAAGTTTGGTAAAATAGTTTGTCATTGTAATACAGTATTATATTTGATATTTAACCGATTTATTAAATTATTTCTGTTGTAAAAAAAGCGTATAACCCGAAAGCGATTTTTTAGTTTTTTTTAAATTATTGCTATTTGAGACTACTGTCTTTTCCTGTCAGTCACGCTAATCTCTACATTTCATTTTACCAAAACAGGGATTTCAATTTAATCTGAAAGTGCACAATAACAAAAAATAAATATTTTTATATCACAACCCTGCTGTCAATTACAAATGTAGCTTCCGGAATAATCGTTCATAATGGGCGTGATCACTTATTGACGGTTAAAATATAAATCTAATGTCTGTATTATTATGTATGTATATTATTATTAAGTATATATGCATATTATTATTATTACATGTATGCATATTATTTTTAAGTATATATATATTATTAAGTATGTATGTATATTACTATTAAGTATGTATTATTATTAAGTATATATATATATATATATATTATTAAGTATGTATGTATATTACTATTAAATAAATATTAATATTATATTAATTAATAGTATTAAATATTATTACTATTAAGTATGTATGTATATTAGGATATATGTTATGTAAATCTGACAGTTAAAACTTTTGAAAGACCTTATTACAAAACTGTTTTAGGAGAACTATGTAATTAGAAATTTAATTTACTCTGCCCAAAGGCATTATTATATATATATAAGGGGTCATAATGTGTTTCTGTGCATTAGGTTATTTAAGAACAAGAGCCAGATTTCTCAAGTAAATGAATTTTATGAAAAAATAAAATTCAAAAGGTTAAAACCTGGCATTGAATCTTTTAGAAGGAAAAAAAAAACACCCTCGTAACTACGGAAATATTCAGCATTTTTTTACTTTACAATCTTATTTATATTCCTTCTTTATATATATAATTTGTTTTCGTTATATTTATTCAATGAAATCATTTTTACTTAAGAACTGGAGCAAAGTGTAAACGCCGTGGATGGGATGTAAGTTGTGACGTCACGAATCCTGCATCTAGGCCCGATAAGAAGAAGAAATCCCGCCGGCCCCGGTCAGAGCAGGAGACAGGACTATTACCCGTAAAAGCAAAAAGTAATATGAACATGAAGCAAAGATGAAAATTCTTACTAAACAAGAGATTCATAGAAGAAATGGATCATCAAAGATGCTACTATACACCATTATAAGGGCTCTCAAATCGTTGTTTCAAACTGGCTAAAGTTACAATTTTTTCAGCGAAAATAAAATTGAAAACATTAATATTAATGTATCTTATTTTCCGATTTTTTGATTATTCTAATTTTTTTTAGCTTTTTTTATTATTTTTCATTTTTATTTATTTATATAATTAATAAATAATTATATATATATATATATAAGTGAGAGATTAATAATTCCTATATAACTATATATATATATATATATATATATATATATATATATATATATATATATATTTTAGCCACTATAACTGGGAAAGTTTTCTTGGATGTTATCGAGTGGAAGTTGATACACTGAGTTGATAATTTTAATAACGAATTTGGGAGGATATGCATTATTAGTCGCTGTACTCAATAATTCCATAAACTGTGCTAATTTATAATTTTCATCACAAATTTTATTGATTCTAAGAACGTGGTTTGTTATAATATTTTTAAAAACAGATATATGCAGACAAGAGTCAAAATGTTGAATTTTTGATGTATTAAATTTAAAATCCTGTCTTTTATATACAAGTTTAAACCATATTACAATTTTGTAAATTTAAATTTAAATCTAAAAAGTTTGCAATAACTGAGTCATTATTACTTGCATTTAATTGTAAATTCGTAGGCTAAAAGTTAAATACTATAGGGATATTATTAAGGGATACACATAATATATGTCATCTAAATGTCTAAACATGTGCATATTATGCAAGCTTGGATCAATGTTTTTTTCATAGAAGAATAAATACAGATTAGCTAACAATGATGAGACCCCCTCCCCCTTGTGGGATACCAAACTGTTGTTCAAAAACAGTACCACCATGTTAAATATAATTCTCATAAAGAGTGAAATTTAATAATTTTTTTAAAAAAAAAATTGAATATTTGATGTTGATATTATATTTTTCAAAAATTCCTAAAATAATTCTATACAGATCATCTATATCAATATTATTAAGCAAATCTTTGAAATCATAAGTATAAATACTATGAATATTAGTAAGAGTTTTTAATTTCTTAACTAATTCAAAACTGTTTTTCACAATATGACAATTATTAGAGATCTCATGTAATGTTTTTAATAATAATTTACCAGCATTAGTAATGTAAGAATTATGCCCACTAGTAATAGTTCGAAAGGCAACAGGGGATTTATGAAACTTTGGTACTAAAACAATATATGGAATGTTATTACAACCATTTTTTAGATGGATTTGCTTATATTTGGCTGATGTTCTATTTGATAAGATTTTAAAGTTAGTATTATGTAAATTATAGATTAGATTATTAAGTAAGTGTGACTGGAGGGTACTTATATAGTAATATTTACATATGATTGAGTAGTTACTACTAGCCTTATTGACATATGTAATGACAAAATCATTTTGAATTTCTTTAATATCCTTTTTAATTGAATTAAGTTTATATGATTTATTAATTTTCTGATTATATATAGTGATTTAGGTATTGCTCTATTAAGACACTCCAGGGTTTGAAGACTTCTACAGGAATTTGATATTTATAGCCGATTTTATAGATAAATTTATTTAAGTCAAGAAATAAATCTTTACCAATTAATTTATGTATAAATTTAGTCGGTATGCGGTACTTAGTACCAAGTAACATCAGTGATTTCAGTGCATCATAATTAATGATATTTAGATTTCCCGTTATAACATGCCCATGGTGTTTATCTACGAAGTCTTTATGCTTTTATGCTTGGTTATTTATTGTTTTTCAATTTTTCAATTCTCACCATTGATATGCGTTGATTATATTTAGCTTGATGATTAGATATATGCATTTTATTCTCCTCTTGATTGATGATTCTTTATTTTTTACATCCTGTTATGTTGCTAGCATTTTTTACTTTAAGGTTTTATGCTCTCTTTTCTATCAATGGAATTTCATATTATAATTTTATTATATATATACACTGCTCACAACTGAAATCGCAACACCATGAAGAAATTGATGTATCCTTATGAAATTTACAGAATATAATTGTAAAATGGAGATGTGCAAATGATGGAAAAAATCATACCTGTAAAATGAAAGCATGAAACTTTCTTGACATTAGATCAATATGGAATAGGCCCACCACGAACGGCTATGAAGGATTGAATACGACGAGGCATCCCGTCAATGAGATGGCCAATGATGTGCTGAGGGTTGGCATTCCACACAACATGCAATTGGGCTTGTAACTGATCATAGTTTACTAGAATTGGGAGTTCTCTTAATCGGTGACCCATAATGTCCCAAATATGCTCAATTGGCGATAATTCCGAAGAATATACTGGCCAAGAGTGGATATCAAAACTTTGTAGACTATTCAAAGTTACCTGTGCAGCATGTGGCCTGGTATTATCCTGCTGTAAAAGCAGTCCAGGCCTGGTTGACAGATGTGGCTGTACCATAGGTCTCACAATGTCAGAGACGTATCGTTGTGCCGCGATACTGCCAGAAACGTGGACCAAAAGTGTTCGTCCACCAAATGTTATATCACCCCAAACCATGGTAAAATTTAGGGAAATTGTGCGGCGGCTGATAGAAAAAGCTTCCTGGTGGCGTTGTTGAAAGTGCCGCCATACGAGAGTACGGCCATCTGGCATGCCAAAACAGAATCGTAATTCATCCGTGAACAGAATATTTCATCATTCTGTCGATCAAATGCGTCGCATTTGATACCGCTGGAGGAGACGTAACCGGTGAAGACATTGAAACGGTAGGTGTCGAAAAGGTCGTTTATCTCGAAGTCCTGCGTCATTTAAACGGTTTCGAATTGTTTGTGTCGAAACCCCGTTACCTGTAGTGTGGGATAAATGTCATTGTAACACGGCTACTGTGGTAAACGGCTCCCGCACCACGCTTCTCAGAAGCATACGAACTTCACGTGGTGTGGTACACCTGGAAGCTCCACTACCTGATCTTCGTGTCGCTTCGTTGTCTCTCACGAACCGCAACACACACCGTTGAACTGTGCTCACATCACGACCCAATAGTTCAGCGATCGATCCTTCGAAAGCTCAATTCACCCTTACATAAAACAATGATTTGTTGCCGTTCCGTTGACGACAACTCAACGTATGCGGTACGTCGACGTACTCTTGGCATAGTGTGATGATTTTTATAACCTGAAACCAATGACGCCACACTTTAGCTGTGATATCGCTCCCCCTTGACCTGACGCTTTTATGCTGCTCGGCAAGGTGTTACGCCACTATGCGTAACGAAACTGTGATCATTTGCATATCTCGCTTTGCTGTTTTCATTGCCTGATTTACATAAAGCTACACCTACAACTTTATGGTGTTGCGATTTCAGTTGTGAGCAGTGTATATATATATGCCTCTTCTTCTCGGGCACTAAAACCTAGAATAGGGCAGGACTGTTCCAATCAGACATCAGTTTTCGCCATCAGGATCTATTAGAAGCCACACTTATTAATAATTTAATAATATGTATAGACATTGAAAGTTATTCTTGTAACCTGGGAGTTTGCTCACGAGTCCAGAAGATACGTTGTAACAATATTTATTACTTTCCTTATATACAATAATGTATAAGGAAAGTATTGTGACGGGGTCGAAAATTCGAATTCGAGTTTTCGACGGGAGAGCACGTTTCAAGCATCCCTGATCACGAATCAAACATTTTTGAGGTGATGTCTGTGTGTGTGTGTGAAAGTATGTGTGTGTGTGTGTGTGTGTGTGTGTGTGTGTATGTGTGTGTGTCAGTGAGTCTGTGGAGACGATAACTAACGAACGAATGGACCGATTCAAACGAAATTTGGTACAAAAATTACAATCCGTGAATACTGGAAACCTATTGTTTTTATACGCAATCGAATATTCAGACCCCCCTTCCCAAATTTTCGAGTGAAATTTTGAAAAAATCATCAAAAAATCAAAACCTCTAATAAAATTACGCAAATACACATTTCTCATGCAATTTTTCATTAGAAAACGATTAACATAAATTTTGGAACTCTAGCATGAACAAAAACATTATCAAAAAAATTACATAAAATAAAAAAAAATATTTCCTATTGAGAAACATGTTCAATTTTCATATGTAATATTACGCGATAAATTGGATGACATCATTCTCGTGGATCCTAGCTCGTTTCATTCATGAAAAAAAATACTGTGAGTAATACTTTTGTATTTTAACGCCAATAGTCACTTATCTGCTATAAGAATAAATTATTTCTGCGTCCATTACGCTTGGCGAGATTTTGGCGACGAATTTGGAGGAATTTCGTCAACTTGGCGACTTTTTTAAATGTTACCAAATCAAAAAAATTTCGCCAAATGGATAAAAATGACGCTAAATCAATGAAAATAACGACTATTTGACGAAAATGCAATATCTTGGAAAAAATATAAGTATCTACTATAAGAATAACCTATTTTGTTTTTACTGTAAAAGTAGGAAATACATTGCATTATATAAGGAAAGTCATGTGCTGCCCACAACAGATTTTTTTAATGAAGATCTCTTGAAATGAAAACATGCCATGATGTTATTTCGATAGAGGGCAAATTAGCAGCAGTAAATTTCTTGTAACAAAGTGTTTTTATATTTAAAAAACCCCTCAAAAATATGAGACACAGAAGCTTCTCGTTAAATGGGAGCCTGGAGCATAAGATTTAAGTAAATACGTTTATTGATTGCTCAAATGATGTGGGATTTTTGAATAAATTTTTGAAAGGAAAATAATTTAAAAAATCATGACCTCCTTCAATATTGTTAACTAAATAATCATTTTATACTTAATATTTCTCTAGCAAACGAATTTTGCAAACTTTACAACGCTTAGCATAAACCGTCCTCGAGATATTGCACGTTGTACGTTTTTTAAGTAAATTTATCAAAAATTACATAAAATTTAAAGAGTATTATCAAATAAATTCACTATGCAATATTATGCAATAAATCAGTTAACATCATTCTCGTGGATTTAATTCGTTTCATTCACGAGAAAATTTACTTCTTGCAACCATTTTATATACTCTGTCGCAAAAAAAATATATGCACCTATAAGAAATTGAACTACAGCCACGAAACTCGGCATGCATGTATCGTTTGAGGAGATACGTCAATGAATAGAATTTAGGAGAAAAAAAAATACTACGAAATGGTGGCAACAAGAAAATGACATTTTAGTAAGTGGTAAATCTTCCCCTGGCATCTATACAAACCGATATTCGGTGAGACATAGAGTCAATAAAGTTGCTTATGCCCCTCTGCGGAAGATTCTGCCCCAAATGTTGCAACTGGTCAGCTAATTCAGTGATATACTGAGAAGGCTGCAAATGTCGTCCCAGCATATCCCAAACGTGTTCTATTGGTGATAGGTCTTGGGGAACTGGATGGCCATGGGAGAGTATTGAATCCTCCCATGGCCATCCAGGGAACTAATAAAGACAATATTGAAAAATCCGTTCAGTATGTGGTCGAGCGTTGTCTTGTTGGTAAATGGAACCTGGGCGCTTAACAACATAGACAGCACAATCAGCTGCAGAATATCGTCGACGTACAAGCGAGCCGTCAGATAGAGAAGATCGACTGTCCCACGATTTGGCTCCCTAGACAGTCACATCACATGTGATGGTCGTGTGTCACTCGACAACAAATGCAGGATCGATACACTGGCCAGTTCTCCTCCACACAAGTATGCGACGGCCATCAGCACTGAGAGAGAAGTGGGTATAATCGCTAAAGGCAACATGCCTCTAATCGAACGATGTCCAGACTGACCGAGCTCGGAACCAATCCAGACGGCTCTGCCTATGTTGAGAGGGTCTGTGGCAAGCGTTTTAATGGACGTCGACACCTAATCCCACCTTCTGCCCGTCGTTTCAATAGTATCCCTTGATACAGGATGCATGGAGAATGGTAAATGCCTTCAAATGGCTGACAGCAAAGCCATTGGTGTGGACATAGCTTTTCTCCTGATTGCACGATTATCTGGAGTAGTTGTCTAACCGGGGCATTATGAACCTTTGTTACATGTGCCTGCTCTGATCCATTGTTGCGAATACCGAGCAACTACCATATAGCTCCGACCAAGATGACGACTGATACGTCTGTTGGACTAACTAGCTTCCCTTGGGCCTGTGGAGCGAGATCTCTCTAAATCCGCTAATGGTCCGTAGCGCCGTCGAGTACGTCTCAAAGGCATCTTTGTGCACAATTTGCAATATCAAAGCAGAAAAATCGAATTCCAATTGCCCGTAAGTGAGAACATCGGTAGTTTTATGTGCCGCACGATGCGTCGTTCTCATGCGCGTTGCATGAGACGTGTAACATCATTGGCGCTGTTCATCATTTACATAACTCTTAAAAGGACATTTGCATGCCAAGTTTCGTGGCTGGCTGTAGCTTAAATTTTTATGGGTGCATATATATTTTTTTGCATAGTGTATTTGGACACCCAAGAATTCGCCAATAATCATTTATTTCACGGAAAAAATGTTAATTACATTTTGAAAAGAATTTTTTTTTTCACGTGAGTATGAGTAAGTTATTCTGTTTGGACTCAAAAGTTAACTAAAATTTACTAAATTTTAGTATAGGCGATGCTAATTCTATACCAAAAGCATTGTACCGTGCTTCTTGTACACCATCATTTTGCTGCTAAAGAAGTAAATTCATGACAGGTAGGGAAAGTCATGTGCTGCCCACAACATATATTTTAAAAAAAATATATGCTTTCTAATGTATTATACATAATTATTGCTTTGCATTCCGCGCAATAATTCAAGCAGGCCTCCCATTACTTATTCATAAGTCCTGCTTTTAAAGCGACCCGGCCAAGAAGAAATGCCGCCCTCGTTCTGAACCTTTTCCTCATCCTTTCATTGCAGGCCTCTTGAAGATGTGTGCTAGACTAAGAGCAGATCCTTTTGTGTTGTAGGCGCAACCTGAGATGCTTCACTAGAGATTCAAGGTGTGGTCAGGATCGGCCAATGGCCGTCCGGAATGGCGCACTTTTTGTTGGATTCCTTTTCATGCGCTTTCTCTCCTCATTTCCCCCAGCTTGTCCGAGGTCAAAGCCGTGGAAATTTAAGACACAAGGCCGGCCGTGCGACGGAGTTTCAATTATTTTATGGGATGGCAGGGGCGTACTTCAGACCTCTCTTCATTTTCCCGTAATCCTGCACGGCTGGACCTGAATGGGCTAATATATACTAGGGGCGCGATTAAAGTTTACTAAACAAAAATTTAATTGCAATATAGAGCGAATCATCAACACAAATACCTTGAAATATTTATTTTTATTATTATTATTATTATTATTATTTTTTTTTTCCCCCCTAATACTAGGGCCGCAATTAAAATTTACTAAACAAACATTTACTTGCAATTTGGAGCGAAGCACAAACACGTACACCTTGAAATCTGTTTATTTCATTTTATTTCATTTGTAATTCTGATGTATACATGAATTTTAATTCTAATTCTAATGTAGCTTTTAATTCTATTTCTGATGTAGATTTTAATTCTAATTCTAATATAGATTTTAATTCTACATTGAGCTTGTGGCACTGGTGGTAGTTTGATTAATGACAACCACTAAGTATATGATGCTAAACATATAGATTCACAAAACCTTTATTAGTTTTATTGTGTGGGACTGAACAACCCTACACAAGAGAGAAAAAGTGTTAAAAGGCGTGCGCAAATGTTAAAGTGTGTTATTGAGCAAGTGTTCAAAATCGTCTATACACTTTATTCTTTTCTCAAGTCTTTTCATGATATTGTTTTTTCAGGAGCCGGTGAATAAGAAAACACGTGACAACGGGTCCCGCAAAATATTTGGCTCGGGACAATACAACGATCCGAGGAACAGCTTCGTGGTCTGGGCGACGTTGAAACCAAAGTATTTTAGGTTTGGTACACAGAGAACTCAACAGAGCTTGTTGTAGTCCATTACTTTAGAATCGGCGATTGAAGACCACCCCTTTCAACTGTCTTTTGAAGTTCCTTCTTTTGAAGTTCCCCTTTCAACCCTAGGCAAAGAGTAGATGGTGTCTTCCAATCTTTCACAATACTAGAAATCCAGGGAGGGGGGGGGGGGGGGTAACAACTTACTCTTAACTCTCACTTTGTCCACGTGGTTGTGATGAGAAGATGTCAACCATCTGTCTCTGGTGGGTTATTTCTGCTTGACAACTATTGGCGCAACCTTTCCGTGCGTCCGTGCTCTACAGGTGGTTACCCAACTTGAGAGGTAATAACGATTAGAAGCGATTTAACCTCCAACCATCAATGCGGATCATAAGTACCGATACACTCTTTTAATTACTTCGTGGAAGTAGGGGGCATCCAAAAAAGTCCCTACTGTTTAGGTCCAACGCACGTAACAAACCGCAGATGTTCTATATTTATAATATAAGCACCTTGATTTATCTGTCTGTTTATCTATCTATCTCTGGGTAACGCTTGGCGAAATTTTGGTGTCGAAATGGGCGGAAAATCGCCAATTTGGCGAGATGTTTTAAATGTTGACAGATTGACGAAAATCTTGCCAAATTGACGAAAATCTTGCCAAATTAATAAAAATGTCGCCAAATTGATGAAAGAACCAAGTCAAATTGGTAAAAATAACTGAATTCAATGTCTTGGAAAATATACTAAAAGAATTTACTATAAGAATAACCTATTTCTCCGTCTGTAACACTTTGCGAAATTATGGCGACGAATTTTGGCGGAATATTGCCAACTTAACGAGTCTTTTTAAATGCTGCTAAATTGACGGAAATGTCGCCAAATTAATAAAATTGAGGCTAAATCAATGAAAATGACGTCTAACTGAAGAAAATTCAATATCTTGGAAATAACATAACAAATGACTATATGAATAATCCATTTCTCCGCCCGTCTGTAATGCTTGGCGAAAAATTTGGCGGGATGTTGCAAACTTGGTGATTTTTTTAAAATATTGCCAAATTGGCGAAAATGTCGCCAAATTGATAAAAATAAAGCTAAACGGGAGGCAATGCTTTGCAAATTTTTTAATCCGTCATATGACAGACATGCCTTCTAGTATTATATATATTCTTTAGGCTATCTACGTAAGAAACATCTTTGAACCGTTTTTCAGATTTATGTTATCTATATATTCTAATAGGATATTTGCGATTCTAGAATGGGGTGAAGCTCGGTGGAGAGAAGAAATTTTCATGATCGCCGATTTTAAAGTAATGAACTAAAACATTAGGCAGTCCATTTTTAGTGATAATTCCTCGACGACATTACCTATCTTTAATTTTCTTTTCCTATAGCCTTCTCATCAATTCCCCCAAACTACTTGCTAAATATGCATATTCTGCCGAGAGAAAGAACTTCCAAACATTTTCGCATAAGCGTCGAATATAAAGCAACTACGCTCGCTTCGCTCTAACTACCGTCAGTGACTCATTCCGGGATATATCATTGTTTTCTATAGGAAATGAAGCTATAAAATTTTTTAAATCCGAATAATTCGAGTTCTAATCGTAAGAATCTCTCTATATTTAAAAAAAAGGGGGGGGGGGGAAGCCTCAGCCGCTGTTTGACAAATTTCTCGTCCCTCGAGTTTCTCTGCTTTGTACTGAAAAAACTATAACATACAAAAGTATAAAATTTGTACATTTGTATATAAAAAGATTTGGGGAACACGTTGAAATAAACCGTTTTTCGATATATTATTTTAATTTAAGAAATGTTTAATGTCAAAGTCCAGGACAAAATATTCGAGCTACAAGTTCGCGCCCTGGATAGACTAACAATTGCAAGATTACGAATTTTTGCAGGAATTAGGAACCTACATAGTTGAATTCAGGAAGGAACCTACATAGTTTGAAGGACGGGTCCCTGTTTCTAATTCCGATATAGTTTACGAAATATTTTACATTTTGTGCACTTCTGAAGTGAAAAATTTTATTTCGTATTGGCACGTCCACAAATTTTCTCTGTCTCATACCGCAAAAACTATCGCATACAAAAATATGAAATTTAGTCCATTTGTAGAGAAATAATAAGGTAACACTTATAAGGAACACTGTGAAATAGACCTTTTACCGATTTAAACTTTAGTTTGGATTGAAATAACTCACGAAGCGAGTTACGGGGCTTGGTGAAGCGTGATGAGCAGGGGCGGAACCCCTTGTTACTAAAAAAATTCTATCTTTCTGGTTTTCACATTAAGTGTCGCGTCAGTGATATGAAACAAGGCACTTCAAAAACACTATTACAGAAATGATTTCAAGCTACATTCTCTGTACCTATATCCTTAAAACTATACGGTGGTTAAAAGAATTTTTAATATCCCATTGGATTATGGTAGGCTAGTATATTATTTTAAAGTCGCACGGTTCTATCTACAAAAGTGAAAAAGATACAGCTATTTGGATTTCAGAAAAAGATAGTCATTTTAAAGTTTTATTCTTCTCCTCCTTTACTTCCTCTTAATTCCGACAACTTTTCTACGTGAAAAGTTCATCTGATTTTGACGAAATTTCCAGTTATGTGTACAAATATGGTGAAGCAGATTCCTAAAGAATTTAACATTTTAAATCAAATCATTCCTTTATTTTAAACTAAAGAATCTGATGAGGGCAGCACACGACTTCCCCTACAGACTTATTCATTTTATCTTTATTTCTTTAATAATTCACTGAATTGTGTTTCATATTGCACAAAATAGCACTCATGCTTAATTGAAATGACACTAAATTTGTACTTTCAATTCAATTTTTGTTTTCATTTAGAAACTGCACGTGTATACATTCAAAGGCAGTAGCAAAAATGCAAAGAAAACTAAAATAGTTCGAGAACAGCTAGTCTTAGAGTAATGGGGATGGTCTTATTCTTTTTATCGTCAAAAGTTGCGTATAAAAGAAGCATTTAATGGATGCATTTGAGCATACATAGTCTTTTATTTTAGATTTTAATGATTTTTGCGGGCTATTTTACAAGAAAAAAAAAATCTGATGTGGGCAGCACATGACTTTCCTTATATAATGCAATGAATTTACTATTTTTACAGTAAAAAAGAATAGGTTATTCTTATAGTAGATACTTATATTCTTTCCAAGGTATTAAATTTCCGTCAATTAGTCGTCATTTTCATTAATTTAGCGTCATTTTTATCCATTTAGCGACATTTTTGTTAATTTGACAACATTTAAAAAAGTCGCAAAGTTGGCGACATTCCGCTAAATTCGTCGTCATAATATCGCCAAGCGTTATGGAAGGAGAAATAAGTTATTCTTATAGCAGATAAATGACTATTGTCGTTCAAATACAAAAGTATTACTCAAAGTATCTTTTTTCATGAATGGAATGAGCTAGATCCACGAGAATGATGTCACCCAATTTATCGCATGGTATTACATATGAAAAGTGAACATGTTTCTCAACAGTTAATATATATATTTTTTAATTTATTGGAATTTTTGATAAATTCATTTGAAAAATGTGCAATATCTCGAGAACGGCTCATTTTAGCGTTTATGTCAATCGTTTTCTAAGGAAAAATTACATAAGAAATGTCTATTTACGTAACTTTATTAAAGGTTTTGATTTATTGATGATTTTTTCAAAATTTCACTCGAAAATTTAGGGGGGTTCTGAGCATTCGATTGCGTTTAAAAACAATAGGCTTCCAGTATTCATGGATTGTGATTTTTGTACCAAATTTAATTCAAATCGCTCCATTCGTTCGTGAGATATCGTCTCCACAGACTCACTGACACACACACACACACACACGGCCACACACTAAACTACCATTAGCCCTAGGGTTGGTCATGTGGTCTGGGTCTTCAACACACACACACACACAGACATCACTTCAAAAACGTTCGATTCGTGATCAGGGATGCTTGAAACGTTCTCTTCCATCGAAAACTCGAATTCGAATTTTCAACCCCGTCACAATACATTCCTTATACATTATGTATATAAGGAAAGTAAAAAGCAGATTCTGTTTTCCCGAATCGTGCCAGATTCTACTTAGCATCAAGGTATGAATGAATGAATGATATGAAGGTGGGTGCAGCACATCGACCAGAGGTCTATTGTACTCCCCCAAAAGAGAATGATCTCTAAGAAAAGAGAGCAGAAGCCGATGCGAAAATAAGCAGGCACTTGACAGGGATGTCGTTCAGCTCCCGGGGTTCAATCACATGACGACCAATGTGTTCGAATCTGTGAGCAGAGTATAGCATCAAGGTAACCTACAAGGGACTTAACTATCGAAATCTGTGAAATTTGGTAAATTAGCTTACTGTAATTGTACTGTAAGGGTAAAAACAGCGTAGTGCATATAAAAATGGTTGCTCTTAAATTACCATAAATGTTATATTAATTACATTTCCGTTTTTTGCCCCAATCAGTCATCGGGTTGCGGGCCACATTGGAACAACTCATGGGCCATATTTGGCTCGCAGGCCGTAGTTTGGAATACCCCAGGATTAGAGTGTATATAAATTTTTATTATTGTTATATCATATCTGACTCGAGACAGATTAAAAATGATTTCATCTGATCCCAGTACTCAAAAAGATTACTCCTGCCTGGTGTACAGAAATAGCAGCACAAAAATTATGTTCTTCCCTATACAGCGATCCACTCTGGAATGAAGGCAACGGGAGACATATTTTCTCCAAATTACTCCATAATTATGTCGTACCCTAAAAGGTCCTCCGAAAATGTGGGGCTCAATGGTACTGAGATAATAAGACCTTGTCTAGGACGTGTCTTCTGAATTAATCAGATTGTCGCTAGAAAGATGGTAACACCCAAGGTAGGCATCCTGACCATGGGTGCCGATTTGAGGATTTTGGGGTCCCCAAGCGTTGGTCTCCTTGGATTTTTTAGGGCCTCCTTCAATACTTTCCTTGCAGTACATGGTAATGTATAGGGAAAGCATTGGAATCATGTCGAAAATCGCAACTCGAGATTTCGACGGATTTACACGTTTTAGGGCCTCTAGAACAAGAAAACATTATTTTTAGCGTGACGTCTGTGTGTGTGCGTGTGTGTCTATCTGTGCAATGTATGTAATCAAAAACTAAATTCCATACAATTTTATAGGTAAGTAAGTCACTTATGGATTACCCTGGTGCTGTTTAGATTTTGGTACGATTTGAAATGACTTTTTTTTCCTGCAAAATGACCCTCAAAAATCATATGTATCCACTCTAGCTAAAAAAAACTAATGGATCAATTTTCACAAAATTTGGTATATGAGTCACTTGAGGGTTACCCTGGTTCTGATATGATTTTGGTACGATTTGGGGGAAAAGAACCTGCCTTCTTTTTTACGAAATGGCCCGCAAAAATTTAAAATAAAAGACTACATTACATATACATGCGAAATTTCAATGAATCATTAATAAAATAAAAAGAAAATAAATTTGAGTCTGTAGGGAAAGTCATGTGCTGCTCAGATCAGATTTGTTTATATTGTAAATATTTGAGTAAAAACATAGAAAGTACAGTTTTTAAAAATGTTTTAAGATGTAGACTGCATTTGAGCCATTCCTTCGTGAAATACCGCGTTCCCAGTCCACACACTTACAGACATCACCTCAAAAGATTTTGTTTCGAATTCCAAAATGCTAAACACATGCTTCAAAAACTCATTTGAATTTTCGACCCCGTCACAATACTTTTCCTGTACATTATACTATGTATATGTAGACAAATCAAAAATATCCAACCTAAATATAAGAAATAAAAATTCTGCAATTAGAAAACGAATAATAATGATTGTATTTCACGGTTCAGAAAACCTAACAAATCACAAACGAAAGTTGAAGTAACATATAAACGCGTCTCGCAAAAAGTTCCTGATATCAGGATATTAACATTCTCAAATTAAAAACCCTAATTCATTCTTTCTATTCTCTTTCGAGAATAGAAAGAAAAGGGATCAAACTCCGCATAATTGCACCATCTCATATGAGTCATAAATTTGCGAACACAGTGCTGATGTTTTGCCTATTCTTATACTCATTTTTATGAAAGAATATCATTATCAGAATATGCAATGTGGATTTATATTGTCTCCGATAATGATTCTCGTATAATTATGTGTAATTATATTTAGGGAAAGCTATCCAGCTGTAAAGAAGCAAACTGAAAACTGGAATGTATGCAATTTACCAATGTTGGTTGGGATCAGAGACACAATTCTCACTAAGCACAGGCGTCTTAAAGGCAGCAAATTATAATGGATTGCAACTTTCATGTTGTGCAAAATTTTAAAGTTTTAATTTAAGAAGTAATAAATTAAAAAAGAAAGTTTATTAAAAAAGAAAAATACATTAAAAAAATCTGATGTGGGCAACACATGACTTTCCTTATATAATGCAATGAATTTACTACTTTTAAATTTAAAAAAAAATAGGTTTTTCTTATAGTAGATACTTATATTCTTTCCAAGATATTGAATTTTCGACAATGAGTCGTCATTTTCATTGATTTAGCGTCATTTTAATCCATTTGGCAAGATTTTCGTTAATTTGACAACATTTCAAAAATTTGCTAAGTTGGTGACATTCCGTCAAATTCGTCGCCAAAATCTCGCCAAGCTTTACTGAAGGAGAAATAAGTTATTCTTATAGCAGATAAATGACTATTAGCGTTCAAATACAAAAGTATTACTCGAAGTATCTTTTCTCATGAATGGAACGAGCTAGATCCACGAGAATGATGTCGCCCAATTTATCGCATGGTATTACATATGAAAAGTGAACATGTTTCTCAATAGGAAATATATTTTTTTTTATTTTATATGACTTTTGATATTTTTTTTTAAAATGTGCAATATCTCGAGAACGGTTCATGTTAGAGTTCTAAAATTTATGTTAATCGTTTTCTAATGAAAAAATACATAAGAAATATCTATTTGCGTAACTTTATTAGCGGTTTTGATTTTTTGACAATTTTTTCAAAACTTCACTCGAAAATTTAGGGGATTTTGAACATTCAATTGCGTATAAAAACAATAAGCTTCCAGTGTTTACGGATTGTGATTTTTGTACCAAATTTCGTTCGAATCGGTCCATTCGTTCGTCAGTTATCGTCTCCATAGACTCACTGACACACACACACACACACACACACACACACACACACACACACACAGACATCACTTCAAAAATGTTTGATTCGTGATAAGGGATGCTTGAAACGTGCTCTCCCGTCGAAAACTCGAATTCGAATTTTCGACCCCGTCACAATACTTTCCTTATACATTATGTAAATAAGGAAAGTAAAAAGAAGGGAAGAAGAATATGCAGAAGAATATATCAAGGAAGAAAAATTAAAATACAATAAAAGATAAAACAACTAACTAATATTGAAAATTAATGGATACTAATAATAACAGGATATGATTGAAATCTCCCCCCCCCCCCCGGCGCACATCAAATTTTAAAACCATATTATAATGCACCGAGAATTTGAAATAGTAGAATTATCTTCCTTCTGTTAGGTTGTATTAATATATCCTCAAAAATATATTAAAAATATCATTTGCTTTTTTCCCTACAATTCATGGTAATGTATATAGGGAAAATATCAGAATCGTTTGGAAAATCGCAACTCGAGGTTTTTACTTTCCCTACAATACATGATAATGTATAGGGAAAATATTGCAATAATGTCGAAAATCGCAATTTGAGTTTTCGAGGGATATACACATTTCAATCCCTCTAGAACACGAAAAAACTATTTTTAGTGTGACATTTGCGTGTGTGTCTGTCTGTGCAATGTATGCATCCACTCTAGTTGAAAAACTAATTGACTAAATTTCACAAAATTTGGTAAATATGTCACTTGTGGGAAACTATGATGTTGATTAAACTTTGTAATGATTAGGAAAGAAAGAACCTGCTTCTTTTGCGAAACAGTCCGCAGAAATTACCAAAATCTAAAAGAAAAGACTACATATGCTCAAAAGTATCATTTAAATGCTTTTTTTTTTATACGTAATTTTTGACAACGAAAAGAATAAGACTAACTTAGGGCTAACCGTCCTCGAGATTTTTTAGACTTTTCGTATTTTTGCCATGTCCCCTTTGAAAATACACCCAGTTGCCAAATAAAAACGAAAAGTGAAATAAAACTGTAAATTCGGTATAGTTTAAATAATTTTCCGTGTTATTTTGTGCTATTAAACTCAATTTCCTAAAATAAATAAAGAGAAAATGAATTTGAGTTTGTAGGAAAAGTCACGCGCTGCCCACATCCAATTTTTTATACATAATACGATAATTACAGACTTTTCAATCGACGAAATAAAGCGTTTCAAGAGAGTGAAATAATGTTTATTTTAGAGCAATATCTGCGGCATCTTTACGAATTGGAGAGTTTCAGTATAGAATTTTCCGAAAAGTTTCATGAACGTAGTCTCAATTTCAGACAGTTATCCTGAGCTAAAATGGAAGGCCTGCCTTTTATTGCTTTGTCGACAACAGATACAGTTTCTCGAAAGCGCTCTGCTAACCTTGTAATTGTTAAATTGTTAAGGCTTTTAGAACATTGCTATTTCTTCTAAAACTCTTCAATGAGCCTCTCATAAGAATAGCTAGAGAAATATTGCTGCAAAATAAAAAAATAAATAAAATTAAAAAATTAAAAAATAAATAAAATAAAAAATAATAAAATAAAAAATATATTTTACTCTGGGGAAACGCCATATTCCCCGTTTGACAAAAAAAAAGATTAGGTCTGTAGTAAACGTCTGACGTATTAAAAATAGCAGACGATATTTCTGAGACATTTTCGATTAGTGCCAACTAAATGAAAAAAATCGATGGTGGCTCCAAATAAAATTATAAAGTTTATTCCAGTACGTTTATTCGATTTTTTCAGGCTCATTAGTTTCCCTTACAGGATTTCAAAGTATTACAGTTTACTCGCTAACTATTTATAGCTTGCAAGCACTTTTAGTTTTCTTCCCGATTTCATATGGAAACTCCGACCATAGATTTCACCGCAAAATACCCGATTATTTTACTAACTTGCTTTGCGATATATAAATTAAACTTATACAATATATCTGACGAGCAGGTTTATAGATTGACTTGAATGTATAAACTTATACATTCAAGTCAATCTATAAACTTGCGTGGCGTTACATAAATACGTATTTGAATTTTGAATACGTATATTTCCATCTATTCTGTTCAGACCTCACCAATCGTTAAATATCTTTAGAATCCCCGATTTTATTTAACTTCCTCCTTAAGAAAATATCTCTTGCTTGTACAGCTTTCCCACGTATTCGAAAACCCAGGTTAAAATGCTAAAATATTAAAATTATAACCACTATACTTTAAAAACTAAAGGCTTTATCTAAAATCCAATTATATACACTTTTAGGGTTTTTAAGGAGCTACAAATTCCTGTTTATTGTTTATAGTTAACGCTTTTAGTTTTTAAGATATGAGCATTACAAACTTGCAAAACGGAAAGTCTTCAATTTTAACTTGAGAAGACGATTACTCGAAAACTATAAAAGCTTTTTTTTTTAAATGTATATATATATATATATATATATATATATATATATATATATATATATATATATATACATAAATAACGATGAGTGGATTTCAATAGGAAAGGTTCCACATATGCTGAGTTATACCAAAAACCATTTCCCGGGCGGAAAAAGCTGCTTTAAACGGGAAAGGGGTGTCGCAATCCACCCCTACCATTTTATGAAAGACATATGGTCACCCCCGTTCTATACTTTCCATTTATATATATATATATATATATATATATATATATATATATATTTAGAAACTAAATTTTCTATGCATATTTTTGTCGCTTGCTATTTATATCTATATTTTATAATTTCGAAGATATTTCGAGTAAATTTCAATAAAATGAAAAAACACTCGCTTGGACAAATATTTTTTCAAGTTTTTCTTTTCGAAAATAGTTAAAAATGTTAAAAGATTAAAATTTATATATTTATATATAATTATTAAAATATTTAAATTTATATATTTATAATCTGGACCCTATTTTCGACAAAACAGGAATAATTGGTTACATTTATACCTATTAGGTTCGGAGGAATAAGCATCCAAAGCGTTTACATTTTTTGTAAAGCTCCGATTTCCACCACAGAAACCCCAAGCATAAAAAAACATCTAAATAATATTTTAATATTGTGAGACATAAATGGAATAAAAAGTTTTTTACACTTTTAAATACACTAAAATTCTGAAGTTAATTTTCACCTTCATCATTTAAAATATCTGATGTGGGCAGTTCCCCTACAGGATTAAATTCCTGTAGGAAAAATTTAATTGTGCAAAATAACACACATGTTTGCTTGAATTTATATTCAATTATATATACAGTTTTAAAACATTTCTTTTTAATCTAGCAAGTTATCGCATTATGAAACGTCACCAGATAGCAAAAGTTATTTAAAAAAAATATAATAATAAGTATCTCGAGAACGGTTAGTCCTGGAGAAATAAGGTTGGTCTTATTCTTTATAAAATAACTATATTATTACGAAACTACTATTTAATCTATACAATTAAGCATATTTAATTTTGTGTTATAGAGTTTGATTTTTGCGGGGAAAAGGTAGGTTACTATTTTCCGATTAGTACCAAAACCTAATCATCACCTAGATTACTCAAAAGTGACTTAATTAACAAATTCTCGCATAGTTTTTGAGCGAGAGTAGATACATACATTGCACAGACAGACAGACAGACACGCGCAGACGACACCCTCAAACGGCCGCTGTAAACCCTCGGGTCAGTCGAGTGGTCTGGGTTTTCGACGTTGAAAATGGTATTTTCGCATTCTATGGGACTCAAAACGTGTAAGATCCGTCGAAAACACAAGTTGCGATTTTCGACACGATTCCAATACTTTCCCTATGCATTACCACGTATTGTAAAGTAAAAATCTGATGTGAGCAGCACATGACTTTCCTTATATAATGTAATGAATTTACTACTTTTACAGTAAAAAAAAATAGGTTTTCTTATAGCAGATACTAATACTTTCCAAGATATTGAATTTTCGACAATTGGTCGTCATTTTCATTGATTTAGCGTCATTTTTATCCATTTGGCGAGATTTTCGTTAATTTGGCAACATTTCAAACAGTCGCCAAGTTGGCGACAGTCCGCCAAATTCGTCGCCAAAATCTCGCCAAGCGTTATGGACGAAGAAATAAGTTATTCTTACAGCAGATAAATGACTATTGGCGTTCAAATACAAAAGTATTACTCAAAGTATCTTTCTTCATGAATGGAACGAGCTAGATCCACGAGAATGATGTTACTCTATTTATCGCATGGTATTACATATGAAAAGTGAACATGTTTCTCAATAAGAAATATATTTTTTTTTTATTTTATATGACTTTTTGATAATGCTTTTGAAAAATGTGCAATATCTCGAGAACAGTTCATGTTAGCGTTCTAAAATGTATGTCAATCGTTTTATAATGAAAAATTACATAAGAAATGTCTATTTGTGTAACTTTATTAGAGGTTTTGATTTTTTGACGATTTTTTCAAAATTTCATTCGAAAATTTAGAGGAGTTCTCAACATTCGATTGCGTATAAAAACAATAGGCTTCCAGTGTTTACGGATTATGATTTTTGTACCAAATTTGGTTCGAATCGGTCCATTCGTTCGTCAGTTATCGTCTCCACAGACTCACTGACACACACACACACACACACACGCACACACATACTTTCACACACACACACACACACACACACACAGACATCACTTCAAAAATGTTTGATTCGTGATCAGGGATGCTTGAAGCGTGCTCTCCCGTCGAAAATTCGAATTCGAATTTTCGACCCCGTCACAATACTTTCCTTATACATTATGTATATAAGGAAAGTAAAAACGAATTTTATGTTGACTTTCAGTTTTAACTCTATTGTTAACTGTAAAATAATTTTAGAAATTTTATCAGTTATCTATTATTATTCATTTTATAAATTACTAGAATGAATTACCCGGCATTACCCGGATACTAAATTAGCGCCCGCTACATAAATAATACAGATATGCGGATAACACTCCACTCAATTTCCAAATTCCCTGTTTTGAACCAAATTCATTCTCTCCTTTCATTTCAATCCAAATTCTATAGTTTTAAGCATATGTGTAATCGCACGCAACTATTTGCCACGCATGCGAAAAAAAATCCTCTTCTCGCCATAGCAAATTCTTGCAAACCGTAGAAAGAAGGGAATCGCCAACATTTCGATTTCTGTGCTTTTGGTTGACAATTAACATCAGAAAATGTACTTTTTACTTTCCTTATATACATAATGTATAAGGAAAGTATTGTGACGGGGTCGAAAATTCGAATTCGAGTTTTCGACGGGAGAGCACGTTTCAAGCATCCCTGATCACGAATCGAACATTTTTGAGGCGATGTCTATATGTGTGTGTATGTGTGTGTCAGTGAGTCTGTGGAGACGATATCTCACGAACAAATGGAACAATTCGAATGAAATTTGATATAAAAATCACAATCCATGAATACTGGAAGTCTATTGTTTTTAAATGCAATCAAATGTTCAGAACCCCCCTAAATTTTCGAGTAAAATATTTAAAAAAAATCATCAAAAAATCAAAACCTTTAATAAAGTTATGCAAATAAACATTTCTTATGTAATGTTTCCTTAGAAAACGATTGAGATAAACTTTAGGACGCTAGCATGAATCGTTCTCGAGATATTGCACATTTTTCAAATAAATTTATAAAAAAATCCCATAAATTAAAAAATATATATCAACTGCTGAGAAACATGTTCACTTTTCTTATGTAATATCATGCGATAAATTGGGTGACATCATTCTCGTGGATCTGGCTCGTTCCATTCATAAGAAAATATACTTTGAGTAATACATTTGTATTTGAACACCAATAGTTATTTATCTGCTATAAGAACAACTTATTTCTCCGTCCATAACGCTTGGCGAGATTTTGGTGACGAATTTGGCGGAATGTCGACGAAAATCTCGAATGTTAACGAAAATCTCGCCAAATGGATAAAAATAACGCTAAATCGATGAAAATGACGACTAATTAGCGAAAATTCAATATCTTGGAAAGAATATAAGTATCTACTATAAGAATAACCTATTTTTTTTGCTGTAAAAGTAGTAAATTCATTGCATTATATAAGGAAAGTCATGTGTTGCCCACATCAGATTTTTTTTTTTTTTTTAATACGAAAATATACGCCTATATTTTTGCCAAACTATAGAATTGTGCTAATCTTCCTTTCTTGGTTGCGACAAAATAAGAAATTCAAAAATAAAGCATGCATATTACAATGAATTTAAAAATAAATAAATAAATAAATAGAAAACAATCAGCCTATAGATTTGGTTCAAAGATTCGGATCAAAGATCGTTAGAAAGAACGTTCATCCTTATTTACGATATTGTGAAAATGGGAATACAGCATAGTATTTTCGATAGCTAAGGAACAATATGTGTGAAAATCACTCAAAATCGTGTTTCAACATAAAATAACTATAAAACTAATTCGAATTTAAAACAAAAATTTCGTTGAGATCTGTCGTACCATGAATTCAACTAATCCAAAATCGAATCCTGTAGCTGTCCCAAGCTTCGATTTTCCGCTACAGACGACACGCACAGAGACAGACAAAAAGACAAACATTTTCTTTTATTATGCAAGAAAACCTTTAGACCATGGAGGTAAAAATAAAGAGTTAAAACTTCATATTAAGAAAACTCCACTATCGTTTGAGACAATAATTCAGGTGGAGCTGATATAAGTCCTGCATTGTATGCATTTTAATGGCGAAAGGTTTAACATATTCATAACTGTCAATTTCGTAAAAATAAATTATTAACGCAATGCAAAGTAAAACTGAAGTAATAAAGAATACTCCTACGTATTCAAAGTTATTTTACCTTTCAATTTATTTCATCTCCAATTCTGTACTGTATCCTACAACTATAAAAAAAAATCTGATGTGGGCAGCACATGACTTTCCTTATATAATGCAAAGAATTTACTACTTTTACAGTTTAAAAAAATGTTATTCTTATAGTAGATACTTATATTCTTTCCAAGATATTGAATTTTCTTCAATTAGTCGTCATTTTTATTGATTTAGCGTCATTTTTATCCTTTTGGCGATATTTTCGTCAATTTGGCAACATTTAAAAATGTAGCCAAGTTGGCGACATTCCGCTAAGTTCGTCGGCAAATTCTCGCCAAGCGTTATGGACGGAGAAATAAGCTATTCTTACAATGGATAAATGACTATTGGTGTTCAAATACAAAAGTATTACTCAAAGTATATTTCTCGTGAATGGAGCGAGTTAGATCCATGAGAATGATGTCACTCAATTTATCGCATGATATTACATATGAAAAGTAAACATGTTTTTTAACAGTTAATATATTTTTTTTTAATTTATGGGATTTTTTGATAAATGTATTTGAAAAATGTGCAATATTTCGAGAACTGTTCATGCTAGCGTTCTAAAGTTTGTCAATCTTTTTTTAAGGAAAATTACATAAGAAATGTCTATTTGTGTAACTTTATTAAAGGTTTTGATTTTTTGATGATTTTTTCAAAATTTCACTCGAAAATTTAGGGGGGTTCTGAACATTCGATTGTGTTTTAAAGCAATAGGCTTCCAGTAATCACAGATTGTGATTTTTGTACCAAATTTTATTCGAATCGCTCCATTCGTTCGTGAGATATCGTCGCCATAGACTCACTGGCACAGACACACACACACACACACACACACACGCAGACATCACTTCAAAATGTTCGATTCGTGATCAGGGATGCTTGAAACGTGCTCTCCCGTCGAAAACTCGAATTCGAATTTTCGACCCCGGCACAATACTTCCTTATACATTATGTATATAAGGAAAGTAATACTGGTTAATTATACTCACAATTAGAAAACCTAAATAATCAAAAATTCATATACTAAATACTACGTCTTTCTGTTGCGTCAAGTAACAATAGCGGCTACTTTACTATCACTAGCGACACCTAAATGTAATTCTCAAAGCTTTATGGTATTTTCAAATGTTTCCGCCATCTCCTTCTTTCTAACTCCATGTTTTAAACTTCCATACGTAAAGTGTTCACCACACCATGGAGGTAGAAAAAAGGAGATAAAACTCCTATGGATGAAACGTTTGAAAATGCCATAATGCTTTGAGAATTATATCCAGTTGCCGCTAGTTTTTAGTATATGTATTTTTGATTATTTTTAAATTAAAGGTTTCCGTAGTATGAGTATAATTAACCAGTATTTTTTCATAGTTGTGGGATAGAATACAGAATATAGGGAGATAACAATAAATTGAAAGATAAAATAATTTTGAATACGTAGGAATATTCTTTATTGCTTCAGTTCTACTTTGCATTGCACTAATACTTTATTTTTAGAAAATTGGCAATTTAAATAAATATTTTAGGCCTTTCACCAGAGAAAAGCATACAATGCAGAGCTTTATCTTATCCCACTTGAATTATTGTCTCAAACGATATTGGTGTTATCTTACTATGAAGTTTTAACTCCTTACTTTTACTTCCACGGTTCAAAGATAATTCACCAAGACGTTGCCACAGATGATATTTAAAAGAATGAAAATATCTCAGCTCGATTTGACACCAGAGACACCTGAAGGAAATCCAAGAAGATGAAATATCTGTGGCAAAAAGATAAAACGTTTTCCGAACTCTGTATAAAGTTTCTACTTCGCTTTATATTTTCAATTGTCATGAAATAAAATGATTTCACAGTGAGACCGGTTGGTAACGCAAAGCGAATTTTCAACGGAAACGGCTTTTAAATTTTTCGAAATAATTTTTGAATTGAGTATACTAATTCTTTCAGAAATTTAGTAAAAAGTGTAAGCTTTTTACTAAATTTCTGAAAAGATTTCTGTTGCATTATGATTGATTATCTATTGCATTTGACTGATTTTGTTTGAATGGGGCATTAATTATTTTAATTAGGCATTTTAATTAGGCATATTTTAATTGGGGCATTAATAATTTTAATTTTTCTTTGCTGATTTCTTTTACATTTCTCAAATTAATGCAGTCGTAAATAGTTTCTTAAAAATTAAAAAAATTCATTAACTTAAATAAAAAAAATAACATAATTTATTATTTTGTCAAGCATAGAAAAAAATATTCTGCCCCCCCCCCCCCCCCCCCCCCAAAAAAAAAATAATTCGAATTCAAGATTTTGAAGGAAACACATGTTTTGAGACCTATGTGTGGTGGTTTACAACAAAATGGTTCAAAATTTCCAAAATTGAGCTAAGGACGTTACTAAGTACCATTTTTCAGGCTAATTCTAAACAGAACAACAACAACAACAACAACAATAATAATAATAATAAAACCGCGTGTTTTTTCGATAATTTCAACTCATCTTACAAATTTTGCATTATTAATCAAGTAATAGCATTAAAACAGAGAAAAGCAGTTTGAAAGCTTTTGTATTGATAACAAGGTTGGCTGGTTTAGTTTTAAATATGATTTTTCGTTTAAAAAAACGTTTTTTTTTTCCAACTCTGGTTGATAGAAGAAATTTAATTTTTCGAAATTAACAACACGCAGAGTATAATAGAAATGCTTTACCGTATTTGAGAAGCATACGGATACTTACTGAATCCTCTGTAAACCAAATATTGCTTGTATAACGGCCCACCATCTTATCTCAGAAATAAAATTACCAACAACTGGAACGTTTTCTTGTAAACCATCACACATTTTTTTTTTACTTTTTATAATGTGTTGTCCGCTCCCCCTCCCCTTCATCTCATGGACACGATAACACAGAAACGAATGCACGTATCGCCATAAAATTTTACACTTCAAAAAATGATGTAAAATTCTAGAACTACATCAGTTTCTTTCTATACATCACCGCAAAAGGAAGAGTTACTGCTTTGTACCGAAGATACTGCCTGCGCCTGGGGAACTAGTTTGCTAGTGAAATACGTCACATATTCAAATACTATCTTTCCCTGTTCCCGAAACCTGCAAATAGCTCACTGATAAGTGAATCGCCCAGCTGAATATGTTTTATTTTTATGGCTACTTCCAAACAATTCAAGGTACTAAAATGTCCTAATCGTTTTATTACCTGCACAGAGGAGACCTTTCAAGCTTCGCGTTTATTACACCGCTCGGGAAATCACAAAAAGATTCATCACCGGGGGTCGAGGCAATTCCCTCAAAATTCCAAGAACTCCTCCCCCTCACCCCCTATACACCTGTTTTTGTAATCATTTGTTTGCTGTTGTAAACATCGCTTTCACCGTGAGAGTGAGACAGAAAACCTTTTATTGTCGGCACGTGCGTTTCGTTATACCTTTTCAAGGAAAAAGGGTTTGAGGGCATACGTTTCTTGGAGACTGTGAAATTCGTGTTTTACCAGATTTCTGAGAGGTGACTGGAGGTTGTCAAGGGCGATTGCTTTTTCGAAGACGATCTTGGGATCAAGTTTCATCAAAACATTTGGCGTACAATCGTTAGTTTTTACTTTTATGTAGCATTATAACAAAGTATTTGCAATCTCATACTACTGTTTAGAAATAGTCCCTTTTTTTTCAAAAATCCGGATATTTTATATCAAATGACTCATGCATTTTTCAAAAAATTTAAGTCTAAATTAAATTTCATTCATTTAGATTATCGGGCACAATACACGTCTGAAATATTAAAATGAAACAAATTATAGTTAAGTACAGAAAAATATTTTTTTTTCTCTAGATAATTATTTATTACATTTATTTTGTTTTCGTAGGCGAAATATTATTATATACAACATACAGATATTATTACTCAATTATCTGTTTAAAAGTAACAAAGAAATGAAAAATTTTATTTTTAGATATTTTTACCAATGTTAAAAATGTCAACAAATTTCTGTTTAAGTCATTTTCGAATTAAAGTCTTGTATTCAGAATACAATGAACAGTCTGAGGAGTACATTTCTATATACACTTTATCTATATTAAACAGGGAATGAATAATGAAAAACTTAAGGAATTGATAACAAAAAGCAAAATTTATGCATATATGCGTCTTTTTTTACCCACTAAATACTCATAATAATATTAGGGGGTAGAGGAACCCACAGCAAAATTATTGGGATTGAAGTCGGCTGCATTAGTTTCTAAAATATATCTGATATCCATGATCGTTTGAAGAAGGGGAGGGAGAAAAAGTTGTAATCCGCTTAATTTGGATATATAAAATATTTTCGATAATTATAGTATATCGAATTCGATTGAATAAATACTTCAACTACCTCTTTATTCCCTTAAACTCCCTAAAAATGCATAATTGTTTGCAACAATAATGCATTTGTAAATATTCATTTGTTGTTGTTGAGACCCAGACCGTCCGACCTACCAGAAAGGTGTAAGGTAACTGTATGGACGGCCGGGAAGTGCCACCCAATTTAGACCGGAACCCAGTGGGGGAGGCATCCACAGGCAGGCCCCCCACATTCAATTTTGGGGCCGGGTACTAACTCGAGCTGCGGGCCCTAGATAAAAACAAGGGGGAGGGGGGTACCTTTTTTTGTTTTATGTATTATTTAGGGATAGAGTTGAATTTAATAAAATTTATTAAGTACAAGGTTTGACATACTTGGGTGGGTGACCACCTGGGAACACAGCGTGCTGTTGGCACATTTCGGGCGCGGTAGCCCGGTGGTTTACGAGCTGAATTTGCACGCTGTCACAACTGCCGCCGTGTTCATGCGGAGTACGATCACGTTAAACATGTGGGTCCGTAAGTCCTTCCGAGAGGTTGGTGGTAGAGGAAGGAGGGTACGGTCCCTGTGGATGCCTCCCCCTCTGGGTTCCGGTCTAAATTGGGTGGCATTTCCCGGCCTTCCAAACAGCTACCTTACACCTTTCTGGTAGGTCGGGCGGTCTGGGTCTCAACAACAACAATATAACACAGTTTATGAAAGATCGTTCATATAATGGCAAGTGGTGTGTACATTTCATTTTAAACGAAATATTTTTATACTCAGTTGCACACTTATTTCGCATAGTCAAAGAAATTTTGGGGAAAATAGGAAGTGACATCTCCAGAACCGGAAGTGTAAATCATTAGTGATCCCAACTCTCTGCAAAATTCGTTGCTGAATACATATCAGTCATTATCTAAGCTATTCCTACAGCCAATCTTGAGAAATGGGTATTGTAAAGAAAATTATAATTATTTTAATCGGAAGTGACATCTGTTGAACCAGAAGTGGAAATCCTTAATGAATTCTCCTAACCCCTAAGCAATATTATACTGAATCCATATCAGTCATCCTTTAGCTCTATCTATAGCCGATTTTGAGAAATAAATGTTTGAAGAAAAATGATTTTTTTTTATCCAGTATTGGGAAAAGAACTGGAAGTGAAAATTCTTAGTAAATCCTCAGCCCCCTACCCTTACTGAAATTCGATGCTAAATTCCCATCAGTCATCACCTAAGCTCAATAGTCAATCAAAATACGCGTTTCAAGAAAATGTTCTGACCGTAAGATGAAAGACCGCAAGTAGAAATCCTTAGAAAAGTAAATTCCAGAGGGGGCAGGAGGTTCCCTACTTCCTCTGAAATATGATGCTGAATCTATATCAGTCATCATTTAAGCTCATCTTTAATAAGAAAGATCAATCATGCATAAGGCATTGATTATGAAACACTTTTCAACTGCAATGCAATTTTATTTAAACATCTCTAAATTGCGATACATTCAGCGACGATATTTTTGTGATTATCACAATACTACAATAATTTATTATATTTGAAAACTTCGTCAAAAGAAAATGAACTTTATCAAATGACGTCATTGAAATATAAATCGCCTGGCTCTCTATGAAAAATCAGTAAAAATTTCATTCATAAACTTTTATTAAATTCTTTTCATTCATCACAATACTACAATAATTTATTTTACTTAAAAACTTAAAACCATGGAGGTAAAAGTAATTTAACTTTGTGCTTAAAACTTCACCGAAAAAGTCTGATATAAAATCGTCTGTTCTCTATGTAAAATCAATGACTGTTTCATTCATATCAACTATATTGCAGACTCCAGCGCAAAATAATTTTGCGTTAAAAAAAATCCAGCAATTCTTATACAACTCATCTTACAGCTTGATGTGTTTACAATCTCCATAAGTGAAAATTAGGCTTCGTTGTAGAAATAATCAAAGTTTGATGATCATTTAAATCCAAATATATTGTGATTGCATTGTTTCAGAACATTGATGAACAGAAATTAAGCAAAAATAAAGCGGTTTTAGGACAGACACAACACTAAATACAAATTAAAAAAAACTTTAAAAATCACGATTTTGATACAAGATGGATGCAATATTTTATTTTGAAGTGGGTCACGTGATCTCTTTATATAATGGGTGTAATTATTATTTTAATTTTTATTTTAAAAACTACGGAATATATTTTTCTGAAATTTTTTTTATATATTTTATGGGATAATTTAAATATTTCCTAAAACTTCCGAAGCAATTTGTAAATTTTAAATTCGCTTAAAAAATATTTGAAGAATTAGGTCCCATAGGGTTTAATGTATTTCATTTTTTCAGCCCGGTTTCAATCCAAAACTAATTGGGTGATATTATTTATTTATATTCCCATAGGTCCCACAGAACGTCTGAACAACATACTAAAATTTCATTTTGATAAAGTCATTTTTACGGCAGTTATCGTGCTAAAGGGACAGACAGACAGACATAATGAACAAAGTCATAAACACTTTTCAACTATGTTGTAAAGTGTTAAAAAATTGATGTTGCAAGGAAAATATAAATTTTTAAATTGAATTAACACCTCCCCACAACCAGAGGTTGAAATTCTTAGTGAATTCCTCAACCCCCCCCCCCCCTCCTTCGAAATTTGATACTGCATAAATCATCGCCTAAGCTCCATCCTTAGACAATTCCAAAAAATAGATGACGCAAGGGAAATTTTTGAATATTTCTAGTAATTACCAAGTTCAACATAAAATCATACAATCATAAGTGAAATTTTAAAAAAGCATTATAAACACAAAATAATCCATTTTCCTTTCATAATGCAATATTTTCTCAGAGATTTTTGTGCATATTTAATTATAGTTATTTTAGACGATTGATTTTACAAAACAGCATAGAAATTTGATAAAATAAATTTTAATTAAATCTAAAATTAGCTTTGTTTAAGATTAATAAATCTGAAAATAATATTTGAAAACTATAAGAAAATGATTTTGAACATACCTTAAATCTTAGATGGTAGCATTGGGGTTTGTTTCAGCGAATCATTTTTTTACAAGATTTAATCATGTGTTGAGAGTTGCACTAGCAACTAGCACTAAAAACGCATATGAGATTGCAATATAATTGCATGAGACATTAAAATAAACTTGCTTTTTGTGCTTTCTAATAGCGGCTATCTCGGAAATCAAAATGGGAAGCAAGTTCATGTCAGGAGGGAGAAACAAGAATTTTTCTTTCTACATCATTCAGTCCGACACCCCGTCGCGTTAATTGGTTTACGACCTCAAAGAGCAGGAAGATAAGATCGCCCCTTCCAGGCTAGCTCTTTGGATCGCCCCCTTCCCAAACTTATAATTTCACAAAAGAAACTTCTAGACGGGTCGTCTCAGTCAGTAGTTAGCTGGACGTGATTGATATGAGCTGTAAACATGAATGAATGAGCAAGAGGAAACTTACCCATTAGGGTCATAAACGTATCTGTTTTGGTGCAATTCTAGAAAATGTCTCCCGGATCACATTCTGAACACAATGACACCGAAGCTATCTTTACCCAGACGGTTCTTTTATCAAAGAGCTAGAATCACTAGAGGTAGCCTTTCCTTTCTTTAGCTATCAAAAGCATGTCCCCCTTCGGTTCTACAAATGATTGATTACTCTTCAAAGGCTTGTATTTGAACGAAGCGGCCCTTCTTTGAGACTCTTTTGACTATTTTAAAAATGAGACACAGAATCCAAACAGATGTTTACAAAACGTTTTGTACTTTTCTTTCATTCAAACTTACACATTGCGTTTAGGCTTTATATATAATTTATATTTGTAATTTTATAATGACACATAATACGTAAATTTCAAAACTTTCAATTAATTTAGAAAAAAAATTATATATTCAAACACAAATGTATAAAAATTTTATCCGCAGCAATGTTCACGGGCCCCTAACAATCGCCGGGCCCCAGTACTGTAGTACCAACTGACCCCCCCTTTGTGGGGGCCCTGTCCACAGGGACCGTACCCTCCTTCCCCTACCACCAACCTCTCGGAAGGACTTACGGACCCACATGTTTAACGTGATCGTACTCCGCATGAACACGAAATATTCATTTGTAACAATATTAAGTAACTAGCAAAAATCTCAGTTATATTAATTTAGTAAATTCAAGTTTAAATTGTTGCAGCATAAACAAACTAGGACTGACTTTCACTTGCCAAACTTGTGAGGTTCGGTTCGGTTCTTATTCTAAAGAGTCTTAGATCTATAACCAATTCCTGTATGGTGAGGAGCGCAGGGGGGGGGGGGGGCAGACGGTTTCAGAGATTCTATAAAGTGGTTTATTTTGGTTAACCAAGTACCAAGAATTGTTAAAAGTCTAATAAACCCAGCTGAAACAATTAATAGGATGGTTGTTGCAGCTGGGAATATAGAAGCCGTACATTGCTCAATTTTCCAAAAATCGAACAAATACTTTCAATTTTTTTGGCAACAGTCATTTCATGTATGTCTGGTTTAATGGAATATTTTAATGAAGTCTGGTTCAACATAATATTTCCTTAAATGTTTATTCTTATTTTAAACAACACATACTCTTTTAATGCCTTTTACAAGAATAGCGAATTTCAAAACCTGCATATTGAAATGACTGTACTTCTTTCGCAGCGAAATAATGAGTGTAAGAAATCCACAGCGCAATGTTTTTGGAGTTGATGGCAAATTATGAGTACAGACAGAATGACTTATTCATACTCGCGTGCAAAATTCTCATCAAAATAACCCACATGTAATTAATATCCTGTGAAATAAGCGATTATTGGCGAATTCTTTGGCTTCAAAATATAAAACTACATACCACATAAAGTATCTTCTGTCGTAAATGAAATGAACTAGCTCTACGAGAATGAACTTTTTTTTTTTTATATAAACGTGAACTTTCTCGAGAACGGATCATGATAGAGTTCTAAAATTCGTGTTATTCGTTTTCCTAATGAAAAATCACGTTGAAAATAATTATTTGTTTAACAATATTGAAAGTTCTGATATTTTGATGATTTTTTTCAAAAATACATTCGTAAATTCGCCAATATTTCGACAATAGTTTATGCTAGCGTATTATATTATTCGGTTTCTAATTTACATCTGAAATGATAATTTATTCATCATTATTTAAGGTTCTGATTTTCTAATGATTTTTCAAAAACGTAATTGAAAATTGGAGGGTATTCGAACATTCGGTTGTGTTTAAAACAATAGGGTTCTAGTATTATATTTATTTGCAATACTCGTACAAAATTATTTTCGAAGCGCTTTATACGTTCTCGTGAGACATCGCATCTCACGGACACACACACACACAGAGAGAGAGAGAGAGAGAGGGGGGGGGGAGAGAGAGATCACCCCAGAAACGTTCGATTCAAGTTCAGGGATTCTTAAAATATGCCCTTTCGTTAAAAACTCGAATTTGAATTTTCAACCCCCGTCACAATACTTTCTCTCTACATTATATACTGTCTGTATATAGGGAAAATAAAAATATAGTTGCCATATATAAGAAGTAGAAATTATGTTTATGTATTGTTTCATTGGGTTGGAGGGTGGGGGGCTGTCCTTCCATTCTTAACATCTACCCATGGGTTTACTTCGGTTAAGTGAATTAAAATATTTTTAGTTAACTGGGTATCAAAAATTGATAAAAATTGCAATGGAAAATATACAAGTTTTTCTTGTAACCAGATAAAATGTGGTCAAAAGTAATCATATACTGCTATGGAGCGATTACTTTATCAAAGTAATAAGGTGGTAAATGAATGGGGACGGGTTTCAAAGAAGCAAACTCTATTAACTCAACTGTTAACTCAACAAACTAACGGTTAATTTAACTGTTAACTCAATAAACTAACTGTTAACAAACTCAACTAAATAAAATATGGCCAAAAGTAATCATGCATGCTGTGGAGTGATTAATTTATCAAAGTAATGAGGTGTTAAATGAATGGGGGCGGACTTCAAAGAAATGAACTCAACTGTTCAAAATTTGTTTCAAAAGTTTCCAAGCCAGATTTTTGCAAAGATTCGGCTTTTGTCTGAAACAGATTCTTACAATTCTAGTCTCTAAACAAAATAAGAAAATGATGATAAACCTGTTTCTATATCGGCCGCAAAATAACGAATTTAACGAAACGGCGAAGTAAATTGAATTTCCAGCTTTAACCTTGACATATTTTTGGAAATAAATAAATGTTTTAACAAATTTCGTTGTGTTTGTACTCCCAACGTTGTTGCAATAAGGACAGGCTCGATTTCTTAGGAGAGAAGGAAGTTTGGAGCACAGATCGTATTGTGTATCGAAGCAGATAAATTAATTAGCCAGATTTATCTAAACCAACACTCAATTAGAACGGAATTAAACAATTTACAAAAACGAGAGGTTCTTTTATTGGTCACAAAAAAGATGTTCTCATCACAAACAAGAAAATGTAGTACATTCTTGATTTTATGTGCCATAACATTTTCCTCTCCATCCCATAAAATAAATTGCACGAGATAAAGCCTTTAGCACAAAAATGGGCTAGCTTCCAGTGTAGGAAACTTGATGTAATCTTAACTTGTTTCAGCGCTCATTTTACCCATAGGCATTTACTTTTAGGAGAATTTGAGCCATTTACTTTCCCTACAATACATGGTAATGTATAGGGGTAGGCATTGGAATCGTGTCGAAAATCTCAAGTCGAGTTTTCCACGGATCTACACGTTTTGGGACTCTAGAACACGAAAAAACGAGTGACGTCTGTAAGTGCGTGTGTGTGTCTGTACAATGTATGTATCCACTCTAACTCAAAAACTAGTTGACCAAATTTCATAAAATTTTTATAAATTACTTGTGGGTGACCCTGGTGTTAATTAGATCTTAGTACAATTGGGGATAAAAATAAAATGCGAAATGACCCACAAAATGTGTATGTATCAACTCGAGCTAAAAAACTAATTTGATCAAACTTCACAAAATTTGATAGATAAGTCACTTGTAGATTAATCTAGTGCTGATAAGAATTTGGTACTATTTGGGAAGAAAAGAACTTGCCTTTTTTATTTTTGTGTGAAATGGCCTGAACTTTATTGGAGTTTTAATTTTACAAGATGCTATTTACGAAAAACCAGTTTTGCTCCATCGGAATGGAGCCACCGCCGCTGCTCGGTACTGTAGCATGTATATCCAAAAATGAGCCTTGACTTTCTAATTACAGTTAAGAAATTTTAAATTGAAAAGCTCTTGTTTAATTAAAAGTTTATAGTAAGAAAACTAAATTTTTGCGAATTTTTTTCGAAGAATTGGAAAGTATGAATTAGATTTTCCCCCAAAATATATGGTAATGTACAGGGAAAGTTTTGGAATCGTGCCGAAAATCGCAACTCGAGTTTTCTGCAGATCTACACGTTTCGAGCACTCTAGAATCCGAAAAACTATTTTTAACGTGAAGTGTGTATGTATGTCTGCGCAATGTATGCATCCACTCTATCTGAAGATCTAATTGACTGAATTTCAGAAAATTTAATAGATAAGTCAGTTGTGGGTTACCCTGATGTTGATTAGATTTTGGTGGGATGCGATAAAAAAACATGCCTTTTTTGCGAAATAGCCCACAAAACTCGTATGCATCCCGTCTACCTGAAAAACTAATGGACCCAATTTCACCAAATTTGGTAGATAAGACATTTGTGAGTTACCCTGGTGCTGATTATAATTTGGTATTCGAAACTACTATTCGAGCTATTCCTACTATTCGAAAAAAAGAATCTGCCTTTTTGGCCCTCTAAAGTCGTCAATATCTAAAATAAAAAAACTACGCATGCTCAAATGTATTAATTAAATGCCTGTTTTTATACGTAATTTTTGACGTCGAAAGGAAGAAGACCAGCCCTCTATAGCTCTAAAACTAATCGTTCGCAAGAAATGTTAGTTTTCTCGCATTTTCGAAAATACGTCCAGTTGCTAAATGAAAATTAAAATTGAGAATTCAGTGTCATTTTAAATAATTATCCATATTATTTTGTGCAATTAAACTCGATTTAATGAATTATGAAAGAAAGAAAGATAAAATGAATTTATGTCTGTAGTGAAAGTCATGTGCTGCCCACATCAGACTTTTTCCAGTTGTTATGCCTTCAGTATTTTTTTTTAGTCCTTTTGGCGATGCTATTGCAGAAAATAAATCAATATATAGTCTAATTTTTTTGTATCTCTGTACTGGATCTCGGGTACAACGAACTCTTTGCTAACCTTTTTTAGGCAGCAATTGTGACCTATTCATTAGTTCAATGATAATTTGCTCCTTCTGTAAAGAACAAAAGTGAAATAAACAGATTTCCTGTGTCAAATGAGAAGCGACGGAAGTGAGAGAAAGACTGCATACCCTTCTCTGTTGGAGAGAGATATTTCTAAGCATGCTTTTGTAATTATTCGTCGAGTTTTTTTTTTTTTTTTTTTACCCTTAGTTTAAAAGTTAAGAACTTAAAAGTCAAAATTACTTCCCTTATATACATGCATAATGTATAAGAAAAGTATTGTGACGGGGCCGAAAATTCGAATTCGAGTTTTCGACGGGAGAGCACGTTTCAGGCATCTCTGATCACGAATCGAACATTTTTGAAGTGATGTCTGTGTGTGTGAAAGTATGCGTGTATGTGTGTGTGTGTGTCAGTGAGTCTGTGGAGACGATAACTGACGAACGAATGGACCGATCCGAACGAAATTTGGTATAAAAATCACAATCCGGAAACACTGGAAGGTTATTGTTTTCATACGCAATCGAATGTTCAGAACCCCCCTAAATTTTCGAGTGAAATTTTGAAAAAATCGTCAAAAAATCAAAACCGCTAATAAAGTTACGCAAATAGATATTTCTTATGTAATTTTTTATTAGAAAACGATTGACATAAATTTTAGAACGCTAATATGAACCGTTCTCGAGATATTGCCCATTTTTCAGAAAAATTATCAAAAAGTCATATAAAATAAAAAAAAATATTTCCTATTGAGAAACATGTTCACTTTTCATATGTAATACCATGCGATAAATTGGGTGACATCATTCTCGTGGATCTAGCTCGTTCCATTCATGAAAAAAGATACTTTGAGTAATACTTTTATATTTGAACGCCAATAGTCATTTATCTACTGTAAGAATAACTTATTTCTTCGTCCATAACGCTTGGCGACAAATTTGGTGGAATGTCGCCAACTTGGCGACTTTTTTCAATGTTGCTAAATTAACGAAACACTCACCAAATGGATAAAAATGACGCTAAATCAATGACGACTCATTGATGATGACGACATGGAAAAAAATCTGATGTGAGCAACACAGGATTTTCCTTATATAATGCAATGAATTTAGTACTTTTACAGTAAAAAATTAAGTTTTTCTAATAGTAGATACTTATATTCATTCCAAGATATTGAATTTTCGACGATTAGTCGTCATTTTCATTGATTTAGCGTCATCTTTAGCCATTTGGCGAGATTTTCGTTAATTTGGCAACATGTAAAAAAGTTGCCAAGTTGACGACATTCCGCCAAATTTGTCGCCAAAGTCCCTCCAAGCGTTATGGATGGAGAAATATGTTATTCTTATAGCAGATAAATGACTATTAGCGTTCAAATACAAAAGTATTACTCAAAGTATCTTTTTTCATGAATGGAATGAGCTAGATCCACGAGAATGATGTCACCCAATTTATAGCATGATATTACATATAAAAAGTGAACATGCTTCTCAACAGTTAATATTTTTTTTAATTTATGGGATTTTGGAATCAAATGAAAAGATGGATCAAAAGAAAGAAAGATGATGGATCAAAAGAAAGAAAGTAGTAGTCTCCTTCCCCTACCACGAACGTTTCGAAAGGACTACCGGACTACTCCGCGTAGACACGGTGATGTTTTGGGCAGCTCGGGGAATAGAAAGAAAGTCCCGTGCCGAACTGGACTATATCCAGCCCCTGATTTTCTGAATATAAAGTAAAAAATAATTCTACACTAGACAAATTTAATTTAAGTTGTAATCTTTTGAATACAAAAAAGGCTTTGAACTATAAAATATTTGTTCCGCGTGAATAATCCGACCGTATGCATTTAATATAAAACGTTAAGAAGAAATTTATATTAATGATTATAATTTGCACGTTGTCTTCAAAGAGTTTTACTAATACCAAAATTTGAAACATACATTTTTATTTTAGCAGATTCTAGTATTCTGCATACTAATATCAAGACTGATGACGCTGGTTTAGAAATGGAAAACCACCCCCTTTGTTGTTGCAGAGATTTTGGCTTTGCAACATGCCGGATTGCCAGGCAATATGTATAAAATTCGTAAATTTGTTTCTTTCCATTATAGCCCCCCCCCCCCCCCACATACACAATTCCTTTTTTGCAACTCTACTACATATCCAATCCAACGGCTAACGAAATATAAGGTTGAAAACCCCGCGCGGGAGAAAAAAAAAGCGAAGCACTCACGAGTCAATAAACACCTGTGTCCACCTGTTCGCTGCACTCCGTGATGTGCGAAAGTTCGAACACGTGCTGCGAGGTTCGGTCATCGTGGCCGGAGAAAGCACCTGCAGAAAGCGCAAAGAAATCAGCTAATGGATGGATGAACAAAAGTGATGCGGGGGAAGGTAGGAAAATGGAACAAATGAGATAAACAATTAAGCTAGAGCTCCGTTTAACCGGCTGAAACGTGACAGGATTGGGATTCAGTAAATGAAAATGGGAGTGTATGGAATAAAGGCTGTAACTATGGCTCCAAATATATTTAGAGCCTTAGCTATAGCAACGAAAAATACTTTATCAGGGTAGATATATGTTGTATTATTGAATTTACTTTTTACTTTCCCTGCATACATTGTATGATACACAGGGAAAATATTGAGTCGCGATCGAAAATTCGAATTCGAGTTTTCGACGGAGAGGCCCGTTTTAAGCACATCGGAACTCGAATCGAACGTTTCTGAGATGATATTTGTGCAAATGCCCGTGAGACTGTGGATGTTATATCTCACGAACAAATTAAGCATTTCGAAAAAAAATTGGTGCGATTATTACAATGGATGAAAACTGGAACTCTGTTGATTTTACAAATGATTGGAAGCCCCGCCCTCCCCCTTTCATCTTCGAATGATTATTTGAAAAAATCATTAAAATTTCAGGACCTTCAATAATGATAAATAAATAATAATTTCATATGCAATTTTCCAACAAAAGCGAATGATATAAACTTTACGAAGTTAGCATGAATCGTTATCAAGATACTGCATGATTATCGAATGAATAAAAGAAAAACCATTGAAAAATTCAGAACCAGCCCAACAGAATGTTAAATAAGTCAGACTAAAAACAAACTTGTAAAAAATAACGAAGTTCGTCAGCTTTAGAAAAAGTGTCAGCTATAAAAATCAAGAACTATTGTCAAGTTTATTACGCTTCAGCTGGAAAAGTATACGGAAGAAAAGTCATTCGATGTTTTTCGTAATAAATTTGGCAAAGGTACCCAATAACGATGTACAGAAAAACAGTATATACGCAGTTTAAGTTTTATTACTCCGGCTACTTTCAATTCCTCTAAGTTCATTGCAGCAAGAAGCTGCTTCGGATCGAAGAGGTAAGTTTTCCAAGTTTATTACAGATTGCATCCAATAACTTTCTCTCTATATACTTTTTATTACTTTCCTTATATACATAATGTATAAGGAAAGCATTGTGACGGGGTCGAAAATTCGAACAAACGGGGTACAAAAATCACAATCCGTAAACACTGGAAGCCTATTGTTTTTATACGCAATTGAATGTTCAGAACCCCCCCCCCCCCCTAAATTTTCGAATGAAATTTCGAAAAATCGTCAAAAAATCAAAACGTTGATAAAGTTATACAAATAGACATTTCTTAATGTCTAAAAATAAAGTATATTAATATTATTATACAGTTACACAAATAGACATTTCTTATGTAATTTTTCATTAGAAAACGATTGACATAAATTTTAGAACGCTAACATGAACCGTTTTCGAGATATTGTACATTTTTCAAAATAATATATAGATTTTATAGATTGTAACAAGATACTCAGCGTACTGAATTTGAACTATGTATATACTGAATTTTAACCAGGGCTGTCCCGAAAGGGTACTCGCTGTATGCGCCGTGTACTCTCAAGAAATTTTGAAAAATACCGAGTACGCGCCGCGTACTCTCATGGTCTCAAGAAAGTTTTTGTATTTGCTGGTTTTGGGGCAATTTTCAACAAAGTTCAGCCTTTTTTCTTTTGCTAGTCATTTACAAACTTGAATGGAAACAAATGAGGAAAAAAACCCTGAACCCCCAAGCCTCAAAATAATATCTTGTGTACGACCGGAATGAAAAACTGATGAAAGTGGCAACTGCCACCTTTGGGCTTGGATAAACGATAGACGACCAGTCAAATGCCAGTCAGCTCGGCGTGGTGACGTCACAAAGTCCAGTAACCCCGTTTTTCGTAAAAAGTAAGTGCAGGAAAAAGAAAATAGAAAGTGTTACAAAATGATCCATATCTGTTAATCTATTAATATATATATATATATATATATATATATATATATATATATATATATATATATATATATATATATATATATATATATTATATTTGAAATGTAATAATAAGAATTATGTAAAAATAAAAAAATACAATTCAAGTAATATTAACATCACCATAGAAGCAAATTCAAAGCCATAATGCCGATAAGAGAAAAGAACAGCACCATCCCAAATTCGATGATTAATTAGAATTAAATTCATCGTCAGGTCTGAGTATTTAATTCCAATTAACCCAAACAAATGCCTGTTTCAGATTAAGCAATAGTACATTACTATAAATACTTAAACTCAGACTACAGGCAACAAAAATGAAAAAAGGATACATTAAGAAAATTGTATTACCATGCGGCATGAACCATTCTTCTACCACGTGTATACACGATCAACCTCAACAGCTTAATCTAGAAGCACCGGAATGAACAAGTCGAAATTCTACCAGGGAGGCAGTACGAACGTTCACGGAGTTACTCCCAAACCCGTCCAGTGAGTCTAAGCTGGAGACTGGACAAGCAATTCAGAATACAACTTCCCAAATATGCAAACATGAATATGAATATGAATCAAAGATGAAAATTCCTACTAAACAAGTAATTCATATGAAAAATGGATAATCGAGAATGCCACTATACACCATTATTATATATATATATATATATATATATATATATATATATATTATATATATATATATATATATATATATATAGAGAGAGAGAGAGAGAGAGAGCAAGACTTCTTGGAGTACAACTCACACATTCACACAAAAAAGAAAAAACCAACCAATCTTATTGCGTTATTAATTACACAAATCCTATATTTAATTATTTCAACTTCACACAAATTTTTTTTAAAAATTTCCAATCCTTCTTTCCTATTAAAAATGTTAACATAGTAAAAGCATATAAATATCCAGTACCTTTAGGACGTAAAATATATAACTATAATCATTTATCAAAACAGTTGAATAATTCTGTATCTTGTTCGTGCAATGAAACCTACTATCTTCCCTTTATTGACCCACAACATGGACACATAATCACCGGAAATCTTGATTTAATACAGGAACCTCATCTCAAACAATTTCTAAGCTACGGATCCAAATACAGAATACCTCTTCTTTATAATAAAAAGAAAATAATACAAGCTTTTGACATAGATCTAGACAAATATATATTTAAAATGTCAGGTAAATCCCACTGCCCATTTGAAGCCTTCAAGAGCTGGAAAGTACAAATAACTAGCCATGTAAAACATTTGATCCAACACTTTCCCATTCCAATATATAAGCATAATTACCAAGAAATCGTTAAAGAAATCAAGTCACTTCAAGACAAATTTGTAATCACATATGTTGACAAAGCATACAGTAATTATGCGTTTATCTGCAAAAAATTTTATTTGGACGAGCTTAAATTGCAACTCAGTACCTCTCTTTCTTTGACTCCTTTATACACTCATATCAATGTTATAAATAAACAAATAATAGCTTACTACAAACTTCTTAAACAAAAATACAATCTCAATTTTCCTTACTTGGTACTCGTACCTAAATTCCATAAAACACCTATTTCATTTAGAACAGTCACTATAGGATTTAATTCATATACCAATGCAGCTGACAAACAACTTCTAATCATACTCAATCAAATTTATGATTATTTTACTGTACAAAAAACACATATAATCAAAAATAGTATAGAACTCATTAATAAAATAAAACTAATCCCTTACATACATGATGTAAAAACTTTTGATTTCAAAGACCTATTTAATAATATAGACATTAATGATTTATATAAAGTCATACTACTTTTATATGAACAATTCACTCAAGCAAAAAACATATCATTTCCAAAATTCAAAACTTTATTAAAATTCATTTTGTTCAAACAGTATATAGTTGAAGGAAAATGCATATACAAATTAAATAAAGGAATCCCACAGGGAGGTAAATCATCCACCATACTGGCCAACCTTTATCTACATTTTTACGAAAATCAGAACCCTTTCAACAGTCATATAATGTACAGATATATTGATGATCTTATTATTATTGGAATTACTAATGAGGCCAATGAATTAAATTTTGATTTCTATCCACCTAATCTACAACTCATTGAAAATGTATATACATCCAACTGGATCAATTTTCTAGACATTAGTTTAACAATTAAAAATGCAAATACAATACAATTTAAAATCTATGACAAAACAGAAACTTAAAACTTCAAAGTAAATAAACTTCAACATTTCTCTTCCAATCTTTCCAAATCTGTATATAGAAATATTATTAATAACCAGTTATTAAGAATCAAAATGTTAAGCACACCTTGTTACTACAAAGAACATCTTCATAAATTCATCAACACCGTCATCAAAAATAACTACCCGCCCAATCTTATTTTTTCTTTTATTAAAACACATTTTAAATTTAAATTCAAGAACTTGCAACAATTACAGCAACATATTGACAGATCATACTCTAGCATTTCTAAATAATTCATAAACTCCATGTCTTCTTCTAACAGTTAAACTATTCGTATAATTCACTTTAACCTGCTTTGAGAAAACTGCTTAGTCAGTAACAAAAAATTAACTGTAACCTGTTCTGAGATGATTGGTAAATGGTAATACACATGCTTTTCCAGAAGTACCACTGTACTAGGGGTAGATATATTTTCATTTTATTTTCATTATATTCTTTTGATATTACTTTATAATACTTTGCATCCTCATTTCAATAATTAGCCACAAGCTGGTGTAACAGAATATTTTATATTCATGTTTGATTTTTTTGTGTTTTTGATCCACTTTGTCTTTTCTTCTACGTCGGGCCATTTACATTATTTCTGTAATACATTTTACAGTTATGTAAACAGAAACGTAGAATCAGCATTAATGAAACATGTATGGCCCTTGATAACGTACATGGTTTCAGAAATGCTTTTCATATACATTTTATTCCTTTTATAATCACTAGATTCCATTTTTTCAATTTCCAAACTTCTTGCATAGCTCATCGTGCTACACTAGGCACCTTCAGTTTACAAGCAATTTTCATTGGTATTTCTCGGGTATATATATTACAAGTAATCATAAAAATCTTCAATTATATATATATATATATATATATATATATATATATATATATATATAAGAAAAAAAGGTTTGAAAATCCAATGAAAGAAAAGTGAGAATCTGTAACACGAAAATTCAAATATCTAACAGGCTTACGAAATAAAAGTATAAATCAACAAATCTTCAAGCAAATGGAAAAAAATAAAAGAAACAAATAAATAAAATAAATATCGAATCAACAAGTCAATGAAAAGTATCAAAATACAAAGGTATTATATATATATATATATATATATATATATATATATATATATATTATATATATATTGTATATATAGTATATATATATATGTCCTGTTAAGCATTAAGCTATTAATATTGTGAAAAAGTGATTTATGGTCTTAAAAATGGCAATTATATGGCTTAAATGACTCAACATTTTTCAAGGGGGCAACGCCCTTTTTCACATCTCCACCAGGAGCTCTGCCCCTTGGAAACCCGCAGTTTCAATATTTTTTAGATGAGACAGCACCGTATGCTCTCAATAATTTTTTTCAGGACAGCCCTGTGTGATTTTAACTATATATGTACTGAATTTTAACTATGTATGTATTGAATTTGAATTATATATATTCTCAACTTGAACTATCTATATACTGAATTTAAACTATATATGTTCTGAATTTGAACTATGTGTGTGCTGAATTTGAACTATATATATGTACCGAATTTGAACAATGTATGTACTGAATTTGAGGTATGTATGAGATGAGTTCTCCCGTGCTGAGATACTAAATAGACATGACAGAAGTACCACTAGCAATTTCGTTTATATCGATAATGACAATTTTGCAATTAAACAATAGCTTTGTGGACTACACTAATGAGAAATATGTGACAGACGATAAAAAAATTCAAATGAAAAAATAAAATTTGCCTTTATTTAATATTGTAAGAATTTTCGAATAAAGGCACAAGCAGTGATCGAATTTTGAATTACATTTATTGTAGAGAGGTTCACGTAAGTTTGGTAACTCAAATAACGATTAAGTCACGCTCAAAATGAAGAAACAGTCAAAAGTACATGAAGACAGACAGAAGAGACGGATGCCTAAATGGGACTATCACATATATACAGTCGATCTTCTCTAGTTGAGCTGCAAGCAAATCTGACAGCTCGCTTGTACGTCGATGATATTCTGAAGCTGTCAAGCCGCTCAGATTTCTATATGCTGTCAAGCCGCCCAGGTTTCATTTACCAACAAGACAACCCTCGACCACATACTGCACGGCTTCGTCAATGCAATCCATTTTATATTGATACACAATGATCTTCGATGATTTAATACCCTTCCATGGTTATCCAGGTCTCCAGACCTATGACCAATAGAACACGTCTGGGACATGTTAGAACGGCAATTGCAGCCTTCTCAGAATACCACTGAATTAGTTGACCAGTCGCAACATTCGTGGCAGAATCTTCCTTAGAGGGGCATAAGCAACTTAATTGACTCTATGCCGCACCGAATATCGTCTTGTATAGCTGTCAGAGGATGATTTACCACTTACTAAAATGTCATATTTTTGCCACCATTTCTTAATAAAACGTTGTTTGCTCCATAATTCTAATCATTTGCATATATCTTCAAGCGATACATACATGCCGAGTTGCGCGATTGTAGCTCAATTTCTTACGGTTGCACATATTTTTTTTGCAACAGAGTGTAGTAAAAGTTCACCGCAAATTGTGAATTAGGTTTTTTTATATATATTTCGTACGAAGAACGGGTATGCAGTTGTATGGCTAGTTAGTAATAAATAAAGGATATTTTCTAGAATAGTGAGGAAATTATAAAAAAAATATTCAAACCATTTAATATTAAAGTGAAATCTACAATACAAAATAATTAACAAATTTTATAAAGTGCAAAATATACAGATAAATCCATAATGGGTAAGGATAAGTTTTGTTCCTTAAAACATACTATACATGACAAGCAATTTTAAGATAAAGAAAAACCAAAATCTACATTTGGTAAAGAGAAACATTAAAAATTTTATAATTAAAATAGCCTGAATAAGTTTCACATGTACTAAACTACCTTGTAACTAAGTATTGCACAGATAATACATGTAACAGTCTATAGATTAAAAAAAAATCGGCGGTAGCTGTAGTCCGATGAAGCCGAAATGGTTTTAAGTGGTTTTTTGCAGTCCTATAAAATTGCAGTTTGCAGTTTATAAAATTGCGTGGCTTTTTGCAGTTTTATTGCAGCCTTATAAAATAAAACTGCAATAAAATCCAATCTATTTATTCAGAAAAATAAGCATACAGACTTTTTTTTCTCCAATCGCCAAACACTTTGAATTAATTTTAACATTCGCCTTATAGCGACCGAAGCGTAAACCATTTTATGACGTTATTTGTTGGCAAATTGTTTGTAGACATGGAAGAGCAAACATCCACTTTTGCCATCCATCCCATCTGATTCAATAAATCGATCAGTATATTATAGACAACACACAGAATAGCGACAAAATTCTTTCTTAATTCTTCCACATCTTATATTTCGAGTCAGAAAACTTTAATTAGTAAAACCTACTACCCACCAAAAGCCAACATTTATCTTCGAAAGAAGACAAATTTCCATTTCCCCCACATTTTTTGTTCCATTTTGATAAGACTCTTGTTAATGAATATTACATTTTAAGATATCCTGTTACCTGAGAATCCTCTAATCGACAATATGTCAGCTTTATCTCATTAACTATCATTAACAAATTGCCTAAACCGCACCTCCTATGTCGCCTCGGGCACATTCTATACCGCCAAAAAACCTGGAACATTTTTCTTCCCATCGCTCCATAAAAATTGTCATAGCAACTATATTTGAGGTTGCCAGATTCAAGAAGACGAAGCTGAAAAGTGTGTGTTTTATCGTCTGCAGCCATCTTGGCAATTTACTTGCAAATGGTGGATCTGAAAAACGTTTAAGTTCTAATCTACCACGAAGAAAAAGAAAAAAAAACTGCTATTCTTTTGTCTGAGAGTCTTGGATTTCTTTGAAAGAAACTATAGCTAAGGACAAAAGAATGAAAAATATAGTTATTCAAAGAATAGGTGATGGCTGGGATGTTTTCGTAGTCTAAGAAAAGTTACTTTTACTCTGAGACGGGTGATTCGATTTTTATTCATGAATGTAAATAAGAATAACGATGCTTTTAATATCAAATCAAAATCAATAAATAAAAGCATTTGTGAAAAATAAAGCATAAAAGCATTTGTGTTTTAAGAATAAGGATGAAAAGCGAAAATTAAGGATCATGCTGGAGAATAATGCTAAAATTAAGGATTGTTTCAAATTGATTTTTATCCATAGAAGCATAAAACACGTCACTAAAATTTCATAGCTAACAGTGTCGCTCCCAGATTATTATTATTATTATCATCATTATTATTTTTTTTTGGGGGGGGGGGGGGGGTGTTAACAAAATCATTTATGCTTCTCAATTCTTTAAATATTATTTCGCTAATCTATAGTTTGTGATGAACTTTTAAACCCTTAAATATTTATAATAAATTTTTTAATAAATTTTATTATTAAATATTTCTTAATTATAATTTCTTTAAACTTTTAGTTAGAAAGTCCAAGATTAATTTTTGTATATTTATACGAATGAAAAATGATTATGTGTTTCTATGGGTGTAAGAAGTGTGATTCACGATTTTTTTAGACAAGCATGCTTCATAGGTCATTCTTTATTTATGACATGTTCTGCTTAAGAACTTTATGGCAACTTTCAGTTTATACTACTTTTAAGTCTTTATTACTATTGTTTTACACTCATTAACGATACTAGTGTTCCATAACCACTCTCAAAATTATCACTAAATAAATATATATTTTTTCTTTTTGTTTCATTAGCAATTGAATTGTGATTGAAGTGCATTTTTTAATACGTGATTAAAGTGCATATTTACGCATTAAAAATACGTTTTAGAAAATACGTTTTTAGCGAATTTTAGCATTGTTCATTATTTCGAGGACCTGCTTTGTAGATAAATGCACAGAACCGAGTATATATTTGGGACTTGAAAATAAAATAATGTCCAGGATGTTGGAGATATCCGCTATTTGGAAGGAGCCGTTAAAAAGCTTTTAATGAAAACGGTTTTGATGAGAATAAATGTACATAACATTTATGGTCGTTGTATCTGTGGTTGAAATCGGAGTTTTACGATAAAATGTAAGCATTTTGGAAGCCCTTAGCTCCGAACCTAATAGATAACAATGTAAACATTTTTACTTACTTATATACATAATGTATAAGAAAATTTGAATTCGAGTTTTCGACAGGAGAGCACGTTTCAAGCATCCCTGATCTCGAATCAAACATTTTTGAAGTGATGTCTGTATGTGTGTGTTAGTGAGTCTGTGGAGACGATATCTCACGAACAAATGGAGCGATTCGAATGAAATTTGGTACAAAAATCACAATCCGTGAATACTGGAAGCCTATTGTTTTAAAACACAATCGAATGTTCAGAAACCCTCTAAATTTTCGAGTGAAATTTTGAAAAAATCATCAAAAAATCAAAACCTTTAACAAAGTTACGCAAATAGACATTTCTTATGTAATTTCTCCTTAAAAAACGATTGCCATAAACTTTAGAACGCTAGCATGAACCGTTCTCGAGATATTGCACATTTTTCAAATAAATTTATCAAAAAATTCCATAAATTAAAAAAAAATATTAACTGTTAAGAAACATGTCCACTTTTAATATGTAATATCATGCGATATATTGGGTGACATCATTCTCGTGGATCTAACTCGTTCCATTCACGAGAAAATATACTTTGAGTAATAATTTTGTATTTGAACGCTAATAATCATTTATCCGCTGTAAGAATAACTTATTTCTCCGTCTATAACGCTTGGCGAGATTTTGGCGACGAATTCAGCGGAATGTTGCCAACTTGGCGACATTTTTAAATGTTGCCAAATTTACGAAAATCTCGCCAAATGGATAAAAATGACGCTAAATCAATGAAAATGACGACTAATTGAACAAAATTCAATATATTGGAAATATTATAAGTACCTACCATAAGAATAACAATTTTTTTAATTGTAAATGTAGTAAATTCATTGCATTATATAAGGAAAGTCATGTGCTGCTCACATCAGATTTTTTTAATAACAGGTTTATATTTATTTTTTATTATTTTGTCGGAAATATGGTTCTACATATGAGTATATAAAAATAATTTCAATATTTTAATAATTTTAACTTTTTTTTTTTTCGAAAAACTAAAAAGTTTTTGCCTTACTTCATTTACTTTCTTACTTTGTATGAATATTTAATTTCAAGCGAATTATTTAAAATAATTAATTTCCTTAACAACACTTGATTTTATTAAAAATTTGATGTGGTCACAACATCATTTTTCCCATATAATGCAATGAATATACTTATTTCACAGTGAAAAAATGTTGTATAAAATCTACGTCCAATGTTTTATATGAATTGCATGTTTGGCGCTTTTTCGGATGACAACACGTAAAACTATTTCGAAGCACCCAATTTACTTATATTTTGCGTAACGCAAAATTGGCAATTATCAATTGATAACATTCGCAATAAGCAGTAGAGGCCACATATTAAAATATTTTAATAAATTAATTAAAAATATGTTTATTTTAAATATTCTTATTAGTTCATTCATTTGGTATCATTTTTGTTAGTTTTGCCTCATTTTTGCAATTTTGACGATGTTTTCGGCATTCTGGGGTGAAATATCGCCACGTTGACGATATTTCGATAAATTAGTCGCGAAGTTCGCCAAATTTATTGCCAACCCTTACAGACAAACGAAGGGCAGTACTTTTCTTATATATCAATCAATTTTGGTGAATTGTTTGGCGTTAAAATACAAAACTAATTCTCAAAGTATCTTCTCTTGCGAATGGAACGACCTAGATCCACGAGAATAATGTTTATAAATTTATCGTATAATATATATATGAAAATTGAACATATTTCACAATAGTTAATATTTTTTATGATTTTATGTGAAGTTTTTGATAAATTTATTTGAAAATTTGCAATATCTTGTGAACGGTTCGTGCTAGCGTTCTAAAACTGGTGTCATTCGTTTTTCAATGAAAAATTACATGAGGAATGATCCTTTACGTACCATCATTAAATATTTTTTTTTTTTAATGACTTTTTCAGATTTTCATTAGAAAATTTGGGGGGAGGGGGTGTATTCCGAACATTCGATTGCGTTTAAAAGCAATAGAGTTCTAATGTTCACTAAGTGTAATAGTTATACTGAATTTTGTTCGAAATGCTCCATTCGTTAGTAAGATATCGCATCCACACACACACACAGAGAGAGAGAAAGAGAGAGATCACCTCAAAAACATTCAATTCCATTTCAGTTCAGGAATGCTTGAAATGAGTTCTTCTGTCAAAAACTCGAATTTGAATTTTTGACCCCGTCACAAATACGTATACGTTCCTTATGCATTATACTATGTATATAGGGAAAGCAAGAACATGGGATCGTCCCAAAAATTGAGCGATATAGAAGTTGTACGCATTTGAAATTCCTTTCAATGCTGGACCACAAATAATCGCAGGGGGTTAAAAAAAATTGGCCGTGACTCCAATCCAATGGATGCCGAAATGGTTTTAAGTAAATGACGTCTTGAAAAAAAAAATCTCCAATAAAATTCAATAAATTTATTCATTGTTTTTAATCGTATTCGTTTCGTTCACAGATACTAATACGAACCTATGATAACAAGAGTGAAACTAGAAACCTGTTTCAAAATTCAATTATATATGTAGGGCTTTCAAAGAGCGAAATATTACATTTTATAGTTCATAGCTAACATTTTTAGTTTTCGAGATATAAGCATTATAATTATTATTATTAATATTATTATTATTTTTTTTTAATTTGGTCTTAAAAACTAACTGACCACATAAAAAGGAATTTCATAATTTACACATTTAAAAATTCGTATTTTAGAATTCTGTAAAAACATTTGCATTTTTAAATCACTTTATTTTCTCCACTTTTTAATTTACTTTTTAATAGAAAGTGCGAGTTAGAAAAATTTCCATTTCAGAATGTTGAGGGGTGGGGGTGGGGGGTGCAGATAAAACAAGTCGTATTACGAAATAGTAGACACGGAACTCTATTGTATCTAGGGGACAAATATTTAAGACTCGGTGGCCAATGAAAGGTAGTTGAGGAAGCATTGTTCATTTTAAGACTTTCTGCCCGTGTGTGTGTGGGGGGGGGGGGGAGGAATGGAACCTTAGAGGGTACAAGTTTTCTAATATAATTTTAACTACTTTATTTACATATATAGAAGTAATTAATATATATATATGGTAATTATTACATACAAATATAAATAATTACATATATTATATTACAGATATATAACATACTCCGGGATGTATTCCTAAGAGAAACAGTGAAAGAAAGTGTGATAATTGTTTCATGTAAGGAAAGGGGCCCCCTGATGAAAACAGGAGCCCCATAATTTCTATGGATGGCCCTGTGCGATTAGAAGTCGAAATATTACGAGTGGAAACTTCTTAGAACAATGCATTCCATTGTGTGTTCTTTACATGCATTCTCTTGATGTCATTGTAATCTCAATTATCGCAACGTATTTCGATGTTGTTTTAATTGTCTTAATATCGTTTTAATGAGTTTCTAATCACATGATGCATACTTATATTAAGACAATTCTTAATTTTATATGAACTTTGCGGATGTGGTTGGTTTCTCTGAAGTTCCCTCTTTGTCATTAATTAATACGTGGGAAAAGCAAAATAAAAATAATTAATTTTTCGTATACAGATGATTATACGTGTACAATAAATTCTTCAGGTACAGTTAGTTTCTAAGAAAATCGCTAAGCACCGTAATAACTTTGTAAGGACGGATCTATGAGTGTACACGTTAGGTCTCTATAGCAAAGTGACCATGCCCGTTTGAATAAAAGAGATTGCAACGCCTCTAGAGGAGAATTTAAGAAGTTAGGAAACAAACCTGGCAATTTTGAGATATAGATCAAAAAAGTCAATTTCAAAATTGTAGAGCATTGTGTAATGGGTAAGCATCGATATTGAAACTGTTATAAAAGGTATTTATTTCATACAATAGGGTTATTGGCAAATGGCAGTTTTGTTCAAAAATGGTACAATAAACGACACTTAGATGAACAGAAATCTAGCGGCTTCTAGGAAAGTCATTAAACTCTCCGACATCTTTGTAAAGAAAGGCCCATATGAGTGTACACGTTAGGTCTATCTAAAGTAAAGTGAACGTACCCGATCGATGTAAAACAGTTACAGCTCCTCTGGCGAAGAATTCAAAAAGTTAAAATAACGAACTCGAAAACAAAGCAATATAAACGACAAAAGCCAATTAGAAAGATGTATAGCATTGATATTAACACGCTTTAGAAGACACTCCCTTGTATTACTGTCACAGCAGGCATTTAACCCAAAAGACTAACTAGAACGCATCTTCTTAGACTAACTAGAAGGCATCTTCATAGACTAACTAGAAGGCATCTTCATAAATTAACTAGAAGGCATCTTCATAAATTAACTAGAAGACATCTTCATAAATTAACTAGAAGGCATCTTCATAGACTAACTAGAAGGCATCTTCATAGATTAAGTAGAAGGCAACTTCATAGACTAACTAGAAGACATTTATGGACAGAAATCTAGTGTAAAGCCTGTTTAAAATACCCTTCCTCAGAGACAATGCACATTTAAATTCCAAAAAGAACATGACTGCGTACTTTGACAAACATTGCAGGTATCACAGTGTTAGATGCATTGAGAATACAACTTTTGGACAGGTATTTATTTCGTTCCTAGTATCAATTCCTACTCATTACACAATGCTCTACAATTTTGTAATTGGCTTTTTTCTTCTCTATCGCTTTGTTACAGAGATCGATTTCTTAACTTTTTAAATTATTCGCTAGGAGGAGCGCTGCAATCACTTTTATGCGACCGGACATAGTCACATAGATCTAACGTATACATTTATAGAAATTTCATTACAAAGATATTGGGGTGCTTAAGGATTTTCCAAGGAATTCTGTATCAACTATACAATGTAGGGAAAATCAAAACAGAGATTTTATAATAGTGAGGAATTTTTAATATATTTTATTAATAACAGCTTTCTAATTCACATTCCAAAAAGCGGTACACAATTAAAATAAAAATTGATATTCGATGCATCTTTAGTTGCGATCACGTATCTACATAGAATATTTTCAATTTGCTTTAAACATTTGTTTACTGTCACTAATGGATCCCGGGGGGTTAGGGACTACAGCCCCTCCCACCTCCAATGAAATCCTCTGCCGTAAATAAAATAGCGTTTTTACCAATATTGTTTCTATATATACACATATTGTACCTATGTACGAGATTTAAAAAAATTTTATTCCCCCCCCCCAACAAAGGTGGACCAACATACAAATTGGGGGCCACCCTGCAAACATTTATTAAAGACCCTCCCCCCCCCCCCCCTCTCTATATTTGATTTTCTCTTTTTTGTAAATCCCTTATGTATTCTAAAACAATTAAAGTCGAAAACCAGGCTTCTTCCCGACTAAGGCTCTTAAATATTTCTTAGCAGTATATAGTATATTTAAATTTAGGTGTCTTATCCCTGACCTCCGAGCTCCCTACTCGACTGGTGTTCCTTCCCCCCTCCCCCCCCCTCTCTATCTATGGACGTAGGTTACACAAATTTTAAAATGTTTGGTGGAGAGCATCCAAAACCACACACACAACTAGGTTCTGAACCCCACCTTGTATCGTAACTTTTAAGCATAAATCACTCACTGATCCATCATAAACAAGCAAAAAAATTTCAGATTCCCAGCAAGTGTACCTGTTGCCCTCCCTCTCTTCATAATTAGATCAAATCGCGGACAAGTGCTGCCGCCTTTGGGCGGACATCCCCACTACAGGAAGTATTTCCGAATATCGTAAACAAGGCAAGAGAGCTCAAGGGTACGGCAGGGATGATCGATATAATTAAGAATGAAAGACGATCTAATCGAAGCATCCATACAGCAGGTTTTCTTCCGCTATTTTTAAATGCAAGGGGGCAGAATAATTACACGATGAAGGATGCGGTTTGCGAAGGAGCGGAATGAAACGACTTTCAGTATTTGGCTGTGAATGGAATGCATATCATTTGTTGGTGATAACTGCCAATGCGGTTAAAGTGATTGTTTATGCAAGAGGCTCACCGCAGCAATTTTGATCAGAAATTCTCCATTCGTTCTTCAAAGTTACTCTGGAAAGAATGTATAAACTTCCGGTATACCGAAAAATGTAGCATTATTCCCAAGCGAATATTAGGGATGGACATGCCCGGGCTTTTCCCCCAATTTTGGCGCAACACATACAACAAAAAATAAATTTATTCTCGTTTTATCCTTTTACGTACGATCAATTTGATCATCTTGAAACAAAATTGTGGCATCTAATAGATTTCTTCTGCAGTTGTATCACATACTAGGGGTTGGCCAACGGCCGTACCGTGCTGAAAACACCGGTTCTCGTTAGATCACCGAAGTGAAGCAGCATCGGGCGCGGTTAGTACTTGGTGGGTGACCACCTCGGAACGCCGCGTGCTGTTGGCCATCTCGGGTGCGGTATCCCCGTGGTTTGCGCGCTAGATTTGCACGCTGCCACAAATGCCGCCGTGTTCATGCGGAGTACGATCACGTTAAACATGTGGGTCCGTAAGTCCTTCCGAGAGGTTGGTGGTAGGGGAAGGAGGGTACGGTCCCTGTGGATGCCTCCCCCACTGGGTTCCGGTCTAAATTGGGTGGCACTTCCCGGCCGTCCATACAGTTACCTTACACCTTTCTGGTAGGTCGGACGGTCTGGGTCTCAACAACAACATACTAGGGGTTATCCATCAAACAGTTATTAAAAATATCGCCGGATGGAACTGGAAATTGGAAGAATATAGCAAAAATGAAGCTACATGAACTGCTTCATCAACTAAATTTAAATAACATTCAAACAAAGTTTAAAAATTATTGAAATAAATGAAAACTGCAGAATGAAAAAGGATATAACAAACAAGTTTCGGAAGTTGTATGAAATATTTCATGACTAAATATAGATAACATTCAAACACACTACTTTAAAAATACGAAAGAATAAAAAAAGAACGAGACATGAGAAGAGCATGATAAAAATTGAAGGAAACAGCTTTCAATTTTATACAGTATTCGCGGATCGTGAAAATCGTAGTAAATTATTTTGGAAACGCTCCATTTGTTCATGAGATATCGCATCCACAGATCTATGAAGCCACACGTACGCACACACACACACACGTACGCACGCACACGTACGCATACACACACGTACGCACACGCATGCACGCACGTACATATTAACACACGTACACACTAACACATACACACAGACATCACCTCAAAAACGTTCGATTCGAGTTCAAAGATGCTTGAAACGTGCTCTTCCATTGAAAACTGGAATTCGAATTTTCGACCCCGTCACAATACTTTACGATATACTTATTATGTATGTAGAGAAAGTAAAAGAATTTTTTTTTTTTTAATGTAAACGATGAATGATTCTAAGTTAGCAAATTATCTATCAACTAAATCAATTCTAACAACAACAACAAAATAAAAATCCGTCAATTACATACCTCTGTAGCTCAGTCTAAAGTTTTGCTTTGCAAATTAAAATTAGAAATTTCAAAATTTTAAAATTAAAATTCACAAAGGATTCTAAAGTTAACCCATATCTGTCTGGTAAATCAAATATCAGACAATACCGTAGATTAATCACCTCTGCGTGGCTTAGTCTAAAGTGTTTTGTCTGAATGGATGAGAAGAATTTTGTCAGACTCATTAACTTTCCGAAAATTTTAAATTGTTATATATTTTTTTGATTTTTCGACGTTAGTTTAAGTCGCATTTTAAAGCTCTCGCAGAGCTCTGTCTTTGTCACATGTTTGGACAATGCTTGATTCAAAAGTTACGCTATGATTCCCAAAAGTTTTTAACACTTTACAACATAGTTGAAAAGTGTTTATGACTCTGTTCATTCTGTCTGTCTGTCTGTCTGTCTATCCGTTAGCACGATAACTGCCGTAAAAATGACTTTATCAAAATGAAATTTTAGTATGTTGTTCAGACGGTCTGTGGGACCTATGTGAATATATAAATGAATAATATCACCCAATTAATTTTGCATTGAACCCGGTTGAAAAAATTAAATACATTGAGCCCTATGGGACCCAATTTTTCAAACATTTTTTAAGCGAATTTAAGATTCACAAATTGCTTCGAAAGTTTTAGGAAATATTCAAATTATCCCATAAAATATATATAAAAAAAATTTCAGCAAAATATATTCAGTAGCTCTTTAAATAAAAATTAAAATAATAGTTACACCCTTTATGTGAAGAAATCATGTGACCATTATATGAAGAGATCACGTGACCCACTTCAAAATAAAAAAAATGGCATCCATCTTGTCTCAAAATCGTGATTTTTAAAGTTTTTTTTAATTCATATTTAGTGTTGTATCCGACCTAAAACCGCTTTATTTTTCCTTAAATTCTATGCATCTACATACTGAAACAACGCAATTACAATATATTTGAGTTTAAATGATCATCCAACTTTGATTATTTCTACAACGAAACCTAATTTTCACTTATGGAAAATGTAAACACCAAAAGATGTAGAATGAGTTGCATAAGAATTTCTGCATTTCTTTAACGCAAAAGTATTTAGCTCATGGAGTCTGCAATATAGCTGATATGAATGAAACATTAATTGATTTTAGACACAGAACCAGACGGTTTTTTCAATGAGATTTTAAGCATAGAGTTGAATTACTTGTACCTCTATGGTTTTAAGTTTTTAAATAAAATAAATTATTATAGTATTGTGATGAATGAAAAGAATGGGAAAATGGTAGGAATGAAATGCTGCTTCTATATAGAGGCGATTTGTATTTCGATGACGTCATTTGAATAAAGTTCATTTGTTTTCGATGAAGTTTTCAAATGTAATAAATTATTGTAGTATTATGATAATTTAAAAAATACTACCGAGGAATGTATCGCATTTTAGAGATAGTTAAACCAGGCAATTTATATTTCAATGCCGTCACTTGAATGAAGTTCATTTTTTTCGATAAAGTATCAAGTTTTCAAATATAATAAATTAATGTAGTATTGTGATAATTTTAAAATATTACAGAGGAATGTATCGCATTTTTGAGATGTTTATATAAAATTGCATTGAAGTTGGAAAGTGTTGCTGAAGTTGAAAGTGAATCAATGCCTTATGCATCTTTCTTGTTTAACATGAGCAAATTGTGCAGAATATTATAAACAGAGACTGACTCGTCTGGTTTCTTCTTTATTATTTTAAGATAATAAGCCAGGGGCGGCAAATAGGGGGCGCGACCGCGCCCCCAAATTTTTCCTCGTCGTCTATCGGCTTCTCTCTTTTTTTTACTTTCCCAGTAATACATGGTAATGTATAGGGAAAGTATTGGAATCATGTCGAAAATCGCAACTCGAGTTTTCGACGGATCTACACGTTTCAAGACCTCTAGAATACGACAAAACCATTTTTAGCGTGACGTCTGTGTGTGTATGTCTGTCTGTCTGTCCGTGCAGATTTTGTATCCACTCTAACTAAAAAACTAATGGACCGAATTTCACAAAATTCGGGTCACCCTGGTGCTGATTAGATTTTGGTATGATTCGGAAAAAAATAACCTGCATTTTTTTGCAAAATGGCCCGCAAAAATCGTCCAAATCTAAACTAAAGAACTACGTATGCTCAAATATATCCATTAAATGCTTGTTTAATGCGTAATTTTTAGCGTAGAAAGGAATAAGACCAACCCCATTACATTAGGACCAGCCGTTCTCGAGATATTTTAGTTTTTCGTATTTTCTCTACGCCACCTTTGAAAATAAGTCCGGTTACCGAATGAGAACGAAAATTGAATTAAAAGTGAAATAAATGTAATTAAAATAAAGAGAACGTGGATATAAGTCTGCAGGGAAAGTCATGTGCTGCCCACATCAGATTTTTATTGACTGTCCACTGGTCAGTTTTCTCACGCTATGAAGCTTCAAAAGAGCCGACCTTCACAGTGAAGCTTTCCACTTCCGGCTGGAACGAATCCTTTTCAACTTGAAAAGATTGGGGTAATGTTATCTTTTTCACTTGAAAATTTCAAGTGTCCGAATTCTTTGAAGCCCTTCGGTTCCCACGCTTTGAAAGAGAGAGATAAACAACTTGGGGGTCTTAGACCAGGAGGCGCCACAACATTATTTAGCATTGATGAACTGAGGATACATTCTAACTCTGTTAAAAGTACCTTGACATTCTAAATCTCTCTCGTTGTGTGTGAACACGTTTGATGGAGCCCCTAGCCACTAGGTGATGTCCCATTTCATCCCTTCCCATTTTACCCTGCATCTTTTGTTAATCCCATTTCATCCTGTCTGCACCCCGTCCTAATTACCTTGCGGTCCTCACCTGTTGGTAGAAGGGAAAACTGTGTGCATTCCCCAATAATCTCTTCCCTTCACAGTCAAGGTACTTTAAACATAAGGTAGGTCAGAGAAGGGGGGTTGCTTTTCGACCGGGAGAGAAACTTGAAGCGTGACGTCACTGACTTACAAGTCAAGAAGAGGGGACATAGAGATACGTGTATAAAGTTTAGAAAGTTCGCGTTTATCATTCGAAAAGGAGATAAGATCATTCGTAATAAAATTTTAGAAGAATGAAATTAAATGATTCTACTCATAAATGCATAGGGCTATCATTAAAATATTATAATACATATATTATTTATAATAAAAGCTGAAATATATCATGAAAAGTGTAGTAAATATAAAAATTACATTTCAAGTGTTTTAATACAGATATGATGATATGGATAAATATCTAATCATCGGATTTTTAAAAATATAGTATCCATTATCTTAAACATTGATAATACTTTCTACATGTAATATAAATATGTATTTCAAAAATATCTAATTGCGTAAAAAATCCCACATACATATAACATATATTGATGGCTATGAAATATCATCAATCTAGTAGTTACATAACTATATATTATATTAAGAAGCGTAGTTTGGATCTTGGGAAAAGGGAGTTGACGGTCGAATGGATGGTCAATGGCAGTAGATTTATTTTATTTACCCAACAAAAAGACGATGCATTTTGTGAACTAGTAGAGTATATGACTCTTGGTTAAGCCACTGGATCTGTCAGTTTCACAAAGATATTTTAAGCATGCAAAATTGATGTTATTAAACTTTAGAGCGTTTTAAATATATAAACTATGTACAGTTTTAAAATTTTAAAGCAATATTCACGTGGATCATAAATAATAAATCAATACATACCATTTTTATGCCATGATACTGCTTTTACACCATTTAGAGGTTTTTCTTTGCTTTTTTCTCTCTACTAATTGTGGCATGAAAGTCTTATTTAAGTGTTTAATGCGAATGAATGTTCGTGAAAACAAAGTTATGGCTTTTAGTGGTATAGAAAGTGAAATGTTTGCTAACTTTGACTGCAAGTTCTTAATGACGTATTTCTCTTTTGATATATATGCGCCATGCATTTTTCTAAGAAAGCATTCTCCCACTTTTTTATTTCTTCTGAAAAATGTGCCGCTGGCTTTTAGTTTTATTGTAAATAAATTTTTTATGCATTATATTTCAACTTTGATGATTTTAGTTTTGTATTCTAAGCTTTTTACATATCAAAACGAAATGTTCCATAACTTCAGATGATGTGAATATAATGTCAATATTATGATTACTAAAGAATTGCGATTTATGATGATGTATATTAATAACAAAGTAAAATGCTTAAGGTATTTAAAATTAACTTTACATACATTTTGCAATAAACTAAACTGTGTAAATTAGCTTACAAAATGCTAATATCTGCCCCCCCCCCCCTCCCCTCCAAAAAAAGAAAGAAAACTCCATAATTGCTAGTATCAGAAATATAAATTATTTTTATATATTTTAGATACTGCATATGAAGTCGTTTTCATTTTATTAATTTTTTTTTTATTATTATTACTTAGAGGACCACCTATTTTACTTATCAATGACACATGTCAATCATAAGTATTTTTTATACTGCTGTATTAAAAACATTATTTTTAACTGCGGTATTAATGGCATGTGAGATTTTTGTGCCGTTGGCTTCTTGTTTTAATCGTTTAACCGGCTTCAAATTCAAAATTAACCCGAAAATCTTCATCAGAAAAGTAACTCGAACAGACAGTTGCGTTAGCAATGTTTATTTTATCCTTTCTTTTGCACTTCACGATCCATAATTTTTGGAGTGTAGGATCTTTTGGAAATCTATGAAAACTGATAGATCCCATTGACTTCTTATAATAATGTGAACACAAAGCAACCGAGCATCAACCAGGCATTTTTGTGCTTACCAAAATTATACTTTATATACGTGAAAATACTAATATATATACATCTATAATACACAAATTTACACTTAAACTTCACTTCTACGATAGAATTACAAATTATATTAAAACAACGACTGACACAGTCTCTGTTTTCCGATAGAAATGAATGCTAGTCGGAGAAACTGGCATTTCTCCTTCTAACCCAGTGACGTTACGAACGGCGATAACGTCCGCCTTCTAGAATACTGTCAACGGCGGCATTCTGGTCTTTTGATCTCTGACCCTCCCTGCTTCACAGCCCTCCTCGCCTGTTGGAGGAGATTTGTTTCCCTCGTAGCCATTCCATTTGGAATGGTTTTTGGAATATTTACTTTGTCAAAAAAATATACGGTAAAGATAACTTCCCTTTGGGAAGATCTATATTCGTCTATATCTATTTTATACATAACTAGCAGTATACCCGTTTTCGTACTGAAAATATATTATAAAGAAACTTAAAATTTACCATCAGGTACAAATTGCTATAGTATTCTAAATGACATTGTTATTCAAAACATTCTATTAAAACAATTAAATTAAAGCTCCAAAAAAGGAAGATCTCTATTCTCGCTATAGAAAACTCAATATTTAGGGTAGTAAAATGAAGGTCACGCATACTGCTATTTAAAATGGCTGATGAGTAGGTCCCATAATAAGAATTTTTTATTGTTAATGAAGACAACATTAAATGAACATCTCGAAAAATTAACGACCTGAAAATTTTTCTCACGAAGATGGCTAACAATCATTGACATATTTTTCTAATTGTCCGAACGGACATTTTTAATTTCTATTTAGAACAATTTACTTGCAATTTCCCAATCTGCCTTCGATTCGCCAATATCTTTGATATTTAGGTTATTTTTTCATTACAAACAAATGTGCACAAACGAGACAGACACACATTCTCATACACTCTCTCTCCCCCCCCTCCCCCCACACCCCCACACATAGACTTCACGCTATAAATAGTGTTTCGTGTTCCATAGGATGCCTGAATTATGTAGATTAATCGAAAACTAGAGTTGCGATTTTCAACCCGATTCTAATACTTTCCCAATACATTACTATATATTGCGCAGGAAAAGTAAAAATCTGATGTGGGCAGCACATGACTTTCTCTGCAGACTTATATTAACGTTCTCTATATTTTAATTAAATTTATTTCACTTTTAATTCAATTTTCGTTCTCATTCGGTAACCGGACTTATTTTCAAAGGTGGCGTAGAGAAAATACGAAAAACCAAAATATCTCAAGAACGGCTAGTCCTAGTGTAATGGGGTTGGTCTTATTATTTTTGTCGTTAAAGATTACGTATTAAACGAGCATTTAATGAATATATTTGAGTATACCTAGTTCTTTAGTTTAGATTTTGACGATTTTTGCGGGCCATTTTGCAAAAAAAGGCAGGTTATTTTTTTCCGAATCGTACCAAAATCTAATCAGCACCAGAGGGTAACCCACAAGTGACTCTTCTACCGAATTTTGTGAAATTCGGTCCATTAGTTTTTCAGCTAGAGTGGATACAAACTTTTGCGGGCCATTTCGCAAAAAAAAAGCGGGTTCTTTTATTCCGAATCGTACCCAAAACTAATCAGCACCAGCCCCGCCCACAAGTGACTTACTTACAAAATTTAGTGAAATTCGGTCCATTAGTTTTTCAGTTAGAGTGGATACAAAATCTGCACAGACAGACAGACACACACACAGACGTCACGCTAAAAATGGTTTTTTCATATTCTAGAGGTCTCGAAACGTGTGGATCCGTCGAAAACTCGAGTTGCGATTTTCGGCATGATTCCAATAATACATTACCATGTATTGCAGGGAAAGTAAAAAAGATGATTTTAGCATGTTCCGTCCCCTGTTAAATGCAAAAATGAGAAGAAAAAAAATTGCTTTTAATCTTATACTACGCACACGTTTTTATTACCCCCCACTTGAATAGATTGATTTTTTATTTAATTTTCATCTGAATTAAATGAAACTCCTTCTCTTACAATTTGAAACATCGAGGTTATTACCTTATCTATATACATTGTATAATGCACAGGAAAAATATTGGGAAGGGAATCGAAAATTCGACTTTCAACATAAGATTACGCTTCAAGCATCCATGAACTCAAGTCGAGCGCTTTTGAACTAATGCCTCTGTGTGTGTGTTCGATATTTCAGGAACAAATGGAGGACTTCAAACTAAATATGGCACAAATATTACAATCTGTAAATACTGCACGCCTATTGATTTTGAATGCAACCAAATGTTCGGAAGACCCCCAGATTTTTGAATGAAATATATAAAAAACCATTAAAATATCAGAATATTTAATAATATTATGTGAATGTAATGATCTCTTATGTAACGTTTTATTTAAAAAAATGACATAAACTTTAGAAGGCTAGCATGAACCATTCTTAGGATATTGCACGTTTTTCTAATAAATTTATAAAAAATATTACATAAAAATAAAAAAAGTATAAACTATCGGGAAATATGTTCACTTTTCATACAATATTATGCGACAAATTTGCTAACATCATTCTTGTGGATCTAATTTGTTCCATTCACGAGGGAAGATACTTGTGTAATAGTTTTGTATTTTAAGGACAGAAAATTCACCAATATTCATTCATATATAAGAAAAGCTCCCCTCTTCGTCTGTGTGTAACGCTTGGCGATCAATTTGGTAAACTTGGTGACTTATTTGCAGATATTATCAGTGGAGATTCAAAAGATTTGCCCGCAAAATACAAAACTATAAATTTTCATCTGAAAATACTGGCAAAAATTCACAAATATTTATACTTTTTATAGAGGTAATATTGTTAATGCATTTATTAGTACTATCTTCTCGTTTTTGGTTGCATTTATTAGTGCTATCTTCTAGTTTCTGGTATTTGGTTTTTCTTATTTCAGGTATTTTCTTAACATTTTCTAATTTTAAGTTTCTTTAAGTCATTGTCAGTATCCTTTATTTTTTTAACTTTTAGAGTTTTCCAAATTTTATTTCCAGTTCATTTTCTGAATATTTTTAAACATTTATAGTGACTAATTATCTTCTAACTTTCTTTAAAATCTTACCACTGCTTTCCATTATAGGTTTTTCATGACATCCTAAATTTCATTTGTTTTTCAGGACGTCCTAAAAATTTCACGTACCTTGTAGCCCGGCCACACAAACAGCTGCCATAAACCTTCGGGTTGGCCGTGTGGTCTGGGCCTTCTATGTACCTTGAAGCAATTTCACGTACTTTTGAGGCAATTTTAGATTCCTTTCCCTACTTGATCGTTCTAAAATTTCTCAGGTTTTATTTTTTACTGAAATCACCAATTATTTCCGATTTTGCGTGTCATTTTCTTTGTTTTCAAATTTTCTGATATTGACATTTCATTTTTTTGTATTTCTAAGTTGAATGACCACTTGATATAAAATTTTTCTTTTATTATAATTAAGACTTCAGGCTACTAATTTTTCTTTAATTTAAGCGATAACTTTAGGTGATTTTTCATTCATTTAAATTTCTGTTTTATTGTTTAATTATTTATAAGCAATTTCTAAATTATCTTGATCGCAATATTTCGGTCATTTTTTAAGTTATTTTATCAAGTAATATGAACTCATCATTTTCATGTTAAAATTTCATCATTATGTTTTCTTTTTCATAACTACTAAATTATTTAATTATTTCATAACTACTAAATTCTTTATTTTTTTACTTTTCTGAATTTAAAAGTTTCACTATGGAATTTCGTATAAAAATGGCTAAAAAAATCGGATGTAATATTTTTTTTAATGACACGCATGGGCCAAAATTTCAGATTTTTACCAGTTTGGCTCGCAAGTTCCAGTTCCCAAACTTGGTCTGAGTTTGAAGAAAAGTTACATTATCAATTACTTTTACAAATTTGCACTCAACATTTTACACAAATGTACCCTAGCTTTCACTGGTAAATGATCAATTTATGTACAACAAATATGAGGAAATCAAAGTTAAAGAGTTTCTGGAAAATATCCACTAAATCCCAACAAAACCCAATAAAATTCGGGTGGGTTGTGATTTTTAAAAAAATTCCGCGTTTTTCAAACCTTTCAAATTCAGATTTTTAGCACATTTGAATATAAATCATTCGGGCCGGACCGGGCCGAGATTCAATGGTCGTTGAACATAGCTAGGCCTGGCTCTGGTTCTACATCTGTAAAGTTCTTCGAGCTCGGGCCAGATTTAAGCATTGACTTTGTCAGGTAGGGTGAAAGTGAAACTCTGAATTTTTGACTCGCGGTAGCCCATTGGTTAGCGCGCTGGAGTTGCACTCGGTAGGCCCGGGTTCGATTCCAGCCACTACCAAAACTGCCGCCGTGTTTATGCGGAGTACGATCACGTTAAACATGTGGGTCCGAAAGTCCTTCCGAGAGGTTGGTGGTAGGGGAAGGAGGGTACGGTCCCTGTGGATGCCTCCCCCACTGGGTTCCGGTCTAAATTGGGTGGCACTTCCCGACCGTCCAAACAGTTACCTTACACCTTTCTGGTAGGTCGGACGGTCTGGGTTTCAACATCAACAACAACAACAACACATACTGCCTCTACACACACATACACATAGCCAGGATCTACGAAAGGTGAAAATACTAAGTTTCGTTTATGTAATTTTTCAAGCAAGAGAAGGTATGACTTCTAACACCCCCCCCCCCTTTACCTATGCTACTGTACACACTTACTTATATATACACATATATATGACCCTAAAAACATTATATTGAAATTCTAATTTGTAAAACGGTCAAAAATAGGAATTATAATGTTTGACTAAGTTATAATACTTTTGCTACTAGAGAGTACTTTACAATACTAGAGATAGTAATACGTTAAAAAGTTTTGGATTCTGTTCGTCAATTAAGGGTTTGCACAACAACCACTACATAAACATATATATTCATGGTACTACAAAACAATTAGAAGTATTCATTTCATAGGGATATTTGACAAGATAGGATTTACTCTATCTAAATTATTTAAATATATTTAAATAACGCCAAACAATATATTTACAAGTAATATTTTTAATTTGTTCTCAACACTAATATCAAGACTGGCGAAGTATAGTATTCTGTGGTCGTTTGAATCTACTCCCTCTGAGACACCTGCAATCACAATACAATGTTCAAAGTGATCGCAAGTGGGACGGAGCTCCTCGGAACTCATCCCCTAGGGAGTCATTTGCACCCCTCTCAGTTGGGAGAAAAGGTAGGAAACAGGTGTACTTTGGATAAGGGATGGAATGCTACTATTTTAAAAAAAGGTAGTGTAAGGGACGAAATGGGAAGGGATAAAACGGGAATAAACCAGCCACTATGGACTGTATCTCCTGGAGGTTCTAAATCAGTCATATAACGAGTTTTTATTGCTCACTCACACAATAGATTCTCTTTGGCTCGAATGTTTTGTTCATTGTTGGCGCCAGCGAAGCATTCTCATTGGCTACTTGCTCCTCAAGACTGATGGTGACTTTGTGTTTGCGTTGAAGGAAAAAAACGCGATTAGGGCAGTAGTACATATTTTAGGGCAGTTATGAGTTCGAAAAGGCATCGCTTGAATAGAGACATTAGTGAATTTTTCAGAAAATGTCTAAAATTCGATGAAAATGTGCCTCCCGATGAAAATCTTGAGGAAGATAATGCTGTTTATGAAGCAGAAATTGGAAGTATAGATGCATTTGGAATTGTGCTATCAGAAAGTCCGATTGAAACAGAAAGTAAAGCAAAGGGAAGTGCGACAAATTTGCTTCATGAAAGAAATCCTGCTAACGGTCCTCAAAGTGCCAAAGAAAACATAACTTTAGGTCCATATCAGCCTAAACTTTCTCTCTTCCCAACTGATAAAAGAGGTCGCAAGTTTAGAAAAGAGTGGTATAATTTATATAAATGGCTAGAATACAGTCCTTCTACGAATACAGCGTTTTGTTTTTCATGTGGAGCATTTTCAGAAGCTAATAAACGATACACTGAATCATCTTTTATTCTTGATGGCTTTAGTAACTGGTCAAAAGCAGTTCAAAAATTCAATGCCCATGATTCATGTTCTTCTCACAAAAAAGCAGAAAGCTGTCTTTTAAATTTTACCGAAACTCTGTCTTCAGGTTCAGTTTGTGCCAAACTTGATAAACAGGATTCAAAAGAAGTTGAAAAAAATCGCAGTTATATGGGAAAGGTGTGTGAAACTGTTGTTTTTTGTGCACGACAAAGTATTGGTTTGAGAGGATATGATGAAAAATTAACTTCAAATAATAGAGGAAATTTTTTAGAATTGATGAAACTAAGAGCTAAAGATTGTTCTTTAATTGAAAGAATATTTAAAACTAAAGAAAAATCTTTTACTTATGTTCACAAAGACCACCAGAATCATATTCTTAATTTATGCAAATCGCAAATCAGTTACCATATTCAAAATAAAATCAAAGAAGCATGCTATTATTCTATAATAGCAGATGAAACTCAAGACATTTTCAGGCATGAACAAGTGGCTGTAGTTTTTCGATATGTGGATGATGACCTAGAAATACACGAATCATTTGCCGGCCTTTTCAGAACAGAAAAAACTTATGGAGAGTCATTGTTCAATTTAATTAAAGAAGTAATTTCCTCATTTGGGCTAATATTTCAGACTTACGAGCTCAATGTTATGATGGTGCAAGCAATATGAGAGGTCCGTACAGTGGTGTGGCTGCACAATTTTTACAGGAAAATTCATTGACAATTTATATCCATTGTTATGCGCATATATTAAATTTATGTGTAGTTAGCACATGCTCATCCATTCCTTCTGTTAGAAATGTATTCCAGCAGCTCAATATTCTTTCATAGAAACATCATATAAAAGACATGCTATTTTCGAAGATTCGCTCATCAACAAATACTTTTTCTGGAGGCTCTTCAACTCTACAATCATTAAGTGATACGAGGTGGTCTTCAAGAGTTAAAGCCATAAAAGCACTATTTGATAATTTTGAAACGGTGATTTTAACATTGGAAGAATTATCTGAAAACGATTCTCTCAATGGTGGAACAGCCGAAGCCCTTCTTTTAACATGCATGACATCTTTCGAATTTTTGTTCACTTTGTTTGCATTGCGCTGTGTTTTTGATCAATGCAATACTCTCTCAAAGCATCTTCAGTCATCTGATCTTAATTTTCAGACTGTGCAAGCTTTGGTTAAAGCTACTATTGAAAATGTTAGTTCTTTTCGCACTGATGCATATTTCAATCAAGTGTGGAGTTTTGTGACAGAACTTTGCGAAAAAAAATTCTTATTCTGGACCAAAATTGAAAAGGTGTAAAAAAATTCCAAGCGAATTTGGAGGCGGTGAAAAAAATCCCATGATGAGGTTAAATCATATCACAGAATCAATATTCAATATGAAATTATAGATTCAGTATCTAATGAAATTGAGACAAAATTTAATGAGAACAATATACCTGTTTTGTTTGCCCTTAGTTTAGTATTTTCCGGATCAGCTGTCGAAAAAGAAAAAGAAAATGTTTCAACCATATGCAAAGTATATAACTTCCAGAAAGAGGAATTGCTATGTGAATTACGACTGTTTTATTCAATGGTGAAAAGTGGAAACATAGACCATCCCAATTTTAAAAGTCGCCTGGATTATTTTAAAGAACGGAATTTAAAAAATGTCTTTCCTGTCATAACATTATTAGTTAAATTGTTTTTGACTGTGCCAATCAGCTCAGCCAGTTGTGAAAGGTCTTTTTCGTGTCTCAGGAGGTTGAAAAATTATTTTCGCAGTAGAATGGTACAAGAAAGACTTTCATCTTTAGCTGTTTGAGCTATAGAACAAGATGTAGCACTGGATTATGATGATATTGTAACAAAATTTTCTCTTCTTCCAGACTCTAAGAACCGGTGTTTAAAGCTTCAATAAAAAGTAAATAAATATAGATATTTGCATTTCTAAAAATTATGTTAACAACAATTAAGTTAACATAATTATATAATACAAAAATTATATTAACACTAATTATGTTTCTCAACATCAATTCAATTTTTTGATTCCCCCCCGCCCCCCGTTAACAAACATTTTATTTATTCCATATTGTGGATTTTCATACATACAAATCTCGCACCTCCAAATGAAATGCTGAAATGCCGCCCCTGCCTATGGGCCCTGCTTGATCTTGTAAAAAGAAACGCGACTTAGATGGAACGGCTGTGGCATATTGTTTATAATTTTAAGGCCTGGATCGCTTTACCTTGGCAAAATATCACCAACGTGAGCGAGTTTTAGCGAGTACTAAAAACTTCTCGAATTTTGTAGATTGGCCAAGAGCTTCATGAGTTACGTGCTTTTTCTTAGAGCTTTCCACAGAGGACGTGACTATAAACTCGAGGACGTGATACGAATAAAAAAGTATCTGTCGAACCCTATGTATAATTTTTAATCTGATTATATACACCCTTTAAGTTGTATAATACATCTGTATTATACAGTGCTGGTAGAAAAGTGTAAAAAATTTAAATTTTTGATCTTCGAAATCTGTGCATCAACCTCTGCATCACCTGTGCATCAACCTCTATACGCCAGTATGCCCTTATAGCTTGCGCCGACCATATATAAACTAGTCCGGAACTGAAACGTTACATCCGATCATCCATTTCATTGTCGATAACTTCGTCGTTTGAGGTCCGAACGAAATGCACTGCCTTCTATTCATTTATCTAAAATGCACAATTAAAAAAAATCAAACGAAAAAGATCAATCTTTCATAAAGCATTGATTATGAAACACTTTGCAACTGAAATGCACTTTTATTTAAACATCTCTAAAATGTGATATATTCAGCACTGATATTTTTAAAATTATCACAGTACTACAGTAATTTATTATACGTACTTGAAAACTTCGTCTAGAAAGACAATGCTAGTTACACAAAATGAACTTCATTCAAATGACGTCATCGAAATATAAATCGTCTGCCTCTCTATGTAATCAATGAGTATTTCATTCAAATCACTTATATTCCAGTCTCTAGAGCTAAATAATTTTGCGTGAAAAAAATCCAGCAATTCTTATACTACTCACGTTACAATCATTTGATTTGTTTACATTCTTCATGCTATAGTATAGCGTTATAATTAGGCTTCGTTGTAGAAATAATCATAGTGATCATTTAAAATAAAATATATTGTAATTGCGTTGACACAGAATTTAGATACACAGATAATATGCAAAAATAAAGCGGTTTTATGATGGATGCTAAACTAAATATAAATGTAAGTGATCTTTAAACACCTACGGTAACGGCAACAAAAATGGAAGCCATATTTTATTTTACAATGAGTCACGTGATCTCTTTATATCATGGGTGTAATTATTATTTCAATTTTTATTTTAAAACTACCCAACGTATTTTGCTGAAATTTTTTTTAGACATTTTATGGGATAATTTTAATATTTCCTAAAATTTGCAAGGCAATTTGAGAATTTTAACTTTGCTTAAAAAATGTTTGAAAAATTAAGTCCCATATAGGGTGCAATGTATTTTATTTTTTCAACCCAGGTTAAATCCGAAACTAATTGGGTGATATTATTAATTTTTCATTCCCACACATCCCACAGATCGTCTGAACAACATACTAAAATTTCATTTCGATAAAGTAATTTTCACTATATTAGAAAGTGTTAAAAACCAAAAAATATCGAAAATGTTCCCTAGGCACCTTTAACATTGACACTCACATCACCCGTTTCCCATTTGAAATATTTGTTCCCATTTGAAAGAGTATTAAAAGACTCACAAAACATTTTCTCATTTGATAATACATTTCCAATTTGATTATTTCCAATTTCATTCGGAGCTCTGCCTTCGAAGAGTGTGGACGAGTTTGATTGTGCTCCTGCGGAACGCGACCTATTGTGCCTCAACGTACCGTAGCCTACCTGACCACCCCGCTCAACCTGCGACCTTCACGGCATTGTGCTGAACGGCCGTCGATGAAAGACGCCGGTGCTGCTAGCCCGGACACGAACCCTCTCCACGTGGTCGGCGAACCACGTGTTACAAGTATGGAAAACGCCGATGTGAATATTATGGACTCTGATGCAAAAATGGATTCTACTGACAGCAATGAGGACCCACTGGACCAGTTCAAGGAAAACCCTCAGTCTGCAGCCGATGATGTTAGACGTCTCATAAAGCAAATGAACTTCGATCTCCGCAAAGTCACAGATCTGAAAGCAAGAGACAAGCTCATGGGCAGCCTGGCCCACTTTGAGGACCTACTGGAAGCAATGATAAAGAGATACAACGTTCCAGCTTATGGTGAGACCTGTCGGAGGCCTTCCTCCGGCAGTTATTCCTTCCTTGCTGCAAATTCCTCTAATATTGTCACCCAGCCACTTACGAACTCTAAAAACGTTAATGTTGATACCCAGTCTGCTAATGTTGCTAAAAGCACCCAGAATGCCTCTAATAGTAATTGTGTTAATGTAAATAATGTATCCTCTAATGCCTCTAATAGTAATTGTGTTAATGTAAATAATGTATCTTCTAATGTTAATTATTCAACTGTAAATCCTGTGCCTAGTAGCAGTAAGAAGCACTCACGTGCTATTGATGATGAGGGGTTTCAGCAGCCGCCAAAGCGGCATACCGCCAGCAGGCAGTCTGCTTTTCTTGTTAACAACCCCCCCCCCCCCCCCTCAAACTAGTATTCACTCAGACCCGGATGTGCCGGCGCCTGATAACGAAGTAATTGATGCAAATGTTGTTGACGCACCTAAAAAGGAGCGCCGCCCCCCCCCCCCTTCTTTGTCGCTGTGACCACTAACTGGTCACAGCTCCTAATTGACCTAACTAAGATTGCTAAAAACCTAAGTAGTAAATTAACTAACGCTGGAGACTTCTTAAAAGTCCACGTCAACTCCAGAGAGGAGTACATAGCTGTCCAGAAGTTCTTAATCGACAGGAAGGTGGAATTCAAGAGTTACCTACTGGACGACCAAAAGCCACTTAAAGTAGTCATTCGCGGCCTCCCGATTTGCACGGAAGAGAGCGACATTTCCAATGAGCTAGAGTGCCTGGGGTTCAGGCCAATTAGCGTTACGCAATTGGTAAGGGGCCCCAAAAACAATAGAGTCAGGATGCCGCTCTTTTACATACAAATCGCCAAAAACCCTGCCAACGAAAAAATTTACTCGCTGGCAAGTTTGTTCAGTACCATGATAACCATAGAAAAGTATCGTGGTCCCAGGCAGGTCGTCCAGTGCTTCCGTTGCCAGTCCTTCTTTCATACTAGCAACGGTTGCCATCTCCCCCCCAATTGCGTCAAATGTGCGCAGTCCCACCTCACGAAGGACTGTCCTAAGCCCTTCGAAGTGCCCTGCAAATGCTACAATTGTGGTGGAGAGCATCCTGCCTCCTACCGGAACTGCCCCAAGTTCCCTAAATTCAAATCTCCCCCCCCCCCCCCTTGAATTCCTCCTCCGTAAGTAAGCTTGCCAACCCGCTTCGCTCTTATGCGAATGCTACAGCCGGACGCAGCGAGGCCCCCAAAAAGACTTCTGAAGTCACCAACAAAATTCCAGCACCTAAAGGAGCTCATACTAATTTTGCTGACAAGGACGATTTCCTAAATTACCTCTTCCGTTTCGAGGATAGATACGGAATGGAAGTGGCTAACAGGGCATTTAAGAATGCCCTACCTTCCCTTCGGTCAGCTCCTACCGAAATAGACAAAGTAAATATTTTATATGAGAGCATTTTCGCTCTCGTAAGCCAACGTTAGCCCCCCCCCCCCTCGGCCATGGGTTTTCGCGCTCGGAACTTGAAGGATCTTACCATTGGCATTTGGAATGCCAATGGACTTAAGGGTAAAATCAATGAAGCTAGGGACTTTTGTATAGCATATAACCTAGACGTGTTTTTGGTCCAAGAGACCCGCTTCAGTCCAGGGAAATCTTGCAAGATTGCTAACTATGACTTATACCATGACGACAGGCCTCTAGTTAGCAATCTACCCTCTGGTGGCACAGCAGTTTATGTTCGGCGGGGCATCCCGCACTCTAGCCTCCCCCCCCCCCCATGCGGGAGGGGGAGGCTACCGTCGTACAGATTTCGCTGCCAAATAATCCGGAGTTTGCCATTGTGTCAGGTTATTTCAGACCTGCTGCTTCACCTGATTCTGTCATCTCTGACCTGCAGTCGCTTTTCAAGATCTCGCCCCATGCAATAGTCGCTGGTGATTTCAATGCCAAGCACCCTGCCTGGAACTGCTCGCATGCAAATTCTCGCGGTCTCAGGCTTAAACGCTGGGCCGACGAGAAGAATTTTGACATTATTGCACCGAGTGATCCCACTCATCTGGACAACGTGCTTGACTTTGCGATCACCAGCAACATGCCTTACACCTATTGCATGGAGGCCTTCAACGAGCTGCCGTCCGATCATCTCCCAGTCATCTTCACCTTGGAAATGGATAAATTCAACCTCAGCCAGCCAGCAAAGCTTCACACAAACTGGGCCAAGTTCAAGGAACTCCTTGCTGAGGAGCTCCCCCCCCCCCCCCCGTTGCCTGTACTAAGGACCAATTGGATGCAGAGGTGGGCAAACTCGAGAATATGATTCGGGATGCCTTCTCTGCATCCTCTAGGCCCAAAAGCAACAGGGTGGATCATCACAGGTTACCGCTGGACATCAGGGAGATGATCAGGGACAGGAACAGGCTGCGCAAGGACTGGCAGGTCAGTAGGGACCCTGCTCTTAAGACGGAGCTCAATTTTGTTAGAGCTCAGGTAAAGGCCAAGATCAAGGCCCACTCCAGTGCACGATGGAACACCTATGTTGAGTCCTTAACGACTAGTGACAACACCATTTGGAGGGCAACCTCACGTTATCGTAGGCACAAAACACACATTCCGACCCTTGAAGGTCCCAACTTCAGGGCTACTTCCAACACACAAAAGGCTGAGCTGCTTGCAGACAGTCTTAGAAGCCAGTTTGAACCACACCACGACGTAATCGATCCTAGGACGGTTGCGATCGTGGACGCCAAGGTTGAACAGTTCATCACAACAGCTGTACCTTATTCACTGACAGATGTCACCTTTGAAGAACTTCAGCCCCGTATTCAAAATCTCAGAAGGAACAAGGCTCCTGGGAAGGATGGCATCACATCCACCATGCTGAAGAACTTGCCTGCTCTGCTTTATAGCTACATGGTCAAGCTCTTCAATCTCCTCCTTCGTCACAGTTATTTTCCTGGGGCTTGGAAGGTAGCCACTGTTGCTCCCCTCCCCAAGCCAGGTCTTGACCATTCGCTTGCGGTCAACTACCGTCCAATCTCTCTCCTCTCTAGTTTATCGAAGCTCTTCGAGTTTGTTATACTGCGTCGATTGGACGAGTTCTGCGATCTGAGGAAAATAGTTATTCCTGAACAATATGGGTTCAGGAAGAAGCATTCCACTCAGCACCAGTTGCTGCGGGTCGTAGAGCTCGTCTATGAAGCGCGTAGCAAGCACGAGCGCTCGACTTTGGTCTTTCTGGACCTCCAGAAGGCGTTTGATAAGGTATGGGTCCAGGGACTCATATTTAAACTTATCAAACAATCCTTCCCTCCAAATCTCATCCATATCTTATATTCCTATCTCACAGGTCGAAGTTTTGCCGTCCGTGTTGCCGACCAGCTTTCCACTCCCAGGAATGTTCTCAGCGGGGTCCCGCAAGGTTCTCTTGTTGGGCCCAAACTGTTCAACCTTTACATTAATGATCTGCCGCGTTCCCCCGTTGTCACCCTTGGCCTCTATGCCGACGACACTGCCCTGTTCGCACATCACAAACAGACACAAGTCGTGCACGAAAACCTGCAATCTTATCTGAACGACCTGACACAGTGGTTAACCAAGTGGCGCATCAAAGTGAATGTTGGTAAGTGTGCTGCTGTCACCTTCCCCCCCCCCCCCCCTCGGCATACCCATCACGCTAATCTTATCTTAAATAATCAGCCTATTCCCTGGCAAGATAGTTACAAGTACCTTGGAGTGTACTTGGATTCCAAATTATCGTGGAGTCTTCACATTTCTGAAACTTGTAAGAAAGTGAAGGCTGCACTCGCCCTGCTTCGCCCCCTTTTGGCTAGGAACAGCCGCCTGTCCGTTCGAACTAAGTTATTGCTATACAAGTCCTGTATACGTCCCATTATGACGTACGGAGTCCCAGTTTGGGGCACCGCAGCTGAGTCTAAAATTAAGGCGCTTCAAGTCTTCCAGAATAACGCACTGCGTATGTTTGCTGATTTGCCGGTCTACGTCCAGCTAGAAGTCCTGCACAAAGACCTCAATATTAGGCCTTTTTTGGAACATGTCAAAAAGCTTTCTCTTAAATTCCACGGAGGTCTGAGAAGCGTGAACAATCCTACGTTGGACAGCATCCCTCACTATCGAATAGGGCACCCGGGGTCGCATAAGCGCCCTCGGTCGTTACCTACAAGATCGGTGAGAGATGTCTTCTTCCGCCCTAAAAAGCGGTTGCGTCCATCCTAGCCTTGTGCTCTCAATGTAGATGCTGACTCTAGTATGCTGTACTCCTCCCTTGCTTTTGGGAACTCGCGTTTTTCGTTGGCAAGCTACCTTATATGTCGTCGCTACTAGGCACTGCTCAAGCTCAAGGCCCTGCGCCCCTCGGGGCGCCCCAGTCTATCCCCCTCTTTTCTCTTTCTGTTGGGAACCCGCTTGGGCCCCAACGTTTCTGTTTTTCCGAAGACCTGGGGAAGGGCACGACCTAGGTCGCGCCCCCCCCCCCCCAGGCATATCTTAGATATTAATTTCTATCAGTCGTTTAAAAGCCTTTTATTACTTCCTCTTTATGTCTCTTTTCTCTTCGTCTGGAGTTTAAAGGGAGGAGTCTTCCTCTCCTGGGTACTCCACTGACCCCGTCCTTGAGTCCTTGAGTCATTTGATAATAATGATTCCCATAGCCACAGACTCCCTATAGGGAGGAGGGGGGGGGGCGTGCCCCTAAACTTGGAATACACACCAATTACAGAAAACATCATCTCCAGTTTCGTGCTTATTATACGCTTGTCAACATAGAATAGCATATATTCAATGCCAACAAGGAAAAATAATGTTATATGCCGCCATTTTGTGAACCTCTCAAATGTAGTCCTGCTACATAGCTTCTTTCAAATTTTATGCCAATGTTTCCCAAACAACCTAAAACGTCTAAAACTAAAAAGAACATCATTAGAATCACATATGTTTGAAATTATCATTAGAATCACATAAGTTTAAAATTACTGTAATTAATTTTGTTGGCAGTGATTTAAAATCTAGCATTCCAGAAAAATGGAAGCATAAATCCTATTTTTGTAAACATTTTAAAACCGTGGATCATTATTTACTGTTCATTCCCCCCAAACGATACATAATTTAAACGTCAGCTTTATTTATTTCAAGTTATTAACCATTTTGAAGGCCGAAGAAAAAAAACATTTTTTTTGCAGACGATTTGACTCATGTTTCGCTTATTGAGAAGATTCCAAAAGATGAAAACAGTTTTTCGATTATTCTGTAAGAAATATTTTTTTTCTTTTTGATAGTATGCATTAAAATTCAAAGATAAAACTGCCGATAGATATTCTCTGAAACAATTTAGAGAATGGGATATGGAATTCCAATACTGATTCAGGGCATTTGATAAGATGGAATTGGAATTTCGCTATTAAAAATAATGATTTGAAATTATTTCAACCACGAAATATTGAAATGAAAATGGGGATGAGTATTTTTTAAGTGAATGCATGCTATCTATACTTTAAAAATGTTAATATCAAATGTAAATATAGTAAATGTCTTATCTCATCCGGGTATAAAATGCTGAAAATGATTAATAGAAATGAAATATATTAAATTGTGAAGACTGCAGATATTGCATGTTGACTTACTTTCAAAATTTTGTTTTATTTCATTCAGATTCTAAATGTCACAAGGAAACGGATTTAGGGCATTTATGTAAAAAAAATAATCTGATGTCAACAGCTCATGACTTTCCCTTACAGACTCAGTTTCATTTTCTCTTTTTCGTTATTATTTTCTCTACATAAATAGTAAAATTTGTAAGGAAAGCAGTGTTACTGGGTTGAAAATTTGAATTCGAGTTTTCGACGGAAGAGCACGTTTTCAGCATCCCTGAACTCGAATTGAACGTTTTTAAAGTGTATATGCGTATGTGTGTCCGTGAATCTGTGGAAGCGATGTCTCATGAACGAATGGTGAGTTTCGAAAAAAATTCGGTACGATTATTACAATCCGTGAATACTGGAACCCTACTAATTTTAAACACAAACGAATATCCAGACCCTCCCCCCCCCCCCCAATCCATTTTCGCATGAGTTTTTGAAAAAATCGTTAAAAAATCAGACCATTCAAAAATAATAAATAGATTGTCACTTCATACGTAATATTTCACTAAAAAACATTTAAAATACGCATTTAAAAAAGAACACGAACCGTTTTTGCGATATTGTACGTTTCTAAATGTATTTATATAAAAAAAAAAAAATTCATAAAATCAAAAATTAGAAAGCATCATTAAATAGGTTCACTTTCCATATATGCAATATGAAACAAATCTGTTAACATCATTTTCGTGGATTCGTTCTATTTACAATAGAAGATACTTTTTATATTAGTTTTTTTATTTTATTTTTTATTTTTTACTTTGACGTCAAATCATTCATTTCGCGGGATATTAATTAAATGCTTACTGCATTTTGATGAGGATTAATGTGACAACATTACAATACTTAACGGGACCGGTTGTCTTGTTTTGTTTTATTTATTTATTTAATCTGATTTAATTATTTTACTTTATTTATTTAATTTAATTAATTTATTTTATTTTATATATTTACTTTCTTCTGCAGGGTCCATTTTTGGGGAAGTAAAAATTAATGAAAATAATGTCATAATATAAACAACGTTAAAATAATGTCATGAAAATTTTTGAAGAGAAATCTTTACTTTCCTTACACAATGCATACTATAATCCTCTGAAAACATAGGCATAGCCAGGCTCTCAGAAAGGGGGTTGACAATAGGAATTTTCGTTTAGGCAATAGCCGGTATATGGATAACTAATATAAATGTTGGAGCAGTGGAGGGTATATGACCAAACCTTACATTATCTCTCATTGAATCTTCTTCATATGTTCCTTAACCCTCAGAACAGAAAATTATCCCTAAACTTTCCGCATATGAAATCAGCAAGATAACCATTTTTGCTGGCTTGTTTATCTCACTCGGAGGAGGCAAACAACATTGTGGCCGAGTAATTGGCAGGTTCTAACTGCTCCTAATCACAGGTTACACGTCCGCCATCCCATGACCCCAGGGAAACCATTTTTCCGTGTGCTTTATTCCTCCTGTAATCCCCTTTTCAGGGGTTATCCCTCCCTCCCCTCTTGATATTCAGAAATTCTGAAAGAGAGGCGTACGTTCGAAGCGCGCACTTTCGGGGTATCTTTATTCTTCTACGGGCTTCGCGTTCTGAAAACGTCGACTATACCTTTGATTCAATTGTATTGTTTACACGTGTGCTCACGTGGGGAAGTTGAAAAGGATAGATTACGAACGGCGTCCTGTAGTTCCAATTCAAAAGGCGGTGCCGTGAGAAAAGGATGGGAAGAGGAAGATTTAGATGAATATTCACGGAATATTGTTTATTTGAAGGGAACATTTGTGGTGCTCGCGTGTGGTATTTATTTTCCTGGACGTAGATTCAGGGCCGGATTACCCACTGGAGCGAACGACGCCCGGGGGCCCCAGGCTTTTCAAGGCCCTGTGAGAAATTTGAATACATGAAAAATATACAAGGTAGGATCAAAAAGTTCGGAGACTGTGCTGATATCTCCAACCCTGATTGGAGGAGAGGGGAACTATTTTATCGTGTCCTAGAGGCACATATGACGCGAGATGTGAAAAGGAAGAAGCAGATCCACAGTGCAGGGTTTTCCAGACAATGCGTGTCAGTGAACTGTAGTCATTCGCATTCGTCGAAAATGGAAATGGCGTTTGAAGAACCTGCTGTAGGTGCAATGTTTCTGTCGGCGATTTCCCCAACCGCTGGCAGAATTTGATATTCGCACGTTGTTCTTCAAACGCCATTTCCATTTTCGACGAATGCGAACGACTGCAGTTCATTGACACGCATTGTCTGGAAAAACCCTGCACTGCGGATCTGCTAATTCCTTTTCACATCTCGCGTCGTGCCTCTACGCCACGGTAAAACAGTTCCCCTCTCCTCCAATCAGGGTTGGAGATATCAGCATAGTCTCTGGACTTTTTGTTTCCTACCTTGCATAATAAACTTTGTTCTTCATAGTACTTTTAAGCTTATAGTACTTCTATTTATAGTCTTCCTAATATGGAAATTGATTTTTATATTTACTTTACCTCATTTCGGGATCAAGGATAAAGGAATTCAGTTCATGGGAGTCGGACTGGGAAAATTACAACTTTTACCTCCAGCGGAAATTAAATAGAGATAGAAATATAGATTTTTGAAAGTAGAGTTTATAGGGGAAATAGTTATTCTTCATCGCTACATTGGAAAAAATCTAATGCTTACGCCTATTAGACTGTAATTAAAATATTTTTGAAAAGTGGCGTGATTTAAAAATGAACGGCGAAGGAGGGGAGGATGCGAAAGAACTTATTTCGGAAAGGACCGTAAAATATCTCTGTACCTGAGTGACTAGCTGTTGCATGGGCAAGGAAAGGTTTAGCTGTGGGTCATACTCTCCAGCCCATCCCACACTCCACTGGAGGAAGAATTCCATTACTTCCAAAGAATATACATATACTTTCTTCGTGGGGCGTATTGTAAACGAAATTCAGCACTGTGATCCCCCCCATTCAATCGTAATCTCCCTTTCCGAGATCCTGGCTACGCTTACGGACAGAGGTAGTGAGAGCGTAACACCCGGATAAACAGAGCCACAATGCAAAACATTATTAATCAATTAGATAACTATTAATAACTATTCCAAAACTATTAATTCTACACTGTGCAGAAAAAATCAACAGCTACTTATGCAAATGTCCACATAGAGAGGTGTCCCGGCCGTCCAAATTGTTGCTCAAGTCCACTGGATGAGTCGAACGGTCTAGGTTTTCAACATAGAGAGGTGTTAAAACGGCTTGGTTTGTTTTTATTTTCTAAACTAGGGACCCCCCCCCCCCTGGTTTGTTTTTATTTTCTAAACTAGGGACCCCGCCCCCCCCCCCTGCTCGCTGACCACTGAAGGTCGTTTCGCGGGCTCTTTCATCCCGTCTGCTATGCAAACGTAATACGTCCGTGTGTGGGGGGGGGGGGGATGTTGTTGTTGTTGAAACCCAGATCGTCCGACCTACCAGAAAGGTGTAAGGTAACTGTTTGGACGGTCGGGAAGTGCCACCCAATTTAGAACGGAACCCAGTGGGGGAGGCATCCACAGGGACCGTACCCTCCTTCCCCTACCACCAACCTCTCGGAAGGACTTTCGGACCCACATGTTTAACTTGATCGTACTCCGCATGAACACGGCGGCAGTTTTGGCAGTGGCTGGAATCGAACCCGGGCCTACCGAGGGGTGTCGCCCCTTTTTTCTAACCTTCACCCTAAGGCTCCTATATTCTATGTAGAATATTTAAGAGCCCTACTTCACCCCATCAGCGAGTTCGCTTCGCAAAACCTTTCAACCCTGCCCGGCGCACACGACCGCCCTTGTGCCCCCTGCTCACTGACGCTTGCAATATCTATGGTTTTAGCCCATGGTCAATAATATAGTGAAAAGATCCAGTCTTCTAGGTTATCGGGAAGGAGATTCTGGAGGGTTTTGAAAGACAAAAACACGTTAAACAATTATTATGTGGATTTAAAATGATCAATTATATAGTGTTTGCTACATTAACTATTTTATTGAATAATCCTACGCTTCTGATTAGAAAATAAAAATTAAGCATTAATTTCAGCCCAAACCAGATAGAATATTCTTTACATGTTTATTCATTTATCCTTTTCTCTTTTCCGATATATTTCATTCTATCAGAGCATAATCATCAGATCATGTGTTTAAGTGAAGTTCGTTGCAGCTAGATCGTTATAAATTTAGACAAATTTGATTCGTACTTTATAATGAATCATAATCTGTTTTTAAAATTCTATGAGTTTTCGTGCAAATGAACTCAAGACACCATCTTAAAATCTCTGACAGAAATACCTCTTATTTGGAGTTTCAAACCTGCTTCTTTTCCCCCCATAATTGAATCGAATGATCAATTGTTAGAATCGAGTTTAAATAAAATAGTTATGAATCGTAATTGAATCATAACGACGGATAAAAATTCGATGGACGAGAGTGTGAATTGAATTTCAGTGTGAACAATTTTTCAAATACCCATTTTAAATTATCAACAGAATGCTTTCAAGAGGCATCAAGATTCTGAAATCTTTACAACATTATAAATTTTATTTCCTTAACAAAAATTCATTGAAATTTTCATGAAAAAATATATGCTTTTAAAATATTCTAAGTAAAAAAAATATATATATATTATTTATATATTTATAATCTATACTGAGTTCATCCCAAACAATAAAGATCCACAAGAATGGATTCTCCCACTTAAGAATTTTTCTCATTGAAAGAAATGTGATGAAAAGAAAAGAATAAAAAAAGGAATTACCGTCTAAATTCATTGAAGCATATCCGCCTTCAGTAAACAGGAAGGGCGAATTGCCGAAAGAAGGACCTTACTTTTTGCATGGAACACAATCTTGTTTTGAAAGCAGCGTCTAAGGGGCTTGCATAGTAAGGCGAAGAGTCAACATTCCATATAATCGTTTTCTTCGGTTTATGCCAAGAATAGCTAGCTCTAAGTTTTTCAGAGAACTGCATGTCCCGCTGATTCCACAGCTGTCATAACGGGCGACGAATCTGCATTTCATTGATTTGTAGAAAGGTAAAAGTAAGATTAATGCAGGTAGGAAAAGAGACCTGCTTTTATTCAGCTGGAAGTTAGTTACCGGTGAATTGAACAATGGCAGCTTTGAAAAGCTCAGTGATTCATGCAGCAGACGATAAAATTCTGTGTTGCCTAACTACGGGGAAAAACTCCGGAGGTCAGTGAATCCGAAAAATGTTTGTATGAAAGCAATGTGTATTTAGATTTTTTTTTTTTATTATTCATTAGTCAAGCTCAAGCATTCTTAACTTTGTAGAAAATCGTAACTTGGTATCATTAGAATTCGAATTATTTTAAGATATGAGGTGTGTCAAAACGTTAACTCAAGAACGAATGCAGGTGTCACACTGAAACTTTATGTGTAGATATTTTATATTAAAAACTGGAAATAAGCAGAATTTGGGGAAATTTGTATCATTAGAACACGAAATATTCAAAATTTTAAATTCTCGTAGCATTATTTTCTGAGAACAATAGTTATTTCCAGAGCAATGACATTAGTATTGTAAATACAGGCAGCTGATGGTTTGAAATTCGTTACGTATGCAAAAGGAATTAAAATAGTATATATATTAACCCAATCCAAAAGAAATTTAAAATATTTAGAGACATTAATAATTCTAAGAACAACTAATCTAGTATAACATTTGTATATCTATAAATTTATAACTGTAAATGAATCAGTGATTTTAGAAACATCATGAGTCATATATTTGTCGATTTTTACTTTTTTTCCCCGCCTTCTCCCATCGATCAGCATACAAAGAAAATAACTAATAATTTTTCCTTTGTTTGTAGAGACGTTAAAAATCTCATTCAGCTTATAAACAGCATTAATCCGGAACTCTGTATAATTTTTCTCGATTGAACACATCTAAACTTGGCGCCACTGTTAATCCTTATAACATACAGAAGGCTGACTATGCGTATATGGAGATGGCTCAAAAAGCAAGTAGTAAATTTTCTGTAATTAATATTCATTGATGACAAATGAAATTATTATTGATGACATCCTGAATTTTCCATGTGTCATTATTGACATCATGTCAATGACGATACATGGAAAATCATGCATCATCATTCATGTTCATCATTATAGATTTCATGTATCACCAATTGATACATTAAATTTGCGACACATGAAATTTTATTGATGACAGCTTAAATTTTCCATTCTAAAATTTTGATAAAAAGCCACTAATCCTTAAATTTTTGGGTCTCAGCTGCGAAGGCAATTTTTTAAATTTTGATTTCCACTTCTTGCTACTGCTAATCATAAAGTTCGAACACAGCAGTAATATAAAAACTTCGATATGAAGTTTTATTATTTTGATAGCGAAGCTCAATATGCTTTGCTGCAGTTACAGAGAGGCATTTTACGATGCAGAATTTTTACGATACCATCTTTTACGATGCGAAGACTGGCACATCTTGAGGAAGGCACTGATAGCATCTGAGAAGCCATCAAAATGGCTGAACAATTTGATGTTTCCGAATAGAATAAATCTTCTATTTTATGCACATTCTATTTTCATATTACTGCAGACGATAAAGGAATTTAATTAGTATCAGTCTTGAAATGCTGAAATATTTTATACGCAATACATATTTTAAAATAATAAAATATTCGATAAATCTGGGCGATTTCTAAAGCTACAGAGTAAACTTCGTACAAGAATAGTAAGAGTAAAAATCGTACAAGAATAGTAAGAGTAAAAATCGTACAAGAATAGTAAAAGTAAAAATCGTACAAGAATAGTAAGAGTAAACATCGTAAAAGAATATTATGATTAAAAATCGTACAAGAATAGTATGAGTAAAAATCATCCAAAGAAGAATCAAGAATTTGAATCCAAGAAGAATCATTGCATCCAAGAAGAATCAAGAACAAAGCAGATAACAAGTAAAAATAAAACATAGTACCTCTTTTTGTTATTTATATGTAGCTTAATTGTATAAAAAAATGTGTTATTAAAATGCATGTAACTTAAATGTATGAAAGAAAACGACATACCAAAATTAGAACTTTCTAGCTGCTTTGATTCTCAGTTTATAAAAAAAAAACCATAGTACATTCGTACATGGTATATACTTAACTGACGTAACGGCAAAAAAGTTTTATTGATGAAAATGTCTTGAGAAATAAAACTGTGTGCCAAATTTCAACTTTCAACGTGTTCTGGGAGAGAGACCGAGTGACGTGCGTAAAACGTGACGTGCGTAAATGAAGTAACGACATAACATAATGACATGAACATTTTACCTACGACTCAATAGAACCATTAAACATGAAAACCATGAACCATTAAACATTATTACATGAAAACATTTCATCTAAAGACACTGAACCACAGCTCGCGAAGAAAATGAGTGAAAAGGACAAAAAAGTTATTTAAGCCCGAAATGAAATTGTATCAATTTAGGGTTTTATCCGGGCAAAGCGCGAACATAGAGAGTACTTCTGTGTTTTGATTGACTCAAAAGGTTCTGTGCATCCGCTGGAATTAATTGCTTCAAATAACGTTTATAGCTTTCATATCTATATAAATAAAATTGAAATCTATATAAATAAAATTGAAAATCTGTCTACCTGTCTGTCTGTCTGTCTGTTTGTTTGTTCCATCATCACGGGAGAACGGCTGAAACGAATTTGATGAAAATTTGTGGGTAGCCTGGAAATAGACCCACTTAAAATTTAGTCCATGTTTGGAGTTTCTACAGCTAGTGGTTCTCGAGATATTAGTAAAAAACGAAACTTTTGTTTGTCTCATCATCACGGGAAAACTGCTGAACCGAATTTAATGAAACTTTGTGGATAGCCTTGACATAGCCCCTTATAAATTTAGTCCAAGTTTCGAGTTCTAAGACCAGGGTTTGTCGAGATATTAATGAAAAACGAAACTTTTTCCTAGGAGTTCTACTCTTTAACTCCGTGGTTTATCCAAAGGAAAAGGTTGAAAATCGTTTGATTGTGAATTAAAACTTTATCTCTGAATTTGGTGGGAGATTTTTAAATTAGTCACTTTCTGGAAACATGAATTGTTTGAAACATGAATTTAAATGGAAAATCTATCTTCATGGTTTATTTTTCATAAGCTTTTACTCAACAATGAAAAGTATAAAGAAATCAAAATAGTTATTTAATTTCGCAGTTTATGAGGAAGATTCTATCTTATATCATGTTGCTCAAAAACGCAATTAAATTAAATCTGTCTGTTAATTTTAATTATTATTTTTTCGATTTGAATATTAAATAAATGGGTATAAAAATATATTTTAGAAAAGAACGGTGTGATTGTTCTTTTAATTATATTAATTGCGGACCACGTACATCACTTTCATTTATTTTGGCAAAGAGTTTTTAAGCTTTTATATTGTGTTTAGCTAATAAACTCATATATTGTGTTTACCCAATAAATTCATTTATCCGATTGTTGAAACAGAAAAAGAGTAGACCAGGTATATCTTCTAATACAACTTTAGTGTTTTCATTTAGTATATACAAACGGGATCAGGATGTTTTATTCTTCAGATCAGCAAATTCAAAGCTACGAATTTGGCGGAATATCGCTAACTTGGCAACTTTTCTTAAACTTTGCCAAATTGACAGAAATGTCGTCAAATTGACAAAAACGACGCAAATCAATAAAATTAAATTTGATTTTTTAGAAGAGAGTACTGAAATGATGTTTCGGTTACATTTGCCGGTCAGTCCATCCATCCTACTTAGTAACACATTCAGCGAATTTTTAAAATATCACCAAATTGCTAAAAATGTTTGTAAATCCATAAAAATATCATGAAATTGATAAAATTGTGCTTAATAAATGAAATTAATTGTGTTTTGTTAGGGGATAGTATTGTGATGATGTTTCGTCAATTTGTCGCAAAATGGGACTATCAGTTCTATAGTCCCACTTGGCGATAAATTTGGCGATTTTTTAAAATGTCGCTAAACTGACGAAAATGTTGCCAAACCTTCCATAGAGATTGCATTATTCAGACGATGTTTTTTCCACCAATTTATTTAAAGCAAATGATATCATGTCGCTTAACAACGGATTTAAATCCAATGTGTTTATGAGGCAGACGATTTTTATTAAATCTTTTCTGATTTGAATAATGAAGATATGTATATAAAATAAATTTCATTGCCATTGCATTTTTGACTGGATAATATCAGTTACGATCTTCAAGTTTAAACGTTATTATTATTGATATTTTCGGGGATTATTGATTCAGAGATTATTGATATTTTCAAGTTATTATGTCATTGTTTTATTGCGGCAAAAATTATTGAAACTCATATATTGTACGTTGTACGAGAAATTTTCTACAAATGCACGGGTATATCTTCTAATCTACGAGAATATAAGTAGTACAGGTACATTGGCATATATTTTGGCATATATTGGAATCAAGTAGGGCCTTCTGGTATGAAGATTACGGGGATTATTGATATTTTCAATTTAAAACGTCATCTGTTTTATTTTGGCAAAGATTTGTGAGACTCATATCGTAATACGGGTAATCTTCTGCTAACACTCGAACATATCTCCTAATCTACGACATTATAAGTAGTACGGGTATATCTTCCCATATAATTTATCACTTTCATTTTGACATATATTGGAATCAATTACTGCCTTCAGGTTTAAAGATTACGGGTTTATTGAAATTTTCAATTTATACATGTAATCTACTAATACAGGTTATATCTTCTAATATTCGCGTATATAAGTAGTACGTGTGCCATACAATTTTAACGCTTTTATTTTGCATATATTGATTCAATTCAATATTTTTTGTAAATTTGCTTACAAAAGGGGCCAGGATGTTTCATTCTTCAGATCTGCCCGTGAAGATAATTATATATCGCGAGAACACAGATTCTTAAACTTCTTTTTAGGAGCATTACATTAAATATTTTAACAGAATATTTTGTTTAAAAATGTCATTTAGTATACTATAGGAATTTGCACATGATTGTGAATTTTAAGTTCCTTTATATTATATACTCCGTACGAAGAACGGGTATGCAGCTAGTAAGTAATAAAAAATACCGTGAGATTTCACAGCCCTGGAAGCCACCACAAACTTCTAAATTTTGCGTTTTATTATTTTATTAATATTGTATCAATTTTATTACTTTTATAATTTTACATAATTAATAACTAAAATTTCATGTTTTTACTTTCCCTGCAATACATGGTAATGTACAGTGAAAGTATTGGAATCGTGTCGAAAATCGCAACTCAGGTTTTCGACGGATCTACACGTTTTGGGACCTCTAGAATACGAAGAAACTATTTTTAGCGTAACGTCTGTGTGTGTATCTGTATGTATGTATACACTCTAACTCAAAAACTAATGAACCAAATTTCATAAAATTTTGAAGGTGTGTCACTTGTGTGTGACCCTAGTACTGATTAGATTTTGGTACGATTCGGTATAAAAAAAAACGCCTTTTTTTGCGAAATGGCCCACATAAATATCATGTATCCATACTCTAGCTAAAGAAACTAACAGACCAAATTTCATAAAATGTAGCAGATAAGTCACTTGTGGGATACCCTGGTGATTATGATTATTAGATTTTGGTACGATTCGGAAGAAAAGAACCTGTACATTTTTTTTACAAGATGGCCCGCAAAAATCGCCAAAATGTAAAATAAAAGACTACGCATGCTAAAAAAAAAAAAAAAAATATTCTTGTTTTATACTTAATTTTTGACGATGAAAAGAATAAGACCAACCCCATTACTCTAGGGCTAACCGTTCTCGAGATATTTTAGTTTGTTTTTCCATATTTGTCACGCCACCTTTGAAACAATATCCAGTTATCAAATAAAAACGAAAATTGAATTAAAAGTGCAAATTCAGTGTTATTTTGTGCAATTAAACTTATTTTAATGAATTATTAAAGAAATACAGAAAAAAATTATTTTGAGTTTGTAGGGAAAATCATGTGTTGCCCACATCATGTTTTTGGTTCTATAAAATTAATTTTACTACTAAATTAGATGGAATTATCCTGGTAAAATTGAAAACTTAAAATAAAAATATAGCTGCTGCGTCCAGCAGCTAACTGAAAAAAAAAAAAAAAGATCCGATATATTTCTGTTTTTCACTAGTTATGTGGGCCAGTCACCGCTAATGATAAACACAAAAATTGCTTAAATAGGAGACAGATTTAACCTAAAGTAACCAGGACAATATATATCCATGACTGTTTGGTCGCTACACGGGCAAGTCCCGGCATGCGATAGATACCAAGATTTACGATGGAATGCCAAAATATCTCCCAAGGACGTTTTCATGTAACGGACGCAAAATAACTTCAAAAACCATTTCAAAAGAAATTTAAATGATTTAACTTTCATTGTTGAAAACGCTGTAGCGATTTCAAATGAAGTAATATTTAAATGACGTACAATTAAAAATAAATTTATTATTCTGAGATCTAATACTGAAACTATCGTTAAGACTTTCGTTATCGTTAGATTTTAAATATCTTATCGTTTAAGACAATAATTCAGATGGCTGTGGGATAAGATAAGTTCTACAATAGGTATTATATGTATTTCTACGGCTAAAAGTCCACACTGAATCAAATGGTATTTATTTAAACTGTTAATTTTGCAGAAAAAATTATCAGTTCGGTGCAAATTAGAAGAATGAAGAATATTTATTTCTACATATTCAAATTTATTTACATTACAATTTATTTTTGTCTCCATACATTCGGTACCCTGTTCTACAACTAAAAAAAAATAATTATTTTCAGTCATAATTAGGGAATTTTAATTTATAAATAATCAAAAATACATATACAAAACAAACACTATGCCTTCCTATTGCGTAAAATGAGAACAGATGGGACTTTGTTAACACTAGCAACACCTAGCTATAATTCTCAAAGTATTATGGTATTTTTAAGATTTTCATCAAAACTCCTATGGATGAAAATTTCATTCATAGGAGTTTTATATCTTTCTCACTCCATGGTTATAGAAATAGTATTGGCCAATGACAGAACATGGATGAAAATTTCATAGACAGGAGTTTGATTTCCTTCTTTCCAACTCCATGATTGAAGAAATAGTATTGGCCAATGACAGAACATGGATGAAGATTATATACACGTAAATTTTATTTCCTTCTTTCTAACTCCTTGGTTTCATAAATGACGTTGGCGAATGACAGAACATGGATGAAAATTTCATCCTTAGGAGTTTGATTTCCTTCTTTCCAACTCCATGATTGAAGAAATAGTATTGGCCAATGACAGAACATGGATGAAAATTACATACACGTAAATTTTATTTCCTTCTTTCTAACTCCATGGTTTCATAAATGGCGTTGGCGAATGACAGAACATGGATGAAAATTTCATCCTTAGGAGTTTGATTTCCTTCTTTCCAACTCCATGATTGAAGAAATAGTATTGGCCAATGACAGAACATGGATGAAAATTACATACACGTAAATTTTATTTCCTTCTTTCTAACTCCATGGTTTCATAAATGGCGTTGGCGAATGACAGAACATGGATGAAAATTTCATCCATAGGAGTTTGATTTCCTTCTTTCCAACTCCATGATTGAAGAAATAGTATTGGCCAATGACAGAACATGGATGAAAATTACATACATGTAAATTTTATTTCCTTCTTTCTAACTCCGTGGTTTCATAAATGGCGTTGGCGAATGACAGAACATGGATGAAAATTTCATCCATAGGAATTTTAACTCCTTCTCTCTAACGCCATGGTTGTAAAAATAGCATTGGCCAATGACAGAACATGGATGAAAATTTCATCCATAGGAGTTTTACCCCCTTCTCTCTAACTTCATGGTTGTAGAAATAGTATTGGCCAATAACAGGACATAGTCAGAATAATAAAGATTTATGCTTGAGTATTTCTTGATGATGACCGAAATACCTGTATTTACACTGGAGAACTTTACTAATCTGACCTCAGGCTTCGTAATGCGAACCGTCACGTCACAGAAGTTACGTTAATGCACAAACGTTAAAGTCATTGCTATCAAACAAAGCAGTTCTAATCCTTCACTGTAGAACTGATACCATACTAGGTTGATGACATACTTCAGAATATGATGGAGGAGGTGTTCTCGCCACCTCTATTTGCGTCGGTACGTTTATGATCGTCCCATATGCTGTAGAATAACACCCTGGATTTATGGAATGACGATTCTCCATTGATGTGACTCTAATTAGATTCCTCGAGTTCCTTCCAACTGTCTGTATGACGACGGGTAACCCTGTCTGTACATCTATGGCAGTCATATACCGCCTGTTATAGAAAGAGTCTTGAGGTGACATTAAAGGTGCGATGATCTCTTTGGACTGGCTGCATTGTTTGCAGCACCATATAACAAAGAGCGTCACGAAGAGCAGTCCGAGAATGATGATGAATATTCCAGCGATGGGACTGATTGGTGGATCCATGTGATAATGATGATCAGAATTTGCGAATGGGAGATCTGCGAAGTTGAAAGCATTCCCTGAAAAAGGAAGAATGATTAAAGGAAAACTAATGGAAGCAATACATAAATGACTCGTTTCTACATGCTGACTATAGAAGCTCACAATTTGTCGACTTTATGTCTGCAAATTGTGAGCTTCTACAATCAACTCCGGATATCTTGAATTCTCTAATACCTGTCACTCGAAACACTCGATATCCCAATAACTCGAAACGATCGATACTCGCGATACTCGGATCTCAATAACGCGAAATTCTTGATATCTCGGATCTCAATAACTCGAAACTCTCGATATCTCGGATATCAATAACTCGAAACTCTCGATATCTCGGATCTCAATAAATCGAAACTATCGATATCTCGGATCTCAATAACTCGAAACTCTCGATATCTCGGATCTCAATAAATCGAAACTCTCGATATCTCGGATCTCAATAACTCGAAACTCTCGATATCTCGGATCTAAATAAATCGAAACTATCGATATCTCGGATCTCAATAACTCGAAACTCTCGGTATCTCGGATCTCAATAATTCGAAACTTTTTTGAGATCTGGAAAAAAACCTTGTGCATTTAAAATTTTGAAGCTATTTAAAACTCATTAATAAACTTGGAATAACACGATTTTAGTGCTTTTTCTTAACCAGATGCTTATAGAGAAGCTGCTTCCAACAAGAGAAGATTAACAATTTTGGGCGCTTTTATGATTAATCTTATTTGAAGGCCCTATGTCTGACGTCACAAATTATATAATTGTGAAATTCATATGTCATACTAATAAGGGGAGTTTTTATTTTTAAAATGAGGGATCGCAGAGCCATCAAGAGTCACAAATATTTTATTTATCTGTCCCCCCCCCCCCTTCCCCGTACAGGCTTTATTCGTATATCTTCGGGTGGGGCTGAATCCAAACTGGTTATATTCATGGTCCTCTCAGGTAGATGTTCACATTAAATCTTTCAAAACTTCTCCGTGATCTAAGAACTTAAGTCCCCCCACACCCTTTTATTTAAATAAATATTTAAATTTGCGTTCTCCCCGCTTGTGTTGTTGTTGAGACTCAGACCTTCCGACCTACCAGAAAGATGTAAGGTAACTGTTTGGACGGCCGGGAAGAGCCACCCAATTTAGACCGGAACCCAGTGGGGGAGGCATCCACAGGGACTGTACCCTCCTTCCCCTACCACCAACCTCTCGGAAAGACTTACGGACCCACATGTTTAACGTGATCGTACTCCGCGTGAACACGGCGACAGTTTTGGCAGCAAAGGGAATCGGACCCGGGCCTACCGAGTGCAATTCCCTCGCGCTAACCACTGGGCTACCGCTCCCTTCCCCACCTGTGTAGCGAAAGTGCTGTATAAGTCTCCTGAGAAGGAGCCATGTATCCTCTTTTTGATTTAATAAATTTTTGTGGGTGTTGGAGCGTCGCCGTTTTATGGTGGCGCGTGTTGTCTGGTTGGTCCCTTTGCGGACGGGCCCCTGGTCTGCTGGGTGAGGGTTCCGATCGTCTTCGCCGGCGTTCCTTGCCGGAACTGGTGGCGGTTGGCCTCGCCTTATGGGGCGTGGGTCTGCTGTCTCCTGTGGTGACCCGGGTGGTGCGGGTGTGGCAGGATGAAGTCGGCGGTTTTCTCTGTCCGGCATGGTCGGGAGGCTCGTTGATCCTGTTCCTTGCTGGGGATCGTTAAAATTTTTCCCGGCCCGAGATTTCGATGCTCGGCCTCTTTGGTGAGCCCTCAGGCCCGGGCTGTGGAAGCCCCCCCCCCCCGTGTTCATTCGGAGTACGATCACGTTAAACATGTGGGTCCGTAAGTCCTTCCGAGAGGTTGGTGGTAGGGGAAGGATGGTACGGTCCCTGTGGATGCCTCCCCCACTGGGTTCCGGTCAAAATTGGATGGAAATTCCCGGCCGTCCAAACAGATAGCTTATACCATCCTGGTAGGTCGGACGGTCTGGGTCGAAGAAGTCCCCCCCCCCCTTCTTCTACACCTCCAGGCTATGAAGTTGTGGATTTAGGTTGAACTTCCCCTTTTCATGAGCTTCGGAGAATCGTACATTTCTTCTGCTACTGTACAGCTTTTTTTTTTATCATTACAACCTTTTATTTAACTTGATTTGGTATTTGTCAGTGTGATTCAAATCTTTGAGACCCTAACAAATCAGGTTCCATTAATCACAGTAACATGATATTTGGTATGTCGTTGTCCTTTTAATTCCTTTTATTTTGAACCTCAATGGGCTAGCCCGTCCTGGGCCCGCCATAGGAATGGACCTATTTTCGGGGAGGGGGACTACAAAACCAAAGCTGTAAGATATTTCAAATTTAACATGACATTATCTTTTGTATATTTTAATTCTTTCGATTTTGAAACTTATCGGACCCGGCTTAGGGATGTACTCGTTTCTGGGGAATAACCCGAGAACCGAAGTTGCTAGAAAGTCCAAATATGGTATATCGTTGTTTTTCATACATTTAAGTTACATACATTTTAATGAATAGTACATATTTCATAAATATTTAAGTGATTTACAAATAATAAACGGCGTACTTAAAAAAGGATGTTTTTTGCTTTTACTTGTTTACAAGTTTAAATAGTTTTGTAAAAAATTAAAAATGCTCTTCAATGTGGACACACCATCCGATTGAGGATTAGTATAGGAAAAATTGTAAAGGGAAAATACAAATCTATATATATAAAGAAGAAAAGTATGTATGTATGTATGTATGTATGTATGTATGTATGAATGATCCAACATCACGGGAGAACGGCTGAACCGAATTAGATGAAATTTGGTGTATAGTCTTGAAATAGCCCCACTTAAAATTTAGTTTATGTTTCGAGTTTCTATGACCAGTGATTCTCGAGATACTAGTGAAAAGCGACACTTTCGCTTGTCTCATCATCACGGTAGAACGGCTGAACCGAATTTAATGAAATTTAGTGGGTATCTTTGAAATAACCCCCCATAAATTTGGTCCAAGTTTCGAGTTTCTAAGACCAGGAGTTGTCGAGATATTAATGGAAAATGAAACTTTTTCCTAGGAGTTCGATTCTCTAACTCCATGATTCCCAACGAAAATGATTGAAAATAGTTGGTTTAAAACGTGAAAATCAATTAACTCTCTGAGTTTTGTGGTAGTTTATTGAACGTATTGGTCACTTTTGAAAATTGCAGGTTTGAAATATGAATTTAAATGGAAACTCTATCACCATGGTTTATTTCTCACAGGCTTACTCAACAAATTTTATTAATTTGAATAATAAATAAATGAACATAAAAATATATATCTATATAAATAAAGAAGAAAAGTATATGTGTATGATTCAATGGATCTGATTGGCCAAAGAGTGGCTAATCAGATCTATTTTTTTTCCTTATATAATGCAATGAATATACTTCTTTCACAGTGAAAAAACAATGTATAAGATTCACGACACTATAATATGTCCCGGTGTAATTTTTATCAGCGTTTTGAAATCGTAAATCCCGAGCAACGCCGGGTAATCCCTGCTAGTTTTGTATATAATTCATAGTATCTGAACACCAAAAGAGAAATCTAAGTCTCCAGTGGCCCTTTAGTTAGCGGGACCCGAAGCGTCAAGCCGATAGTTTCATAGCAAATTACTGGAGGATAGGTCTGTCCAACCACCAAAAGAAAACAATGCTGGGCCCTGATCAGAGATATTAAAGATGTTATCTATAATAAAAAATCATCAACCAAAGCAATAAATTCTTAAAAACATTTATTTATATGTTGTAAATGTATTATAAATAGTGTTACGAATATATAAAACGTTTCACCGTGCTTTGCCTCTATTCATATAACACATATCGGCCCTTGTCAAGAAGGCCTTTGCTCAAGAATAAAACGCCTTTATAGACAGTCATCCGTATAAAGTGACTGTAGGGTTGCTATTTATTGAATTTCGTTGCGGAGTTGTCAGATTTGACGACTTATCGTCAACTTGGGACTTTTTTTTCGAATATACTAGAATTTTCCCGAAATAGCGAATATTCTGGGATATACGAGCCCCTTCGGGAAGTTTTTATTGATAGTATGGAAAGAAGCCATTGTTCAGTTGGAGAGCAGTTGACATGATTCAAGAAGCTAAAGTGAATTGTGAGATACATTAGATACGTGAGATAATATCTGTTATTTTATGAATTAGTTGAGTATTTAATTGCTGTTTTACTGTATCTGACAGTTCTTGAGTAATCTTGATAGTTATCGAACTATTCGCTGTAGGTTGTTTCTGTTTGCACTTATTAGTGCTTCTAAATAAAATAATTAGTTATCTAGAAATTTGGACTCATTCTTATATCCTGAAAGTTGTGGAGTTCACCTCTACAATAAGAGCTTGCAACTTCGTCTCAGTAGCTCAACGGTAGAGCGTCCGCTGGCAAGTTCGGAGATCCAGGGTTCGATTCCCGATTAGGGCAGCGAGGTTCTTTACAAAATATACTCACGATTCCAGATGAGACGTCGTAACAATAACATATTTAAGGGTGAGTGTCAGTAAATTTTCTGCCCTATCCGCGATTTGTTAACTTTCACGGCACACATATTTCGTCGAAATTCTGCTCAAACAGTTGCGAAATATTGTTTTATAGATAAAATGCTATGCTTAGATTATATTAAAACTAAATTTAATATCCAATAAAACATGGAATATATGTTTTATTTTAATTTAAAATATTTTTGGTGCTGCCATCTGTTGTCGTAATTTAATTCATACCGACTATTTTTATTTGTTAATGAACATTTTTAAATGTCTATTCCTTCTAATACGCTATTAAATACAACAATAGATCATATATAATGCCATAATCACGGAAACGTAATTGAACTTGGACTTGAAGGCAAAGGAACTTGAAGACAGAACTGCAGTCCTCAGTGATGTACATTCAAATCCCTTATCAAATTTATAGAATGATAAATTACCTTTCCGTGATTGTGGCATTATTATATATGATATGTTGTTGTATTTAACACTGTATTAGAAGGAATAGATATTTAAAAATGTTCATTAAAAAATAAAAATAATCGGTATGAATTAAATTACGACAACAGATAGCAACACCAAAAATATTTTGGATTAAAATAAAAAATATATTCTATGTTTTTGGGGGCATTAAATTTAGTTCTAATATAATCTAAGCATTGCATTTTATCTTTCAGAAAATATTTCACAACTGTTTGAGCAGAATTTCGGCGAAATATGTGTGCCGCGAAAGTTAACAAAGCGTGGATACGGCAGAAATTTACTGACGCTCAAACTTTTTTAAGGAAAAAACAGTACGTGATACAAAATTTCTGAACCCATTTTCGAATTCAACATAAAAAAGTACATGAAAAACACAATTAGTCAAATAATAATAGTAATAATAATAACAATAATAATTAAAAAGGAAAAAAGACTTGAGACGAATTTGCACACATGACGAATTTGCAAGATATTTTCTTTTATTAACTTCTGCTATCATTTGCTGATAAAAATATTGATTTTATCTCAGATTCAGTCCCCTTCAATTGCTACTATAGATAATAATGAATATGCTGATATCTCTCGCAAGAATTGAGTGATATCTATAAATTCTGTTATTTTAATCAGTAAACAACACAAAAAGCGCATTGCAAAATCGCGTTATAAGAACCTTCTAACTTGCATTATTGTTTTCATTTTGTTCTTTTATAATACCGAAATTTGCTTATCTGCAAGGAAATGCACGTGTTGAACACATCAGATATTACTTTCCTTATATACATAATGTATAAGGAAAGTATTGTGACTGAGTCGAAAATTCGAATTCGAGTTTTCGACGGGAGAGCACGTTTCAAGCATCCCTGATCACGAATCGAACATTTTTGAAGTGATGGCTGTGTGTGTGTGTGTGTCAGTGAGTCTGTGGAAACGATAACTGACAAACGAATGGACCGATTCGAACGAAATTGGGTACAAAAATCACAATCTGTAAACATTGAAAGCCTATTGTTTTTATACGCAATCGACTGTTCAGAACCCTCCTAAATTTTCGAGTGAAATTTTGAAAAAATCGTCAAAAAATCAAAACCGCTAATAAAGTTACGCAAATAAACATTTCTTATGTAATTATTCATTAGAAAACGATTGACATAAATTTTAGAAAGCTTACATGAACCGTTCTCGAGATATTGCAATTTTTCAAAAAAAATATCAAAAAGTCATATAAAATAAAAAAAAATATTTCCTATTGAGAAACATGTTCACTTTTTATATGTAATACCATGCGATAAATTGGGTGACATCATTCTCGTGGATCTAGCTCGTTCCATTCATGAAAAAAGATACTTTGAGCAATACTTTTGTATTTGAACGACAGTAGTCATTTATCTGCTGTAAGAATAACTTATTTCTTCGTCCATAACGCTTGGCGAGATTTTGGCGACTTTTTTAAATGTTGCTAAAATAACGAAAAACTCGCTAAATAGATAAAAATGACGCTAAATCAATGATGACTCATTGATGATGACGATATGGAAAATGATGACTCATTGACGAAAATTCAATATCTTGGAAAGAATATAAATAACAACTATAAAAATAATCTATTTTTTTTACTGTAAAAGTAGTAAATTCATTGCATTATATAAGGAAAGTCATGTGCTGCCCACATCAGATTTTTTTATTTGTATAATGAATATTTTATTTTCGGAAATAAATAAATAAATAAATAAATAAACTGAAGGTACTCGTCTAGTTTGATCAAGACGAACATCAATAGACCACGTACGTTTAGTCCTATAAACAATCGTAACAAATTTAATTCAAGTAATCGAAACCAATTTAATTCAAATAATCGTAATGAATTTAATTCAAATCGCATTATTTATATGAGAGATATTTTTCCCAACAGACAGACAAGTGATAAATATTAAAGAATCGGATTTTTCGGACCCATCACAATAATTTCTAATTACTAAAAATAAAAACTGAAATATCTCGAAAACGGTTTATCCTAGCATTATGTGAAAAGTTTTATTCTTTTGATTATTAAAAGTTGTAGATAACGGAATTATTTTATTATAAGCGTATTCACTTGCTTATTTCAGTTTTTATTTTCGATTTTTGAATGCCATTTAGAAAATAAGGGTAAGTTCCATTTTTCTCCATTTGCATCAAAATCTAATTAGCACGAAAGTAGCACGCATGACTTAATACAACATTTCATAAAAATCGGGTGCACAGATTTTGAGCTATTGTAGATACATATATTCAAAGACAGACACACGGGATGACGCACATACACATACGTCACCTTAAAAATACTTAATTCGTGTTCTAGCGTGCCCCAAAAATGCAAATCTATTTAAGTTTTAACGAATTTACAAATAAATTTTTAATTCTCTCCAACTGCAACCACTATTTTGTGTTCAGGTGAGTTTGTAGGGTATTAAACTACTAAATAACCAATATCAGATGCTGAATCTTGGAAACTGAATAACCGATAACTTCACTGACACCACGAAAACTTGCTACATCTCCATGAAAACACCGTGCGTTTCCGCTCGCAGTGCGCCTGCGCGGGAATGGGAGGTAACACTCATTTTGCTGGCTTGCCGCAGAGAAATTGAAATTCGTAAATTCTTAAAATCGGGATCCTGCAGCTACTTTTTCCTATTTCTTGACCAGATTGGGCTTGTAAGAATGCCTGATCTTTGAGCTTTCTAAAAATGTAAATTATTAGTCGAAATTCTCGGAACTTTTCCCGATGCGAGGATTTAAAAACGAAAGTTCGTTTTTTTGAGCCGAAAGTGACTTTTGTTTTCAAATCTTAGGGACAAAATATTAGAATTTGTCCCTGAGATTTGAAATAAGAGATTTGAAATAAGAGTAATTTGAAATAAGAGTATGGACACCGATGTAGTAAATAACAGAACGCAGTACGGCTTCAAGTTTTTGCAATTGACTCTGGCGGTCATCATAGAGTAGGGATCCAAAATCTTTAATTGTCAAAGCGTAACATCAAAATTTCAAATTCCTCCAAGGAGCACCTATGGTAATATTTTTCAGGGAGCACGATTACAATTTCACCACTATATGAAATCCTTCCACTATATGAAGTACTTCTACCACTTCTACCACTATATGAAATTCTTCCATGGAACAAACTCACAATTTCAAATTCTGCCATCACTATATTAAACTTTTCCAGAGAGCACCACAATTTCAAATTTTTCCATCACTATATTAAATTTATCCAGGGAGCGCAATCACAATTTTAAATTCTTCCATCACTATATTAAACTATTCCAACGAACACCATCACAAATCGGAGCGAAAACTAAAAATTCCAGTTCCCTATATGAACAGTTAGTTAATAATTTAACAGCCTATAATAACAGTTAGTTAATATATTAACAGCCAGTCATTTGTAGCGTTTTGAAAGCCTGTGAACAAAACCAAACGAGTTTTCAAAAATCGAATAAACTTGATGAACTTTACTGAAGTTTTATTTTGCAGAATGTTGTTCGCGCAAAACCATTTCGGCTCCACCGGAATGGAGTCAAAATCGATTTTTTTTCCTAATGTTTAAATTTGTTTATTCCAATGGTCGTAAATGTTTTATTAAAATTGAAGATCTCGGGTTGAGAAATTTTTCTTGTAAGTCCTTGTATTTACTGAAAAAAGTGCATGGTACGTTTTGTTTGTATATAAATTAATGATTCATCTCCAAACAGAAAAAAATCTGATGTGGACAGCACATGACTTTCCCTGCAGACTCAAATTTATGTTTTCTTTATTTATTTAATAATTCATTAAATTGAGTTCACAAAATAACACTAAATTTGCATTTTTAATTCAATTTCTATTTTCATTGGTAATTGGACATTTTTCCAAAGGCAGCATAACAAAAATGCGAAAAATTTCAAATATCTCGAGAACTGTTGAGTAATGGAGTTGAGTAAACTCGAGAGTAATGGAGTTGTTCTTATTCTTTTCCTCGTCAAAAATTACATATAAAACAAGCATTTAATTGATACATTTGAACATAGGTAGTCTTTTTTTTAGGTTTTGACGATTTTTGCGGGCCATTTCGCAAAAAAAAGGCGGGTTATTTTTTCTGAATCATACCCAAAACTAATCAGCACCAAGGTCACACCCAAGTGATATACCCACCAAATTTTATGAAATTCGATCTATTAGTTATTAAGTTAGAGTAGATACATGATTTGCACACAGAGACAGATAGACACACACACAGACGTCTTGTTAAAAATAGTATTTTCGTATTCTAGAGGTCCCAAAACGTGTAAATCCGTCGAAAACTCGAGTTGCGATTTCCGGCATGATTCCAATACTTTCCCTGTATGCATTACCATGTATTGCAGGAAAAGTAAAAAGTAAACCAGTGACATAAACACATATATTTGTTTATTTATTTATTTTAATTTTTAACGCTTTGTACAACACTGTTCAACTTCTATAAAATAAAAAATTTCGATTAAAATATTTGCGCTGCAAAAAACAATTTGGGCATCCCACTTTATTATACGTGTATTTCATTAAGCATCATTGCATTAAATTTTAGTTCATTAAATTTCAGCAATTTCGAAACAAATTTTTAATTTTAATTCCGAATCAATTTTGTCAAATTAAATTTTAGTATCGTAGTTTGCAAATATGTTATCTAAGTATTATCCTTGTTTGAGGGTCGCCAGTTAAAACAATTCTGTATTAGAACAACCAAGTTATCTAAGGGGTTTTCCTTCTCCTGTCCCCCCCCCTCCCGAAATGCAAAATTTTGGATATTTCGTAAAATTTACTAGAACAGTCAAATTTCGAATTTTGAAATTTCCAAAATTTTCCGGGTGAGAAACACTTGGACATTTTACCCCCTTCTTCATTTTCTCCAGTATATCTTCTTTACACCACATTCCACTATTATCAGCATATAAATTGCGGGGGGGGGGGGGGGGGCAATTTATATGTCCCTAATAGTGCCTGTACTTTCAGTACGAAATTTTCCTTAGAAAGAGACTTGGGCTGAAGAGGCACTGACAAGCTCGAAACCTGTCCAGCGATGCTAATCGCTGTGCTGGGAGAGCGATTCTAAACATAAAAATCTGCTGTGGACAGCACATGACTTTCCCTGCAGACGTATATCCACGTTCTCTTTATTTTAATTAAATTTAATTTACTTTTAATTCAATTTTCGTTCTCATTTGGTAACTGGACTTATTTTCAAAGGTGGCGTAGAGAAAATACGAAAAAAATAAAATATCTCGAGAACGGCTAGTCCTAGTGTAATGGGGTTGGTTTTATTCTTTTCTTCGTTAAAAATTACGTATAAAACAAGCATTTAATGGATATAGTTGAGCATACGTAGTTTTTATTTTAGATTTTGACGATTTTTGAGGGCCATTTCGCAAAAAGAAGTAGGCTCTTTTTTTCCAGAATCGTGCCAAAATCTAATCAGCACCAGGGTCCTCTTACAAGTGACTTATCTACCAAATTTTGTGAAATCTGGTCTATTAGTTTTTCAGCTAAAGTGGATACAGGCAATTTTTTGCGGACCATTTCTCAAAAGAATGGAAGGTTATTTTATCCAGAATCGTACCAAAATTTAAACAGCACCAGGGTCACCCACAAGGGACTTACCTACCTAATTTTATGAAATTCGATCAATTAATTTTTCAGTTAGAGTGAACACATACATTGCATACACTCTCTCTCACACACACACACACACAAACGTCACGCTAAAAAGAGTTTTTCGGGTTCTAGAGGTCTCAAAATGTGTAGATCCGTCGAAAACTCGAGTTGCGATTTTCGACACGATTCCAATACTTTCCCTATCTACATGATCATGTATTGCAGGGAAAGTAAAAACACATGCAATTAATTGCTACGAATCACACAAGAAACACCCACCTGAAAAATCCCACTTATTCACACATTTCCATCGAAGCTCATAGACGGTTCCAGTACCACATGATAAAAGCTCCGCGGGCTGTCATTTCTTCAAATTTTCACTCAATTAGTGCTGCTGTCAAACCCCGCGTAGCCAACTAACTGATCTACCGCTTAGCAACTGCTTCTGAACTTGATCTCGAATCAAGAGGAGGTGATGTTAGATTAGAACTTGATTACCCGATAAGTATTTGCTCCCATCGTTGGCACATGTCGGACCCAGATAAAAAAAGAAAACTTAGTTTAATGAACTAATTGATAAAAGGGTGATAGATCAAGGGAGATCTTAACACTCGAGTATGCTCATTAGAATGTACGAAACTCTTAAAGCTGTGGACTTGAGAAATTTCAAGGTGTTTTGCAAAGCAGAAAAGACGACAAATGAAAGAAACGAAAAAGTGAACTAGAGTGTGGCTCTAATCGACTTTTTCATACCAGAAACCCTTTTTAAGTAGCATGAGATTTATTTATTTATTAGTATTTTTTTAAATTTATTATTTTATGTGTTTTTATTTATTTATTTACTTATTTATTTTTATATATGTCTTTTTACTGTTTTATTTATTTATTTATGGTTATTTATTTAGTTGTTAGTTTATATGTTTAGTTAGTTGTTTATTTATTTTTATACATTTATTTTTATTGTTTTATTTATTGTTATTTATTTATTTATTTTGCCAAATTTTAATATCGATAATGTGTTTTTATATATGTATTTTTACCGTTTTATATATTTATTTATGTTTATATAGTTATTTATTTATTTATTTTTATAACTTATTTTTATTGTTTTATTTATTGTTATTTACTTATTTATTTATTTATTTTGCCAAATTTTAATATCGATAAATAATTGAATATTGATAATCAATATTCAATTATTTATAACGTTCCCCCCCCCCCGCCCCGAGGGGGATAATGACGTTACGAACACAATTGTATCCCGGCTATTTTTACTACAGTGATAGAAATTATTTAGTTGCGTGATCCTTGATCTATAAATCCCCTCTTTTATGCATGATTATATCCCATTTTGTCTTGTGCTGCCATATTAAGAAAATATAACATTTCGAAATTTTCGCTCGAACTTCAAAAACTCTATCCAGTTTCAGATTTTTCAATAACAAAGTCGAATAAAGAGTTTCGTGAAAATCCATTAATATTTATGGTAACTATCGTACATAAGAAAACTATCGTACACAAGAAATTGACCACAGGCAGACAAACGGACATCAGTCTAAAATATAGATTGACATCAAAATCTCGAAATCAAAAATTTTCGTAGAAACAATATTTTCTCAATACTAGCTCTGTAGTATGAGAAAGTAAAAATAGTGAGTAACTCTGTTACTCGTTATAAATTGATGCGATACAAACATGACCTTCGCATGTTTCGAATAGGAAAATGGTGTGTATTTTGTGTGACGATGGCACATAGGAAAGGGTTAAAGGTTTCGATATTTTTTAGTTCCTTAAAAAATATTTTTAATATTTTTAATCTGTATGTGTGTGTGTGGTGGGTAAAATTTTGATAGATCACAATTTATTTCTTACGAATCGGGCTAGAATATAGCAAATGTGAACGCACACATGTCACAGATTTAAAATGTGAAATTTTTACTCTCTTCTACCATAATTGTTTTACAGCTTAAAGGATATGTATAATAAAAAAAGTTACATGTTAGGTTTTGTTTTAAGTTCGGCAGTGCAATTACATAGGCACTTCCGTAACATAACTTCGTTTCATTTCCGTCATATTTCTGTCATGATTTACTCAAACTCAATTCACTTTTACTCTTATCACGTAACTGACCTAACAGCCTAACTGAACGACGACGACCTAATATACCCCTTTGTGGAAAGTTCTGGAAAAGTACGTAACTCGTAAAGCTCTTAGCCAATCTACAAAATTTCAAGCGCCAAGATATATTATATTGGCGTTTTTTAGTGATATTTCACCAAATTCGTCACCAAGGAATTGAATGTGTCTCTAAGGTCACGTGAACCGGACCTTCAAATTATAACAATATTTTCCTGTGGCAGGAGTCAGAGCTGTCCATAGAAATTGCTGGCCCCCTACAAACATTTATCATGAGCACTAGGTCCATATTTGATTTTCTCATTTTTTTATTTTTTTGTGAAATTTTCATGTCATCTCCAGCCCCCCCCCCCCCCCCCAAAGAAAAAAAAGTGGTCCGGGCCCTCTCTGGAGCCCGAGCCTCTCCAATACGGTGTTATCCGCCCTCACCCTTATGGACGGCCCTGCAGAAGTATTATACTATTCCTTTTTCTCTCCAAATGAGGAAACCCTAACTAGGGTCTGAATTTATTGGTCATTCACTTTCTTAGGTGTTGGGGTTTTCTTAGCAGGGTTTAATAAGGAGGGATTCGTGATCTTTTCCGGCTCGAGTACTGTGGCACTCAGCGTTTCTATCAGGCATAAATCTGGAGGATGGGGGGGGGGTGAAGCCTCCCCCCCCCCACGGAGACATTTTATGTTAACCTAGTTTCTATTTATGTGACAAAATTTAGATATATTTATATAGGACAAATAGACAAAATGCCCAATCTAACGTTTCATCTCCCCCCCCCCCTCTCTAGACAAAAAGTTTTGAAACAAACAATGTCTGGCAGTTCCGTCATATACTTCCGTTTCATCCCGGTCACATTTTTTTTTTATGATGCATTCCGCACCTCAAAATATTACTTTGAAATAGGAATTTTGTTCAATTTTTTATCAGCTAGCAAATAAATCCTTCCTTTTTGTTTTACACTATTATGCTTCTGAAAACGCTGGAAAGATGAACAGTGAAGCAAATCTGTAAACCTCAGCGAAGTTATACAGGGTTCCTAGGAAAGTCCTTAAACACCTCAATAAATTTATAAGGAAATAACCGTGAGTGGACATGTTAGGTCTATGTACAGTAAGGGGACCGTGTTCAATCGAAAAATAGTGGTTGCAGTGCTCCGAAAAATTTGAAAACTTATACCTCTTAATATAAAACATATATTAAAACACAAACTCGGCAAAAACAAAGCGGGATAGATGAAACAAGGTAGTTTTGTTTAATAAGCCAGAATCAACACCAGGAACAAACGAAACACGTATATAGAAAGAAAGAAATATTTGTCAAAAAGCCATATCACCAGGGTCTGCAACACGGTGACACCTACCATGCTTTTCGAAGTACACGTTCATATTCCTTCTCGAATTCAAATGTGCATTATTGGCCTGACGGAGGACATTTTGAACAGGATACACACTAGGTTTCTGTGTATGTAAATTTTATTTACTTTATCATTCCTTGATAGGGGCAGCCTTTCGCCAATAACTCTATTGTGTCACATCGGCACATTAGTCCTATTGGCACATTAGTCATATAGTGGATCAATAAATGCTTTTTGCAACACTTTTTGGGCCGATTGCTACTCATTAGAAATGATCTACAAATTTGCAATTGGATTTTTTTCTCCCATCTGGCGTTGTTGCCGAGTTCTTAATCCTAGTGTAGGAATTGATGTTATTGGGTCCCGAACCAGGCTCGAACTCGAGACCAGAAGTTGACAAGATCGACATTATAAGATTAGACCTAAAGCTAGCTTCCGATCCGAACTTATAATTCGGGTACAGATTCCTAGCCTCTTCGATCGATGTTTTTGGCAGGAGCAGAATCGGCTGCTGCCACACTAGCCTTTAAAATTTTCCGCTAGGGGCGTTGCAATCTTTTCATTTGATAAGACACTGTGCTATAGATATAAATCGGACGTATACACTCATGGACCAATCCTTAGAAATTTATTGGGGATGCTCAAGGACTTTTCCAAGAACGTTGTATATTACCAAATAGTAATATCCTACAACTGACCTCCACCTTAAACTTCCCAAACAGCCTCTTTTTCCAGAAAGTATTTTTACGGTCTTATCTCTCGATAAATTCGGCTCTGGTTCAAGGCTACTCCAAACTTTCATTCTTTTCCATTTCTCGCTCTCCTCTTGACGATTACGATCAACGATGAAAAGATGGTTTTCTGAATATGAAAGATTCCGTGTGCTTTTTTCTGCAGTTGTGAATTGTGTGGATTGAAGATAAAAACTGGTTCCGGCGAAGTTTCAGTGTGCGTTGCCAGATTCATTTGCGAAATTTCGGGTCGAGACCGGATGCAGACCATTGTGCAATTAAAGTCATTTATACCAGGCTTAAGCAACATTTTTTTAGTCAGAGAGCCATGACACAATTTTGATCCTATGCCGGGATAGATATGGGCTTAAGGTATAATAATCAAATTTGACATTAACGTAATTTCCTGCGTATAATCTGCATGCCTTTTTTTCAAAGAGAGAAAAAATATATACACTTCATATATAATCCTCAGCGCAGCATTATCCGCAGTGCCATATAATCCGCAAATAAAAGCGGCGTTTATTTCCTCATATATCTATGCAAAGGTTGTTAAAATGATGAAATTTACCTTGTTACTTTCCTTATATACATAATGTATAAGGAAAGTATTGTGACGGGGTCGAAAATTCGAATTCGAGTTTTCGACGGGAGAGCACGTTTCAAGCATCCCTGATATTACGAATCAAACATTTTTGAAGTGATGTGTGTGTGTGTGTCAGTGAGTCTGTGGAGACGATAACTGACGAACGAATGGACCGATTCGAATCAAATTTGGTACAAAAACCACAATCCGTAAACACTGGAAGCCTATTGCTTTTACACGCAATCAAATGTTCAGAACTCTTCTAAATTTTCGAATGAAATTTTGAAAAAATCGTCAAAAAATCAAAACCACTAATAAAGTTACGCAAATCGATATTTCTTATGTAATTTTTCATTAGAAAACGATTGACATAAATTTTAGAACGCTAACATGAACCGTTCTCGTGATATTGCACATTTTTCAAAAAAATTATCAAAAAGTCATATAAAATAAAAAAAAATATTTCCTATTGAGAAACATGTTCACTTTTTATATGTAATACCATGCGATAAATTGGGTGACATCATTCTCGTGGATCTAGCTCGTTCCATTCATGAAAAAAGATACTTTGAGTAATACTTTTGTATTTGAACGACAGTAGTCATTTATCTGCTGTAAGAATAACTTATTTCTTAGTCCATAACCTTGGCGAGATTTTGGCGACGAATTTGGCGGAATGTCGCAAACTTGGCGACTTTTTGAAATTTTGCCAAATTAATGAAAATCTCGCCAAATGGATGAAAATAACGCTAAATCAATGAAAATGAGGCCTAATTGTCGAAAATTCAATATCTTGGAACGAATATTAATATCTACTATAAGAAAAACCTATTTTTTATTGTAAAAGTATTAAATTCATTACATTATATAAGGAAAGTCATGTGTTGCCCACATCAGATTTTATTTGAATAAGTGGCACGATGACAATGTTAAATAAAAGATCGTTACTTCAGATGAAAATTTTTATCAAAAATTATTTTATTTTGTTCTTGTGTAATGCTTTTACATATGATATATTTTATATTTGCACAATCATTGTTTTATTCCGCTTGGAAAGAAAAATGTTTTTTAATAGAGAATCCGCTGATTATACACAAAAAAATTACGATACTCATCCGACATTTTAGTTGCCCTTAGAGCTAACGTTAGGCAGAGCCCTCTATAAAAATTGTGAGCCCTTACAAGCATTATCTCCCCACCGCCCCCTCATATTTGATTTTCCCCTCTTTGTCAATTTTCCATGTCTTCTAAAAAAATATCCGGATACCTTCAGGACCTCCCTTCCCCCCCCCTTCCAATTATCCGTCTCCCCTCCCCCCCCCCTTTATGGTGACCCTGCTTTAGATATAGGACATAGCAAATCAAGGCCGTTTCTGACCATACGCAAAGTAAGCAGATACTGGGGACCCACGAAGCTCTGGGAGCCCATCTTCCGTGTTCAATGTATATTATTTTACAATAAAAATTTTATGGTGGTCCTAGAATGTATTTTTGCTTAGGGGCCTGGCAAAAGTTAAAACGGCCCTATAGTCGGTTGTATAGAGCTTCCAATCTAAAAGGGTCCGCGCATAGATTTGATTTTTTAAATATATACTACATATTTTTCTGTTTTCTTTGATCAAGTATGCATTTTATTCTTAGGACTATGACAAAATCTAAGTGACAAAATACTCTAAATCAGTGGTTCTCAACCTTTCTAACGTTGCGACAACATTTAAGCAAGTACCTGAATTGAGGATCCCATGTATATCCACTCTAATTCTAAAACTGACCATTTTTATTACAGTTGACAATTAAATAACTATTGTTTTACTCTGGTACTATTTCTTTAGTACAAATAATGAAAATAAAACTTGTCCCTTTTTTCGAAATGATTTACGAAACAAAATAAATAAGTAAATAAATAGAAATAAATGAAAGATATAAATGTGTTTAAATATATAAGAGAATATAAAAGAGTTATTTTTATAAATATACTGAAATATTCACACTAATGAATTTCGCCTTTTTCCTATCAAAATAATTTTTTCATGATATTTTTTTTTCTAATGATATATTTTTATCACGTAACTTTTGTAATTTACACATATTTGTATAACATAACACCATTTTTCGACTATATGATAAACATTATCACTACCAAAGAAGGGAACATCAGGCGCAACGAATGTTTCCTCGTTCTTTTTTACTATCACTTCATTAATTATTCTCTGCGCGTTGCCATTCTCTGTCTTAAAATAATTCAGTACGACCTCATATGCATTCAATTTCGTAATCATGTAAAAGCTTTTTATTTTATCTACTTTATTCAATAAAGAGGCTGGAAAGGAAGTGCACTCGAAGTTTGTAATGCCTTAATTCGTATGACGCGTTAAAAGCAGACTTCTCACTCGTTTTTATGATGCCCTTTTCGCTGAAGTTCCGTCATATTTCACGGATTTCTTTTGCCATTTTGCTGACCTCAATATTTCGTTGACGAGGTGGCTTTCCTTGTACCATTTCGAGTCGCAGACGATATCAAAAGAATGCGTTGAGATGTTCAACCTGTTTTTGATAATGAGAAGGAATGGAATAAAAGTTTTTATATTTGCATTTGAATAGGCTTGATTTTCTAATTAAATATAGTTGTTTTATTATCTCGAATTTTGTTTTGAGCATTCTTCATAAAAAACTGTGAATTTGAAGTTGCCTAAAAGTATGAGTTTTTATTTTTACTACCATTCGTTGCGATGTTTTTAAACACTTTTTGCACCAAATTCTGAATTGCACAATATTTTATTTATTTTTGCAAAATCATATATTTAATGCACAGTAATTTATACACCAGTGATGCCTTTCCCAACTGTTTTCACGATAAAATTTGAAAAAAATGTAACTTAAAAGAAATTCATTCGATGTTGACAATTATTATATTTATTTTCATTCTAATTTAAACAGAAAAGTTTAACAATCTCCTATAGAATACTTTTGAATTTCGTCTAATAGACGAGTAACTGAATGTAGCTAAGCATTTCCAGTGTTTTTCCGTCTCTTTCCAGTGTTTCTAAGTTTTTTATTTTTTAATATGAAGCTGGATTTTTGTATTATAATTTACTTTTGGCATTCCGTGTAATTCACGTGATCATTTTAAAAGATATCGTAATCCTTATAGAAAATTAAAATTTTAATATATCAGGAACTGCTTATAAGAACTACTAAACAACAGTGTCCATGCATTTTGATTAAAAGTACTTACAAACATTCAATCATATGATGATAGTGAAAATATTTAATTTATTTAAGATTTTCTCCTTTCTAGATAAAAGATGTTGATGTTGATGTTGAAACCCAGACCGTCCGACCTACCAGAAAGGTGTAAGGTAACTGTTTGGACGGTCGGGAAGTGCCACCCAATTCAGACCGGAACCCAGTGGGGGAGGCATCCACAGGGACCGTACCCTCCTCCCCCTACCACCAACCTCTCGGAAGGACTTTCGGACCCACATGTTTAACGTGATCGTACTCCGCATGAACACGGCGGCAGTTTTGGCAGTGGCTGGAATCGAACCCGGGCCTACCGAGTGCAACTCCAGCGCGCTAACCAATGGGCTACCGCGCCCTAGATAAAAGATGTGTTATATCTCGGGATCGGCACAGGTTGGTTATTGCGCTCTGTAAGTTATATTATTCACTTCTAAAAAAAAAAAAAAAAAATTACGTATAACAATTCGATTTTCGCTACAAAGTTTAACATAATTTTATATACTTGTATAATTATTAGGCTTCTGACAATTATTTGACAAATCTTTGTCCCGATTCAACAGCAAAAAGCGTTGTTGCAAGCCTAGGGGTATTTATTGTCGTTTATTCACATTGGCAATGTTGATTGCTTACAAGAATATAACTCTGATTGCGTATAAGTTTTTTGTGGAACATCTTTAATTCCGATTTTATATCATTCCTGCTTAAAACAACGGCTATGTTATTGTAGAATGCACCTCTTTCCATGTCAATGTTCTTTCTTTCTTTAAACCCAGACTGTCCGACCTACGCGAAGGTATAAGGTATTTATTTGGACGGCCGGGGCAATTTAGACCGGAACCCAGCGGCTCCGAAATCTACAGGGACCGTATTCTCTTTCCCCTGCCACCAACCTCTCAGAAGGACATTCGGACCCACAGATTTAACCGTAGATATTCTACTAGGATATCTGCGAATTTAAAGTGTCCATACTCCGCATGGACACGGGTCATGTTACCGTTCTAAATTAATACATACAAGTGTATTTATACGAAATATCATAGTATCGCAAGGTTATGTATCGATATGCACATCACTATGTACTTTGGACTGAAGGTTAATTCAATTCACCATTCTCCAACAAAATATGTACAAACTGAAAGAAAATTCTCTTAACTATCTATATAATGCAGCTAAGTGAGACTGGTTGAATAAGAACCCTAGTAGCAATCCAATATTGGACTGGGATTTTGTTCGAAAACTTTATAAATCGCGTATTTTTTATTCTAACATTTTTTTTTACTTTCCCTGCAATACATGGTAATGTATAGGGAAAGTATTGGAATCATGCCGAAAATCGCAACTCGAGTTTTCGACGGATCTACACGTTTCGAGACCTCTAGAATACGAAAAAACCATTTTTAACGTGACGTCTGTGTGTGTGTGTCTGTCTGTGTGTCTGTCTGTGCAATGTATGTATCCACTCTAACTCAAAAACTAATGGACCGAATTTCATAAAATTTGGTAGGTAAGTCACTTGGGTATGACCGTGGTGCTCATTAGTTTTTGGTACGATTCGTAAAAGCAGAACCCGCCTTTTTTTGCGAAATGGCCCGTAAAAATGTCCTGTATCCACTCTAGCTAAAATACTAATTGACCAAATTACACAAAATTTGGTAGATAAGTTACTTGTACAATACTCTGGTGCTGATTAGATTTTGGTATTAATCGGAAAAGAACAACCTGCCTTTTTTACGAAATGGCCCGCAAAAATGTCATGTATCCACTCTAACTACAATATTAATTGACCAAATTTTACAAAATTTGATAGATAAGTTACTTGGGGGATATTCTGGTGCTGATTAGATTTTGGTATTATTCGGAGAAGAACAACTTGCCTTTTTTACGAAATGGCCCTCAAAAATCGCAAAATCTAAAAAAAGCTACGCATGTTCAAATATATCAATCAAATGCTTGTTTTATACGTAATTTTTGATGAGGAAAATAATAAGAACAACTCTATTACTCTACGACTAACCATTCTCGAGATATTTGAGATTTTTCGCATTTAGTTATGCCACTTTTAGAAAAATGTCTAATTACCAAATAAAAACAGAAATTGAATTAAAAAGCACAAATTTAGTTTCATTTTGTGCAATTAAACTCAATTTAATGAATTATTAAAGAAAAAAAATATGAATTTGAGTCTGCAGGGAAAGTCATGTGCTGTCCACATCAGATTTTTTATTGCTATAGCCCTATAATGGCTAGACACACAAAATTCGTTTTAATACCATCATGTACAGAAAAAAGAAATCATAAATTTTCTTAATGAACTCTATTGGTGTACAGTCAACAAACAGTTCGTGATATATTTTAATTTATAGTTACAGTAGACGATTTTTACTTTCTCATACTATGTGATAAAGTATAAAGTAATGCTTTCACGGAAATTTTCGAATTCGATATTTTGATGTCAATATATGTTTCAAGACCTCTTGAACACGTTTTGACTATTTTTGGAGTGATGTCCGTCTGTATGTATGTATGTATGCATCTGTGGTCGATTTCTTGTGCACACAATAACGGCCACAAATATTAATGGATTTTCACGAAACTTTATATCCGGCTTTATTATCAAAAATCTAGAGCTAGACAGATATATATATATATTTTTTAATTCGAGGGAGAACTTCGAAATGTATTCGAAATTGTATATATCCTTAACATGACAGCGTAGGACGAAATTAGATATGGTTATGAATAAAAAGAGTTATTTGTAACTCAGTGATCCCGAAATTCAACAGTTTCAATCATCGTAGTAACAAATAGCCGCGATACAATTTTTGTGTTCGTGACATGTAGTTAACCCCTTCCCATTGTAGCTACCCCCTTCGAAGAGGTACATTGTTAAACTTGGTATCAATCCAAAGATTTTTTCTTCAAGTCCTTTTAAGATGAAGGGGTACCATGCTATAATTGCGAACATTTGGACCCACAATACAGATTTTTAAAAAAATTTCTTGCAAATTTTGCAAAAAAAAAAAAAAAAAAAGAAAAGAAAAGAGAAAAAAAAAAATCAGAAGCTACCTAAAAATGGATTCTAGTATGAGAAAGTCAAATCAAGCCACACTCCAATTAATTTCACACAACTAAAAAAAAACATACCGTTTAAACGTTCTCACGTCTTTTAAAGATGGCTGGCACGTGTAAATGAAGACTATTTCTTCGAAAGGAAGAAAAATCGATTATCTGACACTAATATCGTAGTTCAATTACAGCTTTTGAAATTTCCTCTTTTTTTTATCTACCAGCGAAGCGTAGCCTAGCAATCAAGCAAATAAAAAAAAACTGGGCAAAGCTAATTTGTTCAGGCAAGACTAATCGTTTAGTTAAACAGAGGAGATCGTCACGCGGCGGTATTTAAACAAGTGTTTCAGATACTATCTTTTTTTCCGATTGGACAGTGAAGAAAAGAGACACGTGCTTTATCTAGGTGCTTGAGTTTTATTATATGAATGAATATTTGGTGGCAGCATCTGGCATGCAAAACGAAAAGGAGACGCCTTTTGCGCTGAACATATTTATGCCCTAAAGACCAAATGCTGTATATTATATGGGAAGGGGCGCCTTAAATAAAATTATGTGCTTCCTCTAAAATTCTAGCTACGCCACTGTCCATGCCAGTGTTATAAAAGAAGTATCCTTTGTTCACTTTCGATGGATTACGCATAAAATTATTATTTATTCCACATAGGTAATTGCCCTGATTTTTATGACTTCAAAAAATCATTTGAAAATCTGGATGGCTTCTAAACGTTTATCAGTGCTTTGGACTTGCCCCTTTAATTCTAGAGATATGATCACAGACAGACTCACACTCAGATACATACATACATAGATACACACAGACATCCATACAGACGCCATCTCAAAAACGTTCCATTCGAGTCCCAGGATGGACAAAATGTTGTTGGGACCCAGACCGTCCGATCTACCAGAAAGGTGTAAGGTTTGGACGGCCGGTAAGTGCCACCCAATTTAGACCGGAACCCAGTGGGGGAGGCATCCACAGGGACCGTACCCTCCTTCCCCTGCCACCAACCTCTCGGAAGGACTTACGGACCCACATGTTTAACGTGATCGTACTCCGCGTGAACACAGTGGCAGTTTTGGCAGTGGCGGGAATCGAACTCGGGCCTACCGGGTGCAATTCCCGCGCGCTAACCACTAGGCTACCGCGCCCAGGATGGACAAAATGTGTAAATCCGTAAAAGAACCCACATTAGAATTTTCGACCGGCCACACTACTTTTCTTACATTATTACCATGTAGGTAAAATAAACATTTTGCTCATTGGCTTCCAAATTTGCCATACAATAATATATGCCACCTTCATTCCGGTGACCTATTGTTGAGTTCACATATGTCCTTAATTTTTGTATCTTCTGTCAAAAAAGCATAATCAAAACGCTGTCTTTCCTTCTGTGTGACTAAGACTTTTGCCATAATAATAACAATTTGCGGTTTTCTGTACGGTCATAAACAGTCATATTATATCAGTGACGCAGCCATATTTAAAACCGCAAAAGTCTAAGAAATTTGCGACATCGGCGGTTGAATCACGAATAAGAAAAGCAAGGTGCGATTAAATATAAGCTTTTTATTCCAGCCTTCTGATCTCGTTTCTATCGGACAGTTCCAAAAAGCTGTTACGTTTTCAGAATACAACCAGTATCACGGAAATTTTAGCAAAATATGACGTGTTTGTGGCAGCCTAAAATATTAGTTAGGGCTCCCACATATAAAATCATTTAAGAAAGTACTTTTATTTTAGGAGGTCCAAAATTTTAGTTTGGGCCCTTCATAAAAAAAAAAATAATAAATGCTAGAAATTTCTGGAAACCATTTTTATAATTGAAAATTTTTTTGTATATCATTTAATTTATCTTATTTTTCACTTGTTCTTCTTTTTGAAGCTCCACAAGGTTTACATTACTCCACAAGGTTTGTCAGCCATAGATAATTGAATGAAAATTAGTTTCGTTTAATTAGTGTTTATTGAATAGTTTAAAACCGTCATAACCTTAGACCATTTATACTTCGTGGTGAAGCCCAGCTGTGAAGTGAAGCCATCGCACGCGTTTGGTCGCATCTGACTCCTGCCTCCCGCTTGATATTTATTGCTCGCATTTTTCCAGCTTTGAGAAACATTTTTATTTACATTTAACAAGCAATGGATAGTTTGTGTACAGTAATTTTCGTATTGTTACGAACGTGTAAAATGCTCTCACTGAAGTCACTTTTGTACTTGAAGGGTAGAACCTTTCCTATGACTTGTTTATAGGGTTGCCAGATGAAGTTCGGCAAAGGGATACCGATATATCACCAATTTGGCGAAATACCTAGAAATAACCAATATTCTACGAGATATGAGAGATTTCCAGAAGTTTCCATACAGAGTCTATAAAAGGAGTCGTCACTCAATTGGAGAGCAGTTGACGAGATACGAGCTACACTGAACTGTGACTTTCGTCAATGTTTTGAGAATAGTACTAGTTATTTTGTGAAATGAGTGGAGCATTTTAAATGCTGTTGTACTGAATATTGTTTCTATTTACGTTGGACTTGTGAATAAACGTGTTAGTTATCCAGAAGTGTGGTCTTGTATCCTGGGGGCACACCCACGATTCGAGAAGATGCGTTGTAACAGTATCATGAAAATTAGTTTAATGAGTCATAAATAACTTAATGCATTTAAATGTTATGATAACGATAAAATACTTTTATTTTCCAATACTTTTTTTTGCTCATTGTTCTAAAAGAGTGGCTTAACAAAAACCTTTGGAAGGGGCGTTGTTGTTGTTGAAACCCAGACCGTCCGACCTACCAGAAAGGTGTAAGGTAACTGTTTGGACGGTCGGGAAGTGCCACACAATTTAGACCGGAACCCAGTGGGGGAGGCATCCACAGGGACCGTACCCTCCTTCCCCTACCACCAACCTCTCGGAAGGACTTTCGGACCCACATGTTTAACGTGATCGTACTCCGCATGAACACGGTGGCAGTTTTGGCAGTGGCTGGAATCGAACCCGGGCCTACCGAGTGCAACTCCAGCGCGCTAACCAATGGGCTACCGCGCCCTTTTTTTTTTTTTTTTTTTTTTTTTTTTTTAAGGGGGCGTGTGAAAGATATTTAGAGAGGGACGAGGTTCGGATAAGCGATATTGCACTAAATTTATCTTCAAGTTTGTTGCCAATGTCATCAATTTGTTACACATCTGTCGCCAAATTTATTATCGAGACTAACAGACAAATATAAGGGCTTTTATTATACAGTTTTTGCGCAATATCTGTACAGTTGCCTCCGTTTAATTTCTCAAAAGTTGTTCTATCCTTTTGTGATAATAAATCTATTAAAACTTCTAAAAACATTTTTAACAAGAAAGATCAATCATGCCTAAAGAAACACTTTCCAACTGAAATGCAATTTTATTTAAACGTCTCTAAAATGCGATATTTTCAGCGCTGACATTTTTTAAATCATCACAGTACTACAATAATTTATTATACTCTTGGAAACTTAAAACTTCATCAAAAAAAGGCAATGCTATAAATCGTCTGCTTTTCTATGTAAAATAAATGAATATTTCATTTATATCACTTTTATTCCAGACTCCAGAGCTAAATGATTTTGCATTAAAAATATACAGCAATTCTCATACAACTTATCTTACAATCGTTTGTTTATATTCTGCATTCGCTAAAATTAGGCTTCGTTGTAAAAATAATCCAAGTTTGACGATCATTTAAACTCAAATATATCGTAATTGCGTTGGCGCAGAATATAGATGCACAGAAAATACGCAAAAATAAATCGGTTTTATGACGGATGAAACACAAGATGTAAATTTAAACGATCTTTAAACATCACGAATTTTACACAGGGGAAAAAAATGGATGCCTTATTTTATTTTCAAATGTGTCACGTGATCTCTTCATATAATATGGGTGTAACTATTATTTTAATTTTTATTTAAAAACTACCTAACATATTTTGCTGAAAATTTTCTACACATTTTACGTGACAACTTGAATATTTTCTAAAATTTTCGAAACAATTTGTGAATTTTAACTCCGTTTACAAAATCTTTGAAAAATTATATTCCACAGGGTTCAATGTATTTCAGTTTTTCAACCCATGTTAAGTCCGATATTATTAATTTTCATTCCCATATGTTCTATAGACCGTCTCAACAACATACTAAAATTTAATTTTGATAAAGTCCGTTTTACGGTAGCTATCGTGCGAACAAACAGACAGGCAGAAGGAACAAAGTCATAAACACTTTACAGCTATGTTGGAAAGTGTTAAAAATGGTCTAAAACTGTATTTTGCATATCCGCCCGAGTTTCTCATAATAGATATTATTTAAAAAGAAAACATTTGTTTTATTACACTTTTAAAAGTAGTGGTATCAATGCTTGGGAGATTAATTACTGATCTTTTAAAACAAGAAATAGCTTGGAAGATACTCCCATTGCAGATACCAGCATCCATGGACCGGTTTCACGCTTATTATGTGCTTTTCAGCATGGAATAGCCGATATCTGCAATGGCAGCAAGAAACTTGCTATAAGCCATAATTTTTGCGAACTTCTATAGAAACTGACAGTTTCAGTTCTTCCATGTGGCCGACTATAATTTAGCCCAGGCCACACGACTTTAGCTTTGCAGCTTCTTTCAGGCAACTTTGCATTTGCAGCTTCTTTCAGGCAACTTTGCATTTGCAGTTTCTTTCAGGCAACTTTGCATTTGCAGCTTTTTTCAGGTAACTTTGCATTTGCAGCTTCTTTTAGGTAACTTTGATTTGCAGCTTCTTTCAGGCAACTTTGCATTTGCAGATTCTTTCAGGCAACTTTGCATTTGCAGCTTCTTTTAGGCAACTTTGATTTGCAGCTTCTTTCAGGCATTTTGTATTTGCAGCTTCTTTCAGGCAACTTTGCATTTGCAGCTTCGTGAAAGAAAGTGAAAATTCTTAGTGAGCAATTCTACCTCTTTGAGCCTTGGATGCTAAATCCATATGAGTTGCCATCTAAGCTCTGTCTACAACCAATCTTGAGAAATCAATGTTTCAAGTAAAATGAAAATTTTTGAACTGGAAATGGAAGAAGAACAGGAAGTGGAAATCCTTGGTGAACACACCCGTACCCGGATTATGATGCTGCATCCAAATCATCTGAGTTCTCTTTTCATCATCTGAGCTCTATCTATAGCAGATCCCGGGCTACGTTTGAAGGAAAATGGTTTCTCAATAACAATAATACGGCAAAATTTTTGTTACCAATACTATCGTTGAAACACAAATCTCATGCAACTTATACTGATATTTTATCACTGGGGCCATATTATTACATAGACTTTTATCATAAAACATGGAATGTGTATTTAAAATGCAAAATATTCTTAAAGATAAAATTTTAAATACATTTAAATGACCTAATAACAAAATAAGTGTAAAAATGCCATTCAAAAAAGGATGAATTATGCATATGCATAATATGTACAGTTTCAATCTTTTTGGCTACCATCTTCTGAGAGATCTGAAAACAATGTTTCTTTCATTCGGAAGACGAAATCCACCTCATTTTATGTTAACCTAGTTTCTATTTATGTGACAGCATTTATATATATGTATATAGGACAAATAGGCAACTCCTCTCCCCCCCCCCCCCAAAGTTTAATTCGCCTCCCAGCCAAAAAGTACTGAAAGAAAAATTGTCTGGCAAGCTTTTCACCCCCTGTGGGAATTGAAAATTCATCCCCATTAGGTTCTGTATCCCGTGATCAATACTATAAGTGTACCAGTGAACTTTAGAAAAACAAAGACACGTTAGATAATTATTATACAGGATTCCAAGGGTACGAAAGTCTTTAAGCATCCCTAATAAGTTTGTAAGGAAAGGTCCATGAGTGTACACGTTAGGTCTAGCTATGGGTAAGTGACTATGCCTGATCGAGTGAAAGTGGTAGCTGCGCCCGTAGCGGAAAATTAAAAAAGTTAGGGTAACATATTCGACAACAACATGGGATATACGAAAGAGCCAACTGCAAAGTTGTAGAGCATTGTTTAATGAATAGGAATCGACACCAGGAAGGAACGAAACGCGTATAACGAAGACAATGATTACCCGTCAAAACGTCGCATTTTCACCTGCAATGCTTGTCAAAATACGCGGTGATATTATTTCTCGAATTCAAATGGGCATTGTTGCCAACGGAGGGCATTTTTAATAAGAATGTACTTTATATTACCCTGCATGTAAATGTTTCTTTTAGCAATCCTCAATAGAACAGCTATTACCCAATAACCTTATTATTTCAAATACATGCCTTCTGTAACAGTTTTAGGGTCGACTCCTGCTCAATAGAAAATGCTCTACAACGCTACCTGGCTTTTTTATTTCGTCTATCTCGCTTTGTTACCGGCATCGTTTTCCTTACTTTTTAACTCTCCGCTAGACGTGTGGCAATCCCTTTTATTCAGCCGAGCGTCCTCACTTTACTGTGTACACTCAAGTGTACTGAAGTGTCACTTTACTGTATACACTCTGTTAGACTTAATGTGTACACTCATGGACCTTTCCTTACAAAGTTATTGGGGTGCTTAAGAACTTTCCTGGGAACCCTATCCGGCCTGCATCCGGCTTTGATACACAAACGCAGCAAGCAGCATCAGATTTTTGTTTTTTTATTTCAGTTAAATTTCTTCTTCGAAATTCATATCTTACAACATCCTATCATCGTGACAAATATTCTTCGGTACATTAGTCATCCCTGAAACTGCTCTCTCCGGGAGACACAGCCATCTCTTTCCTCAGACGATCCTTTCTAGGAGCCCCCTAGGTGCCCCCCTGGGTCACGGATCCGAGGTCAACATGCACACACCCACACAAGGAAAGAAGAAACGACAAGAAACTTCCATTTATCTTTCATTTTCTTTTTCCATAAAAGTCTGGGCGGTTGTTGGAATTGAGGTTTTCTTTGGGCCTCTAACGATGCAAAGAAATTAAGGGTTAATTTGCGGGGCCCATTTGGTCGTTTTAGTGAGATAATGTTTCATCCGTTGAGTTATTGGTTGGTAACACTGCTATAAGATCATCACTTTTTATATTTTCTCTTCGATGCATACGGTATTGTGATGGCGAGGTTTTATGATAGAGTGAAGTGTTCTATTTTTAACAACGAGCTACAGTGACATCTGCGTAGATTTTTTTTTTCTGGGGATTTACGGGCATACGGCATATTCTCATAATTTTGAGATGTTTTTTCTTTCATTTATTTAAAGTTTTAGGAATTTTGAACATCTTTAAAAAATTGTCTAACATGTTTGTGTCTTTCCTGGCCCTCTAGAAATCCCCTGGTAACTCAGACCATTTTTTTCCCCAGAAGAACTTAGAACGCGAACTTAGATCGATTCTTTACATGGAAAAACTTACAACACGAACTTGGATCGATTCTTTATATGGAAGAACTTAGAACACTAATTCTTCACATGGAAGTACTTTGAACACGAACTTAGAAGACCGATTCTTTTGGGACGGAACGTAACGGATCCGGATTTATAAGACCCCCTCCCCCCCGGCTCCTTTGTGAAAAATTAAAACTACATAATAATCGTCTGACTTGTTAGCGTCTGTACAGACTCTTCAGAGTCTGTAAAGTTGGCGACCTAGAAAGCTGAAATTTTGCACAGTATAGACCACGGGACAGAATACAACTATACTCGCCGATAAACTCCCAATCCTGTTAAACAAATCAAAACTTATTAAAAAATATGTTTCAACTTCATTTTTTAATCGTGTTAGTTTCTCTGTCTTCGAAAGGATAAGTTTCGTATAAAATATTAAAATTCACAAGACGATTGGAGAATCATTAAACTATAACAAACCACATCAGTTTCTGACACATTTTTAGTCTTATTTTAATTCAGAAATCATTTCTACACTACCAACCTGCTTACCGCAGTTACAGTGCCTAGAATACCCAGTAGTATTCCAGTCACTATACCGCAGTCCTACGAGCAGCTCCTCTCAGAGGGCAAGTGATCGAAAGATTTTCGAGAGCGTCGTAGATACATTAATTATATTATCCGCAACTGAAATCACAGCAACGGCTACTGAAACAAAAATATTAACAGCTAGCGTCTTATATAGCTGTTACAGACCGCATGGGCTCACGTTAAATGCATTCTGGGAACGACATAAATATTCTTTGATGGTCAAACTTGAATCATTTGCTTGCCTAGCCGAAAAGAATTTGCATACTAACATTGTTTTTTCGTGTTCAAGCGTAGTACAGGCACATTAAATATGCGGGTTCGTAAATCCTTCCGAAAGGTTAGTGGTAGGAGAAAGAGGGTACAGTCCCTGTGGATGCCGTCCCCACTATATTCCGATCTAATTTGGGTGACACTTCCCGGCCGTTCAAACAGATACCTTACACCTTCGAGTAGGTCGACCGATCTGAGTCGAAGAAGAAGATTTCTTTCGATTAAAAACAAATGTTTACAAAATTAAAATTCTTTTCCTAATCAATTCCCCCCTGAAAATCAGTATGCCTTTAACCTCCATCAATTAAAACAATTGTAACAAATTTCATTCGATTTGCTCAATTTGTTCCAGAGATATCGTATTCCATATGTGAAAAAGTAAATTTTCCAATACCTCGAGAACAGCTTCTAATAACTCTTAAACAACAGGTTCTATTAATTTCTGGTTAAAGGCATTTACAAGCATTCGCTCGTTAAAACGTGCAATATCTGCAAAACGAAGTGTGTTACCGTCCTATAAATAGTGTCATTCGCTTTTAAACAATATATATATATATATATATGTATATATATATATATATATATATATATATATATATATATATATATTTTTTTTTTTTTTTTTTTCCAAAAAGAATACCTAAGTACAGAAAAGCAAAAGATGAATGTGAAAAACGAAAAGTATTACAAGTGGGGGTCACAACTCCCCCCGGCCACTTGTGATACTTTTCGTTTTTCACATTCATCTTTTGCTTTTCTGTACTTAGGTATTCTTTTTGGAAAATATATTTGTAAATGTGTACAAGGGCAGCTTAGCGCCATGTTTGCATATTTTACGTATGAGAAATTTTTTTCATGTAGCTATCTCAGAATACTTTACATTTGTAAATTATATATATATTATTAATTATGATGCACTAAGATCACTGATGTTACTGGGTACTAAGTACCGTATACCTACTAAATTTAAACATAAATTAATATGTAAAGGTTTATTTCTTGACTTAAATAAATTTATCTATAAAATCAGTTATAAATATCAAATCCCTGTAGAAGCCTTTAAACCTTGGAGAGTCTTAATAGAGCAATACTTAAATCATTATATATATAATCAGAAAATTAATAATTCATATAAACTTAATTCAATTAAAAATGATATTAAAGAAATACAAAATGATTTTGTCATTACATATGTCGATAAGGCAAGTGGAAACTACTCAATTATATATAAATATTATTATAAAAATACCCTTCAGTCACACTTACTTAATAATCATATCTATAATTTACATAAAACTAACCTTAAAATCTTATACAATAGAATATCAGCCAAATATAAGCAAATCCATCTAAAAAATAGTTGTAATAACATTCCATATATTGTTTTAGTACCCAAGTTTCATAAATCCCCTGTTGCTTTTCGAACCATTACCAGTGGGCATAATTCTTACATTACTAATGCTGGAAAATTATTATTAAAGATATTACATGAAGTATCCTCGTCAGATGAAATCTCAAATTATTGTCATATTGTAAAAAACAGTTTTGAAGTAGTTAAGAAATTGAAAACTCTTACTAATATTCGTAGTATTTATACCCTTGATTTCAAAGATTTGTTTAATAATATTAATATAGATGATCTGTATAGAATTATTTTAGGAATTTTTGAAAAATATAATATCAACCTAAAATATTCAAATTTTCTTTTTAAAAAATTACTTAACTTCACTCTTTATGAGAATTATATTCAACATGGTGGTACTATTTTTAAACAACAGGTTGGTATCCCACAAGGGGGGTGTGCCTCATCATTGTTAGCTAATCTGTATTTATTCTTCTATGAAAAAAACATTAATCCAAGCTTGCATAATATGCACATGTTTAGATATTTAGATGACATTTTATGTGTATCCCCAAATAATAATATCCCTATAGTATTAAACTTTTATCCAAAAAATGTACAATTAAATGCAAGTAATAATGACACAAATGTTGCAAACTTTTTAGATTTAAATTTAAATTTACAAAATTGTAATATGGTTATAAACTTGTACGATAAAAGACAGGATTTTAAATTTAATACATCAAAAATTCAACATTTTGACACTTGTCTGCATATATCTGTATTTAGAAATATTATAATAAACCAGGCTCTTAGAATCAATAAAATTTGTGATGAATATTATAAATTAGCGCACTTTATGGAATTATTGAGTACAGCGACTAATAATGCATATCCCCCCAATTTTGTTATTAAAATTATCAACTCAGTGTATCAAATTTCACTCGATAACATCCTAGAAAACATTCCCAATTATAGTGACTAACATACAGGAGAGAGGAAAAAAAAAAATATATATATATATATATATATATGTATGTGTGTGTGTATATATATATATATATATATGTATATATATGTGTATGTATATGTGTATATTATATATAATTATTTATTAATTATATAAATAAATAAAAATGAAAAATAATAAACTAAGTCAAAAACATTAGAAAAATCAAAAAATCGGAAAATAAGATGCATTAACATTAATGTTTTGAATTTTATTTTCGCAAAAAAATGTAACTTTTGTCAGTATTGAAACTACGTTTTGAGCGCCCTTATAATGGTGTATAGTGGCATTCTCGATTATCCAGTTTTCCTATGAATTACTTGTTTAGTAGGAATTTTCATCTTTGATTCATATTCATATTCAGTTCTGCATGTTTTGGAAGTTGTATTCTGAATTGCTTGTCCAGTCTCCAGCTTAGACTCACTGGACGGGTTTGGGAGTATTTCCGTGAACGTTCGTACTGCCTCCCTGGTAGAATTTCGACTTGTTCATTCCGGTGCTTCTAGATTAAGCTGCTGAGGTTGATCGTGTATACACGTGGTAGAAGTAGAAGGGTTCATGCCGCATGGTAATATAATTTTCTTAATGTATCCTTTTTTCATTTTTTCATTTTTTGATGCCTGTAGTCTGAGTTTAAGCATTTATAGTAATGTACTATTGCTTAATCTGAAACAGGCATTTGTTTGGGTTAATTAGAATTAAATACTCAGACCTGAAGATGAATTTTATTCTGATTAATCATCGAATTTGGGACGGTTCTGTTCTTTTCTCTTATCGGCATTATGGCCGTGAATTTGCTTCTATGGTGATGTTAATATTACTTGAATTGTATTTTTATTTATTTTTTTATTTTTACATAATTCTTATTATTACATTTCAAATATATATATATATATATATGTGTGTGTGTGTATATATATATGTGTGTGTGTGTGTGTGTGCAATATAGGCTACAATAGTCTAATGAAGAGACTTTTCATGTTACCAAAGATCTACTTTATGACACTCGAAACAGATATAGTTACATAGACCGGCCGAGCTCTTAATCGTCGACCAGCTCTCAAGAAATCTTAATACAGTCTGTGTTAATTCACACAATGTACAGTTACATCGGAGGGGGAGGGATATGGCGGTATGGGAAAGATGCTGCCTTCGCGTTCCTTATGCTTTAAAAATGTGATGGGGAAGCAGTTTCATATGAGAAAGTTTACGCAGAGGTTAAGATTAGTGACCATATATGGTATGGTCGAGGAAAAGAGGAAGTGCTGGCAGACTTTGTTAATATTAGTGGCGTGGGCGTGGGATAGAATTTAATATAGCTGCAATACGTGCTGCACATGAAATAGGAATTTGGAATAATAATCATGAAAGATAAGGGCGCGTTATTGGGGAAAGTTTACAATTTCTGTATCATGTGTTTTGTATTTTTTATCCATTTGATTGTTGATTTGCTGTATTATATTTTATTCTGTGGGTGTTTTAAAAAGTTAGGTTTATCGTGTAACATCTTCTTACTTTTCGTTCATTGGATTTTCAAACTTCTATTATATATATATATATATATATATATGATTCAGAATTCAATTGATTTATTTTTCTCCTTCCACTAGCCAGTAGACAATTCCAATGGTGTCTATAGTTAAATACTATCGTCATTGTCAGAAACTGGCTATTCTATCGGTTTTAATTCGAATTGTATGGCTGTCCTGATGAGAATGCAATTTCGAACTATAACCGCCATTTCTTGTGTAGTTTCAATTGATTGTTCTCTATGTCTTCATCTTTTATCTTGAGCTAATTATTATTGCCTTTTCGCATTTTTGCCGTGTTTTCTTTTTTATTTTTATTTATATTTATATACTTTTAGTTGTGAATTTTGTATCCTTATATTCTTCTCATCCCCCTTTCCATTGTAGTGATATGTTACCTTCTATCTTTATCCTTAGTCTTGGTCTATAGTTACTCATTTGTAACAGATATGCTAGAGATGGGTTTTTTGTACATACAGTAGTTTATGCATAATTTGCGATTAAAATCTTTCATTTTTTATTTATAAATCCATTATGTTATTAGCTGCTTTGCGCAATATCATGATGAAAGTTTTATATTCTGTATTATTTAGTATTTTATATCCTGTTTTCTATATACTGACTCCTATTACATCTTTTAATTGTACATTTACATTTATTATTTACTTCTGAATTCTACCACTTACCTTTTGATTTTCATATTTGCAAAAACTTTTTTAAAAAAGGTAAAACCTGTTGTAAAGCTGCATTTGCGCTTATTACAGAGTTTATTCTCTTTTTAATTTTAATTTAATTTTATTTTGATTATTATTATCGCTAACGCATTTCTATACTTTAACTACTAGCCCATCTATGTCTTAACATGGCCCTCTATGGATATTGTTTTTATTTAGCTAATCCTTTCATTCCTTCAATTGATTGATTTTGGTATGTCTTCACATTTCGCATTATGGAGTATTTTGGTTTGAGTTCTCTCATCGCTTTTATGATTTTTTCTGCGGGTTATTGCTCTTTTTGGTAGATTTCACACTCGATTCTCAAACTCTTTTTATATGTGTGTGTTGTCGCATGGTAAACCCATGAGCCAATATTTTCGGGAATGCGACCTAGAGTCTTCTTATTTATTTTGGGGGTCAGCCTTTTCGTTCGGCCATCTGCACTCGAAATAGAAAACCTGGATGTCGAAGCTGCTTTGGATCTCGGATTCGTACCGAAAGATTTAACGGGCGTCCTGTCCTTTTCGGAAGGGTCATAGGGTCCTCGGCGACTTTGAATTAGTGGCCGAAGGAATATCAGTTTCGCAGGGGCTTGAGAAGGGGCTTTTTGTTTTTGGAAGGCCTAAAGCCAATGGCGGTGCTTTGGGGTCAAGGGGTTAAGACCCTGAATCCAATGGGATGTTTGTATGCGCCTCAGGGGCGTGTTTTAAAATCTTGGAGAGAGAGAGTTTTTGAGAAATTTGAAAGAGGAGCAGAGAGAGAAGTTTTGGCGTTGTGAGTGAGAACAGATACTCCAGCAGCATTGTCCTCAACCATGAGAGGCTGTTCATTCAGCGAATGCTCGGTGAGTTCCACATTTAAGGGCCTATGCCCGATTTGCATATTTTCTCTCTCTCTCTCCGGATTTAAGGATATTTAAAATATTGCATAGGATTGTTTAAATTTAATTTTTAATTGCCATCTTTCACATTTTAGTCTATGAGACTACATATACTTTTGTATTTGTTTAATTGCTTATCTAAAATTGGTAGTCATCCCATTTGAAATATGGGCAGTTGTCTTTTAAATATTTTAAATCAATTTTGTTGTAAATATCTTATATAGTGTAAATAAATTAATGTTTGTAAATACACATAAATACACACGGCCTTTTTTTCTTCTTCGCGCTCTTACCGGGCGTGTCCTAAAAAGGAAGTTACCTTAGGACAAAATAATTTGGTGCCTTCAGCCAGGATGAATTTGGTTGGGTTCAGTAACGAAAGAAAATAAATTGACGCCAACGAACTGGATAAGAATTATGTTTGGTGCATTAACCAAGGAAAAAATTTTTTTTGAAAGATGGTAATAATAAAACAAATAGTAAATGTCAATATCTGCAATAAAAAAATTTTTTTTTCCCTAGTAATAAATAAATTTTAATATGAAAAATTTAGAAGAAATGTATAAACCTTTGAGAAGGGTTAACTGTTTCATTTGCCATGAAAATATGTGCTATTTTAATGTTATATTGATAAAATACAAATAATTAAAATTGGTGAGAGTTATGTGTATATATATATTTTTTGGTTTTTAAAAATGTCATTGATTGCATTTTACATGTAAATGGAGAATTTTTAAGAATTTTTGGAATTTAAGAACTTTTTGGGGGAAAATGGTAACATCAAGAAATTTTTTGGAAGCGAAATTAGATAGATGCTATTTTAAGTACAAAAAGAAAAAAAAAATATTTTCTTGAGTTTATTTGAAATATTTAGATAGGATGTTTATTCCAAATTTAAGTAGAGATAAAAAGCGGTTTCTTTTTCCCATGGGAATATATTCAATAACTGGGTTTGGATAATGATTTTATGTATATCGAGAGGAAATGTATGTCAGTTGTGTTTTTGTGAGGCAAACTTTTTTGGTTCACGATATGGTTTGAAAATTTTTGGTGGTATTAATCTGTTTGTATATTTCTTAAATTTTGTGTATGTTTGTGATTATGTATATTTTGATCCAATTTTGAGGTCCACATCAAAAGTATTTTTGAAAAATCACGTAAAATCGTTTAAAAAGACTAAATGGCTAGGACCTTACAGAGTTGTAAAAAAAATAAACAGATTTATTTATGACATAAAACAGATAAATATGCCTTATTCCAAGACCTTTAGGGCACACATAAATCGCTTGCGTTTGATGATTGAAAGGCGAGATCATTTAAAAATTGATGAGAGCGAAAATAATCAGCAGACATCTGAGGAATCACAGAGTATTCCGTTGCTTTCAAAAAAACAAGAGACGAGCGGAGAATCCGAAACTCCTTTTTTTCTATGGGACCAAGAGACAGACAAACATTTACCCTCAAATGTAAATACACCCACTAGCATCTCAGATACAGCGGACACACACACACATACATCTGGTTCGAAATCGCCCTTATTACCTACTCCGACCGATACACACCAACAAGTGTCTTTTTCTCGCACTAATAAAAATTATTCTTTTAGACAAACTCCTAGGGTAAATTACTCTGAATTCTAAATATTTTGGGTGGTTTTGTCGTATTCAGTTAAAATTTTTGGTATAATATTTTTGGGACAAATTTTCATTTTTGACATTTTATAATTTTGGTCGCGAAGATTATTTAATTAATACACATTTGAGTGATTTGTAGTTTTAGAACAAAATTTTTGCTGAAATTAGAAGTAATGTGAGATTATAATAAACCTTTTATATGTTATGGGTACGAGTTTACAAAAATTTTACAAATGGTTCTGACAATGATATTTAGAATGTGAGTGGGTTAGATAATCGAATTTTCAAAGGCAACAGAATTTTCTCTTAACTTTGACGGTTCCATTTTATGGCAAACACAAGGATTTCCAAAAGTTTCTTGTTCACACAACACAGATGTTTTCAAAGGGGGGCAACATTGGTTGAAATTTGATACGTCGCAGTAGGGTTTCTTCCTCACTCCAAAAGGAGGGTCATTTTCACAGACAAAACACAAGACCCGCAGAATGGTTACAAAGAAAAAAGGAGTGGTTTTAGCAGATATATTTTACGGGAGCTGGGAGTTAGTTAGCGGAGGAGAACATAAATTTCAAAGAGGGATGGACGACACATACAAGTAGAGAGACTGCCTTTCGTTTGGATAGAGTTACTGAGTGAGTAATAGAATGGCGTTGCAGCTGGAGTTAGTTAGGTTATTGGGAATTAAAATACATAAAGTAATAAGTATATTGTTTTTCAAAAAAAGGTAATAATAATAATAATAATAAATAATGAAAATAAATAGATATTATATTAATTCAAGTGGTAACAGAAATGGAAACAAAATTTTGATTACTAAGGAAACTTTCGTTTACAAGGGAATTCTAATAAAGTGACAAAGATAACAGACAAAGTACAAACAACAAAGAGTAAATTTTTAAGTTTAATAAACAAATAAATAAATAAATAGGCCTTTTAACAATTGTTGATAGGATATATAATTTGACCTTAGGCACATATTTTTCTGCGGGCAGAATTGTGTGATGTTTGGGATTTAGAGTGTATATTTCTATATTTTGAGGATTGAATTAGACCGTTTGGGTGATCAACAAAGGGTTTTTTTTTTCATCTTCTGAAGACACATATCGTTGAAAGGATTTATTTAAAAAAATAAATAAATAAGCAAAAAGTATTTCATTTTTTTTTGTATCTCTTAACCTTTTATTCAATAATATTTTATCGTCTATAAAGGGTACTTTCCTACATTCACTTATATTTTACTTTTGTTAAAACACACATAAATTAATAAATTATTCGGAATAGAAAATTGATAGGTTTGTTAGGTTACGACGAGGCTCAAAAGGGAATCAATTTTTGGATACAATAATTTTCTTAAATCGTTACACGTAGTACTGTAAGTGACAGTTTCCAGCATATTTTCTGAACGCATGGAGATTTTTTTTAGTTTCTATGGGTAGTTTAGGAAAGAAAGGTGAGATAGTGGTATGTTCATGATATATAATTTGGATAAGATATAAAAATGAAGGTGAATGGTATTTCATTTTATAAAAAAAAAAAAAAAAGGGGAAAATTTATATTTAATGTGAGGCTAGTGTTTATTTGAGGAAAATAAGGCTTAATGCATAAAGTGGTGAAAGTATTAATAAAAAGTGTGATAAAACCCTTTTTGTAAAGAAAATAAAGGAAGTGAGGAAATGAGTGAATAAGATGATTTTGCTTAGTGAAACAAAATATTAGCACTTAGGGTAAATTTTTCCTTTCGAAAGTAAGAAAAGGATTTTCGTTTTATCAGGCAAAATTTTGCGAGGTGTGGTTTTTTTTTTTTTTTTCTGAAAGGTACACGTTTGGGAGATATTTTGGTTTTTTTGTTCATACAGACTAGAGAATAAATTGAAAAAAAAAAAAAAAAAAAAAAAAAAAAGAGTTTTTTTTTTATGCAGTAAGACACTGTCATTTTGAGATAAAGTCAAGTTTTAAGCGACGGGTTAGACATAGCTAAATGAAAAATTTTCGAATGGGTTGGAAACATTCTTTTTTTCGCAGGGAATGTATAATTTTCTGTAACTTGCAATTAATGAGATATTTTAATGTGTTGGATGATTTTGATTTTTTTTCTTTGAATAGAAAATTTTTAGTTTAGATCATGTAATTTAATTATGAAAATTTTGTGTGATATTTTATGGTTTTGAATTTTTGAATTTCATGGTATATGAAACATGTTATTTAACGTAAAGTTGCCTTTGGCAGTAAGGTTTTTATATGTAAGGGAGTAAATTTTATACATTTTTACGTGCATGTTCATGCATTTAGAAATTTTGCATTTTGTTTTAAAATGTTTTGTTCTCGGAGGGAGAGAGGAATAAAGTGCATATTGGCTAGGTCTCTTGGTGGTAACTTTGCCGTCACTAAGGCCAGTCTATATATATATTTTGTATTTTGTTTAAAAATTATCCATAACACTATTGAAGCAGTTTGCACAGCACGAAAACTCCAAGGTGATGCGCACGGAAGGTGCTATATGATATGTTCATTTCAACAATTTTCATCTCGGGTCAGCAGGTGACCGGATGTTGGCACATGCCAACACTATATAAACAATTTTTGATGACGGAATAAGGCATTGTAATATGTCGATATGTCGTTCAGATCAGCACAGAGACAATTACTATGTTGGTTCTCCTCTACGGACGGGATGCAGAAGATTCCACCGGTGTTTGTTTTTTCCTCTACGGACGGGGTGCAGAAAGTGCACGATACCACACGAAAGAACTGTGTCCTGCACTGTGCGGGGTGACTGCGGTTTTCTGCAGTACTGATGTTAAAACTGTCACAATACGCACACTGGTCAAAAAAAAAAAATATGTACAAAGGTGCTACACAATGGGTAGCAATCCTTGCGTTTATGGAGCATTTTCCAGCAGCCTTTTTTCAGTTTAGGCCAAATACACGGTATATAAACATTTATAGGCACAGACATTCCTTACGTTACAAGCAATTTACATGTTCCAGTTATATATACTGGGAAAAGTTGTCCACGTTCCAGTTTTCTACGGGTCCAGATTCCAGTTATTTTATTGCTGCCACACATCAAACATTGTGTTTATTTGTTTACAGTGCAAACGGTTCCAGATGCCAGTCAATTTGATTTCGTAAGGGCAGACATCGGACATTGTGTTCAATGTTTTAATATGTGTTTATGGGGTGTGCACAGAATAGACACTCCTCATCATTGCTGTCAATCAACAACAACTTTTGGTGATAAACTTTCTACACAGTGGTAATTTTCCATAATCACTTATCATAAACAAGGAACGTATGCAGGTATGATAATTTTTGTAAGAAGATGTGGCCAACAAAATACACAACAATTTTCAGGGATGCCTGATCCCAATGCTTTTGCCTTCTGGTGCACAATTTGAAAAAAACTTTTGGAGAACTAAAAAACATTATCAGTGAGAAAAGTAATTTAGTTTGAGTGACTTTGTACAGCCTTGTGCAACACAAATAACAGACTTTCTGATTTGTTGTCCTGAATTCATCAATTTGTTTTATATTTTGATTTTATTGGATTGTGTTTATATTGACAATTGTTTTTTTGTCTTTTATATGCAATATGATGTTTTTTCTATGTGTTTGATTATACTATAGGAGGAAACTTCTGTTTTCAGAGGTTAGTTTTTAGTAGCTGGAAGGAAAGCAGATTGCACTCCAGCACATTTTGATTTTGCCTTATGGTTTTGTTTGTAAAATTGAATTTTTTAATTTGATTTTTTAATTTTAAAATTTTTTAAATTTGTGGATTTTTGATGTTTTAATGGGGAAATGGAGGTAATTTTTAGAAAGGCGTATTGCATTGGTAATTTGCTTAATGTTTTTGATGGTAAATTTTTTAAAAAAAAGTTTTAAATTTTTGAAATTTTGAAATTTTAATTTTTGGATTTTGGAATTTTTAATGGGGAAATGGAGGTATATTGTCGCATGGTAAACCCATGAGCCAATATTTTCGGGAATGCGACCTAGAGTCTTCTTATTTATTTTGGGGGTCAGCCTTTTCGTTCGGCCATCTGCACTCGAAATAGAAAACCTGGATGTCGAAGCTGCTTTGGATCTCGGATTCGTACCGAAAGATTTAACGGGCGTCCTGTCCTTTTCGGAAGGGTCATAGGGTCCTCGGCGACTTTGAATTAGTGGCCGAAGGAATATCAGTTTCGCAGGGGCTTGAGAAGGGGCTTTTTGTTTTTGGAAGGCCTAAAGCCAATGGCGGTGCTTTGGGATCAAGGGGTTAAGACCCTGAATCCAATGGGATGTTTGTATGCGCCTCAGGGGCGTGTTTTAAAATCTTGGAGAGAGAGAGTTTTTGAGAAATTTGAAAGAGGAGCAGAGAGAGAAGTTTTGGCGTTGTGAGTGAGAACAGATACTCCAGCAGCATTGTCCTCAACCATGAGAGGCTGTTCATTCAGCGAATGCTCGGTGAGTTCCACATTTAAGGGCCTATGCCCGATTTGCATATTTTCTCTCTCTCTCTCCGGATTTAAGGATATTTAAAATATTGCATAGGATTGTTTAAATTTAATTTTTAATTGCCATCTTTCACATTTTAGTCTATGAGACTACATATACTTTTGTATTTGTTTAATTGCTTATCTAAAATTGGTAGTCATCCCATTTGAAATATGGGCAGTTGTCTTTTAAATATTTTAAATCAATTTTGTTGTAAATATCTTATATAGTGTAAATAAATTAATGTTTGTAAATACACATAAATACACACGGCCTTTTTTTCTTCTTCGCGCTCTTACCGGGCGTGTCCTAAAAAGGAAGTTACCTTAGGACATGTGTATAGTGCTGACATCTCTCGGCAGGCATTAGAGTTTATTGTGTTTTTTTTGTGTTATTTATTTCTGTATCTTTTAGTTAACCCAGACGTCAATATCTTATATTGCTTATTTTTACATTTTAATCTAGACATGCATTTCCACTATATGTGGCCTTCTTTTGCCTGCAGTTGTAGGGATTCAGTCAGACACATACGTATTAATGGCTTTGTATATCTTCCTTTCCGGAAGATTTTGACTATTTATGAATGTTTCGTATGAAAATCTCATTTAGATCCTATCTACTACGCTTGTTTTGTTACTCTCCGAAATTTCGTTTCAATTCTTTATGGTATTAGTTATAATTTGAAATTCGTACCTGACAAAATAGTTTTTGAAGGGGTTTATATTGGAAATTTTAATTAAAATTCGTGATGTAAATTTTATTCATTACCTAGTGTCCGGACTATTATTATTATGAATTGGGATAATTATTGATCGACAAACATTGACCAATTAAGCGTTATAGACGATTTGGAAGAATACCATACCTACTCTCAATCTAAATCATATTCCTTCAATAGATGCAATAATCTTAGGTGCAAAACTTGTCCTTATGCTGACCCATCACAAATTAATAATAATTCCACTTCACAAAAATTCTGCAAAATTTTTAATTGCATATACAAACTTAATTGTACTATTTGTAACTTATCCTATATTGGCCAAACCAGCAACCCTTTACATCTGAGAATGAATGTCCACAGGGATCATATTAAAAAATTTGACCATAAAGTCTTTAATGGTCTCCCTACTAAAAATCAATTTGAATATCAGCACTTTGCTACACACGGATTTAAAAATGTATCCCTTCATATTTTAGATATTAAAATTTCACTCACTGATAGATTAGTATTTGAAAATTATTACATTAAAAAATATAAAACTCTCTTCCCCTATGGCTTAAATCAAATTTATAATAATAATAATGTTGTTAACAATAGTTTTGAATACAATTCTAATAAATCTTCAGTATATAAACATCTTTTTCAATATTCAAAGTCATCAATGTCTAGTAAAAAGCGATATAAGCGTGGCAAAGGAAAAAGTAACTTTAGTAAAACTCTTGATTACAATGCAGACATTTTGAAATTACAATATAATTATTCTCAAACTTTCAATTTTCTACCTGTTAGAACTTGGTTATATAAAGTCAGAAAATGCAAATGAAGTATTGTTTATACTAATTTTTTAAAATTAAAATTAACTCATGAGCATTTTAAACATTTATTTTATGATTTGCTTCTTTCACGTACAAATTTCTTAAATTACCACCTTCTCCATTCACCAAATCCACATACTAAAATAGCTTACTGTGTAATTTCTTTTAAACACCCTATTCTTAATTCTCTTAACTTCAATAATTTATTTGCAAAACATCAGCACTTGTTACCCGTAAAAGAAATCAAAATACAAAAATCCTTCAAATATAATTTACCAATTGATAGAACTATTTACAATTACAATGAAGTTTCCAGGACCTTAAACTCCGATGACCTTACATCATGTGTATGCAGCAATAAAAATCTTGCCCCTTATGTCAACTCCTCTCATGGACACATTATTACTGGGGATCTCAGTATAGTTCAGGATGATATACTTAGGGATATTATGAATGAAGGGTCTAAATTTCGCATTCCATTCTGCCATCACCCTAAACAACTTCTTCAGTCTATATCTTTTGATTTTGATAAATTCATATATCAACTTGCTTGTTCATATTCCATTCCTATTGAAGCATTCCATCTATGGATGTATACTACCTTACATCTACTTCAAAATGTTATATATTATATAAACATTAAATTAACGAAGCCTAGGTATCCTTATAAAAAACTCATATCTGCTATTAAAGAACTGCAACAACATTTTGTGTCATAACTTATGTAGATAAAGCTTCTAATAATTATGCCATCATTTGTAAAAAATATTATGTTTCTCGGTTACAGAATTACTTAAAAAGTAATCACATTTTTAAACCCATTAATAATCAGTCTATCAAAATCAAAACTAAAATGCTAAAATTATATACACAATTAAATATTAATTGTAAGTTTTTTAAATTTCCTTATGTTACTTTGGTTCTTAAATTCCATAAATCACCTCTCAGTTTTAGAACAGTCACTTGTGGACATAATACCTTTACCACTACTGCTAGTAAGTATTTGCTTAACTGTTTAAATAGAATTAATGAATCTCTTAAATTTAGGAATTCAGGATATTTCATTTTAAACAATAGTTTTGATTTAGTAAATCACCTTAGCAAGCTTCCACACATTCTTGGTTTCCATACCTTTGATTTTAAAGACCTATTTAATAATATTGTCATTAAAGATTTATATAAAGTTATTATCTCTCTTTATCATGACTATCTATCTTCCAATAATGTTGCATTTAATGTCAAAAACTTTCCTATGCTCTTGCACTTTGTGTTATACAACAATTATATTATCCAAGGTGATAACTTTTATTTACAAACATCTGGTGTACCACAAGGTGGCTGTAGTAGTAGTATACTCGCTAACTTATATCTTTATTATTATGAATCTCATTTTAACTCTAATTCATATATTATACATAGATATGTTGACGACTTAATTTGTATTACCATTGATGATTCCGAACCAATTAATATGGATTTTTACCCATCCAACCTAGAATTAATTCCTAATGAGCCTAGCGTTAGTCAAACTGTAAACTTTTTAGACCTAAATATAGATACCCTCCATAAACATGTAATCACCAATCTATATGATAAAAAAGATTCTTACAACTTCACTATCATAAAGCTGCTATCATATCAATCTTGTAATTCTATTCAATTGTTTAGAAACATCATTTTAAACCAGCTATTTCGAATACATCGACTTTCTGATCCCCGGTTTCACTTTCTCCACATCAATAATCTTAAACGCATTTGTCAAAATTACCAATATCCGGAAGTATTTGTAAATAATATTATTAATAATTTCAAATATACCACGTAATAATTTTACACATGCATTATTTATCTTTGATTGGATAACTCAATTTTGAGAATTCACCCATTCTTATCACCTAACTTACCACTTGGCCTGAGTCTATTACTGTTTACTATTTTCGAATGACTATTTTCCACTTGTCCTGAGTCCTATACTGATTACTATTTTTGAAAGTCTCCATACATATTATGTATCGTTCAAATGTATTCATTCCGGTGCCCACTCGCATTGACGAAGTGAGGTGAAATGCTCAGTCGCTTCTTCCACTTACACGTGGTAACAATACTTGTGAGTTCATATTTCTGTTCGAGGAGGTATTAATTTTCTGATTTGTAATTCAATTTATTTATTTTTCTCCTTCCACTAGCCAGTAAACAGTTCCAATGGTGTCTATAGTTAAATACTATCGCCATTGTCAGAAACTGGCTATTCTATCGGTTTTAATTCGAATTGTATGGCCGTCCTGATGAGAATGCAATTTCGAACTAACCGCCATTTTTTGTGTAGTTTCAATTGATTGTTCTCTATGTCTTCATCTTTTATCTCGAGCTAATTATTATTGCCTTTTCTCATTTTTGCCGTGTTTTCTTTTTTATTTTTATTTATATTTATATACTTTTAGTTGTGAATTTTGTATCCTTATATTCTTCTCATCCCCCTTTCCTTTGTAGTGATATGTTACCTTCTATCTTTATCCTTAGTCTTGGTCTATAGTTACTCATTTGTAACAGATATGCTAGAGATGGGCTTTTTTGTACATACAGTAGTTTATGCATAATTTACGATTAAAATCTTTCATTTATATATATATATATATATATATATAATCCAAGAAAAAGAAGAATTAAAGGAACTTGGGATAACCAAATGCTTTGCATTTAATGGTTGGGGAGGATTGCGACTCCCCCTCCCGTTTAAAGCTGCTTTTCCAGCCTAGGCAAACGCTCACGGTACCAATACAAAGCAAAGGTTGGTCCCCATTGCGTGCTAATACGAAGGCACCCGAATACGGAAGAACAAGACCAACCAAACAGAAGGAAACTGGACCAAAAGTGAATCCTGCCCAACTCGCTATCTTATATATGTTCATCTTACGCATGCGTGCAATCTTAGCAGGTACGCATAAACTTTATTTATTTGCAGATTGAAGAAGTAAACTGTCAAAATCTACCTGATCCTTGAAAATCGATCTATAACAATCCTTTATGAAATATAAAGGATAATGTTTATATAAAGCCTCTTTTATGATTTTTATATTGCTATTATTGCAATCTTTTTTAAACGTGTTGTAAATTTGATTTCTCTTGAAGTGTCCGAGTATGATATTTCTGAAAATATTTTTGGTAAGATTTGTTTTCCAATCGATGAGATGATTGATCTTAATTTTATATAATTCTCTTTTGTCATATAACGTTGTATAATGACCATATAATCCATGTTTTTTTATTGAGATGTCCAGAAAATTTACCGCTTCATTTTCTTCTTTACAATTTTCTATTAATTCCAATTCCGGTGGGTAAAAAGTGAAATCGAAATTGGTGGTGGCTTCATAACACCCCAATAGCACATCGTCAACAAACCGGAAATATGGTATCTCAGACAAAATATGGGTTCCTTTTTCATATGTTGTGAGGTAAGTTACCTCACAACATATGAAAAAGGAACCCATATTTTGTCTGAGATACCATATTTCCGGTTTGTTGACGATGTGCTATTGGGGTGTTATGAAGCCACCACCAATTTCGATTTCACTTTTTACCCACCGGAATTGGAATTAATAGAAAATTGTAAAGAAGAAAATGAAGCGGTAAATTTTCTGGACATCTCAATAAAAAAACATGGATTATATGGTCATTATACAACGTTATATGACAAAAGAGAATTATATAAAATTAAGATCAATCATCTCATCGATTGGAAAACAAATCTTACCAAAAATATTTTCAGAAATATCATACTCGGACACTTCAAGAGAAATCAAATTTACAACACGTTTAAAAAAGATTGCAATAATAGCAATATAAAAATCATAAAAGAGGCTTTATATAAACATTATCCTTTATATTTCATAAAGGATTGTTATAGATCGATTTTCAAGGATCAGGTAGATTTTGACAGTTTACTTCTTCAATCTGCAAATAAATAAAGTTTATGCGTACCTGCTAAGATTGCACGCATGCGTAAGATGAACATATATAAGATAGCGAGTTGGGCAGGATTCACTTTTGGTCCAGTTTCCTTCTGTTTGGTTGGTCTTGTTCTTCCGTATTCGGGTGCCTTCGTATTAGCACGCAATGGGGACCAACCTTTGCTTTGTATTGGTACCGTGAGCGTTTGCCTAGGCTGGAAAAGCAGCTTTAAACGGGAGGGGGAGTCGCAATCCTCCCCAACCATTAAATGCAAAGCATTTGGTTATCCCAAGTTCCTTTAATTCTTCTTTTTCTTGGATTACATTCTGCTTCGGAATATAGAGCGGCTTGGCGCCTTTTCCTGAGTAGTGCCTTTGATTTTTGTGGATATGCATAGGAATTCTATTTGAATTAGTTTACTGGCTTTTATATGATATATATATATATATATATATATATATATATATATATATATATATATATATATATATACTTACCATTTAATTCCTGCAACTCGATTCAATTGTTTAGAAATATTATGCTTAATCAGCTTTTTAGAATTTATAGATTATCTGATAAAAAATTTCATGCTATGCATATAAATAATCTAAAAATTACCAGCAATTTATATAAATATCCCTCTTATTTAGTAAATGGTATAGTTAAAAAGTTTAGAGTAGCTGGATTTTCATTAATTCTATTTATAGTATCTTATATTAGCCAGACATCACCATTCTCTTGTATTAATAATACTTTTATTTTTACATTCACTTAAACATAAGCCTTACTATTATTAGCCCTACTGTTATGCAGCTCTTATTGTATATTATTACTTTTTCTTACCTTTTCGTATTACTGTTTTTTATTTCTTACGAATGGCAACAGTGGATCATTTCTTTTTCTTTTGCGAATGGCAACACTGGTCTCTTCATTCAGGGTTCCAGGGTTCGACTGGTTCGGGAATATGTAGTGTTTTTTCCAGGTATTCTTGTTTCCTTTATTTTTCCTTCTTTATGTATGTTGTCCAAGTAGAAATAGTTTATAGATATAATCTATCTATTTCTTCAGAAACATACATATTTTGTGTTTGCTTTGACAAAATACTTGGACCCAATGAAGAGTTTTGGCGAAGTGAACAATTCCATTTTTAAGGCCTAGTCCTTGTCCACGTGTATAGCAATAATGCTTGGATTTTTTTATGTTTTTCTATTATCGTTTCCATATCATTGAAACTTGTTGATTTTCTTTAACTTGATGACTCGAAATTTGTATTTTTTTCCATTTGATTGAAGACTTGCTGTTTTACACTTTTATTTTGCAGGTTTGTTAGAAAGCTAGGTTTTTCGATTTGGAACTCCTCACTTTTCTATCATTGGACTTTCAAGCTATTATATATATATATATATTATAAATATAAAATTGTAAATCCAATGTTAGAATGTAAGTAGTAACTCATAATACACTATCCCAAAATTTTCTACAAAATACAAAGAAATACAAAGAAATAAAAGAAATTCAACCATAAAGAGGAAATTATAAAGCGTAATGCAGGTCATAAAGACAAAGATAATCAACAAATTTCACAGGTGAGGAATGAAAATAGGAAAACAAAAAAAAATCAAGCAAAAAAGCTTGCACGTGGAAGAACTTTAGGCTTAAGATAAGTTCATTTCGAAAAAATTCTTGTCAAGTCCATATATCTCTTCGAAATGAACGCAAAAATGCTTGTTTCTGAAACACAAGATAGATTTTATCTATAAACTTGTGTTATATGGACGGCAAGCATATAGATTGGAAAAATAAAAGGAAACATAAATACCTTAAAATACACTTCATTAGTACGACCATGACGAGCAAAATATGACTAGACCAATGTTGCCATATGCAGAAATGAAGAGATGTGATTTGCTGTTGCCAAAGAGAGTAATAAAAACCGTACTGCGTAAAAGCAATAAAATGAGATATTCTACAGTTAAAGCTGCAAGAAAAGATGAAAATATAATAAATTCAAGAGAATGTAGAAGTACGGCTAAAATAAGATACTAAGGAGAGATTATGAGAAATTTAGGCTAATCGAAACTTATTAACTATACCATTTACTAAATATGCTGGATATTTATAAAATTTACTGGTAATTTGGAGGTTATTAATGTGCAAAGCATGAAATTGTTTATCTGATAATCTATAAATTCTAAAAAGTTGATTAAGTATAATATTTCTAAACAATTGAATCGAGTTGCAGGAATTAAAAGGTAATAATTTATTAATATTAAATTAAAAAAAATCTTTTTTATCATATAAATTAGTAACTATCCCATTAGTAGGTTCTATAATTAGATTTAAATCCAAATAATAAATATTATTACTAATAGTAGTTTCATTAGGTATGAATTCCAAATTATCCGGATAGAAATCTATATCTATGACATAGTTATCAGTAAATACAAGACAAATCAGATCATCTACATATCTGTAAATTTTATAATCTGTTGAAGTAAAGAATTTTTCATATTGATATAGGTATAAATTAGCTAACATACTGCTACTACAGCCACCTTGTGGAACACCTGAGATTTGTAAGTATAATTTATTACCTTGAAGGATATAATTATTGAAAAGAACAAAATGGAGAAGCTTAGGAAAATTGGTAAATTTAGTAAGATGAGATTGATTAGATTGATTAGTAATATAAGCATTATATAAAGCTAAAATGACATCATATAGATCAGTGATCTTAATATTCTTAAATAATAAAAGGCAATGTCTGTGTGTGTGTCTGTCTGTGTGTGTGTCTGTCTTATACACTATACGTTTCGCGACCGCGCGTCGGAGAGCTACGAAATTTGGCAATCGGAGACCCGGGGGGGAGGGAAGGGGACACGTGAAAACGGATTTTTAAAATTTTAATTATTTTTTTATTTATTTAATGTTTTATGCGATTTCGACCGTTTTTTGCCCTTTTTGCCCTTTTTTCTCCACGATCCAGACATCGTAGAAAAAAACAAATCACACCATCGGAAAGAGCAGAGAATTTCGAGTAAAAATATATCAATTTCAAATCTGAATTTCGATTTCTAATATTTTTTAAAGATTTTAAAACAAAAGTCACTTTTTGCTCAAGAAAACGATTTTTGGTTTTTAAATTCTCGCATCGTGAAAAGTACTCATAATTTCGACTAATAATTTACATTTTCAGAAAGGTCAAACATCTGGCATTCTTACAAGTCTAATGTGGTCCAGAAATAATGAAAATTGCCTTCAGGATGGCAATTTTAAAGACGCCATGATTTTAAATTTGTCGGCTACCGGCTCAGTTCCTCAACGTGATTTTCCCCCCATCCACATTAGTTTCTTTCCCGTCTCCATGGAGACCGCGCTTTCGGTTTAAGTGTTGTATACATCGGGCGAAATTATTATATTTATATGATATTTTAAATGGATTTTTTTAAACCGCGCGTCGGAGAGCTACGAAATTTGGCAATCGGAGACCTGGGGGGGATGGAAGGGGACACGTGAAAACCGATTTTTAAAATTTTAATTATTTTTTTATTTATTTAATGTTTTATGCGATTTCGACCGTTTTTTGCCATTTTTGCCCTTTTTTCTCCACGATCCGGACATCGTAGGAAAAAATAAATCACACCATCGGAAAGAGCAGATAATTTCGAGTAAAAATATATCAATTTCAAATCTCAGAGATAAATTCTAATATTTTTTTATGATTTTAAAGCAAAAGTCACTTTTGACTCAAAAAAACGATTTTTGGTTTTTAAATTCTCGCATAGTAAAAAGTACTCATAATTTCGACTAATAATTTACATTTTTAGAAAGGTCAAACATCTGGCATTCTTACAAGTCCAATCTGGTCAGGAAATATTCCGTATTGCCCACAGGATCGGGATTTTAAAAGTTTCCGAATTTCAATTTCTTGGCGTTCCGCTTGGCTTGCCGCTTCGTTTCTTCCCCGCTGAAGGCGGGAAGGTGGTGGGTGGGGACGTCAAGGTGGAGGTGACGTCACGGTTCAGAATAGAGCTCCTTTGCTCTATATAAATTATTATATTTATATTTTAAATGATGGGACGATATGGATTTTTTAAATGTATATTTTAACTTTTGGATATTTTAAATGGATATTTTAATTTTATGGATATTTTAAATGATGGAACAATGAAACAATGGAATATGGTCATTTTAAATTGCAAATCAGCGCGCGGGAAGTTAGCGGTAGGCCCGGGTTCGATTCCCGCCACTGCCAAAACTGCCGCCGTGTTTACGTGGAATACGATCACGTTAAATATGTGGGTACGTAAGTTCTTCCTAGAGGTTGGTGGTAGGGGAAGGAGGATACGGCCCCTGTGGATGCCTCCCCCACTGGGTTCCCGTCTAAATTCGGTGAATATATAGAAAGTTATGGAGATTGTCGCGGAGGGCGCGGCAGTCCAGTGGTTAGCGCGCGGGAATTGCACTCAGTAGGCCCGGGTTCGATTCCCGCCACTGCCAAAACTTACGCCACGTTCACGCAGAGTACGATCACGTTAAGCATGTGGGTTCGTGAGTCCTTCCGAGAGGTTGGTGGTAGGGGAAGGAGGGTACGGTCTAAATTGAGTGAATAAAAAGAAAATTATGGAGATTGTCGCGGAGGGCGAAGTAGCCCAGTGGTTAGCGCGCGGGAATTGCACGCGGTAGGCCCGGGTTCGATTTCCAAAATTGCCGCCGTGTTTACGCGGAATAAACATGTGGGTCTGTAAGTCCTTTCGAGAGGTTGGTGGTTGGGGAAGGAGGGTACGGACCCCGTGGGTGCCTCTCCCACTGGGTTCCGGTCTAAATTCGGTGAATAAAAAGAAAGTTATGGAAAATGTCGCAGAGGGCGAAGTACCCCAGTGGTTAGCGCGCTGGATTTGCACTAGCGCGCGGGAATTTCACTCGGTAGGCCCGGGTTCGATTCCCGCCACTGCCAAAACTGCAGCCGCGTTCACGCGGAGTACGATCACATTAAACATGTGGGATCGTAAGTCCTTCAGAGAGGTTGGTGGTAGGGGAAGGAGGGTACGGTCTCTTTGGATGCCTCCCCCACTGAGTTCCTGTCTGAATTGGGTGGCATTTCCTGGCCATCCAAACAGTTACCTTACACCTTTCTGGAGTACGATCACGATAAACATGTGGGTCCGGAAGTCCTTCCGAGTGGTCCCAGTGGTTGGCGCGCGGGAATTGCACTCGGTAGGCTCGGGTTCGATTGCCGTCACTGCCAAAACTGCTGCCATTTTCACGCGGAGTACGATCACGTTAAACATGTGGATCCGTAAGTCCTTCCGAGAGGTTGTTGGTAGAGGAAGGAGGGTACGGACCCTGTGGATGCCTCCCCTACTGGGTTCCGGTCTAAATTGGGTGAATAAAATGAAGGTTATGGAGATTGTCGCGGAGGGCGCGGTAGCCCAGTGGTTAGCGCGCGGGAGGTCGCGCGGGAGGTCTGGTAGGTCGCGCCAGCGAGTTTGCAACGATCAGAATTTGCCACGGTCAGAATTTTCAAGGGTAGCGAACAGGCTGGTCGCCAAAGGCGGCTAGTATTAAATAGATCTTTAAAATCAAAAGTTTGAAATTCTATTATTTTACCAAGTGTTTTTAATTTATTTTTTAATTCTTTACTGTTATTTAGAATAATGTAGTTATCACTAGAATCTCGTAAATTAATATTTAGTACATTTAAATAATTTAGTAATAATTTACTAGCAGTAGTAGAGTATGAATTATGACCACTAGTTACAGTTCTAAATTTAATAGGATTTTTATGAAATTTAGGTATAAGCACAATAGATGGAAATTTCAAAAATTTATTATTAATATCTAAATCACTATACATATTCATAATTTTCAATTCAATACTATTAACAGAGTGTGAATCAATTTGAAATAGACTATTATTTTTTAAATAATTTAGCAGATATTGAATATAGAATTTTTTTACAAATAATAGCATAATTATTAGAGGCTTTATCAACATAAGTAATAACAAAAGATCTATGTAAGTCATTAACAGAGTGTTTTATATTATCCATATTATATATAGATCTAGATAAATTAATACTACAAATGGCATTTTTAATAGATCTTAAAATAGTAAATTTCCACATATTAAATGCCTCTAAAGGCTGAGCATATTTAGAAGCTAATCCATAAATAAATTTATCAAGGTCCAGATTGATTGACTTTAAGACATGTTTAGAATTATTGCATGAAGGTATATATATATATATATATATATATGATCAAAAGTATCCGGACACTTTGGATGTTAGAATGTTTTTCGAATTTCAAAACAAATACTTGGCGAAGTGTTTATAACTTTGGCGATGGGAAGAACATGCTTGAACGCACACTTTCAAGTAAAGTTTCGGTGACTTGTGTATTTAGGGGATCACCATGATATTGAAAAAGGGGAAAAATATATTTGATGGCCCTGTATCATAAAAAGCTGGAAATGATTTGGAACTTTCACAAAATAGTTAACTAACTTTGTTCAATGTGTCTAAGCATTTTCGTAAAACAAAAACGTATATTCATGAAGATATAAACGTTTCTTTAAAAGAAAAACTAACTTTGTTACATGTTTTTTGCTTACAATATCCATAGGTTTCAATCAAATTTCACGAAACTTACAGAACATTTGTCGAGGTCCAAGAAAAACATTATACTTCAATTGAAAATTAAAGCATTGAATATATGATGAGATATAAGCATATGAAAAAACTGAGCTTTTACTGCGCAGGCGCGAAACATAGCAATAGTTTTCTTTCATAATTTTGTAGTGAATACTGTAGGGCAACTTCTATAAAAAATCCACTGAAATATCGTGAAAATTCACAAAGATATCCACGATATAGTGACCAGTTTTTTTCTGACTCCCTGAAAGTACCTGAATGATAAGGGGTTTCCATAAATTGACATTTTACAAATAAATTAGACACCCTTGTTCTGAAAATGAACTAGTCCAATTTTATGCAAATAATGATCACCACGTACAAGGGTATCCGGAGACTTTTGATCATTATTTGCATAAAATTCGACGATTTAAATGACTACCATTATTCTGAAGACTTGATAATGTATTGTACTGCCCATCTCGAAATTTCACTTTTCTGGAAATTTCACATTGGCTATTGCCTTGCTCGTATAAAAATTGAATTTTTAACCGTTGTTCGTTGCTAAGCTCCTTAGTTTTCGGCATTTTATACAGACAAGACCTCAAATTTAGATGAGATAAGTAACAATCGCCTGCACGTGTACAAACCAGAACAGCGAATGCAATCGACTGCTTCCACAAAAACTGGAATTTCCAGTTATCGTCCTGAAAATGTTTTATTGGTCGCCAATTGAAATGACGTTTGCATTTTCATTTCAACTTCCTACTACATATGCAGTCATAAACAAATGAGGTGATTTCAAGTAACACACCCGCATTTAAGTAGAAAAATTAGGGTGCCTAATACTTTTGATCAAGGTTGTACAATTCGAATTAAAACCGATAGATTAGCCAGTTTCTGACAATTTCGATAGTACTTGACTATGGACACCATTGGAACTGTCTACTGGCTAGTGGAATGAATGAAAAATAATGAAAACCAAGTGAATTAAAAACCAGAAATATAAAAAACAGAAATATAAACTTACAGGTACAGTCACCACGTGTGAGTCGAAATGCTTGCAGAAGAACATTCGACAGAGCATATATATATATATATATATATAATTTCCTAATGTTTCTTCAATTTTTCATTTTTTGGTGCCTGTAGTCTGAGTTTGAGCATTTATAGTAATGTACTATTACTCAATCTGAATCAGGCATTTGTTTGGGTTAATTAGAATTAAATACTTAGACCTGAAGATGAATTTGATTCTGATTAATCTTCGAATTTAGGCCGGTGCTGTTCTTTTCTATTATCGGCATTATGGCCGTGGTTTTGCTTCTATGGTGATGTTAAAATTTCACGTTTACTTGAATTAATTATTTTTATTATTACATTTTTCTAATATATATATATATATATATATAAGTTGCAAGATTTTAATCGAAAACTATGCATAAACTACTGTGGGTACAAAAAAAACCATCTCTAGGCATATCTGTTACAAATAAGTAACTATATATATATATATATATATATATATATATATATATATATAAGATACAAATATGGCCATTTTGCACAGCATTCTGCACAGGGCATAAAATAAACTCATATCTATATTTGTCTGCAAGAATTTATATTTCCCGTAACTACTCAAAAGAACAAAATCTTCCCATCCTTTCAAGATCATGGTCGCACCTTTCACCCACAGGTCGGTCGGCTTAGGAACTGGTTGCGAATTCGACTCGGGGGTCGAGAACTCTTCCAACCCCCCTCTGAGACTTTTAGTTGAGTTGAGTGCTATCCTGATTGTGCTTGACCTCTCGCTTTCCGCAACTTCTCACAAGCTATTTGAGATCTCTTCAAGGCAAGCCAACAAGTACCAGGGACATGATGGGTAGGGTTGTAGCCTTGTAACTTGATGAATATGCCAGAAAGATTGAAGCTTAAGAAAGGGTTAGCCCCGTTCGACAGAAATTCGGTTTGTACGACCTGCGAAGGTTTTGAGCAGAAATTGTTTCTTAAAAACTTTTAAAGAAATGTGTAAGACAATGTGATTGACAGTGATACAGGGCAGGACCGACCGCCCATGCAAATTGTGGGACCCCCCTCCCCTTCTACAAACGAAGGCCCCCTGCATATTTGATTTTCCTATCTTAGCAAATTTTCTTTGTCTTCTCCAGCTTCAAAAACGAAATAGTGGCCGTCTGAGCTCCAGATTTTCCTAGGAATTTCCTAAGCAACCCAATAATTTTGTAAGCAAAAGTCCCATGAGTTAGGTCTATCGACAGCAAAATGGCCATGCCTGATTGCATAAAAATGATTGTACCGCCCCTATCGGAGAATTTAGAAAGTTATGATAACGGACTCGGCAACAGTGCGAGATAGATGAAAATACCAATTACAAAGTTGTGGAGCATTGTTTAATGAGTAGAGATCGACAGTTAAACTGTTCAGAAGAGATTGCAGGAGATTTATTTTACATAATAGGGGTATTATAAGGGAAGATATGAAAAATTCACAAAGAGAGGAACATTAAAAATGGAGGGGGCCCACAATTTGCATGGATGGCCCCGATCCATACGTTCTCACCTAGAATTGAAATCTAGAATAATTGATTTTAACCAACCTGGGGTGCTTTCGATCCAATAATAAGGTTATGTGCCCTTGGGAATGTAGTGTAACTGGACCAATAACAGGGTATTATAACCCGACAGCCCTCCTACACCCCTACCTACGTCACTGACTTTAACTAAAATTTCGAATTATCAAAGTTTGCATAACCCAATCTAGATTAAAATGCAATTACATTTGCAACGCTGGTTTTTAATACCTCAAGAGCATGAATACTAGTGCAAAAGAACAGGTGTAAAAAATCCATTTCACACATAAAACGCATTCACTCGATTCCAATCTGCAATAAATTTGAACCATATCCTTTTTACACCGGTCAACATGTTTGTACACGTGTTTACCGGTGATCAAAACACACTGCCGACATCGTCCCTGCAAATTTTCCTTTCACAAAAATAAGTTTTCACCCACAGCTCCGCCCTGGTACACATGTGGGTCACAACAGAAAGAATATATATTGTTCAATATTCGAACACCTCCTTTTGCTATATACCTCAACCCCGCGACTGTAGCATTACTCCTACTTCTGACACTAAGGTCGGGCTTTTGTGGGCATTTTTGTGTGGTTGCGTTGCAATACAGTTCTTTCGTTTCAGCGGGTTCTTTGAAAAATCGAATTGGGCACGGAGTATGATTCTTTTGAGTGCAAGTCGAATTTTAGGGGATTATAATATTTTTCGGAAGGAGAAATGGTGGTATCGAGTGCACTTGAATGAAAAATATCGAAATTGTGGAAAGATTAGAGTAATGTATTACGTTATTGTAGATCTCCAAGGATTTTGAAGTAAAGCGTTAGAATGGTACGTGTGACACATTGTGTGTTAGAATAGTGTTTGCGGCACAACTGATATTCACATTTTATTGCTCATGGAATGTTCACATGCATATTTCTATACATGGGAGAAGTTACGGCAAGGTGCAATGGAGACTATGTCCCCCTCCCCCCCCCCCCTTTCCCAATGAAACACCACTTTCTAAATTTTGACGTGGATGTCGTCTGAGTTCGGGATATTCAGTTGAAATCGCAGCGTTACGAAAATTGTAAACGCTTTGGAAGCTTATGTCTTCAAAACTAATGGATAAAAATCTAAACAATATTTACTTGTGCTGTCCAAAATAGGATCCCACTCATAAATATGCAAAAAAAAAAAATATTTTTGCATTTTGAACAACTGCATTTTGCATCTTTAAAGAGATAGCAACAAAATCTGTAGGAAATCCAGTTTCTAGATTGATAAATTCCTTTTACTAGTTTTTGAGTCTTTATAGCTTTCTTTACAACTTTACAGTTGCCTTTTCAAGTTGAAGAAAACTTAAATTTTCCTCTTTTTACTTTCCTTATAAACAATAATGTATAAGGAAAGTATTGTGATGGGGTCGAAAATTCGAATTCGAGTTTTAGACGGGTGAGTACGTTTCAAACATCCCTGATCACGAATCGAACATTTTTGAAGTGATGTCTGTATGTGTGTGTGCGTGCGTGCGTGCGTGTGTGTGTGTGTGAAAATATATGTGAGTGTGTGTGTGTGAAAATATATGTGTGAGTGTGTGAGTGCGTGTGTGTGTGTCAGTGAGTCTGTGGAGACAATAACTGACGAACGAATGGACCGATTAGAACGAAATTTGGTACAAACATTACAATCCATAAACACTGGAAGCCTATTGTTTTTATACGCAATCGAATGTTCAGAATCCCCCTAAATTTTAGAGTGAAATTTTGAAAAAATCGTCAAAACATCAAAACCTCTAATAAAGTTACGCAAATAAACATTTCTTGTGTAATTTTTTATTACAAAACGATTGACATAAATTTTAGAACGCTAACATGAACCGTTCTCGAGATATTGCACATTTTTAAAAAAATTTTTCAAAAAGTCATATAAAATAAAAAAAAATATTTCCTATTGAGAAACATGTTCACTTTTCATATGTAATACCATGCGATAAATTTGGTGACATGATTCTCGTAGATCTAGCTCGTTCCATTCATGAAAAAAGATACTTTGAGTAATACTTTTGTATTTGAACTCCAATAGTCTTTTATCTGCTGTAAGAATAACTTACACACCCTTGGTAAGAATAACTTACAATAACTCCGTCCACAACCCTTGGAGAGATTTTGGCGACGAATTTCGCCTTGGCGACTTTTTTAAATGTTGCCAAATGAACGAAAAACTCGCGAAATGGATAAAAATAACGACTCATTGAGGAAAATTTAATATCTTGGAAAGAATATAAATATCTACCATAAAAATAATCTATGTTTTTTGACTGTAAAAGTAGTAAATTAATTGCATTACATAAGGAAAGTCATGTGCTGCCCACATCAGATTTTTTAAAGTTTGTAATGCTTGTATCTCGGAAACTAAAAATGCTAGATATGAACACTTACAGAGTAATTTGTTGTTCTTCGACAGCTCTGCGAGGATATATAAATGGATTTCTGATCGAGTTCTCAGTTTTCGAAATGTAATGATTATAATTTAAAAGTGAGGAACTATTTTTAAAAAGGTGGTTTAAATTTCGATATTTTAATACTTCAAACTATTTTGATTTTACAATATGCTGTTCACTCGAAATCATTTCGCCTCATACGGACTGGCGCCACCGCCGATTTTGCCACATATTTTAAAGATATAGCCCTTTTTATTAACGCTTTGTCGCTTTCCAACATAGTTGAAATGTGTTTATGACGTTGTTCATTCTGTCTGTCTGTCTGTCCGTTCGAACGATAACTGCCTGTAAAAATGACTTTATCTAAATGAAATTTTAGTATGTTGTTCAGACTGTCTATGGGACATATGGGAATGTAAATGAATAATATCACCCAATTGGTTTTGAATTGAACCCGGGTTGAAAACGTGAAATATATTGAACCCTATAGGACCTAATTCTTTAAGCATTTTTTAAGCAAATTTAAAATTCGAAAATTGTTTCGAAAATTTTAGGAAATATTCAAATTATCCCATAAAGTATATAAAAAAAAAACTTCCAACAAAATATGTTCGGTAGTTTTTTAAATAAAATTTAAAATAATAATTACACCCATATTATATGAAGAGATCACGTGACCCACTTCAAAATGAAATATGGCATCCATCAAAAGCATGTGAAAATTATGATTTTTAAAGTTCCTTTTTATTTATATTTAGTGTTGTATCCGTCCTAAAACCGTTTTATTTTTATTTAATTTCCGTGCATCTATATTCTGAAACAACGCAATTAGAATATATTTGAGTTTAAATGATCATCAAACTTTGATTATTTCTACAACGAAGCCTAATTTTCACTTATGGAGAATGTAAACACATCAAGCTGTAAGATGAGTTGTAAAGAATTGCTGAATTTCTTTAATGGAAAATTATTTAGCTCTGGAGTCTTCAATATAGCTGATATGAATAAAACATTCATTGATTTTACAGAGAGAAGCAGGCGATTCTATAGCAGACTTTTTCGATGAAGTTTTAAGCATAGAGTTAAATTACTTGTACTTCCATGGTTTTAAGTTTTTAAGTAAAATAAATTATTGTAGCATTGTGATGAATGAAAGAAATGAAATAAAAGTGCATGAATGAAATATTTACTGCTTTTACATACTAGAGAGCCAGGCGATTTATATTTCAATGACGTCATTTGAATAAAGTTCATTTTTTTTTATGAAATTTTAAATTTTCAAATATAACAAATTACTGTAGTATTGTGATAACTTTAAAAATATTACCTCTGAATGTATCGCATTTTAGAAATGTTTAAATAAAATTGCGTTGCAGTTTTGAAAGTGTTTCATAATCTATGCTTTATCCATGATTGATGCAATGCTTTATGCACATGATTGATGTTTCTTGTTTAAAGTTTGTAATGCTTGAATCTCGAAAACTCAAAAGGTTCTCAGTTTTCGAAATGTAATGATTATAATTTTAATATTAGGAACTATTTTAAAAGAAGTGGTTTAAATTTCGATATTTTATTATTATATATTTATATATATTTTTATATTATATATTTATATTATTTTATTATTATATATTTTATTATTATATATATTCGATATTTTATTATATCTGTAATTTATTGAAATTTAAGTAACAATACAAAATTTGTGTGGATATTGGCTCCAAAAGCATGGAAATCTGCTCAATAAATACCGGATATTTTGAATAATGCATTTTAAAACACAAATTATAATTTTTAACACTTTACAACAAAGTTGAAAGGTGTTTATGACTTTGTTCATTCTGTCTGTCTGTCCGTTAGCACGATAACTGCCTTAAAAATGATTTTATCAAGATGAAATTTTAGTATGTTATTCAGCCAATAGTCATTTATCTGCTGTAGGAATAACTTACTTCTCCATCTATAACGCATGGCGAGATTTTGGCGACGAATTTGGTGGAATTTGGTGTTTCATAATCAATGCTTTATGCATGATTGAACGTTCTTGTTCAACATGGTTTACTTCTGGTTTATTTTGTATGTATCTTAAATGAAATACGATTTTATCAACTTTTTGGGAATGAGTTCCAAACAACATCCAGAGATGAGTAGCTTAGTTGTGAAACTGTTCCACTTCAAACAGGTCACATGTCTGATGTCCATAATTTTAATACAAAAAAATTAATATTTGCCTATTCAAAATAATTATATGTGTATCATACTTAGTTTTAATTTCAACCATAATATGACAGACGTATTTTAATGAGACTCTTTTTTTCCATTTTTAACACTTTGCAACATAGTTGAAAAGTGTTTATGACTTTGTTCATTCTGTCTGTCTGTCCGTTAGCACGATAACTGCCGTAAAAATGAATTTATCAAAATGAAATTTTAGTATGTTGTTCAGACGGTCTGTGGGACCTATGGGAATATAAATGAATAATATCACCCAATTAGTTTTGGGTTGAACCCGGGTAGAAAAAATAAAATACATTGAACCCTATGGGACCTCATTTTTCAAACATTTTTTAAGCGGATTTAAAATTCACAAATTGCTTCGAAAATTTTAGGAAATATTCAAATTATCCCATAAAATATATAAAAAAAATTCAGCTAAATATGTTCGGTAGATTTTGAATTAAAAATAAAATAATAATTACACCCATATTATATAAAGAGATCACGTGACCCACTTCAAAATAAAATATGGCATCCATCTTTTTTTGCCAGTGTAAAAATCGCGATTTTTAAAATTCTTTTAATTTATATTTAGTGTTGTATCCATCCTAAAACCGTTTTATTTTTGCTTAATTTCTATGCATCTATATTTCGAAACTACGCAATTACAATGTATTTGAGTTTAAATGATCAATGCCAACCATCTTGTATCAAAATCGTGATTTTTAAGGTTCTTTTCAATTTATATTTAGTGTTGCATCCGTCCTAAAACCGCTTTAATTTTTTTTTTCAGTGCATCTATATTATGTGCCAACGCAATCACAATATTTTTTAGTTTAAATGATCATCAAACTTTGATTATTTCTACAACGAAGCCTAATTTTAACGGACGCAGAATGTAAACAAGTGATTGTAAGATGAGTTATATAAGAATTGCTGAATATTTTTAATGCAAAATTATTTAGCTCTGGAGTCTGGAATAAAAATGATATGAATGAAATATTTATTGCTTTTACAGGTTCAGACGATTTATATTTCGATGACGTCATTTGAATAATGTTTTTTTAGATGAAGTTTCAAGTTTTCACATATAATAAATTATTGTGGCACTGTGATAATTTAAAATATATCAATATAATGTATCGCATTTCAGAGATGTTTAAATAAAATTGCATTTTAGTTGGAAAGAGTTTCATAATCAATGCTTTATGCATTATTGAGCTTTCTTGTTATTTCTCTCATCTTATTATAAAGCTAGGATCTACTACATTTCACTATCAGGGAGTACCTCAAGGATCGGATTTAGCCATAGGCGAACTTAGACGGTCGACACATATTTCTTTAATCCTGTATGCATTGTATTCTCAGGAGGATAATGACTAAAAATTTAAATGATAAAATAAAACTCAAGATTAGTGGTTCCCAACCTTTCAAGCTTGGAACCTCCTTTAAGCGAGTTTCTGAATTGACAAACCCCTCCTCCCCATTTAAAAGAGCCCCTGACTTCGCGATGCCCTTTTTTCATAAGATGTATATTTTTAGGAATATATGTACTTTATCCCTTCTAGAAATATACTTGACTTGCAGTCGTCTTGACGCGGGATCTACGAAGAGTATGGTTACGATGAATCCATGCGAGGGGAGATGGGTTAGGGGAAGGATGGTACAGTTTCTCTGGTTAAGGACGTATTCATAGAGGGGGTCCGGTGGGTCCGGACCCCCCCCCCCTCCCCTCCGAAAAAAAAAATGAAATTTCTGAATACGTTCTTGCATGTGCTCTCGTGTTTTCTCGTTCAATTGTGATCCAGTATCAATTTACTCAAGTTTTAGTCAAGTTTAGTTAGTTATTTTCAAACTTTTTTTTGGATTGAAAGTTCACTATACTTTGGAACCCCCCCCCCCCCTCCCCGAAATGAAATTTCTGGATATGTCCTTGCCTGTGGTTGCCAACCTCATTGGATTTTCCGGTCTAGATTGATCTCACTTTCCCGGCCATACAAAAAGATACTTTATACCTTCGGGTAAGTCGAACAGGTTAGTAAGAAAGTAAGTTTGGCGCAAAGGAGTCCAAAAAGTTAAAATATAGTGCGCTTGTGATAATTCGAATTTTGGACCTTTCATACGGATAATCAAAGGTTCCTTATTTGGGGTAAATAGGCAAAGTACGCATTAACAAATTAAAATCGCAACCCTGTCAGCTCTGGCTAACAAGGTTACCAGCTAATAAAATTTGATATTTTTTCAGAGGCTACACCAGCTTAGGGCTGCTAAATGGATAAAGCCGGCCCTGAGCATCGGTACTGTTATAAAATCTTCAATGGCAGTAAGGCTTTCAATGCCGGTATTTTTAATTTTCAAAACCGGGATACCGATATTGGCACTGGAATTTCTGGATTGTCTAATATTAACTCTTTGGCTGAAGGGCAAAATTAAACAAAATTTGAGAAAAAGCAACAGGGCATACACTGTAACTGTACTTCAATTGAAAATTAAAGCATTGAATACACGTTGATATATAAGCATTTGAAGAAACTAAATTTTTACTGCGCAGGCGCGAAACATAGCAATAGCTTTCTTTCATGATTTTGTAGTGAATATACTGTAGGGCAACTTCTATAAAAAAAATCCACCGGAATATCGTGAAAATTCATAAAGATATCGACGATATAGTTGATCAGTTTTTCTCTAACTCTCTGAAAGTACCTGGATAATAAGGGGGTTTCCACAAATTGACATTTTAAATCGTAAATCACAGGATAGTTAAACTGGAGTAAAAACAATTAACTAATATACGAAATACATATACACGATCTGATTAAAACTATTCGGACACCTGTATGTTTTACTGCTCCTTCAGAAAAATCGCACATTAGTATGAAGTGGGGCCACCTATTACTGCAATGACGGCTACCACTCTATCAGGGAGGCAGGCTATCCACTAGTTTCTGGAATTTTGCAGAAGGAATTGCACGCCATTCTTTTAAAAGAATACTAGTCAGCTCTGCCGCCGATGTGGAGCGTTTCGACCTAGCTCGCAGTCGAAGTTCCAATTCATCCCGTAGATGTTCTATGGGATTGAGGGCTGGGTTCTGAGCAGGCCAGTCCAATTCCTCAACATCCATGTCAGCAAACCAGCTCTGCACAGCCCGTGCTTTGTGGACAGGAGCACGATCTTGTTGAAACAAGAATGAACCCACTCCAAACTCTTGCCACAATGCAGGCAGAATGGAATTGTCCAAAATGTCGAGATATCCTTCCGTCTTCAGGGTTCCCTTCACAGGAATAAGAGGGCCAAGCCCGGGCCATGAGAAATAGCCCCAAGCCATTTTGCTTCCACCACCAAACTTAACTTGCGGCCCAATGCAGTCACTTAAGGGTGAGCGTCAGTAAATCTTCTGCCCTATCCGCGCTTTGTTAACTTTCGCGGCACACATATTTGGCCGAAATTCTGCTCAAACAGTTGCGAAATATTTTCTAAAAGATAAAATGCAATGCTTAGATTATATTAAAACTAAATTTAATGCCCCAAAAAATATAGAATATATTTTTTATTTTAATCCAAAATATTTTTGGTGCTGCCATCTGTTGTCGTAATTTAATTCATACCGATTATTTTTATTTTTTAATGAACATTTTTAAATATCTATTCCTTGTAATACAGTGTTAAATACAACAACAGATCATATATAATAATGCCACAATCACGGAAAGGTAATTTATCATTCTATAAATTTGATAAGGGATCTGAATGTACATTACTGAGGACTGCAGATTTGTCTTCAAGTTTCTTTGTCTTCAAGTCCAAGTTCAGTTACGTTTCCGTGATTATGGCATTATATATGATCTGTTGCTGTATTTAATAGCGTATTAGAAGGAATAGACATTTAAAAATATTCATTAAAAAATAAAAATAGTTGGTATGAATTAAATTACGACAAGAGATGGCAGCACCAAAAATATTTTAAATTAAAATAAAACACATATTCTAAGTTTTATTGGGTATTAAATTTAGTTTTAATATAATCTAAGCATAGCATTTTATCTATAAGAAAATATTTCGCAACTGTTTTTTTCCCCTTTTCCCCCTTTTTTCTCCACCATCCAGACGTCGTAGAAAAAAACAAATCACACGACTGGAAAGAGCAGTCAATTGCGAGTAAAAATATATGAATTTCAAATCTCAATCTCAATTTCAAGGCTTTCACCCAGCATTCTCCACACTCAGACTCTACCATCGGATTGCCAGAGAGTGTACCGTGATTCGTCGCTCCATAACAGTTGACGCCATTGCTGAAAGCTCCATTTTTTGCGCGCTTTGCACCACTGTAAGCAAAGCTCGGCATTAGTTGCGGTAATGCTTGGTTTATATGCAGCTGCTCGCTCAAGACTTCGCAGCTCCCGACGAACTGTCACTGTGCTGATGTTGCATCCAGAAGCTTCCTGAAAACCCGAACAAAATATTTCCGCCGATTGCATGCGTTTCGCTTTCACAACTCTCTTCAGCACTCTGCGGACGCTTTCTACTAGACGGAATGGTCGACCAGGTCGTATATGCACAGTTGTAGCGCCTGTACGTTTCCACTTCACGATAACAACATTAACGGTGGAACGGGCCACTCGTAACATACCAGAATTTTCATGAACAGATTTTCCACAGCCGTGACAACCAATCACTTCACCACGTTCAAACTCATTTAGCTCAGGTTTTCCTTCCATTTTACTTTTCTGGCTTTGAAATTAAATTTATTAACTCGTCTGACTTCTTTTATACTTGTCAGAGAGCCTAGAAATTTGACGTCACTGGCAGAATCCACCACGTACAGGGGTGTCCGGAGACTTTTGATCATTATTTGCATAAAATTGAACTTCACTTTCAGAATAGGGGGTGTCCGATGAATTTGTAGATCCCCCCCTTATCATCCAGGTACTTTCAGAGAGTCAGAGAAAAACTGATCACTATATCGTCGATATCTTTCTGCATTTTCACGATATTCCAGTGGATTTTTATAGAAGTTGCCCTACAGTATTCACTACAAAATTATGAAAGAAAACTATTGCTATGTTTCGCGCCTGCGCAGTAAAAACTTAGTTTCTTCAAATGCTTATATCTCATCGTATATTCAATGCTTTAATTTTCCATTGAAGTATAATGTTTTTCTTGGACGTTGACCAATGTTCTGTAAGTTTCGTGAAATTTAATGACCTATGGGTATTGTAAGCAAAAGACATGTAACAATTTTTTTTTTTTTAAAGAAACGTTTATATCTTCATGAATATGCGTTTTTGCTTTACGATTAGTCGTAATTTTCATTGATTTAGCGTCATTTTTATCTATTTGGCGAGATTTTCGTTAATTTGGCAACATTTTAAAATGTCGCCAAGTTGGCGACATTCCGCCAAAATCTCGCCAAGCGTTATGGACTGAGAAATAAGTTACTCTTATAGCACATAAATGACTATTGGCATTCAAATACAAAAGTATTATTCAAAGTATATTTTCTCATGAATGGAACGAGTTAGATCCACGAGAATGATGTCACCAAATTTATCGCATGATATTACATATGAAAAGTGAACATGTTTCTCAACAGTTAATATATTTTTTTTTTAATTTAGGGAATTTTTTGATAAATTTATTTGAAAAATGTGCAATATCTCGAGAACGGTTCATGCTAGCGTTCCAAAGTTTATGTCAATCGTTTTCTAAGGAAAAATTGCATAATAAATGTCTATTTGTGTAACTTTATTAAAGGTTTTAATTTTTTGATGATTTTTTCAAAATTTTACTCGGAAAATTTAGGAGGGTTCTGAACATTCGATTGCGTTTAAAAACAACAGGCTTCCAGTATTCATGGATTGTGATTTTTATACCAAATTTCATTCGAGTCGCTCCATTCGTTCGTGAGATATCGTCTCCACAGACTCACTGACACACACACACACAGACATCACCTCAAAAATGTTTGATTCGTGATCAGGGATGCTTGAAACGTACTCTCCCGTCGAAAACTCAAATTCGAATTTTCGACCCCGTCACAATACTTTCCTTATACATTATGTTTATAAGGAAAGTAATTATATTTAAATAAGTTATCAATTACTAGACTAATGAAATCATGTAGCATATTGTAATTTCCCCAGGCCAACATCATAAAATTAATTTCTGATGATTTTCATTGACATATCCTTTCTTATCACCAAAATTTTTAATATTATTAAGTATAAAATGGATTATTGTATTATTAAATTGATTTTACTGATAGTAGTTTAAACAAAATAACGGTATTGAGAAAGAAAAATATTTATCCATTGTAATTCATCATAGCAGCATTCATCTGAGCAGTATCTTATTCATATTAAAATTGAAATGCGGCTGATATTTGCTGAACAGATGTTATTTAGGCATTCGGCTGATAGGCGTTCGTTTTGGTTCTGAGCACGACACATTTACGAATATTATTCTCCTTAGAATATTTCCACTATGAAATATTTAATCATAAAAAATTCTTATAAAACTAAAACGACATATTCCTGGATAATCTGTAGCGGCCTGGTATAATTACTGCCAGGGCCCAGCAGTTGAAAAATACTGCTCTAAACAGATTTTCTCTGCTATGGTGCTGCCATCTTTACACTATAATTAGAACTAAAACTGCATTGATTATGTTAGCGATATTTGGAAGCCACTCCTAGGTTCTAAATAAAACAGCTATTTATTAAAATAAAATCCCAAAATACTTGATGAAATGGTATCTTCTGTTACAAACCTAATGTACGTCCAGTGATTGCTTGTACAAATAAAACAATCTCATGATGTCACATGAATCCTCTCCACAGGGTATCCCAAAAAGATTGAAACGCACTTTAATTCTTTACCTGTTGGAGATAAGTGGGCAATGTAAATTGAAAAAATGTTGAAAGTAAGGTAGGAAATAAGACTACGTTAATGAAATAGTCCTGCCATTAATTTTCAAAAAGTTACACTTTTAAAATTTTTATACGACCCCCTTAGACCAATTTAGTCAATCAGAAAATTTTTATTTTTACTGCAACAAGATCGTTAAAAAAATCCCGCATATCTGTATCTTTTAAAATTAAGCGAGTTATATTTAATTGAACATTGTGAATGGGGACCCTATATCAAATTAAAAATGTAAATTTGTGACATATCACAAAAAAGATAAAACTGGATGATAATACGTAGGATATCCAACCGCATAGTGAGTATCACTGCTTTATATGATCTCTGTCTGTGTAATGCTTTATTTAGATACATTTGTGATAAAAAATTTTGGTACATATTAACGTATTTTTGATCTGAACAATTTCCATCGTCAATTTGTTTACGATCCCTATTTTCACTGATGAAACAGCCTTTCACATGGTACGGAAAAGTGGCATAAGTCAGATTTTTCCTTTATCATAATTCAATTGATTTTAAAGATACAGATATGCGGTTTTTTTTCAATGATCTTGATCTTGTTGTATTAAAAATAAAATTTTTCTGATTGAACCAATTTGTCTAAGGGGGTCGTATAAAAATTTAAAAAGTGTAACTTTTTGAAAATTAATGAAAGGACTATTTCATTAATATTGTCTTATTTCCTACCTTACTCTCAAAATTTTTGTAAATCACATTGCCCACTTATTTCCAACAGGTAAAGAATTAAAGCGCGTTTCAAGCTTTTTGAGACACCCTGCATAGTCAAAAACAGGATCCCCATTAACGACTACTTTTATTTGTCTGAAATCCCCAGGGACAATAATAGGGGGAAGGAGAGGCATAAGGTTGAGTTATATAGGTGACTGGACCACATAAACTATTTATAAAAAAAGTTCAATATGTTATAAAATAGGGGAAGTAGAGGGCAAAAAAAAAAAACTCTGTTTGCCTTCGACGCCGCATTTTGACACTTTACAACATAGTTGAAAAGTGTTTATGACTTTGTTCATTCTGTCAGTCTGTCTGTCTGTCCGTTAGCACGATAACTGCCGTAAAAATAACTTTATCAAAATGAAATTTTAGTATGTCGTTCAGACGGTCTGTGGGACCTATGGGAATATAAATTAATAATATCAGAGACTTAGTTTTGGACTGAACCCGGGTTGAAAAAATGAAATACATTGAGCCCCATGGGACCTAATTTTTCAAACATTTTTTAAACGAATTTAAAATTCATAAATTGCATCGAAAGCTTTAGGAAATAATCAAATTATCCCATAAAAAATATGGAAAAAATTTCAGTAAAATATATTCGGTAGTTTTTTAAATGAAAATTAAAATAATAATTTCACCCACATTATATGAAGAGATCACGTGACCCGCTTCAAAATAAAATATGGCATCCATCTTGTGTCAAAATCGTGATTTTTAAAGTTCTTTGGAATTTATATTTAGCATTGTATCCGTCCTAAAACCGCTTTATTTTTGCTGAAATTCTGTGCATCTACATTCTGAAACAACGTAATTACAATGTATTTGAGTTTAAATGATCATCAAACTTTGATTATTTCTACAACGAAGCCTAATTTTTACTTATGGAAAATGTAAACACCAAAAGATGTAGGATGAGCTGTATAAGGATTGCTGCATTTCTTTAAAGCAAAATTATTTAGCTCTAGAGTCTGCAATATAGCTGATATTAATGAAGCATTTATTGATTTTACATAGAGAAGCAGACGATTTTTTCGATGAAGTTTTAAGCATAGAGTAAAATTACTTGTACCTCCATAGTTTTAAGTTTTAAAGTAAAATAAATTATTGTAGTATTGTGATGAATGAAAGGAATGGAAAAAAGTTTATGAATGAAATGCTGCTTTTATATAGAGAGCCAGGCGATTTATATTTCGATGACGTCATTTGAACACATTTCATTTGTTTTTGATGACGTTTTCAAATATAATAAATTATTGTATTATTGTGATAATTTTAAAAATATTATCGTTGAATGAATCGCATTTTAGAGATGTTTAAACAATCAATTTATGTTTCAATGACGTCATTTGAATAAAGTTAATTTATTTTCGATGAAGTTTTAAGTTTGGAAATATCATAAATTTATGTAGTATTGTGATAACTTTAAAAATATTACCAAGAATGTATCGCATTTTAGAGACGTTTAAATACAATTGCATTGTAGTTGGAAAGTGTTTCATAATCAATGCTTTATACATGATTGATCTTTCTTGTTAATTTTTGAGCTTAGAATATGGTTACAATGGATAATTTCTCACAATGGATAATTTCTCCGATCCCTCTTTTTTTATAAATCGGAACCATCCATCCAATAGCCTTCAAATTTGGCATGCAAATACAGTGGTCCAACCAACGACAAGTAAAAGTATCGAAAATGACATAAATATATATTAAAACAAATTAGTAATGGTATCATTTATTGTTTTATTCTGTGATTTTAACGAAGTTGTTACTTTGTAGCTATTTTTACAGAAATATCACTTAAATCACTATAAATTTGAAACTTCTTTATTAATATACCTAATTGATTTTCATAGAATTCGCACAATTACTAATTCTGTAACATTCATGAAATTAGCACAAAAGGAATATACAGTGATCTCTCGTTAAGACGGACAGTCCCGGACCAACATTTATTGTACGTATTAGCGAGATTCCATAAATCTAACGTAAAATAGTAATAAAATTAGGAAACGGTAATAAAAATTTGTTATCCTCAATTTTATGGGTGCATTGAAAAATACAGCCTTAAAACAAAAAAGACAGAAAAATTTATTCAAAACTTTTTTTTTATATGTATAATGAGGTAAATATGAATAAATATTAACGTTCAAAGCATAAACAAAATACAGTTGCACGTTAATGTTAGTATTTTTAAAATGAAGTAATCTTTATGTATTTCTTCTGGGTAAACACTATTTTTTAAGTCATTCTCAATTTTAGTCAATTGCTCGGAATATATGTTGGGAACATCTTCAACTGATTGAAAAATTAAATAAATTTTGTCTATCTTAAAGAATAACATGCAACGTCCATAGACCTTAACCGGAGAATCCATATTTGTACGTAATAACGAGAAATCCATTTTACACGGGTGCCGTCTTAACAAGAGCCCACTGTATATATTTTTATTTTTTCTCTTTCATCAGCAAGCTTAACTATGATTTAGGTTATTTTATGATTAGGTTATTTTAGGATATTAGGTTATTTTATGATTGGAATTTTAAAATTTAAAGATCTGTGTAACTTATAATTAGGAGGCGTAGAAATTTCAAAGCATATTTTAATGAAATATGATATGACATATTTTGTAATTTGATGGTTATGTGTTATAAAGTATGAATTTCAAATTATCTATATAATAAAAGGCAATGTCTGTGTGCCTTATACACTATAGGCTCAACGACCGGGTATCGCAGAGCTACGAAATTTGGCAATCGGAGACCCGGGGGGAGGAGGGGACACGTAAAAACCGATTTTTTAAATTTGAATTTTTTTTTGTGTGTGTGTTATTTAATGTTTTATGCGATTTCGACCGTTTTTTCCCCTTTTCCCCCTTTTTTCTCCACCATCCAGACGTCGTAGAAAAAAACAAATCACACGACTGGAAAGAGCAGTCAATTGCGAGTAAAAATATATGAATTTCAAATCTCAATTTCAATTTCTAATATTTTTTAAAGATTTTAAAACAAAAGTCACTTTCGGCTCAAAAAAACGAACTTTCGTTTTTAAATCCTCGCATCCGAAAAAGTATCGAGAATTTCGACTAATAATTTACATTTTTAGAAAGCTCAAACATCAGGCTTTCTTACAAGTCCAATCTGGTCAAGAAATAATTATAAATATCAGCTCGATCCTGATTTTAAAGAAGTAACGATTTTAAATTTCTCGGTCACTTCACGGCGAAGCTCCGATTTTTCTACCACATGTGCACGCAGCCGGTGACGTCGCGCTGTTTCCATAGAGATATTGTTAGGATGAAATTATTATTGTTATTTAATGTTTTATGCGATATTTTAAATAGTGGAACGATATGGATTTTTAAATGGATATTTTAATTTATGGATATTTTAAATGGATATTTTAATTTATGGATATTTTAAATGGATATTTTAATTTTATGGGTATTTTAAATGATGGAACGATGAAATGAGGATGATGAAATTAAGTGCTTAGCATATGGTCATTATAAAATTTAAATGATTGAATTATGGTTTGTACGGTTTTTGGCCTAGGGACAATTAAAAACTGAATTAGTGTTTGCTTTTCATAAGGTTTTTGGCTCATTATGCTGGATTGAATTGTGGCGATGTATTGTTTACACCTGGTGGTGGTTGGGATCACAATGAAAAAATTTAAACACAGAAGAAATAAAAAATAAATAAAAAGAAAGTTATGGAGATTGTCGCGGTGATATTACGTTATATTTTAAACGCGGGAATTGCACTCGGTAGGCCCGGGTTCGATTCCCGCCACTGCCAAAACTGCCACTGTGTTCACGCGGAGTACGATCACGTTAAACATGTCGGTCCGTAAGTCCTTCCGAGAGGTTGGTGAAAGAAGAATTTAAGCAAAAATAAAGCGGTTTTAGGACGAATGCAGCACTAAATATGAATTAAAAAGAACTTTGAAAATCACGATTTTTGACACAAGATGGATGCCATATTTTATTTTGAAGTGGGTCTCGTGATCTCTTCATATAATGGTCACGTGATCGCTTCATATAAAGGATATAATTATTATTTTAATTTTTATTTAAAAAACTACTGAATATATCTTGCTGAATTTTTTTTATATTTTTTATGGGATGATTTGAATATTTCCTAAAACTTTCAAAGCAATTTGTGAAATTTAAATTCGCTTAAAAAATGTTTGAAAAATTAGGTCCCATAGAGTTCAATGTATTTCATTTTTTTAACCCGAGTTCAATCCAAAAGTAATTGGGTGATATTATTAATTTACATTCCCATAGGTCCCACAGACCGTCTGAACAACATACTAAAATTTCATTTTGATAAATTCATTTTTACGGCAGTTATCGTGCTAACGGACAGACAGACAGAATGAACAAAGTCATAAACACTTTTCAACTATGTTGCAAAGTGTTAAAAATGGAAAAAAAGAGTCTCATTAAAATACGTCTGTCATATTATGGTTGAAATTAAAACTAAGTATGATACACATATAATTATTTTGAATAGGCAAATATTAATTTTTTTGTATTAAAATTATGGACATCAGACATGTGACCTGTTTGAAGTGGAACAGTTTCACAACTAAGCTACTCATCTCTGGATGTTGTTTGGAACTCATTCCCAAAAAGTTGATAAAATCGTATTTCATTTAAGATACATACAAAATAAACCAGAAGTAAACCATGTTGAACAAGAACGTTCAATCATGCATAAAGCATTGATTATGAAACACCAAATTCCACCAAATTCGTCGCCAAAATCTCGCCATGCGTTATAGATGGAGAAGTAAGTTATTCCTACAGCAGATAAATGACTATTGGCGTTCAAATACAAAAGTATTACTCAAAGTATCTTTTTCATAAATGGAACGAGCTAGATCCACGAGAATGATGTCACAAATTTATCGCATGATATTACATATGATAAGTGAATATGTTTCTCAATAGGAAATATTTTTTTTATTTTATATGATTTTTTGATAATTTTTTTAAAAATGTGCAATACCTCGAGAACGGTTCATGTTAGCGTTCTAAAATTTGTCAATCATTTTCTAATGAAAAATTACATAAGAAATGTCTATTTGCGTCACTTTATTACAGGTTTTGATTTTTTGATGATTTTTTCAAAATTTCACTCGAGAATTTAGGGGGGTTCTGAACATTCGAATGTGTATAAAAACAATTGGCTTCCAGTGTTTACGGATTGTAATTTTTGTACCAAATTTTATTCGAATCGGTCCATTCGTTCGTCAGTTATCGTCTCGACACACACACACACACACACACACACACACACACACACACACACACACACACAGACAGACATCACTTCAAAAATGGTAGATTCGTGATGAGGGATGCTTGAAACGTGCTCTCCCGTCGAAAACTCGAATTCGAATTTTCGACCCCGTCACAATACTTTCCTTATACATTATTGTATATAAGGAAAGTAATAAATTTGTATCAAATTTGTAAAAATTAGATACTTTCAGTCGTATGCATGTGCAGTATTTTTTTATGATGAGCGCAAACGTTTCTACACCCAAAAACAATCTTTCTCATATACAATCTATGGCTAACAGTTTTGTACCTGATCGTCCTTGTAACCCAAACAGTAACATAACAGCGAAAACCAAGTAAATCTACGGCCTTTTATATAAAGAAACGAAAGAACTATTTTTAATACAAGTTTAAGAATGAATTTGGAATGTACAGAAAATTCTTGTGCTTTATGCTTATCTCCATTCGTCTTTAAAATGATACTAGCGAGTTCTGCCTGATAGCAGTCACTATATGTAGCAACCGGTTTTTATAGCATTAAGTAGTTAGGTCTCACAGACCGTCTGAACAATATACATTAAAATTCCATTTTGATAAAGTCATTTTTACGGCAGTTATCCTGCTAATGGACAGACAGACAGAAAGAACAAAGTCATAAACACTTTTCAAGTATGTTGTAAAGTGTTAATAATAATCGCACATACATAATAATGACAAACGAAAAATTAATTGTTTCAGGTGACTTTCAACAGTGGTATTTTATATTGTGCTTTCAACTGTGCCACCACTATCAGAGATTAATTTTATTTTTCTGTAAAGATTAATATAAAGTACTTCTACACTTTAAATGTTTTATCTTTGAAAGTGTATTAATGGTATTGAATTGATGTGGTAATTGATTGATCTGTTAAGCATTGTAGGATGTTTTGTTCACCCACAATTATTTTTTCAAAAAATGTCATTTTCAAATTAAGTTATTTTTTGCCTATGGCGAAATTTTTAAAAATTATTGCTCTGTTTAAAATCTCGACAAACAATTCGAATTGGAGCCAAAATATTACATAAACTTTATATATAAATAAGTCATGGTTGAATGAAAAAAAAATACATCAAGCACATCTTTAGTCTGTGGCCTACCACATGTTATATGGTTTGTATTTTTACAGAGAATATTAGACGAGATCTTGTAGAGATCAAAAATAGGTTTTAACATTTTGCTGACTGGCTATTTCAGGCCAAAACTATTCCGCACAGTAGGCAATTTTTCTGCAGTTGAAAATAAAATCGAAACATCTAAATAAGCTTTAATAAACTTGATTTACACAGCATGCATTGAAATGAAACTTACTACATATATTTAATTATTTTTTCGGGTACTGTATACTGTAAAGCATTTACCTACGTGCAATGATACACAACAAGTTTTACAAACATATCGAGTTTCGCTGCACTTTCCTCTACACACTCTGGGATTCCCCCCCCCCCCCCAGCAGGTAACAATTCTTTTTAAATATGGTGACATGAAAACACGGTGACTAATCAGCAGCATTTGAATATGCAAACAGTACGCTCTTGACCTGTCAGCAAAGTATTAGTCACAAATGATTTAGTTCGACGTTTCAAAGGAAGATTAATGGAAAACAGCATCAAACATACACAGTATACGTAACACACACACACATATATATATATATGGTATTATATATATTGCAAAGAAAACTAACAAAAGCTTAAAAAATAGTATATTTTTTATTGGTACAAATAGGAACCCTAAATAGTATCAGAGCAAAGGCAGCATATTAAAAATCATGTCTGTAAAAGTATGATACCATCTAGATCTGGGAAATGAAATTTAAATCAATTTAATAGCTCGAGTGAAATCAAATAATTTCCCACATTAATCCTTACCTCTCAAAGCACCAAAATAATATTTTTAAAGACGTGATTGGACAGAGGTACTTATATTTCCCAATTTTTTAAAAGCAAATTATTGCATTAAAATAAAGTAAATAAATAGACATGAAAAGTACCTTGACTTCTTGTGTTATATATGGACTTGAAGTAGAAGTAATATATGCATTCGAACGATAGTATCCATTAATTTTGTTGTACAGGCGATCCAGAAAAATATTATAGTGATGACGGATGACATACAGTGGATCACTCCACGTAATATACAGATAGTCAGACAAATTCGTACGAAGTAATTTTTCTCGATGCCTTTATTGGCTTTCCAGAGGCAACTTTGTGGCGTGAGGTATAATTTCATAGTGAAAACTTGACGATGTCAAGATAAAATAATCGCTAGCTGACACTTTAACACTGACAGGAATGGTAATGGCGGACGGCGTCTACAAAGAGTATGGCGGTAGCAACCGTTGCTAGGGGAAATGTGACGTCGGTGCAACTCATCTATGAATTTGATTATTTTGGATCTCAAATGTTTGAAGGACACCAGCTCCAGTTAAATAAATGTTTAAGAATACAAATATATCCATAGCCCAATCTCTCTGAAAATCAAATGACTTTTTGTGTATACTACTTACAATAATAACACCAAATTTCACATAAATTCTTCCCTTATTTCCAAAAATATTGGTTATTTCATTTGCATCAAATTTCTATTAGTTTCAATGTTAACGCATTAGCTTTGATCTCTTATTCGAGACCAGCGCCATCTAATTGTGACGGCTTTTAGGGAATCTCCCAGCGGCATATATTGAGATGGGGTGTCCAAATTAATACTTACAAAGCCTGCGCCTTCTTACCGTTTATACGCTTATATTGAAACAGAGTGTCCAAATTACTGCTTTCAACGGTTCCACCTCCGTCCCAACCATACTGGGGGGCGGGATATTGTAACGCAGAACCCAAACGCCCCTTCGTTTCTCGTACATCCTATTTTCTTTCTTGTCTCAATATATGCCTATAATGCTATTATGCTGGATATAATATTTTAACGAAGTATCAATCAAGTAAGTGTTATATTTTAATATGTATAACAACCCATATTTCCTTTTAACAATAATCTAACATTATTTCAAGATTGTTTTATATCAATTTCAAGTATTATTTACAAAAGTATCAAATTCTTATCAATCGTGTATAAAAGTACACGCTAAAAGACAACATATTTTGTTATATGTCGGAAAGGCTAGATGAACACAATGAAGGTTCTGCTGTTCATAAAATATCAGCAAGCTTTCAGTGTTTTTCTAGCCAAGAATTTTTAAAGATATCTATATGTAAAAATTATATTGCATGTGTAACTGATCAATTATTTGCCAATTTTTATAACAATTCATATTAGCATCTTTTTACACAAATCATCCCATGTCTGGTAATAAATAGTTACACAATGCAGGCATACACACATGTAGAAATATATTTTAACTAATTCTGTATATACTTTTGGACAAATATTCATTCAACAAGCTTTCTTTTGTAGAAGTAAGTAATTTTTTTTGCGATATTCAGTTTCTGTTGTCATTTATGTTAAACAAGACTTGGTCCAGCTTTGAAACAATCAATGAGTTGCGCATTGCGCTTATTGTATAACTTTTGCACATGTTAAGGGTGTGTTTGAAAAGTTAACTGAATAGCCATCTTCGTTAACAATAGTTATCAGTTATCAAGTCACTCACCAGAAAAAAACAGCATAGTTATTCTGCACGATTCTAGACAGCATTTCAAGCAAAACATGTGTTCCGTGTATCATGTGACCACATAACATTGATTGAGAAAATCCTTGGTCATTCTGATTATAACTGCACTGTGACCGAAACAAGTTTTTAAATGGCAGTCGTTTTGAAAATATTTTCGAACTCTCTGGTCATGGCTGGTGCTCACCTGTCATAATTGTAGGAACTTTTCAACTGTTTCCCAAATATTATCAGTTTTAGTTAGATTTTATCCAGTGGCATGCAGTCCATAGAAGCAATGCAAGCATTGCTTACCTAACATCAGTTTAAAAAAATAAAAAATTACTATAATATTTCAACAGAATTTGTGAAACGGTGATTGATGATAGATCATTGGTGACCAAACTCAAATTAATCTTAATTAATAATAGCAAAGATACACTTTTTTGCTGTATCTTAAAAAGTTTTCTTCAAATTTGAGAAATAAAAACTCTTAATTTCCACGAAAATGTCATTAATGCGTTTGCAAAAAAAGTAGAAGATTGAAATTTATGTATAAATAGATTCAACAGTACAGTCAACCCTCCCATAATGAGATTAATACTAGAATGACTGATAATTTGAACTACCTAGAACGACGGGCAGCGGTCAATTTGACCGCCATAGAAAAAGTACAACATACCTTTAATTCAAAACCAAAATATCATAGTTACAGCATTTAGGATGTTTCTTCGACATATTTTTTGCAAAGAAAATAAGAAAAGTCATAAAATTTCAGTGAGCTGGGATTAGTCGTTTTGGAGGAATTGTTTCTCAAAGTAGTTATGCGGTCAAAATGACAGCTTCCGTCGTTCTAGTACCGCTTTATATTATGAAACTGATATTAGTGCACATCAGATTAATTCGTACCATGTTATATGGAAACCGCATACCACGTTATAAGAAACTCAGAACAATTCGTACTGTGCTATACGAAATCCGCATTAAGTGGAACATATAAATCAGACTGATTCATTCTACGTTATATGAAATTGTATTTTTAGAGAGTACCATGTTATGGTGAATATGGTTATGAAATATAAGTTTATAGATACAAAAGTAAGGCAAAAATATTTTACATATTTCGAATTATTTTTAAGACTTTATAAGAAAATTAAAAAACAATGTGAAATATGAACTTAATAACTTTTTTCCAACAAAAATTCTATTAATATTCAAAAATTCTAATAACATCATCTCTGTTAAATATTAGTTAGTGGTCTAATTCTTTTAATGTCCTCTTCACTTTGCATATCTTCATTTCGTTTTCAAATGTAGTTTTAATTTGTAACTCTACCAAAATCTCTCTGAAAAGAGCTAAACAATATTGTAATTATCTTTAAAAATTTGCACTTAGTACTAATAAAGGTTCATTTTCAATAAAGTAATTTTCTAATTGTTTACCCAAACCCAGTCATGTTTTCACATCACTAAAATTGAAATTTGAAACCCATTCTTTACCCATATTTTCATCTACCAATGCATTTGAGGTGAATGTATTAATTTATTTTACAGAGGAATTCCTTGATAGCTGAAATTGTAATATGGTGATGTACGTGGATGAAAAAACAGGGGAATTCCCCATTAATTTCGAACCGTAAAAGTGTAATCATGCTATAGGGACACTGCTTAAACTGATGGGTATTATAGAGAAACCACGTTATAAGACTACCGCGTTTTATGAATATCGCCTTATGACAGAGCTGTCACAATTTTTGCTCCACATTATATAGAATCCGCGTTATGAGAGTACCACGATATAGAAGATTTGACTGTAATATATTTTTCTATTGTTTTTATATACTAGAATTAAGTGCTGTGCTTGCCTAAAGCAAAATATCGCTGCACACCACTGATTTTATCATTTCATTTAAAAATCAATTCGGTGACCTTGTACGTTTATATATGTATCATGCTACAATTTTGTTTTAAGTTTTTATAAAGAGTTAATTTTGTAGAAATATTTTATTTATTTTGGTTTTATGGCTGACAAGGGAGATAGCGTCTGTCCAAATAATTTGTAAATAAACAAAGTATGTTTACTTTGTTTAGTAAAGCTAAGCGTCAAGCGGGATTTTCAGGAGTGACGAATCTCTCTATATACCCACATCAGGCGATATTCCATTGGAAATGGAACTTAAAGAAAATATGCACACAATTTATACTCGAGCTATAGCAAGTCTTTGATTGCCATGTCTAAGCTATAAGGAAGTGGCTGTTTCCGTAATAGTTAATATGCAATTTGACTTCAAATATTCTGACGATTTAATTTATTCAATTTCACCTTACATTCTTTGATATTTATTTATTATTTGCTTCAATTTTTTGTATAAATTAGAAGTAGCATAGTGTTTACAATAAAGAAATTTACAAGTCTAAGCATTAAGGTCAAGGTAAAAAATTCTTATGGAAACCAAATTAATCTTGAATGAAGTATACGAATATATATTTGAAATTGTCCTTGATTAAAGTTTTATCAAATGAAAAAGTAAAACTTGATAAGTGGTCTATTTATTTTCTTATATATTTTCCTTGATTTTTTTATTCTAATTAAAATGGAGTTTTCCTTGTATTTTGTTTTCCTGCATATAATGTTTGTATTACAAAACCGGGGTTTCACTTCAATAAATTTGTTAATGTGATTAATTCATTTTAATTGTAATTCAGTTATTGCAAAACATTACTTAAAATAGTATTCCATACCTCTCAAACCGCAGCCTAGTACAGAGGCACTGATAGGTAAGGTATAAGAATTCTTTGCATAGGGGCTCGGGAGGCTTCATTTTTTTAACCTACACCATCTGACCTACCCGAAGATGTAAGGTATCTGTTTAAATGCCTGGGAAGTGTCATCCAATTTAGACCAGAAACCAGTGGGGACAACATCCACAAGGACTATATCTTCCGGAAGAACTTACAGGCCCACATATTTAACATTCCTGTACTCCGCATGAACACATAGATAGTTTGGGAAGAGCTGGGAATCAAACTTGGGTGATCGGAGTGCAATCCCCGTGTACTAACAACTGAACTGCTCCACAAACCGAACCCCTTCTTGCCGAAACCGTTTGTAAAAATAGATCAATAACTTGTAAAATACGGAGGGCTGCACATGTGTTGTATATGCCCAAAATATCTATCGGTGGCTATGCTCAGGTCCATTCATCTGTACTTAGGTATATTTATTGCTATAGACTAAATGCTTTTGTATGCAAATTTCTGTTTATAGAAGTTTACTTCATAATATATAATTTAATTTAAATGTTTTTCACGCACTGTACAGTGACCATTTTGTCTAATGCTTTTGGAAAAAAAATATATATATTGCCCAATATTTTGTTTTAAATTAATTTTTTTATTTCTTACCTCATTTCGACAGCTAATATAATCCGGCAGTCTTAAATGTAACCTAGCTAAAATATATATCATGAAACTTCATATTTGTATATTTTGGACTCCGTCTTTCAGTCTCCGCAAATTATTTTTACATGACTGTTATCATGACTGTACCACCTTCCTCAAAATTAAAAAACTAAATAATCAAAGACTTGTAAAGTTACTTGCTTTTGAAAAAGTAGTGTAAAAAAAATTAATTTTCAAATCTATTAAAATGCAATAGAAATGGAAAATTTACTGATACACATCTCTATCTATGTCTGAAAAGATTTGGTATGAAATTGATATGATGTTTTTAAATAGCAATCTGAGGATGCATATAATTTTTTTTTAAAATCATTGTGCACGGAAATTTTTAGTGTAGTTTAAAAAAAATCTGATGTGGGCAACACATGACTTTCCTTATATAATGCAATGAATTTACTACTTTTACAGTTAAAAAAATGTTATTCTTATAGTGGATATTTATATTCTTTCCAAGATATTGAATTTATTTCAATTAGTCAACATTTTCATTGATATAGCGTCATTTTTATCAATTTGGCGAGATTTTTCTTAATTTGACAACAATTAAAAATGTCGCCAAGTTGGCTACATTCCGCCGAATTCGCCGCCAAAATCTCGCCAAGCGTTATGGACGGAGAAATAAGTTATTCTTACAGCAGATAAATGATTATTGACGTTCAAATACAAAAGTATTACTCAAAGTATCTTTTTCATGAATGGAACGAGCTAGATCCACGAGAATGATATCATCAAATTTATCGCATGGTATTACATATGAAAAGTGAACATGTTTCTCAATAGGAAATATTTTTTTTATTTTATATACCTTTTTGATAATTATTTTGAAAAATGTGCAATATCTCGAGAACGGTTAATGTTAGCGTTCTAAAATTTATGTCAATCGTTTTCTAATGAAAAATTACATAAGAAATGTCTATGTGCGTAACTTTATTAGCGGTTTTGATTTTTTGACGATTTTTTCAAAATTTTACTCGAAAATTTAGGGGGTTCTGAACATTCGATTGCGTATAAAAACAATAGGCTTCCAGTGTTTACGGATTGTGATTTTTGTACCAAATTTCGTTCGAATCGGTCCATTCGTTCGTCAGTTATATTCTCCACTGACTCACTGACACACACACACTCCCATACTTTCACACACACACACACACACACACACACACACACATACTTTTGCACACACACACACATACACATACTTTTACACACACACACACACACATACTTTTGCACACACACACACATACACATACTTTTACACACACACACACACACACCCGGCCATCCAAAAAGCTGCTCTAAGTCCTCGGACGAGTCGGGTGGTCTGGGCTTTTGACACACACACACACACACACAGACATTACTTCAAAAATGTTTGATTCGTGATCAGGGATGCTTGAAACGTGCTCTCCCGTCGAAAACTCGAATTCGAATTTTCGACCCCGGCACAATACTTTCCTTATACATTATGCATATAAGCAAAGTAAAAACATTTGCCATTCTTACTTTTATCGATTTACACATTTTAGTTATCCCAGTACACAAAGCACAATTTTTAAATAATTTCTGAGCAAATTTTTGTGTACAATTTCGTTAACGTTAACATTCTAAGTACTCATTTGTTTAACGTAATATGAAATAAGGGATATTTATATTTTGTCTTAAAGAAGCATGTTACCAACATGGAATAATTAATACCTGCAATGGCAGCAAGAAAACTTGCTTTGCTATGTGCCACAATAATGTGAATTTCTATGGGGACTGATATATTAAGTGTTACCAGGCAGCCGGCTTCTAATTTACTAAAAATTAAACTCTTGAGAGAACTTTGCCTATAAAAATATTCCCAAAGTTCGAATCAGGCTTTCATTCAGGGTGCAAAATAAGGGGCGCGACAGCCCAGGGTTAGCTTGTGGGAATTGCACTTGGACGGCCCGGGTTCGATTCCTGTCACTGCCAAAACTGCCGCCGTGTTCATGCAGAGTACGATCATGTTAAACATGTGGTTCCGTAAGTCCATCCGAGAGGTTGGTGGTAGAGGAAGGAGGGTATGTTCCCTGTAGATGCCTCCCCCAATGAGTTCCGGTCTAAATTGGGTGGCACTTTCTGGTCGTCCAAATAGATAATAAGACCTTAAGTATAAGACCTTAGGTATAAGACCTTATTAGTAGGCCGGACGGTCTGCGTTGAAGAGGAAGAAGGGTGCAGAATAAGGGAAAATTTTTTATTAGCAAACTGTTAATCAAAATATCATTTCTATAGCAGTTTCGATATTTTGACTTGCAGTTCACAACTGTTATTTCAATAGTTCTTAAAAAATGTACCTATAAGCATATCGAGATGCCGGATTTGAAATATAAAAGAAAAAAACCCATAAATATTACAGGAGCTATGCACGTATACGGAAAGAATTTTTTTTTACCATTACGAATCATTTGTTGTGATTTTTAAAATAAAAGTCTCAAAGTGTAATTCAAATTTATTTTTATATAGCAAAACACAAATTTTCTATCGCAATTTGCGATGCGATATCGCTTTTTTTTTTGCCCCCTGCTCTCATTGCAAATAAGGTAACTGCATCCATGAATATATAAAGCTGACACAAAAGTTTAAATCAAATCTCAGAATCACAACAGCATTCCTATGAAGGAATTAAGATTATCAATGATTTAAGTGATATATTTACCAATGCTTTAATGGCATATTATATTAAATATTTTGGAGTGTGGCCCATTGTTTATTAAAATGCAGTGGGTGAAATATTAGATAATTGTGAAATATTGTAACCACATACATGAATCATGCAATACTATTTACTTATTGTCATTTGTAATTATGACAGAAAAACATTTAAAACAGAATAAAGTATTAAATATTTATGTTTGCAAACAATTAAATATGTTGTAGAAAACTTGAAAGTAAGAGGAACTCGATTTCAACACAAAATAATACTGATGATTTAAATGATTTTAAAAATGCGAGCAAGATAAATTTACAATGAATCAGATGTTTTAAAATTCACCTAATCCAAAGTAAAATACCCAGCTTTCTGAAATATTTCAAAAATTACATTATGTGCTCAAATACGAATCGTAGTTTGAATGAATTTCGATAATTATACATACGTAAATAGAAAAAGATATCCATCCGTAATACGATGAAGACATAAAAATTAAATCTCCGTGTTTTAGAACATAAATGGCAATTAATGAAAATCCTCTTTCTGAAATACATCAAATAACTTTAAATTGTTTAAAAAATTATATCCAGCTTATATAGCTTGAATCTGTTATTGACTGACATATCTCGCTACGTTTATGTGTAACGTCACATTAGCTTCACCTTCAGACGTGCCCAATATGGGGGGGGCGGAGGCGGAGCCGTAGTAAGTAGTAACAGATGAGTTTCATTTGACGTCACGTTCGCGATTCCACTGCACAGCGGCCATGTTCTTTGTAACATCGGTCTATCCGTAATATTGAAGAATCGGAGATTAAGATAACAATTATGCTATATAATAAAATGATAACTTTCATATTACTTGACAAATTTCTTTTCTCAGAATATATTACATAGAAACATACAGAATTTAAATGTACTTGTGAAATAGATAAAAGAGAATAGTTAGGACAATTTAAGGTGATAAGAATATCAACACACCCAAACGAATATAAATTTTTATAGATTTTCAATGTTAAACATCAAATAGTTAGCCTTATTATCTACCAAATAAATAATATAAACTGATTATTTCGCAAATTAGTTAGTTTATTCAGTTATAATAAATATATTAAGATTTACACACTATTGCATTAAAATAAATTAAATAAATAAGCATCAAAAGTACCTTGACTTCTTATTTTGTATCCTGACTTGGAGTAACTGTAAAATATAGCATTACATCAGACCATTTGACGGATGGTATCAGAACAGGCGATCGAGAAAAACTTTGTATTGGAATAATATATGGATCGTCAGATAAACCCGTAATAATTAATTTTTCTCTATATCTCTGTTGGCTTTCTAAAGGCAATTTCTCGACATAATCGGATAATTTCATATTGTAAACCTATCTATAATAAGAAAAAATCGCTACATTATGTTAACAGCTAACACTTTAACATTGAAAGAATACAGCGATGGCGGGCAGTCTACAAAGAGTATGGCAGTGAATGTGACGTCGGTGCAACTCATCTATTTGGACGCGTTTCAATTAAGGCTCCTATATAGAGGAGCCTTAAATTCAATATATGCTGCAATGACGTCACATTCCCCCTAGCAACGGTTGCTACCACCATACTCTTTGTAGACGCCGTCCGCCATTACCATTCCTGCCAATGTTAAAGTGTCAATTAGTGATTTTTTTATTAAGTCAAGATTTCACTGTGAAATTATACCTCACACCACAACGTTGCTTCAAGAAAGCCAATAAAGATACCGAGAAAAATTACTTCAAACGGATTTGTCTGACGATCCGTATATTATCCGTCACTTCTGGATCGCGTGTACTGACACAACAGAACCAATGGATACTATCGGCATGTGTTGTTTCTACTCCATGTCCAGATACAATGCAAAAAGTCAAGGTACTTTTCATGTCTATTTATTTACTTTATTTTAATGCAATAATTTGTTCTACTCCAAGTCCAGATACAATACAAAAAGTCAAGGCACTTTTCATGTCTATTTGTTTACATTATTTTAATGCAATAATTTGTTTTAAAAGAAATTTGGGAAATATAAGTACCTCTGACCAAGAGAAATTATGTGATTTCACTCGAGCTATTAAATTGATTTAAAGTTTATTTCATTTGCCAGATCTAGATAGTATCTTACTTAGATAGACATGATTTTTAATATGTTGCCTATGTTTTAATATTATTTAGAGTTGCACGCAGGGGCCGCGGAGCCGCGCGGACCCCCTGGATCAAGCACTTCAAATTCGTTTAGTTATATAGGTTAATTATAATTTTTAAGGAATCTGAAATTTATTTCAACTAAAAGTCGAATTATTGGAAATAAGTGATAAAATTGTCACTAGATGGCAGCACTAAAGCTTTGACTTTCAAAAAAGTCTTTTATGCCCTTTTCATACTATATTAAATTTATAGGGAAAAATACCTCATTATAGGGAAAGACGAGGGATTTTAATAAGAGCCCGTCCCGTTATCGCCTCTGGCTGATAGAAAGAATAGAAATTTCAGTTAAAAAAGCAGACATTGCAATATTCCAATCCGATGAGAGCCGCGCCGGTTACCGCGGCTCTCATCTAAAGAAGCCAAGAAGAAACGAATACAGTGAACGACTGACTGACTCGAATTGGCTAAGTTTCGCTAATATGGCCTCGAAATTTTCTTGATAAATGAATGTTCTCTCTCTCGCTTCTTTTTAAAATAATAAATTTGGATGTTTAAATAAAAATTTGAAAATAAATTACTGTATTTATGTAATTCTGATTTATTTTATTGATCCTATTGACCTAGTTTTTTCAGTTTTGGTTCATGAAGAAATAGTTTAGTAGTATTAGATACAGAAAATAGAAATTCAAAAATGTTTCGATATATATTTTGTGCTTTTTACTTAATTGCATAAGTAGGGGTTATTTATGGTATTTTGGGGGTTTCCGTTCTTCGTTTTTGGTAGAAAACTGTATTGTTTGGGGCACTCAGTTTAATTTCGCTGCGTAAGCGCCCGGACGGGGGGGGGGGGGGGGGCATTTCTGATGTAAAGTGGTTCTGTCCTTCGGAAAGGGGATCATTTCTGATTTAGGGTAGTTCTATGCTTTGTTTGTGATGAATTTCAATGTGTTTGACCTCTTAATTGTTTAAAAGTCACGAGAATTGTATTTGTGGCATGCCGTGACTATTTTTAGTGACACATTCAGAAATGCGTTGTCTGAGGGGATGGGTCTCTTGATTTACTCAGCTGTCTTACTTTTTCAGCTATTTAACCTATAATATATATATATATTATATATATATATATATTATATATATATATATATAATATATATATATTATATATAATATATATATATATATATATATTATATATATATATATATATATATAATATATATATATATTATATATATATATATATATATATATTATATAAAGATTGAAAAAATTATAAATATTTGTTAAAGAATGTTAAAAATCAATATTCAACCTGATACTTGATTCTTTGATCTGACGTTGTTTTCCTTAAAATCTCCCCTCCCCCCTTCACCGGCAACTACTTAATCCCCCTGGTTTTGCTTCTGATTTCATTGAAGACCAATATTGCCCGATACTCCCTAGGCGTAAATTTTACTTGAGGTAGTCCTAAAATTTCTCATCTCGCTTCCTAATTAAGCCATTTTGAATCCACTGGTGGCTATAGTTTCTGCACTATCTATACGCGTATCGTCTGGACATGCATATTGTTTTATTCAACCCCCCCCCCCCCCTGAGCGTAACTTTTAGTTTAACTAGCCCGCACGGTTTTACATCTCGGTTCCTAAATTGAGCGATTTTGAATCTTCTGGTAGCTACAGTCTTTGTATCATTTGAATATACATATATTTTGTATCAATCCCCTGGGCGTAACTTTTACTTTAAGTAGTCCCCCCCCCCTCTAATTTCACATCTCGGCTCCTAATTGAGCCATTGCTATTCCGCTGGTGGCTATAGTCCCGACACCATTTATACATGTGAACTGGATATACATATTTATTGTGTCAGCTCCCTGGGCGTAACTTTCAGTTCGGTTAGTCCCCCCCCCCCCCAAATTTCTTATTTCGCCTTCTAATTGAGTGATTTAGATTTTGCTGGTGGCAATCACTTAGATATACAACCTTATTATGTCAACCCTCTGGGCGTAACCTTTACTTTAAGTAGCCTCAATTTCATATTTCGGTTTTACAAAAATGCATCGCCTTGGTTCCTGAAATATCCGTGCACGACATTTTAAGGCCATACAATGCTTACATTTTCCGCTACAGACCTTACACACAAAACATCGTCTGTTATTATATAATATGAAACAACCGTGGTGGAAGAGGGGAGACCATCCTCTTTTTCATATTTACATTTTTATCTATCTTAGTGACTCTTGCTCCGATTTTGATGCAATTTTCACACTGCATTTTCTACTCTACAAAGAACCCACTCGATCTGCTCACTCTAAACTTTGATCCACTTTTGTTGCACCCGTGCAACGAGCTAACTACTTATTGCTATAGAAACCGATTACTATATATAGTCATTGCTAGCAGGCAGAACTCGCTCATATCATTTTAAAGACGAATAGAGATAAGCATAAAGCATAAGAATTTTCTGTAAATTCCAAATTCATTTTTAAACTTGTATTAAAATAGTTTTTCTGTTTCTACATATAAATGGCCGTAGATTTAGTTGGTTTTCGCTCTCTAATTATGTTACTGTTTGGGTTACAAGGACGATCAGGTACAAAACTATTAGCCATAGGGTGTATATAAGAGAAATTGTGTGCATTTTGGGTATACAAACATTTGCGCTAATCATAAAAAAATACTGCAGATGCATACGACTGAGGGTATTTAATTTTTACAAATTTGATACAAATTTATTTAGAAATGTATTCAAATAATTTCCATGGTTACAATAGGCTCTTATTCATTTTAAGGAAACTTGCAAACGTATATCAGCGCAAGTAAAATAATAATTTGGTATACAGCTGTTTCGAGGTAACGCCAGAACCAATTTATCAGTGACGGACAAACGACGAACTCGAAGTCTAACAGATGTAGTTGGCACAAACTGAGGGATATATATACATAAATACATAGATGAGCGCCTCTCTCTACATCTCGCTCACGAGCCGCCACTGGTTGCACGAACAAAAATTTGACTATTTTTTAAGCTTTTGTTTGTTTTCTTTGCAATATATAAAATACTATATATATATATATATATAAAATACTATATATATATATATGTATAAAATACTATATATATATATATATATATATATATATATCCATTAATTTTCCTCTGAAATGTCGAAATAAATCATTTGTGATTAACACTTTGCTGACAGATTGTGTGTATATTCATATTTGCATGGGCACATGTTGCTGACCAGTCACCGTGTTTTCATGTCACTATATTGAAAATATATTGTTACTTGAGTGTGTGTGTGTGTGGGAGGGGGTCCCAGAGTATGTGGAGTATACTTTTCCAAAGGAAAGTGTAGCAAAACTTGATATGTTTGTAAAACTTGTGTATCATTGCACGTAGGTAAATGCTTTACAGTATACTATACCCGAAAAAATTATTAAATATATGTAGTAAGTTTCATTACAATGCATTCTGTGTAAATAAAGTTTATTGAAGCTTATACAAATATTTTTATCTATCTTAGTGACTCTTGCTCCGATTTTAATGCAATTTATGCAACCCGAAAACATGCAACCCGAAAACATGCAACCCGAAAACATTATTAAATGTTTTGATTTCACTTGCGTGTGTGTGGGGTGTGTCCCAGAGTATGTGTAAAAAAAGTTCATTGAAGCTTATTTAGATGTTTTGATGTTACTTGGGGGGGGGGATCCCAGAGTATGTGTAAATAAAGTTCATTGAAGCTTATTTAGATGTTTTGATGTTACTTGGGGGGGATCCCAGAGTATGTGTAAATAAAGTTCATTGAAGCTTATTTAGATGTTTTGATGTTACTTGGGGGGGGGGGGGGGAATCGCAGAGTATGTGTAAATAAAATTTATTGAAACTTATTTAGATGTTCGATGTTACTTGGGGAGGAATCCCAGAGTATGGGGAATAGACTCTACCAAAGAAAAGTGCAGCGAAACTCGATATGTTTGTAAAACTTGTTGTGTATCATTGCACGTAGGTAAATGCTTACAGTATACTGTACCCGAAAACATTATTAAATACATGTAGTAAGTTTCATTTCAAGTAATGCTATGTAAATAAAGTTTATTGAAGCTTATTAAGATGTTTTGATTTTACTTGGGTGGAGGGGAATCCCAGAGTATGTGTAAATAAAGTTTATTGAAGCTTATTTAGATGTTTTATGTAACTTGGGGGTGGGATCCCAGAGTATGTGGAGTATGCTCTTCCAAAGGAAATTGCAGTGAAACTCGATATGTTTATAAAACTTGTGTACCATTGCACATAGGTAAATGCTTTACAGTATACCGTATCCTAAAAGGTTATTAAATATATGTAGTAAGTTTTATTTCAACACATGCTGTGTAAATAAAATTTATTGAAGCTTATATAAATGTTTTGATTTTATTTTCAACTGTCGAAACATAGCCCACTACACAGAATAGCTTTGGCTTGAAATAGTTAGTCAGCAATATGTTAAAACTTATTTTTGATCTCTACAAGATCTCGTCTAATATTCTCTGTAAAAATACAAACCATATAACATGTGGTATGCCACAGACGACAGATGTGCTGAATGCATTTTCATTTCATTCAATCGTGAATTGTTTATGTGTAAAGTTTTTGTAATATTTCACCTCTAATTAGAATCATTTGTCGAGACTTAAAACAAAACAATAATTTTTTTAAGTTTTGCCATATGCAAAAAATAACTTAACTTGAAAATTACATTTTTTGAAAAAATAATTGTGAGTAAACAAAACATTGTACAATGGTTAACAAATCAATCTATTACCACAACAATTCCATTCATGCACTTTCGAAGATAAAATATTTAACGTGTGAAAGTACTTTATATTAGTCTGTACAGAAAAATAAAATTGATCTCTCATAGCTGTATCACAGTTGAAAGCACGGTAAAAAATACCATCATTGGAAGTCACCTAAAGCAATTAATTTCTCTTTTGTCATTATTACGTATATGCGATTATATTATATGCAGATTCCACAATTTGCTCAAAATTTAAATTTCATTTTATTTACCAGATTTAGATGGTATCTTGCTTAGACATGATATTTTATATGCTGTCATGTTTTTAGAATGTCTATTTCCAAGAATAAATAGATTATTTTTTTCTGAAAGCTTTTTGTTTGCTTTCCTTACAATATGTAGTTTACTCTATATATACATATGTTACATTACATATACTGTCTATGTTTGATGCTGTTTTCCAATTTGAAATGATGAATTAAATCATTTGTGTTAAAACCCTATTCTTGATCTCTGTAAGATTTCGTGTAATATTCAACGTAAAATTACAAATCAAATAACACGTGGTTAGTCAAAGATGTGATGGATGCATTTTGCCCCGAATTAGAATCATTTAGAGATTTAAGAAAAAACACTCATTTGTGAAAGTGTGACCATATGCAAAAAATAACTTGATACATTTTTCTTTTCATTCGACCAAACAATTCAAAATATAAATTCAATATATGAAATTTCAATGTAATATATAAAAATAATGGAAAACATGATCATATATCACTACAAAGATGTAATATATTTTCTAAAAGTGTTTGTTTACTTTTTATTATTCAACATGATTGGTTTATTTGGTATGTATCGTAAATGAAATCAACTTTTTGGGAATAAGTTCAAAACAACATCCAGAGATGAGTAGCTTAGTTATGAAACTGCTCAACTTCAAACAGGTCATATGTCCATAATTTTATTATAAATAAATTAATATTTACTCATTCAAAACAATTATTTGTGTATCATACCTAGTCTTAATTTCAACCATAATATAACACTCATGGGATATTTTAATTTATTTTCCCATATTTAATTTTTGAGCTTAAAATATGGTTACAATGGATAATTTCTTCAGATTTGTCCTATTTCGCTATTTTATAGTGGTGTTTAAAGTGCGTACCATTTTGTAGTGGTGTTTTATACTTTGCTTAGTGTAATTTCTTACTTGATATCTTAGTGAAATGAAAATAAAAGGAATTAACCAATACTTCCAGTTGATTTTTAGAAAGTAAAATTCAACAGATAATCATTAAGGTTAAAAGTACTAAAGATTTATTTAATTATAAAATTATAAACTGGTATATTAAGTTTAAGTTTTTATCTTATATTGTGAAAATGTACTATTATTACTTTCCTTATATACATAATGTATAAGGAAAGTATTGTGACGGGGTCGAAAATTCGAATTCGAGTTTTCGACGGGAGAGCACGTTTCAAGCATCCCTGATCACGAATCAAACATTTTTGAAGTGATGTCTGTGTGTGTGTGTGTGTGTGTGTGTGTGTGTGAAAGTATGTGTGTATGTGTGTGTGTGTGTCAGTGAGTCTGTGGAGACGATAACTGACGAACGAATGGACCGATTCGAACCAAATTTGGTACAAAAATCACAATCCGTAAACACTGGAAGCCTATTGTTTTTATGCGCAATCGAATGTTCAGAACCCCCCTAAATTTTCGAATGAAATTTTGAAAAAATCGTCAAAAAATTAAAACCACTAATAAAGTTACGCAAATAGACATTTCTTATGTAATTACTTTCCTTATATACATAATGTATAAGGAAAATATTGTGACGGGGTCGAAAATTCGAATTCCAGTTTTCGACGGGAGAGCACGTTTCAAGCATCCCTGATCACGAATCAAACATTTTTGAAGTGATGTCTGTGTGTGTGTGTGTGTGTGTGTGTGAAAGTATGTGTGTATGTGTGTGTGTGTGTCAGTGAGCCTGTGGAGACGATAACTGACGAACGAATGGACCGATTCGAACCAAATTTGATACAAAAATCACAATCCGTAAACACTGGAAGCCTATTGTTTTTATACGCAATCGAATGTTCAGAACCCCCCTAAATTTTCGAATGAAATTTTGAAAAAATCGTCAAAAAATTAAAACCACTAATAAAGTTACGCAAATAGACATTTCTTATGTAATTTTTCATTAGAAAACGATTGACATAAATTTTAGAACGCTAACGTGAACCGTTCTCGAGATATTGTACATTTTTAAAAAAAATTATCAAAAAGTCATATAAAATAAAAAGAAAAATATTTCCTATTGAGAAACATGTTCACTTTTCATACGTAATACCATGCGATAAATTGAGTGACATCCTTCTCGTGGATCTAGCTCGTTCCATTCTTGAAAAAAGATACTTTGAATAATACTTTTGTATTTGAACGCCAATAGTCATTTATCTGCTTTAAGAAAAACTTATTTCTTAGTGCATAACGCTTGGCGAGATTTTGGCGACGAATTTGGCGGAATGTCGCCAACTTGGCGACTTTTTTGAAATGTTGCCAAATTAACGAAAATCTCGCCAAATGGATAAAAATGACGCTAAATCAATGAAAATGACGACTAATTGTCGAAAATTCAATATCTTGGAAAGAATATTAGTATCTACTACAAGAAAATCCTATTTTTTTACTCTAAAAGTAGTAAATTCATTACATTATATAAGGAAAGTCATGTGTTGCCCACATCAGATTTTTTTTCATTAGAAAACGATTGACATAAATTTTAGAACGCTAACGTGAACCGTTCTCGAGATATTGTACATTTTTAAAAAAAATTATCAAAAAGTCATATAAAATGAAAAGAAAAATATTTCCTATTGAGAAACATGTTTACTTTTCATATGTAATACCATGCGATAAATTGAGTGACATCCTTCTCGTGGATCTAGTTCGTGCCATTCTTGAAAAAAGATACTTTGAATAATACTTTTGTATTTGAACTCCAATAGTCATTTATCTGCTTTAAGAAAAACTTATTTCTTAGTGCATAACGCTTGGTGAGATTTTGGCGACGAATTTGGCGGAATGTCGCCAAATTGGCGACTTTTTTGAAATGTTGCCAAATTAACGAAAATCTCGCCAAATGGATGAAAATGACGCTAAATCAATGAAAATGACGACTAATTGTCGAAAATTCAATATCTTGGAAAGAATATTAGTATCTACTACAAGAAAATCCTATTTTTTTACTGTAAAAGTAGTAAATTCATTACATTATATAAGGAAAGTCATGTGTTGCCCACATCAGATTTTTTTAAAATATCATGCATTCTTTAAAGTTTTAAAATATTACTTTGAATTAAAATGATTGGTTAGGTTTTGTACACGTAGAATATGCAGAAAAACCTGATATTTTTTACAATGTAGAATACTTCACTGGAAAACCATATATTGTACGTCAAATATGTAGAATACATATTCTACGTGCCCACTCTGATGCATATATACAATTGTAAGTATTATTACTTTCCTTATTACTTTCCTTATATACATAATGTATAAGGAAAGTATTGTGACGGGGTCGAAAATTCGAATTCGAGTTTTCGACGGGAGAGCACGTTTCAAGCATCCCTGATCACGAATCAAACATTTTTGAAATGATGTCTGTGCGTGTGTGTGAAAGTATGTGTGTGTGTGTGTCAGTGGGTCTGTGGAGACGATAACTGACGAACGAATGGACCGATTCGAACCAAATTTGGTACAAAAATCACAATCCGTAAACACTGGAAGCCTATTGTTTTTATGCGCAATCGAATGTTCAGAACCCCCCTAAATTTTCGAATGAAATTTTGAAAAAATTGTCAAAAAATCAAAACCAGTAATAAAGTTACGCAAATAGACATTTCTTATGTAATTTTTCATTAGAAAACGATTGACATAAATTTTAGAACGCTAACATGAACCGTTCTCGAGATATTGCACATTTTTCAAAGAAATTATCAAAAAGTCATATAAAATAGAAAAAAAAAATATTTCCTATTGAGAAACATGTTCACTTTTCATATATAATATCATGCGATAAATTGGGTGACATCATTCTCGTGGATCTAGCTCGTTCCATTCATGAAAAAAGATACTTTGAGTAATACTTTTGCATTTGAACGCCAATTTATCTGCTGTAAGAATAACTTATTTCTTCGTCCATAACGCTTAGAGAGATTTTGGCGACGAAATTGGCGGAATGTCGCCAACTTGGCGACTTTTTGAAATGTTGCCAAATTAACGAAAATCTCGCCAAATGGATAAAAATGACGCTAAATCAATGAAAATGGCGACTAATTGTGGAAAATTCAATATCTAATAAGTTATATAATATATAAATATATAATAATAGTTATATAATATATGTCGAAAATTCAATATCTAATAAGTTATATGTATATATATATATATATATATATATATATAACTTATTTCTTCGTCCATAACGCTTGGCGAGATTTTGGCGACGAAATTGGCGGAATGTCGCCAACTTGGCGACTTTTTGAAATGTTGCCAAATTAACGAAAATCTCGCCAAATGGATAAAAATGACGATAAATCAATGAAAATGACGACTAATTGTCGAAAATTCAATATCTTGGAAAGAATATTAGTATCTACTACAAGAAAATCCTATTTTTTTACTGTAAAAGTAGTAAATTCATTACATTATATAAGGAAAGTCATGTGTTGCCCACATCAGATTTTTTTAAAATATCATGCATTCTTTAAAGTTTTAAAATATTACTTTGAATTAAAATGATTGGTTAGGTTTTGTACACGTAGAATATGCAGAAAAACCTGATATTTTTTACAATGTAGAATACTTCACTGGAAAACCATATATTGTACGTCAAATATGTAGAATACATATTCTACGTGCCCACTCTGATGCATATATACAATTGTAAGTATTATTACTTTCCTTATTACTTTCCTTATATACATAATGTATAAGGAAAGTATTGTGACGGGGTCGAAAATTCGAATTCGAGTTTTCGACGGGAGAGCACGTTTCAAGCATCCCTGATCACGAATCAAACATTTTTGAAATGATGTCTGTGCGTGTGTGTGAAAGTATGTGTGTGTGTGTGTCAGTGGGTCTGTGGAGACGATAACTGACGAACGAATGGACCGATTCGAACCAAATTTGCTACAAAAATCACAATCTGTAAACACTGGAAGCCTATTGTTCTTATACGCAATCGAATGTTCAAAACCCCCCTAAATTTTCGAATGAAATTTTGAAAAAATTGTCAAAAAATCAAAACCAGTAATAAAGTTACGCAAATAGACATTTCTTATGTAATTTTTCATTAGAAAACGATTGACATAAATTTTAGAACGCTAACATGAACCGTTCTCGAGATATTGCACATTTTTCAAAGAAATTATCAAAAAGTCATATAAAATAGAAAAAAAAATATTTCCTATTGAGAAACATGTTCACTTTTCATATATAATATCATGCGATAAATTGGGTGACATCATTCTCGTGGATCTAGCTCGTTCCATTCATGAAAAAAGATACTTTGAGTAATACTTTTGCATTTGAACGCCAATTTATCTGCTGTAAGAATAACTTATTTCTTCGTCCATAACGCTTAGAGAGATTTTGGCGACGAAATTGGCGGAATGTCGCCGACTTGGCGACTTTTTGAAATGTTGCCAAATTAACGAAAATCTCGCCAAATGGATAAAAATGACGCTAAATCAATGAAAATGGCGACTAATTGTGGAAAATTCAATATCTAATAAGTTATATAATATATAAATATATAATAATAGTTATATAATATATGTCGAAAATTCAATATCTAATAAGTTATATGTATATATATATATATATATATATATATATATATAACTTATTTCTTCGTCCATAACGCTTGGCGAGATTTTGGCGACGAAATTGGCGGAATGTCGCCAACTTGGCGACTTTTTGAAATGTTGCCAAATTAACGAAAATCTCGCCAAATGGATAAAAATGACGATAAATCAATGAAAATGACGACTAATTGTCGAAAATTCAATATCTTGGAAAGGATATTAGTATCTACTAGAAGAAAAACTTATTTATTTTACTGTAAAAGTAGTAAATATATTTCATTATATAAGGAAAGTCATGTGTTGCCCACATCAGATTTTTTTTTACTGTAAAAGTAATAAATTCATTACATTATATAAGGAAAGTCATGTGTTGCCCACATCAGATTTTTAAAAATTATTTTCATGTATATAAAAGAAATTTAATTTTGTTCATTCTTTCCGCTAAATTGAATTAGAGTAAATGTTAATTACATTGTAATATATGAACAATTGCTCGTACATTTATTGCATATCTTCAACCATTCAAAATATATAATTTATGATAGATTTTATGCATAATTATAAAACAGCAAGGCAATCTACATTTCTTATATCACCTTTATCCTCATTAATATATTCAATATTTCATTTGATGGCAGTATTTTTATATTACCGAAAAACCTAAATTCATCACAGAAAATCAACCATGCTCTTAAGTACAAAACAATAAAACGTATTATTTCATAAATTGCAGTTGCATTGCTGATAACATTTTGAGAAACTAGTATCTTATCTTTAGTTAAACTAAGAAAGAATATTTTAATTTTTGGCGACTAAATCCTCTTCTAACACAGAACTTTCTAAATCAATAATTGCTGTAAAAACTAATTGGTATATTTAATGACCGCTAACTTCGAGCACCACAGTTCATTATTACTGAACTTACGTATCAACCCAGATGTACTAAACATATTTATAAAATTTTTGCACAGCTTCTGAGTTTAATTTTCTTTAAATCAGAAATCACAAGGTTGCTATAAAACAAAATAATTTTATGATAATAATTCAGAATCATATTGATTTATCTCCAAATGTTGCTATATGTAAGCTGTTTACACTTAAAATGTGTGTTTACTTTAAAAATTTAAATGTTATTCTTTATTTTTCAAAATGCAAATATTAAAAGTTTGTTTACTTTCAATATCTCATCTTGAAATGCCTCTTTACTCTTAAAAGTGAGCTGTTTGCTGTGCTGTTTATGCTAATTTTATGTGTTTAGTTTCGTCAGGGCGGCATGTTGTGATTTTAGTTGTACAGTGCAAAACTATTCTTGTGAACATAGTTATATGCTCTATGAGCCAGAAGCCGGCAACCACTACTACTACTCTTAAAATGGTTTAAAGAATCAAATTTGAAAACACTGTTTACTTTTATCTTTTCATTAAATTTAAATTTTAAAAATTTATTCTTTAAAATATTCATTTTCTTATTCCAATTTTATAGTCACTGAGAGTGCCATTGTGACAGCATTGCAATCTTTTTATAACCAAGCTCAAGCTAATAAAATAATATTTTTACTACAATAAAGTTGCAAAGTTTAAAGCTCTTGGAACAGTTTCAACCGCTTCCTAGAATGAAAATACAATAGAACCTTTCCTTGCTTTTTTAGAATTGCTTATATTTATCATTTTATAATTGGAGATTTAGTTGGAAGAAATTAGCAATATTTCAGAGCATCAAATCAGCAGCGTTCAAAGGGCAAAAGAAAAGAATAAGACCAACCCCATTACACTAGGAGTAGCCGTTCTCGAGATATTTTAGTTTCTTCGTATTTTCTCTACGCCACCTTTGAAAAGAAGTCCAGTTATCAAATGAGAGCGAAAATTGAATTAAAAGTGAATTAAATGCAATTAAAAAAAAGAGAACGTGAATATAAGTCTGCAGAGAAAGTCATGTGCTGCCCACATCAGATTTTTACTTTCCCTGCAATACATGGTAATGTATAGGGAAAGTATTGGAATCATGCCGAAAATCACAACTCGAGTTTTCGACGGATCTACACGTTTCGAGACCTCTAGAATACGAAAAAACTATTTTTAGCGTGACGTCTGTGTGTGTGTCTGTGCAGATTTTGTATCCACTCTAACTAAAAAACTAATGGACCGAATTTCACAAAATTTGGTAGGTAAGTTACTTGTGAGCGAGTCTGGTGCTGATTAGTTTTGGGTACGATTCGGAATAAAAGAACCCGCCTTTTTTTGCGAAATGGCCCGCAAAAGCTTGTATCCACTCTAACTGAAAAACTGATGGACCGAATTTCACAAAATTCGGTAGATGAGTCACTTGTGGGTTACCTTGGTGCTGATTAGATTTTGGCACTATTCGGAAAAAAATGACCTGCCTTTTTTTGCAAAATGGCCCGCAAAAATCGTCCAAATCTAAACTAAAGAACTGGGTATACTCAAATATATCCATTAAATGCCCGTTTAATACGTAATGTTTAACGACGAAAAGAATAAGACCAACCCCATTACACTAGGACTAGCCGTTCTCGAGATATTTTAGTTTTTCGTACTTTCCCTACGCCACCTTTGAAAATAAGCCCGGTTACCGAATGAGAACGAAAATTTAATTAAAAGTGAATTACATTTAATTGAAATAAATAGAACGTGGATATAAGTTTGCAGGGAAAGTCATGTGCTGCCCACATCAGATTTTTATTTTTATACCACTGCATGTTACCGATAACTTTTTAGAAGAAACTCCTGTGTATACCAATGCTGTCATGATTTTTTTTAAAGAAGCATTATTGAATAGGTCATTTCTAGACATGCATATAATGAAAAACTAAGTTATATACACAATGCCTCCTCAAGAAATATAAGGATATTTTAAAATAAAACACGAATGCTTACGCTACACAAGAGTTTAGAAAAAATTATATTGTTGTGTAACTGTGGAAACGAGGAAAGCTCAAAAGAAACTTTTTAAAATTTACTTCTTTTAAGAGAATTTTTTTGTATTTAAATTATAATTAGTAAACTTTAACAGTATTATAACATATAAGACTAGGAGTTCACACTTTCATAGTTTTGAATAATAAATTTTAGCATGATTTTGAGGTACTATTATTTCAGATATTCAAACAATACATTGTAAAGACACTTTTTTAATGTAAAAAATATGAATATTAAAATCAGAAAAAAAAGAAGAGTGAAAATTTATCAAAAACTTTCTGGATGATGTATACTGCTTTGTATGATGTATACTGCTTTATGCTTTCTAATTAGTTCTAGCTAGGCATACATCGATATATATTGATGTGCACCTAGGTTCTAAATAAAATATATTTTTATTAAAATAAAAACCACCAAAATACTTGAAGAAATAGTATCTTCTGTTACAAACCTAATGTACGTCCAGTGATTGCTTGTACAAATAAAACAATCTGATGATGTCACATGAATCCTCTCTATAGGACAGCATCCCTATTAACGACTACTTTTATTTGTCTGAAACCTCCAGGGACAGTAATAGGGGGGAGGAGAGGCACAAGGTTGAATTGTACATAGGTGCCTGGGTCACATAAACTATTTATAAAAAAAGTTGAATATGTTATAAAGACCCCTCTTTTTTTATAAATCTGAGCACTCCATCCAATACCCTTCAAATTTGGTATGCAGATACAGTGGTCCAACAGCAAAGCAAAAGCATAAAGAATGACATAAATATATATTAAAACAAATTAGTAATGGTATCATTTATTGTTTTATTCTGTGATTTTAACGAAGATGTTACTTTTTAGCTATTTTTATAGAAATAACACTTATTAAAATTTTAAACTTCTTTATTAATATACCTAATTGATTTTCTTAGAATTCGCACAATTACTAATTCTGTGACATTCATGAAATTAGCACAAAATGAATATACAGTGATATCTCGTTAAGATGGACAGTCAAGAACCAACATTTATTGTACGTATTAGCGAGAGTTCATGAATCTGAAGTAAAATAGCAATAAAATTGTGAAAAGGTAATGAAAGTATGTTATCCTCAATTTTATAGGTGCATTGAAAAATACAGCCTTAAAAGAAAGACAGAAAAATTTATTCGAAAAAAATTTTAATATGTATAATGACGTAAATATGAACAAATATTAACGTTCAAAGCATAAACAAAATTGTAGTTGCACGTTAATGTTAGTATTTTTAAAATGAAATAATCTTTATGTATTTCTCCTGGGTAAACACTATTTTTTTAAGTCATTCTCAATTTTAGTGAATTGCTCGGAATGTATGTTCGGAACATCTTCTACTGATTGAAAAATTAAATAAATTTTGTCTATCTTAACGGATAAAAGAATGTATTCAGCAATGTTTATAACATGCAGTGTCCATGGACCTTAACCAGGGAATCCATATTTGTACGTAATAACGAGATATCCATTTTAAACGGGTGCCGTCTTAATAAGAGTCCACTGTATATATATTTTTTATCTTTCATCAGCAAGTTTAATTGTGATTTAAAGATATTGGGATTTTAAAATCTAAAGATCTATGTGCAACTTTTAATTAGAATGTTTAAAACTCCTTAAGTTTGGCATATAAATCTCAAAACTTATTTTAATGAAATATAATAGGACATATAAAGTATGAATTTCAAAACATTATACATAATGATAGAATTTTCTTGTGTAAAGATATAGAGGATATACTTATACAAAAAAATATATATATCATTTTTTTTACTTTCAATACTTTCAGTTAAAATGAAAATATATACAACTTGATGGGTATCAATTACAATACAAGAAAACACATTGGTGTTTCTTTTCCATTGGTCTTTCTACACAACCCAAATTTGGTACAAAAGTAGCTTGTTACATGAATGTAAAAACAACTTTGTAATGTTTTTGGAAAATTTACCCATGATGTTCATGTAAGCACATTTTGTACTATGTTGCAATGTCTAAATACATTCCATAATTCAATACATTACAGCAGTTTTGAATTTATCCTATTAACTCCAAATTAAGTACACTGGGGTAATTTAAAAAGAAAGTCAGATTCAGTTTGATGTGAATGTGCTTTGCTCAAATTATGTATTTAAAATCCAAATACTAATCGATAAAAAAACAGATGATGGTATTTTATATCAGGTATTTGATATTATAAAAATAAAATATTTTATAGAAATCTTATAAGAAAGACATAAACAATATATACATTTTTTTATAGTGTTATGAAAATACTTTATACTTTTGATGTGCCTTCAATTCCATTATAATGTTCTTTACTAAAATTATGCTAAAATTTATTCGAATTGTTCAATTTGTTCTTGAGATATTATGTCCACACATAAACATACATTGTTTGCACATGAGGTGCACCATTTTAAGACTTTTTGGAGGAGGGGGCAAAAGTTGTAATGTTCCAATGATGGAAATATGATTCAGCATGAAAAATTATATAAGAAGCACAATAACTTGGATATCCTTATGGGAGGCAGCCCTGTTACACACACTAACATAATTTGGAATATGTTATGTATATAATCACAAAACCCATTTATAAGGATCATCCTCAAAATTTGGAAAATACTCGTATTGCAGATACCAGAATTCATGGACCAGTTTTTCACTTCTCATGTGCTCGTCAACATGGAATAGCCAATATCTGCAATGGCAGTAAAAAAACTTTGCAATGGCAGTAAAAGTCACAATTTTTGTTAACTTCCATGAGAACTGATAATATAACAAGGGCAACACTGATCCATGGATGCTGATATCTGTAATGGGAGTGTCTTCCAGATGTTATGTATAGTTCAGTGATGCTAAAAGTGTGTGAATCAGAAGAAAAGTATTCAAATATTTGATTCCAGTCATAATATTTTCCTTATGTATTAAACTCGAGCTCAAACTTTTGCACCCTTTGTACGACATCACATATATTCAGATATGAAAAGATGCTTGCACAAAAAATTTTACACAAGAATTTAAAAAATTTCCATATTACCTAATTTCTTTTTTTAAATACTAAATATGCATTCATCAGAAAATACATATGCTTTTCTATTTTAATATATACTAATTAATAAAAAAATATGATAATGGAAATATAATAATGGAAATAAAAAAAAATTAATATATTGATTTAAAAATATAGAAAAAAGCCCCAGGATAATAAATTAACATGACCGACTACACTTTGCGGTACAAAATGCTCACTACAAGCAAATGTTTTCACTTTCCCTAGTTTCATAATCCGTATGCAGGGCACGAAATTTCAGTTCAGAATTTACTACCAAAAGAGCTTTTCACTCACCAGTTTAATATAAATAGTATTGCATAATCTGTTTGTCATTTCTTATCGAAGACAAAATTGCATTAAATAAAGCTGAATATGCAGACTTTTTACAAGTTATTGTGTGATTTGGTTCATTACAGTTTGGAGAAGCATTATAAGAACAAATTTAAACAATTTTCAGCCTACGATTGCCAGATTTATGTAGTATATCAATAACTATAAGAATATTAATAGAGATATTCAATGGAAATATGTACCCAAGAAAAAAACAAATAGATCAATTCTACAGAGTTAACTTATGTTATACATAATTATGCCTGTTTTCTCTTGCATATCTTCAATAATAACTAATACAGCAACAGAATAACCAACCTTTTTTATATATAAATGAGCCAGCTGCTATATTACTGTACAAGTTTACAACTCAATATATATTACTAATAAAAGACTTGCAATATGGGTGTTATAAATGCATGAAATAAAAATAGCTCAATTAAATAAACAAACTTTGATGGCACAGATATGACTACATAATGCAAGGACAGATGTCAACAAAGTAATTTTAAATTTAACTTACCCAATTTCTTTAGTAAACTTCCAAAAGCAAATATTGTGTATATATGCTTGTAGCGACAATATGTAATTGAAGTGATTAAAACACATCTTTTTATCAATATTTGTGCAAAATAATCCTAAGAGAAGATAAATCTTGATATATCCTACTAAAACTATGCACTGAATGATTGTAAATTTCTAAAAATCATCTGTAATATGCAGGCCCCCCACATCAAATTATGGGACAGGGTACCAGGTAGTACCGTAGGCCCCATGTGAATTAAGAGAGTGATTACCCCCCCCCCCCCACACACACACACACACCCGCGATATCCAACGCATTTTCGGCAAACGTAACTTTAGTAAAATAATTTTTGCTTTATCTTTTTAATTAATTTAAAGTTGCTTTCTCTAATTACAAAATAGTAAAACACAGCAGAAATAACAATCACTTAATGAAGCAAAAAATTAAATGTATATTGATCAATAAAGTAAGAAAAAAAAAGATTTATCCAAAATATCTTCTAATATCATTATTTGATCAACTTTTATTCCTATTGCCAATCTTTTAACAAAAGTAAGACAAGACACTCTGATTTTGTGTATTAATCAATTTTTTGTATCAAAATCTCATATATACAAAGTTTCTAGTTTTTGCGATAAACGATTTTTTTAAAGTAAGTAATAGCAGTTTGGATCTTCTAAATCAGTTGGTCTCTATCATAGGCATACGAAAAAGTTAATTTTACTTAATATAAGAAGATGTGTAGGAGGTAATCTAAGTTGCGGACAACAAAGAAATTTAGTACAGAGGCACTTTAGGACACATGCAAATACAACTCAGCGAGTTTCTTTTATTCGTATTAGTTTTCTAGTTATTTTATATTGAAACACGATTTTCACTCAAATTGGTTATTTAGCGATAGAAAATTTTGTCGCAGAGTTTCTATTTTTACACCATCGGATAACGACCACCATCGGATCGAATAACGTTCTTTCCAATGATGTTTGAACTGAACAGAACCCGTAGAACAAACAATTCCTTATATTTATTTATTTACTGTGTAATGACCTAGCGGCCAAACGACCGGCATTTGTAAACATATTTATTTATTTATGTAAAATACATCAAAATGTATATATTTTAGATTATTTGATACTTAAATATGTGTGCATATCTTCGTATTCAAACGAAAAAAAAATATTACTACATTATTTTAGTTTTTGTGAATTTTCATACAAACGCATAAAAATTAAAATTTTAGGTATCGCTAATGAAATGCATATCTTTTTTTCTCCCTGGTGAACTTTTGAGCTCATGAACGTCAAAACTTTGAAACTCACGGTGTGGTTTAAGCCAAGTCATCTCTCCTAAGAAAGAATTCCATTATGTTTCTTTTATTTATTTATTCTATTTTTCTGCTTTCCATAGTTGCGAAACGAAAGGAAGAAATGAGTTGAAAATTGAGGCGGTTTGAAGGAAATATGGAAATTGAGTGGTTTTATCTGTAAATATATTAGTTAAGTAGCGGAAGCTTATTTAGGACCCGGGCAACGGTAGGTTGATTTGTTTTAGTGGTATGTAAATGTCGAACCGGAGAAGAAAAAGTCCTATTTGCATCCTATGATCTTCTGATATGATTAATTTTGAAGTATGACAGGTATCTGAGACCTATCTCCCGTAACTATTTTTAATTTTGAGTTCAACAGTACATCAGTTATAAAATTTTCTACAACTATTATGAGTTATTTGATAATTTGGAAGAAACTACAACTTTTCTGTAAATTTTAATTGTTTTATTTACTTCTCAAAGAACGCAAAAATTATCCACAGAGCCAATAACTAAAATATCTGATGTATCTAACACAAAACTTTACCAGAAAATGAATATATTTTGATATCTATAAACAACAAAAAATTAGAACTTCCTTATGACGCGAATTGGCTGAAAATAAAGGGCCTCAGTTGATACCGACTAAAATAAATATACCTAATCACATGGAAATCGTTTAACTCTCTTGAGATATATTACGTTCATTGTGAGAAAAGTATAATTTCTAATATCTCAAAAGCCGTTTGTGATAAATCCAAAATACATTTACAGTTTATTTCCGGTTAAAAGTACTTAAAGTATCCACCCAATTGATAAAAAATATCATATTTAACTTTTTTTAATTTTTTAACACAGATAAAACAATTCAATGTCTGGACGACGGTACAGCCTATAAATAATGTAATTTGCTATTAAACAAAAAAAAATTCAATATTGAGTCTCTATTTCTGTACATATATTGGTAACATTATTAATTTGTATCTTTTCAGTTTTAGGAATAAATATTTGAAAAAGTCTTCTCTTGGTCCGATCTCACTGAAAATCATTATGTTTAGGCGATAAAAATAATCATACGATACTTTATTTAAATATTTCAATCTGTTCGAGAAATATTATACTCCCAGATATTATTGAATTACTAGTACTTACCAGATATTATACGTTTTTGGGATGTTTTCAATAAGTAAATCAATTCAAAAGTTTAAAACAAATTTTAAATATACAACTATTTTACAAAAATAATTTTATAAAACTATATAAAATTCTGATAAAATAAATAACGTTCATTCTAAAATCAAGACTTTACATCAATTAAAAATAATGTTAAAAAAAATATTAAAATTAAATTAAACATACCTTAATACCCTGTGCTAAATTATCTTAATTACAAATTATTAATTGAAGAATACATTCCTTTATACTGACATCATCAACGCAAACTGAACAACTTTGTTTCCGGAGGACCTAGTACTCACATGAACCGCGCTTAGGAATATTCTGTTAGACAAAAGGTCTTTCAAGGACGACCCCTCGGCTTCCAGAATGATATACAACATTTTGCCTTCAGGCATCTACTACAGAACTTGAGAGCTGAAAAGCTGAAAGTCCTCCAGAACTGCAAAAGAGAGTTCGTAGACTGGACACCCTGATGTGTTAATTGCTTTGGGACAACTGACCGTTCCCATAAGATCGTATCTCATTTGTATGGGAGTGAAAAAGAACTCTCTAGACAAGGAGATGACCATGACACAGTGCTCACTCTCTGCAAATATATATATATGTATATATTTTTTTGTAATGGCATTTATTTTATCAGTTCAATGCTTGCAAATTTCGGAAGCCAAATAACAAACAATTATTTTTATTGCCTTGGGAACCAAAGAGGGCTCTTTGTTGAAAGCTGGTGCCTCGTAAAGGTTCTTCCCCTTCCTTCAAAATCGGGCAATTTACGGGAAGTATTTATTGTTGTGTTGATGACATAGCATACAAGGCATCTTCCTTGTACGCTACGGGCCCCCGTCTTTTTCTTCACTTTTTTTGCAACAAATGTGGGATCAAAGAAATAGAACAAGTTCCCTCACGTATCACACGTTTAATTTCTACAATTCTTTGGGTTTTATTTTATGGTTTCAAAAGACTTGCGTTTGCTTTCTATTTATTCTATACTTGTAATTTTGAAAAAGAACTCTCTAGACAAGGAGATGACCATGACACAGTGCTCACTCTCTGCAAATATATATATGTATATATTTTTTTGTAATGGCATTTATTTTATCAGTTCAATGCTTGCAAATTTCGGAAGCCAAATAACAAACAATTATTTTTATTGCCTTGGGAACCAAAGAGGGCTCTTTGTTGAAAGCTGGTGCCTCGTAAAGGTTCTTCCCCTTCCTTCAAAATCGGGCAATTTACGGGAAGTATTTATTGTTGTGTTGATGACATAGCATACAAGGCATCTTCCTTGTACGCTACGGGCCCCCGTCTTTTTCTTCACTTTTTTTGCAACAAATGTGGGATCAAAGAAATAGAACAAGTTCCCTCACGTATCACACGTTTAATTTCTACAATTCTTTGGGTTTTATTTTATGGTTTCAAAAGACTTGCGTTTGCTTTCTATTTATTCTATACTTGTAATTTTATAATTGCACAAAATATGCTATATTGTATCATAAATTTTTTTTATTATAAATTCATATGCACAAATAATACTGTAAAAAATATTTTCTCCGGGCACCTTTACAGGCCCCTATCGTTCGCCGAGCCCCAGTACTATGGTTCCAACTGACCCCCCCCCCCCCCCCTTTGTGGGGCCCGGGTAATATGTAAACCAATATTTGACAACAAACATGGATGCCGTGCAGTGGAATCGCGGACGTGACGTCACATGAAACTCATCTATAGGATTTATGGGAAGCGAAGTGACGTTTGGATTTTACTTCAAAATGGCCCGTCCCTTAACCGACCATACTGAATTTGAACACCCTGTATCAATATATGCCTCCCAGGGGTCGGAACTAAAATATATATTTATGATGTTGAGTTTTTCTAGTTCGTATATTTTGTAGAATTTTTTGTTTGTTGTCTGCTCTGCAATTCAGCATTATTGCTCCAGAAGAAAGATCGTCAAATCCAAATTCTTTATATTGAAGCTGTTGAATGTTTTAGTGATAAAATAAATTTTTGAAGAATAATCTACTTTATAAATGTTGTTGATATAATTCAATCATTTAAAAAACTTAAGGTGAATAGACATGGAACCTACACATAAAAATATCTTGCGAGATAAGTATGACGTAATAGCGAAAACTGTTTCTTTTGATGATTTAGTGCCACTTCTTATAGAATATAAAATATTCAATAAATATATGTGGGAAGATATCAAGTCATTGTCGGATTTGTTCAATGCCCTTCCAACAAGGGGTCCTGAAGCATTCCAGAACTTAATTGAAATTTTGAGAAGAAAGAAATACTTTCAAGAAGCAGACATGTTAAAAAATTCTACCTCATCCAATATACTGCCAGATAAGTTGTTTTATAAGATCTCATCGAAACCATTGGGTTTGTGCTTAATAATAAATAATGAAAAATTTTATAAAGAAAACGAAGTAAGATTAGGATCTGAAGTTGATGCAGAGTCACTTACAAAGATTTTTACAAAAATCGGATATGATGTTGAAAATGAATCAGATATGAAGGGTGATGAGATGTTCTCATATCTTCAAAAGTTTTCACAGTCCAACTTTGAGCCTGTTGATTCAGCTATTGTAATAATTTTGAGTCATGGTGGACGAATAAATAATTTGGATGTAATTTATGGAATTGATTATGTACCTGTCCTTAAAAGCGATATTATCAATCTTTTCGATAATAAGAATTGCCAACAATTGCAACAAAAACCAAAGATATTCTTCTTTGTAGCTTGCAGGGGAACAAATTATGATTATGGAGCACAATTGCTTAAAAATCTGCCTTCTGAAAGTGTGGATAGTATTAATGTCCCAGTACACGATCTTCTACCATCTCTTACTGATATATTTGTTATTAATTCAACCCTTCCTGAAAATGTTTCAGTACGAGATCATGAATTTGGTTCATGGTTCTGCCAAGATCTTATCAGTGTACTCGAAGAATTTTATACTGTGCTTGATCTTCAAAAAATTATTATAAAACTAAATCAAAAGTTAGTGACAAGAATTTCCGTATTTAGTCGTATCGTACAGGTTGCACATTACGAAGATTTTGGAGCATTAAAAATAGTTAAGTGGAATGTAAACTGAAGTGTGAACTCAAATATGTCTGAAAACTGTTTTTATATGTATTAAATGTTATCTTTGCATCTCCAATAGTAGAATTATATTCAGATAATTAAAATATATTATAAATAGTATAAAAGTTAGGTACCCCCAATGATTTCTCATATTTATATTGGTTTTATACATTACATCTGAAATTATAATGCTAAAGGGGCTTTAGCATACTCAAACTAAAAATCTTATCTCTGCCTATGAGATAAACAAGAATGATTTATCTGACTGTATATTATACATTGACTTATCTGACTGCAAAAAGTCATTATAGTAAAATTGAAATATGTTGCTCTTTTATTTATGTTGAAAAAATATCTGTAACTTTCTTTTGAATATTTAAAATTACAACATATTTGGATATCATTTTCCCTATTCTATCGAAGTTGTCAACGCTGAACTCTACAAGAGTACTAGACAGAAAGCAATTGAGATGGAAATAAAAAAGATGGAAAGGGACTCGACATGTCTTAAGAATGCCGCACATAACATCCCTGTTGTGGCACTTGGATGCCTGAAGGAAAAAGATCTCTGGGTGAACCCAAATTAACTTTGAAGACATTGGTAGAACAAAAGAGAAATCCGATGGGATGGCCGGGCGAGCTGGTGAGAAGCAAGGACTGTGGCACAGGATCAACCAGGGTGATGACTCTAGCTGAAGGCCTTGTGTGCCACTGGGCACGATGAGTGGTGATGATCTAAGTTGTCACTGCAGTAAACATTGTAGAATTTGAAATAGTCATGCAAATTTGAAGGTTTTCCACAGCAGTTTTTAATGTTCTATCCTCTTTGTTTTTAAATCAATTTCGGTTCTGATTCAGATTCATCAGGTATATTATCTGCAACTGTAGCAATAATAGCATTATCAATCTCTTGTGCTTCTGTTTCAACACAATCATTGCTTGGAGCTTGATTGCGAAAAGTACGATCTCTTGGCAAAATTCCTCTTTCTCTTAACTTATTCCATATTAAGTTATCTTCATACACAGGATTGGAAATGAAGGATTGTTAGATTTCTCCTACAAACCCAGAATTTTTCTCTGTTTGCAGATGAACATCATGCAAGGTATCATCTTAAAATTCACAGGCAATCTTCATGTCCTTGGATTTTGCAATTACTTCAAGAAGTTCTTAAACTTTTATGAAAATATTTTTTTTATCTCTTCCACACTGAACACTTTGTAATATCCAATGTACAGATATCTAATTGTTCACTATAAATGGTGTGTTTAACATAATGAAAGTATTACAGATCCAAGGTGACAGAAAAAACAGTCATAATAACCAATACTTCATTGTATCCAAGCTAGCTATAAGTAGGCTCTACTGTATCATAGACTGCATACCTAAGTCTGTTCTACATGAAACTCATTGTTGCTAGTGTTAAACTGAGTTATGTAAACATAAACATTAAAATAAATAATGTTTGCGTGAATCCGGATAATAGTTAAGTATAAAATCGCACTAAGTTGGCACATTCCCAGTGTTTTGAAATAGGTTCCACCCAGCCAGAATTCTTCCTTGTTTAGAAGTAGGCTCCTCCCACCAAAGTGACGTATGCTACTGTGTTCTGAACTAGAATTTTGAATGTAAATCAAATGATAGTGTAATTCAATTTGAATAAAAGTGAATAATACTCATAAAAACTTTACAAAATAATATTTTTGTGAATTTAAAAAAAATTGGGTAACTTAATAAAATTGCAGATTAAAAAACTTTAAAAATTTTTAAAAAGCATATAATACTTAAAGCATTTTATGAATTTAAAACAATTTAAAAAACTTTAAAAAATGATACTCATATATTGTGCTTTAATAAAATAAAAAAAAAACAGTACATAGATTAAGAGACTTAAAATATTAAAAATTTTAAAAGAACAAAATTTTGAAAGACTTTGCAAAAATTGTATGCATGAGAGAGCAAATTTTTAAACACAGGAAAATATAAACAAAATTTCAAAACACTGAATAAATTAAATAAAAGACACTAAACTTCAGGACTCATTTAAATCAACATCCATTTGACTATGTTTCACAGAACTATACTAGCATCAACATCCATTCGACTATGTTCCATACAACTACACTCATGATCTATTTACTTGCACTTATTAGCAGCCATAAGAAAGCTATAATGGACAATAAAAAAAAAAAAAAAATAAAGTTAAAATCATGTTATAAAACATGTCCAAAACAAATCAAAAGGGTTAATCCGAAAAAACATGGTTGTCATCGTACAAATACACTGGTACTTCACAAAATGATAGCAACCATAGAACCGTGTGTGTACTGTGTATTGGATATTTCACATGAGAGGTTACCAGATTACAACAAAAAGCGATCACAATTGGAATGCTTGGTGGCGATTTGGTGATCTTAGAGGTGTGGGGATTATCCTCTGGATTAGCCAATGGTTGGAGCAAAAGTAAATATGGAAATAAATTTGCTCCAAATATTCAGTATATGTGATTATAAAGAATGATTAATAGAAATATTTTTTTAGATTCCTGATGCAGTAAATTTACAATAATCCTGCATGTTTGGGACTTCAGTAGTGCTGAGTTTCCAAATTTGCCAGATTATCACATTATCAGATATTAAACTAAAATGGAGTAAAATTAGGAAAAATTAATTTAAACAAAATAATGGACAATGTGATATTTATTTGCTTAAAATGTTACAGAGACTGGATTACGCTGTACTGTATGTGAAAAAACATTTAAATTAATTTAAACATTATAAGATAAAGTTCAATGAACAGAAATTTGCATATAAAATCATTTAGTCTATTGCAGCAAAAGTACCTTAGTACAGTTTAATGCATCCGTTCGAGAGGCGTGCCAAACCATTAGATGCCAGATAATGAAAGTTTACTGTATGATGAAAATAAGCATGAAATAGAATACATTCAAACTGCTACAAGTAAAATGGTTAGCAAGATTAAAATAATGGTGTTATTACACAGGGCAATTTTTATTGCCAAACTTCTGCAATTCCACCCGTCAATCATAGTTTAGGCCCTAATTGACTAAATTAAAAAATAATTTTATTATTTTCTAATGCTATTGTATAGAGGACGTTCACAGATAATTACGACATTTAGACTAAAAAATGCACTTAAAGACATCATGAACACATTTTGAGAAATATTTGTGTGTGTGTATCTGGAGGTGCGAATGCACGTATCACTATAGTAATTTATATGTAGATGCATTCTGTAGAAAATTAGAAACAGGTAGAATATTTTGTAATAAATGGGATTAAAACATTATTCAAAATTAGAGATTTTAAATTAGAGAGAGTATGTACAGCCACGAAATTCTATATGTAGCTGCATTCTGAAAAAATTAGAATTGGGTAGATCATTATGTAATTAATGTGATTTAGGTTAGAGTACGGGTGAAAGGGAGGGAGGGAGACAGAGAGAGTGTATGTGTGTGTGTGTGTGTCAAAATATAGTGTGGTAACTGCAGGAGAGGTCGACCTTGTTTCGAACGAGTAGGATTCAAGAGCACCCATAAAACTTATTCCTGCGATGGCCAAACTCAAGGATGAGAGGTAAATATCTACTAACTTGATACCTACATTTCTGACCTTGAATGTTCACTGGAGTGAAAGTGCCCCTTCGCACTCCCCTATGGGTGCCCATAGAACATTTCCCAGAGAGCAAACTCATGGATGAGACGTACAATATTGACTAGCTTGATACCTACATTTGTGACTTTGAATACCCCTATGGGCACCCATGGCTATAAGTGTTGAAGACCCAGACTACTTGATTGGCCCTAGGGCTTACAGCAGCTGTTTGAGTGGCCGGGAGAGATGGCTATAAGTGTAAATCTTCAGACTTAGCGGAGACTTTTGTAGGGTCCCTATTTTTCCACCCCTGGGGAAATCAAAACTTTGACTCCGTTAGGTTCTGTCCTGAGGTTACTAGTATAAGTAGGGAGTCTTTTCAATGGGTGCCCATAGGGGAGGGAAAGGAGGCACTTCCTCTCCCCTGGACATTCAAGGTCCCAAATGTGGGGATCAAGGTAGTTGATGTTGTACATATCATTCTTGAATTTCCCCCTGGAAAAGTGCTATGGGTGCCCATGTTTATAGTATCGACAACAGGACAGAACCTAACGGAACTGAATCTTTTAGTTCCTCTCTCGAGGACGAATGAAATGGGTGGGAGTGTCAAAAAGATTTTGTCAATGACTTTGCGTTCTTCACAGCTTATCCGAATTAACTTTTATTTTGCGCAAATATTGTCTTTGGAACGATTATAACCGTGAAACTCAATATATCTTAAATCATGAATATTAATTTCCCCAAAGGGACAGGAATTATCAAATAAATTAAACTTCATTTTCCAAGATATTGAATATTCATCAATTTAGCATCATTTTTATTTATTTAGTGTCATTTTTGCCAATTTGGCAACATTTTAAATAAAATGTCAAGTTGACGATATTTTGTTAATTTATTGACAAGCATTACAGACAGACAGATAAATTAATAAATTACATTGGACAAATTGTTTGTCAAAATACAAAACTATTGCAAAACAGTGTCTCGTGAATGAAACCTACCAAAATGATGCTAACACAGTTGTCACATAATATTGCACATGGAATGGGAACATATTGCTGTAGTTAGCACAGTTTTAGTTTCATGTATTTTTTAAAATTTATTTGAAAAACGTACAATATATCAAGAATGGCTCATGCTAGTATCCCAAAGTTTGTTATTCATTTTTTAATAAAAAATTAAATAAAAAATGATGTTTTATGTAACAATATTAAAGGTTTTGATTTTTTTCAAAATTTCATTCAAAAGTTTATAACTGGTTTCCATATATTTGGTTGCTTATAAAATCAATACACTTCCAGTATTCACTGATTGTAATAATAATTGTAAAAATTTTCATTTAAAATGTTTTATCCGTTCGTTAGATATTGTATCCACTGACTCAAGGACACACACACTAATATACATACACTACAGAGTTCACTTTGGCGATAAGAACTTGCAATTTCATCCTAGTAGCTCAGTGATAGAGCATCAGCTGGCCAATTCGAAGATCCAGAATTTGATTTCTGATTGGGGCAGCAATGTTCTTTAGAACACACACACACACACACACTAATCAGGGTTCCCACGCACCTGGAAAACATGGAAAACCTGGAATTCTCAGGGAATTTGGAAACATATAAATCTCAGGGAAAACTCAGGGAATTTTTAAAAATTATTATTATGTGAGACAAGTTTATTCAAGCTTGAACAGTTTTTTAAATAAATGTGTTTCAATTTGAATTATGAATTGATATTTCATTATCTATCCAGAATAAACAGAGGCTCCCAGTACTTCCATTTTTCCATTATTATTTTTTATTTAGGATTTAACTAAGTAACTTGCTGTAGTTATTGTTTAATCATCAAAGAATCAGTTTAAAACTTGCATGTGAAGTGGAGTTGGTCTTCATGATTCACTTGAAGAGATCATTAGAGAGGTAATGGGAAGATTTATCAAGGACATACTGGATAATGCTAAAAGCAGCTTCAAATTGATGTTAGGAAAGCTGACAACTTAACTGCATTAACCAAAATTGACATCAGAGTTAGTGCCATGGCTGTATTGAAAACCTGTTGTGTTTCAGAATTTAGTTCAGAATTTAGTTTTGGTTCAGAATGTTCTTATTTTTTTTAAAAGTTGCAGAGCTTTTTTGCAGTCAACAACAGAAGAGTTAATGGAACATAGTCCACTAAAGTTTGCTATCGCCCAGGCATCCAGCCGTTTAATTCCAAAGCAAATTGTTCAGTATCCAGCACGTTGCTCTCAGTGCATGGAAAATCTTGTGCAGGAACTTCTCAAAAAGAAAAGAATAAAAGGTGTAACTGGAGATAAAGTAGTTCGACTATACAAGACTTTATTACATCAAATAAGCAGTGAAAAGGAATTGAAAGAGAAATTTTTAAACTTCTCAGTCAAAAATGATGAACTGGATTCTTTCTTTACGAGTATCCTTAAGAATGAAGATGAATTCTTTGAGCTGTGAAATGTAATTAAGATGATTTTGATTTTATCTCATGGAAATGCCTATGTGGAAAGTGGATTTTCCATAAACAAACAAGTTTTAGTTGAAAATCTTAAAGAACAATCGCTTGTGGCCATTCGTCAAGTTTATGATGCAGTGAAAGTAGCAGGAGTGTCTAATGTAGATGTCAATAAAGATATGATCCAAAGTGTGAGAGGAGAACGTAGTAGATATGAAGAAGCATTGGAGAAGATAAGAAAAAAGAAAATTGACTCTAAAGCTAATGAAAGAGAGGAAAGAAAGCTCAAAGCAAATGAGATACATATTTTGCAAGCAAAGCAACAAAAGATGTGAAAAGAAGCCAAGGCCATAGCACAACAATTGAAAGAGCTCGAATCATGACAGGAAACTATTTGATAAATTACACTGGTCTTTGTTATATATCCATTTAATACATCAAGTTTCAGGGCCCGTGCTAGGAATTTTAAACTGTTAGCCAACAAATTAGCCAAATTGAAAAATCATTAGCCAAATTACATGATTATTAGTCAAAGTTATCGTCGCCATCGGTGAAAAAATTTCTACTTTTAAGCCATAATGCAGCTAATAATATTAATTTCATTCTAAACAAGATATAAAGATAGGTAGATTTCATTTTTTTAATCATTAAACAGACTATTAGTAAATTAAACTTGTATTTACCAATGAAAGATCATAATGAGTTACAAAAATGACAAATTTATTTTATAATTCACATAGTTTCATTATCATATAAACCAGGCAAGTGTCGAATTTTTGTACTATACACCAATTTTCAAAAGCTGTCTTAAAGTTAAAATCTTTCATATCTGGCCCTTCACTATTTATAAGAATCAAGTCACTGAGATTTTTTACTCTGATGTTACTACTTAATGAAATTTATGTTCTGTTTACTAAAGCCTCTTTTAACGATGGTTGTTGTCATAGGACATGTGAAACCAATTCTTGTTACATCCATAATATTTTTATATGCAGTATCATCATTATATTTCTTTAAAATTAGGCACCAAAACTATCTAAGGGATAAATTTTTATGTCGGTTTTAAAATTCAGGCAGGCGTAAGGATCGTATAAAAACCACAAAGATGATGATGAAGATGAAACGAAAACAAGCCAGGCAGGCTTAAAAATTCGTAACAAAAAGATAAACTGCGATTCAACTTATGACAAAAACAGCAAACCGCAAATTGGCATCTGTGATAATAATCAGCAGTGACTTTTTTTCAGTTGGTTTTAACTAAAATTAAATGCTTTTTTATTTACCGTATATACTCGCGTAAGTCGAGAAATTTGTGACAAAAAAAAACGCTTCAAAGTGTGTGTGTGTGGGGGGGTCGATTTATATGCGGAGTCTAAAAAAAAAACATCGTAAGTCTAAAAGTTATTTTTTCCCGCAAGACAATCGATCCTAAAACGATGCGGTAGTAATTACGCAATCGCACACTCCTAATTTCTCTGCCCTCCAGATGCTCCGGACTACCATTGTATACGCGTCATCAAAAAATGTACATACATTTTCGTTCAATGTTTATCACTTGTTTCTCTGATTACGGCTGATCGTTTTCGACAAAAAATGGCTCTTTTCAGAAATAATTCTGTAACACGGATTGTTTAAAACTATAATGCAGGATTTTAAGTTGAAAGTGTTTATTTGTTTTGTTAATTGGAGAGTATCTAATAACTGTGTTGGGGGTTAACGGTTGTGCGATTCAGGATTAACGAAAAAAATCGGCTCACATAACGGACGGAATCCAGATAATGTTTTGATTGCCGCGGTGGGTCAAGGACGCTTGAGAGACAGGAATGCGCTGTCTGCCATCCGTTTTGAGGAGCAGCGTGCTAGGAATTAAAGAATACTTGGAGCTTGTCACACGAGAACGATCGCCCCCAAAACAAACGGGAGACAACGCTCGTATATCATAGGCCTACTTGTCTGGAATCGGATTTTTATTCCAAATTAAATTGGACTTTTATTCCATATTACTTCCCAAAAAAATATTTACGAAACTTTCACAGTTTCCAAAAAATCATTCGCCATTTTTTTCGCCAAAGTATTTTTTTTATCGCCAGTTTTGCGATCTTTTCGCATTTGGCGCATAGGCGAATGGCTAGCACGGACCCTGAGTTTATAATAAAATAAAAGCTAAAATCTGAACATTGTGCTTAGTAAAATAATTGTAATTGGTTCAAATAAATGTTGCTCATTCTTTAATGCAATTGTTTTCATGTATTTTATTTAAATGATTGGAAATAACATTTTAAATATTTTTATACTTATGGAACACTTTTATTTTATTTATCTTAATTTTACTACATTTTAAAATTTTGAGCCACACATATTTCATAATTCCAAATGCTGTGACATGATCAAATTACATACTCTAAAAACTCTTTTCGAGTATTGCTATCTTTTACTTATTCAGGACCGAGATAAGCTTTGAGATTAAAACCTGGAAAATTTTTAAATTGTACCTGGAAAACCTGGAAAACTCAGGGAATTTAATTTCATTCATTTTGTGGGAACCCTGCTAATGTACATACACATTAATACACATACACACAGTAACATAAACATACATGCACATACATTAATATACATGCGTGTGTGCACACACACACACACAGATATCACATTTAAAACATTCGATTCGATTTCAGGAATATTTGAAACAAGCTTTACCGTCGAAAACACAAAGTAGAATTCGAGTTTTCGATCTCGTCATAATACTTTCCCTATACATTATATCAGTGTTTTTCAAACTTATTTTGTCGCGAAACCCATTTGAAATTTAATTTGATGGTAGAACCCCAAAATAAAAAAAAATCCCTTGTTGTCCAAATTATGCATCAAAATTTTACTTGTTTTTAAATTTAAGACAATTTACATGAAACTATCACATTGCGGAACCCTTGGGCCGCAGAACACATTTTGAAAAATGATACATTATACTAGGTATGTCAGAAAAGTAACATTTATTGCTTTCACAAACCGAAAATATCAAGCAAATTTCCTTAAAATGTCACAAATTTTGCATTTTTAAAATGACAAATATTCCCTCCTTTCAAATAGTCTTCAATTTTCGTTACTGATTCTTGTACTATATAAGCATTGAACAACATACAAATCCTACAGATATATTTACTCCAAATTCTCGCATATAATCATTTTATTCAAATAAAAAATTATATATGTGTGTGGAACATTTTTTAAACTCATTGCAAACAATCTGTGTGCAGTACAAAAAGGTCTTAAATACATGTATTTTCATAGTATTACTTTAAAACTAAAAAATACATAAAACATGATTTAAATACTGGGATACAAATGTGTCTAATCTGTCTTCATGAACAATATTGTGGATTGAAAACAATCGTCTTTGCCTCCGCTTTTGCAGGAGTTGCAAGAATAATGTACCAGAACTGGTGATAAAATGACGTTTGGCATGTAATGTGAAAGGATTCTGGTGTAGGATACGTTTTGGATGATCGTGACGAAGAGAGCTGTTTCCCAAATTAGTTATGTTGTATTATATGCTGTTTTATATAAAACTTTGAAGAATGTAATGATTATATATGCAGCAATATTTTTTGTTTTAGTATAAATTAGTGCCATTTTACTGGGTGGGGCATGTGCCCCCAAAAATATATTCATTTAATTGTAGATGTTATTCTGTTGAGAAGTGTAATCCCTTCCTTAAATTGCAATGAATTTGCTTTTAAAATATTTTTCTAACTTACTAACGAGAAAAAATATTGTTTTGCTTTTATTGCTTGTTTGGAGCTGATGTTATGGAAAATAGGTTATAAGCAGCTTTTAACATATTTTATTATCGTTTTAAAATTTTGTGTGTAAATTCCTTAACACATTTTGTATTCAGCGAGTAGGAAATATATTTTTTCCGAGATTGTTCAATAGTCATGTTACTCCTACTGTGAGTTTTAAAATGTCGTAAAATCAGGAATAAATGGACACATTTTCTATTCATTTATTTTTCAAATTTTTTAAACATTTTTAGAGCCAAGAATTTGTTCTGATTAGTAAATCACAGAAATTGCAGTATATAAATCCAATAAATTGATGAATAAAAGAAGCACTGATTCAAACTTATTATTCCAGATAGTGCATAGTATATCTGCTAGTGCATAATATTTCCTATTTATTGTTATATTTGTGATACTTTTATATATATGAAAAGAGAGAAAATTATTATTGTAGGTTTTTTTTTTTTGGGGGGGGGGGGGGGGGGCAAACAATTTTTGGCTCCAGGTCCCCATTTATGTTAAGATGACCCTGGTCTGAATAGTACACTACAGCATCTGTAAAATTAACTAAAATTCAAAATGTATCTATATACAAGCTATACGTGTTGGTCTTTTCAAAAGTTTGGTGTAATCATATTATCAGTAACAAAACCAAGACAATTAATGTAATTGAATGATGTATCATGTTTTTTACTATGCAGTGAGTGGTGTTGTTGTTGAGACCTAAACTATCCGACCTACCAGAAAGGTGTAAGATAACTGTATTGGACGGCCAGGAAGAGCCACCCAATTTAGACCGGAACCCAGTGTGGGAGGCATCCACAGGGACCGTACCCTCCTTCCCCTACCACTAACTTCTCCAAAGGACTTACGGACCCACATGTTTAACGTGATCGTACTCCGCGTGAACACGACGGCAGTTTTGGCAGCAGAGGAAATCGAACCCGGACCTACCGAATGTAATTCCCACTCACTAACCACTGGGCTACCACGCCCTGCAATGAGTGGGGTTGAAGACCCAGACCACATGACTGACCCGAAGGCTTTCAGTAGCTGTTTGTGTAACCGGGGCAATGAATGGTGTGTCAAACTTTGTTATGTAATGATAAAGAACCAAATATTGTTTATAATAAAAGCTGGAAAAATTAGATGACTGGGATATCTGTTAAAATCTGATGATACTAATCCCAGCAAAGAATTAAAATTTGCAAAACCCGAAAGCATTGGGGGGGGGAGGCTACCAGATAGTGTTGAGAGCAGAGCCAAATGTATGCTTATGAAAGCTTTAAGCTATACTTATAAATGAGGCCCCATCGTCCAAAAAAATAAATAAATATCATAAAACTGAAATTTCATCATTATAGCCATACAAATACCCTTTTATTATTTTTATGTATTGCAAAAAGGGTAATTCTGAATAAATTAAAATTAGCTTATTACACAGATTACTATTTTTCCCATGCATACTTTTTGCCATTTTCTTCAGAAGTACTTCACTAGTAAATGAAATATTTGCATAATTATTGCTATTAGTTGACCTGATTTTTTATCATCTGTGTGTGTGTTATATGCAAATTGCACACTTTCCCATATGAAATAGAGAACACTCTACAACTTTAATTGAAAAGTTTTGCATATCTTGCTTTGTTTTTAAGATAGGAATTTTAACTTCTTCAATTTTTCTGTTAGAGGTGCTACAAACTTATAGTCACTTTTCTATTAATAGACCTTGTTTCTGCAGCTCTAGAACACTTTAAATAAAAGTTAAAAGGATGCATAATGACTTGAGAGGGGACCCTGTGTATATGAGTGTTTTCTTTATTAAAAAAAGACTGGATATAATAAAAATATTTCCAGTATAATTTTTTTTTTCATATATCTCTCTTGAACTTAAAAAATACTGCAATAGCCGCAAAATGTGATATTTAATGTTAATTTTTATATGGGCAAATGGTAATATTTTTCGGGACCCTGGAATAAATATTTGCAACTACTTTGTCAAAGTCCCAATAAGCACTTGTAAAATCTGGAGCTATAAATGTTTTCTTATATGGTAGTCATTGTCAATATATTAATTGTGAAACGTTACTATTGTTAATACAAGTAGGTATGAATTTTACTATTTATACTCCATGAGGATCATTTTAAATGAATGTACAATTATTTTATACTTTTTTTTTACAGACATTTTTGTAAATCTCCATATCTATTTGTTAATGTAACAAAATATTTTTGTAAATTTTCATGTTTTAAATAAAATTTTAACTGAAAGTTTAAAATCATTTACATAATTATCCTCAGAATTATATACATTATAAACTAAGACCATATATAAATGTTCATTATCAGAAATGAAATGCATATTCTTGCCTAAAAAAAGCAGCAACAGATATTTTAATAGGCAATAATCAGAAATACCCATACTCCTTAGAGAAATTTTAAAAGAATAAATTCCCTGAGTTTTCCAGATGAATTTTTGCAAACTTCCATAATCTGAATCATGATATTTTGTACAGTGAAATAAATTCAAATTTAGTAACATACAAAAATTAGCCAATATAATGATTATTATTTAATATTAGCAAATTGATCATAAGAACATAAAATCAAATTTTGCAAATCAAAACCTTGGTTTCAATTACAATAAGGTAAAAGAATCCTTTTAAATAAAAACAGTTTGAATTTCTCAAGATGAAAAAAAAAAAAAATCACTTATTCCAGGTTAAAATAGAATTTTTCTAGACTTTCAGTGAAACATTGCAATTTTCCTTGAGATTTTGAGCTGAATTTTAATTGGTGAGTTTCAGGTTTTCCCCTGTTGTTCCTGAGGCATATGAAGCCTGATATATTGGATTAGAAAATGTACCATGTACGTCAGCACAATGTGGCATGACACAGAAATTTATCACTTGTAGAAACTCTGCATTAAAATCTATCAGTATATAGAATTTAAATCTTAATTTCAACAATCTCAGCACAATTAGACCAATTTATATATTGGCCATATCTTCCACAAACATAATTTTTATATCATCAATAAATAAGTGTCCACTACTTAAATAATACAGATAGTACATACTCAATTTACAAATCCCCTGTTTTAAGCACCTCGCTTGCACAGTAAAACAGAAATCAACCCATCCTAAATTATCTACTTCCCTCAACCTTTAAAATGGATCTGATCCTGAGCAGGAACACAGAAATTATTAACCCATCTCAAATTGTCCACTTCCCTCAGCCATTAAAATGGGTCAGATTCCGATCAAGAGAAAATTCCTAAATGATAATTTTTGGATTTCAATGGGGAAACGCTCTGCTGCTTAAAATGTTTTCTCAATTAAATAATTTATAATTAATCAACGGATGAGTTGAGGAAATTATTTCTTATTCTGAAGCAGTCTGTGATATTTTAAGGAGCTCTGTTAAATTATGTCCGATGGCACATCAATTTCTTTTTATATCATAATATAACAATTGGAAAGGTTTTAAATATGTGTATGTGAAAAGTATATATTTAAAAAAAAATAATCTATTAATAGTTTATTTGAAAGAAAAATTTTCGATCTTTCCGATGATTTCAAGATGGAAACTCTGTGATAATATTTGAAGTCGCTAAGGGATTGTTTAGTGTGAATATTACTCAAAATAATTGTAAATTGGGCTAAAACATAAAATAACTAAAGGACTAATTCAAAATGTAAAAAAAATAACATTAAGGTACACCTATATGGGTCCTAAAGTACCTGTATACCAAATTTTATGGCTGTACAATTCTTACATTTCTTGTTACAGACTGCACATACACCGAAACGCTGACATCTTCCTTTATTATGCAAGATAATTATCACAATTTGAGAACATTGTATAACATTAGATTAGATTAGTTTAAATACAGTAGAAACGTGTTTATACAGATCAAACATGACGGGGTATGATTTGAAAATAAAATTAAGCAAAATGTGCTATAATATATAAACTGAGTAACTCTTATTTAAAGAAAAACTTGAAGAGCATAATTAAGCACAAATTCATAATGCATCATACAGCTGTTTTGTGGATGCACTGGATTTTCTTTTTTGTGCAAGATAGACCAACAAATCCAAAGTCAAAAAGACTAAATAAAACTCGCATTTGCAGATATTTATAATGATTCAATTAACTTACAGAGTAAAAATATATTTGCATTTAATTGAGCTATTTTGAATGCATTTATGAGATTCAGTGAAAACTTTCACATCGCATTTTTAGAACAGGTTACAAGAATTAACAAAAATTATAAGTTATTAAATCTCTTTTATGTTATAACAAAATCATCACTTGTAATTTTTCAAAAACTAAAATTAAAAAAAAAATCACTGAACAGAAAATGTAATCACAAATTGAGGAAAAGTGTTGATACGATACATATTAAAAAAGTTATTAATTATATCTATACACAGTCATATATAAGTGTGTTGAAATATTGATGTAAAGTAATGTCATGCATTGATAGATGTTACCTATACACTCATCACTACTTTACAATGGGTCATTTTGCTTGAAAACAAATTTTTTTACTCTTAAATGTTCATCTATAACAATAGATATTATCCTGTTGCATGTTTTATTTTGTAAGTAAATACACGATTTTATTTTAATTTTATTTACTAAGGAACCCTGCCGCTTGTTTGCTATACTTGCATCAATATTTCAAAACCAATAAACATATTAAGTTTAGAATAGATGGAGCTTTCCTATAATATTACTTATAATTCAAACAAAAAGAGCCATCGAATGTGCTGATTTGCTACAAAAGAAATAAAAATTTCACTTCAAAACTGCAATAAAAAACAATCTGATGTGGGCAGAACATGACTTTCCCTGCAGATTTATATCCACGTTCTCTTTATTTTAATTAAATTTAATTTACTTTTAATTCAATTTTCGTTCTCATTTGGTAACTGGACTTATTTTCAAAGGTGGCGTAGAGAAAATACGAAAAAACTAAAATATCTCGAGAACGGCTAGTCCTAGTGTTTCGGGGTTGGTCTTATTCTATTTATCGTTAAAAATTACGTATAAAACAAGCATTTAATTGATATATTGCATCATACATAGTTTTTTGTTTTAGATTTTGACGTTATTTGTGAACCACTTCACAAAAGGCAGGTTATTTTTTTTTGGAATAGTACCAAAATCTAATCAGCACCAGGGTAACCCACAAGTGACTTATTTTCCAAAATTTGTAAAATTTGATATATTAGTTTTTTAGCTAGAGTGAATACAGACAATTTTTGCAGGCCATTTCACAAAAAAAGATGGGTTCTTTAATCCCAAATCGTACACAAAACTAATCAGCACCAGGGTCGCCCACAAGTGACTTATCAAATTTTATGAAGTTTGGTCCATTAGTTTTTGTGTTATAGTGGATACATACATTCCACAGACACACAGACGTCAGGCTGAAAATAGTTTTTCATGTTCTAGAGTTCTAGAAACATGTAAATCCGTGTTGCAATTTTCGGCACGATTCCAGTACTTTCCCTATACATTACCATGTATTGCAGAGAAAGTAAAAATAAAAATTCAAATCACTTATTACTTTCCTTATATACATATTATAATGTATAAGGAAAGAATTGTGACAGGGGTCGAAAATTCGAACTCGGATTTTCAACGGGAGAGCATGTTTCAAGCATCTTTGATCATGAATCGAACATTTTTGAGGTGATGTCTGTGGAGACGATATCTCATGAACGAATGGAACGATTCGAATGAAACTAGGTGTAAAAATTACAATCCGTGAATACTCGAAGCCTATTGTTTTTAAAAACAATCCAATAATGTTCAGAACCCCCCTAAATTTTCGAGTGAAATTTTGAAAAAATCATCAAAAAATCAAAAGCTTTATGTAATTTTTCCTTAGAAAACAATTGACATAAACTTTAGAATGCTAGTGAACCGTTCTTGAGATATTGCACATTTTTCAAATAAATTTATCAAAACAGCCCATAAATAAAAAAAAATATTAATTGTCGAGAAACATGTTCACTTTTCATATGTAATATCATGTAATAAATTGGGTGACATCATTCTCATGGATCTAGCTCGTTCCATTCATGAGAAAATATACTTTGAGCAATACTTTTATATTTGAACGTCAATAATAATGTATGTGCTATAAGAATATCACATACATGACTATTCAGTCCATTTCTCAGTTCATAACGCTTGGCGAAATTTTGGCGACGAATTTGGCAGAATATCGCCAATTAGGCGACTTTTTCAAATGTTGCCAAATTAACGAAAAGCTCGCCAAAAAAAATAAAAATTACGTTTTTGAATCAATGAAAATGACGACTATTGAGAAAAATTCAATATCTTGGAAAGCATATAAATATCTACTATAAAAATAACCTATAACTTTCCCTGCAATAAATGCTAATGTATATGGGAAAGTATTGGAGTCATACCGAAAATCGCAACTCGAGTTTTCGACTGATCTACATGTTTCGGGACCTCTAGAATACGATAAAACCATTTTTAGCGTGACGTCTGCGCAGATTTTGTATCCACTCTAACTAAGAAACTAATTGACCGAATTTCATAAAATTTGGTAGGTAAGTCACTTGTAGGCGAATCTGGTGCTGATTAGTTTTGGCTACGATTCGGGATAAAAGAACCCTGCTGATTTTGCGAAATGGCCCGAAAAAATTGCCTGTATCCACTCTAGCTGAAAATCTAATGAAACGAATTTTGCAAAATTCTGTGTGTTTGTCTGAATGTCTGTCTGTCTGTCTGTGCAAAATGCAAGAAATCTCAAGTATCTTGAGAAGAACGGTTAGTCCTAAAGCATAATGGAGTGTATTATACTCTTTTCCTCGTCAAAAATTGCGTATAAAACAAGAATTTAATTGATATATTTGAGCATACGTAGTCCTTTTTTTTTAATTTTTTTAATTAGATTTTGGCGATTTTTGCGGACCATTTCGTAAAAAAAGGCATTTTGTTCTTTTCCGAATTGTACCAAAATCTAATCAGCACCAGAGTATCCCACAAGTGACTTACCTACCAAATTTTGTGAAATTTGGTCAATTGTTAATTTGGTATATTAGCTAGAGTGGATACATGAAAATTTTACCGGCCACTCTGCAAAAAAAGGCGGGTTCTTTATTTCCGAATCCTACCAAAAACTAATCAGCACCAGGGTCTCACTCAAGTGACTTACCTACCAAAGTTTATGAAATTCGGTCCAGTAGTTCTTTAGTTAGAGTGGATACATGCATTGCACAGACAGACACACACACAGACGTCACGCTAAAAATAGTTGTTTCATATTCTAGAGGTCTCGAAACGTGTAGATCCGTCGAAAATTAGAGTTGTGATTTTCGGTATGATTCCAATACTGTATTGCAGGGAAAGTAATAACCTGCCCCTTTTTGCGAAATGGCCTGCAAAAATAGTCAAAATCTTAAATAAAATACTACGTATGCTCAAACATATCAATTAAATGCTTGTCTTTTACATAATTTGCAACAATGAACAGAATAAGGCCAACCCCATTACACTAGGATTAGCCGTTCTCGAGATATTTAAAATTTTTCGCATTTACCCAGCTCCACCGTTGAAAATCTGATGTGGGTAGCACATAACTTTCCCTGCAGACTTATATACACGTTCTCTTTATCTTAATTAAATTTAATTCACTTTTAATTGAATTTTCGTTTTCATTTGGTAACTGGACTCAAAGGTGGCGTAGGGAAAATACGAAAAAACTAAAATATCTCGAGAACGGGCAGTCCTAGTGTAATGGGGTTGCTCTTATTCTTTTCTTCGTTAAAAATTACATATAAAACAAGCATTTAATGGAGATATTTGAGCATATGTAGTTTTTACTTTCCTTATATACATAATGTATAAGGAAAGTGTTGTGACGGGGTCGAAAATTCGAATTCGAGTTTTCGAGAGCAAGTTTCAAGTATCCCTGATCGCGAAACGAACATTTTTGAAGTGATGTCTGTGTGAAAGTATGTGTGTGTGTCAGTGAGTCTGTGAAGACGATATCTCAGGAACGAATGGAGCAATTCGAATGAAATTTGGTACAAAAATCACAATCTGTGAATACTGGAAGCCTATTGTTTTAAAACACAATCGAATGTTCAGACCCCCCCTAAATTTTCAAGTGAAATTTTGAAAAAATCATTGAAAAATCAAAACCTTTAATAAAGTTACGCAAATAGACATTTCTTATGTCATTTTCCCTTAGAAAACGATTGACATAAACTTTAGAATGCTAGCATGAACCGTTCTTGAGATATTGAACATTTTTCAAATAAATATAAAAAAATCCCATAAATTAAAAAAACATATTAAATGTTAACAAACATGTTCACTTTTCATATGTAATATCATGCGACAAATTGGGTGACATCATTCTTGTGGATCTAACTCGTTCCATTCATGAGAAAATATACTTTGAGTAATACTTTTGTATTTGAATGCCAATAGTCACTTATGTGCTATAAGAATAACTTATTTCTCAGTCCATAACGATTGGCGAGATTTTGGTGACGAATTTAGCGGAATGTCGCCAACTTGGCGACATTTTTAAATGTTGCCAAATTAACGAAAATCTCGTCAAATGGATAAAAATGACGCTAAATCAATGAAAATGACGACTAATTGAAGAAAATTCAATATCTTGGAAAGAATATAAGCATGTACTATAAGAATAGCATTTTTACTTTCCCTGCAATACATGGTAATGTATAGGGAAAGTATTGGAATCATGTCGAAAATCACAACTCGAGTTTTCGACGGATCTACACGTTTCAAGACCTCTAGAATACGAAAAAACCATTTTTAGCATGACGTCTGTGTGTGTGTCTGTCTGTCTGCGCAGATTTTGTATCCACTGTAACTAAAAAACTAATGGACCAAATTCCATAAAATTTGGTAGGTAAGTCACTTGTGGACGCATCTGGTGCTGATTAGTTTTGGGTACGATTCGGGATAAAGAAACCCGCTTTTTTTCTTCTTTTTTTTTGCGAAATGGCTCGCAAAGGCTTGTATCCACTCTAGCTGAAAAACTATTGAGTCGAATTTCACAAAATTCAGTAGATAAATCACTTGTAGGTCACCCTGGTGCTGATTAGATTTTGTACGATTCGGAAAAAATAACCTGCCATTTTTTGCAAAATGGTCCTCAAAAATCGCCAAAATCTAAAATAAAAGACTACGTGTGCTTAAATATATCCATTAAATGCTTGTTTAATACGTAATTTTTAATGAAGAAAAGAATAAGACGAACCCTAGAACACTAGGACTAGCCGTTCTCGAGATATTTTAGTTTTTTCGTATTTTCTCTACGCCACCTTTGAAAATACGTCCAGTTATCAAATGAGAACGAAAATTGAATTAAAAGTGAATTAAATTTAATCAAAATAAAGAGAACGTGAATATAAATCTGCAAGAAAAGTCATGTGTTGCCCACACCAGATTTTTACTTTCCCTGCAATACATGGTAATGTATAGGGAAAGTATTGGAATCATACTGAAAATCGCAACTCGAGTTTTCGACGGATCTACACGTTTCGAGACCTCCGGAACACGAAAAAACTATTTTTAGCGTGACGCCTGTGTGTCTGTGCAGATTTTGTATCCACTCTAACTAAAAAACTAATTGACCGAATTTCATAAAATTTGGTAGGTAAATCACTTGTGGGTGAATCTGGTGCTGATTAGTTTTGGGTACGATTCTGGATAAAAGAACCCGCCTTTTTTTTTTGCGAAATGGCCTGCAGAAACCTGTATCCACTCTAGCTGAAAAACTAATGGACCGAATTTCACAAAATTCGGTAGATAAGTCTTTTGTGGGTTACCTGGTGCTGATTAGATTTTGGTACGAATCGGAAGAAAATAACCTGCCTTTTTTTTCTAAAATGGCCCGCAACAGTCGTCAAAATCTAAAATAAAAAACTACGTATGATCAAATATATCTATTAAAAGCTTGTTTTATACGTAATTTTAATGAAGAAAAGAACAAGATCAACCCCATTACACTAGCCGTTCTCGAGATATTTTAGTTTTTTCGTATTTTCTCTACGCCACCTTTGAAAATAAGTCCAGTTACCAAATGAGAACGAAAATTGAATTAAAAGTGAATTAAATTTAATTAAAACAAGAAAGATCAATCATGCATAAGCATTGATTATGAAACACTTTCCAACTGAAATGCAATTTCATTTCAAAATCTCTAAAATGTGATACATTCAGTGGTGATAGCTATTACATTATCACAGTACTACAGTAATTTATTATACTTAAATATTTAAAACTGTATCGAAATATAAATCATCTGATTCTCTATGCAAAATCAATGAATATTTCATTCATATAACTTGCATTCTAGACTCCAGAGCTAAATAATTTTGTACGAAAAAAATTCAGCAATTCTTATGTAACTCACCTTACAATCGCTTGAGATATTTGCATTCTGCATAAGTTAAATTTAGGCTTCGTTGAAGAAATAATAAAAGTGTAGGGATCATTTAAAATCACAACTACTGTAATAGCGTAGGCACGGAATTTAGATACATAGATAATACACAGATACTATATGTGTGTGCGTGTGTATATATTCAAAGTATTGGAATCGTGCCGAAGATCGGAACTCGAATTTTCGAAGGATCTACACGTTTCGGGACTTCCAGAACACGAAAAAACTATTTTTAGGAAGACGTCCGTGTGTGTAAGGGTGTATCTGTGTGTGTTTCTGTGAGGTTATTGCATCCACTCTAACTGAAAAAATAATGGACCGAATTTAATAAAATTTGGTAGGTATGTTTTTTGTGGGAAACCCCGATGTTCATTTGATTATAGTACGATTCGTAATAAAGGAATCTGCCTTCTTTGCGAAATGGCCGGCAGAAATTGCCTTTATCCACTCTAGCTAAAAACTAATGGACCAAATTTAACACAATTTGGTGTATAATATTACAATAACCTACAAGTGATTTATATACCAAATTTAACAAAATTTGTTATATAAATCACTTGTAGGTTATTCTAGTACGATTCGGGAAAAAGGAACGGGCTGTTTTTGCGAAATGGCCTGCAAAAATCGTTAAATATAAAAATAAAAGACTACGTGTGCTCAATTATACCAATTAAATTCCTATTTTATACTTCATTTTTGACAACAAAAAGAATAAGACTAACCCCATTACTCTAGGACTAGCCGTTTTTGAGATATTTTAGTTTTTTTGCGTTTTCGCTACGCCACTTTTGACAATAAGTCCATCTATCAAATGAGAACCAAATTTAAGTTTAAGGTGCAAATTCAATGTCATTTAAAATACTTATGGATGTTACTTTGTGCAGATAAAGACATGTGCTGTCCACATCAGAATTTTTAACAATATTACAACAATGATTTATAGAAGTGAACGGGTATTATTTGCAGGCCATTTCGAAAAAAATGTAGGATCTATATTTAAAGATCCACTAAATTGTTGTAGCATAAAATGTTATACAAATTTAAGCTGTATACCAAATTTTAACTCTCTAGGACGTAGGAAAGTGCGTTAAAAACGCCATCAAATAAGTATATCATGAAAAGTTATGTAAAATTAAAAAATTGTTATCTACCAAATGTATTTTAAAATGTGAAGCCTCTCTCATATACAAAATAATTAAACTCTTGGAAAGATATTAATTATATAATATATCTATTTTTTCTTTCTGGAGGATATCACAAAAGTCAGAATTTAATTGAATTCGTTTTTCTCCCTATATTAAATAATTTTTAATTAAATAACTGTCTAACATATTTTACTGAAATTTTTTTTATATATTTTATGGGATAATGTGAATATTTCCTATAAATTTCGAAGCTATTTGTGAATTTTAAATGTACTTAAAAAATGTTTGAAGAATTAGATCCCATAGGGTTCAATGTATTTCATTTTTTCAACCCGGGTTCAATAAAAAACTAATCGGGTGATATGATTTATTTATATTCCCATAGGTCCCACAGACCGTCTGAAAAGCATACTAAAATTTCATTTTGATAAAGTCATTTTTCGGTAGTTATCGTGCTAACGGACAGACAGACAGACAGAATGAACAAAGTCATAAACACTTTTCAACTATGTTGTAAAGTGGTACTAAAAAGAACGTAGATAGAAGTCTGCAGGGAAAGTCATGTGCTGCCCATATCGGATTTTTACTTTCTCTGCAGTACATGGTAATGTATAGGGAAAGTATTGGAATCATGCTGAAAATCGCAAATCGAGTTTTTGACTACACGTTTTAACACCTCTAAAATACGAAAAGACTATTTTTAACGTGCCGTCTGTGTGTGTGTCTGTCTGTCAGTCTGTGCAATGTATGAATCCACTCTAACTCAAAAACTAATTAACTGAATGCCATAAAATTTGGTAGGTAAGTCACTTGAGTGTGACCCTGGTGCTGATTAGTTTTTAGTACGATTCGGGATAAAAACAACCCGCCTTTTTTTGCGAAATGGCTCGCAAAAATTGTCTCTATCCACTCTAACTGAAAAACTAATTGATCAAATTTTACGAAATTTGGTGGACTGGTCACTTGTGGGTCACCCTGGTGCTGATTAGAGTTTGATACGATTCGTAAAAGAAGAACCTGCATTTTTCTTTTACGAAGTGACCCGCAAAAATTGTATATATCCACTCTAACTCAACTAATCGACTAAATTTCATAACATTTGGTAGATAAGTCACTTGTGGGTTACCCTGGTGCTGATTAGATTTTCGTACGATTCGTGATAAAAGAACCTACCCTTTTCTGAGAAATGACCCGCAAAATTTGTATGTATCGACTCTAGTTAACAAACTAATTGATCAAATTACACAAAATTTGATAGATAAGTCGATCGTAGGATACTGTGATGCTGATTAGATTTTGATACGATTCGGAAAAAAAAAATCTGCCTTTTTTTTTGCGAAATGACCGGCAGATCTATAATATATTCGATCTAAAATAAAATACTACATGTGCAAGATAGTGAAACTCTGAAATAAATGGCTAAAATTGATGAAATATATTAAGTACTTGTTGTACATGTAAAATTTGACAACTAAGTGAATAAATAAGAACCCATCACTGTAGGATAAACCGTTCTCGAGATATTGTAGTTTTTGGAATTTTAAGAACCTGAAGAATTTTGCCAAACGAAACGAGGATGCAATAAAAAGACGAATTGGATATAAGAAAATTATCTATATTATTTTCTGCAATTAAACTCTATTTAATGCATAATGAAATAAAAAATCCCAAAATGAATTTGAATGTACAGGGAAAGTCATGTACTGCTCACATCAAGTTTTTTCTTTACTGTAAAAGTAGTAAATTCATTGCATTATATAAGGAAAGTCATCTGCTGCCCACATCAGATTTTTAATAATAGTTACCATGATATTTCAATTAATTTTTCTAAAAAATAAACTTTTATAAAAAGTGAAGAAGTGAACTGCAGTTTTTCCGTGCCAAGAGTAAATCTGAAGCTGCAGGTTTCCGATCACTAACCTAATGTAAGCAGTACCCACAAATTAATAGAAATTATTTGAAAATTCAAGTTTGTTGGCAGACCATGAAAAACAATTAAGAGGCTGAATATTGCCTGTAGATTGAAAGGCATTGGTATATCGTCAAAACATGGTATTTTACTTGGGTTCTTATACAAATTTACTTTAGAAAGCCAGTGAGACTATTGCACGTGATTAAGTTGACAAGCTAATAAAAATTTAATTAAATAGTTTGTCCAATTAAGACAATAACACTACTGATGTAGCACAGTGGCAGCTCATCAGGCCTTGCAGGTAAAATGCTGCTTCACTGAAAGTTATTGGTTAAATGGGTTATTATTACCATTATTTGGCGAATTTTTAAGACTCGTTTAGCTATTTTTAAATAAGATGTGGCACTTCCCGGCCGTCCAAACAGTTACCTTACACCTTTCTGGTAGGTCGGACAGTCTGGGTCTCAACAACAACACTTTTGCCAGTAGCATGATGTCTTTTGAGGATGTTCGTTGGTGAGGGGGAATCATGCCACCGAATCTGCTTCATTCATTCCTGAAGTCGTGACCCACCACTGATGTAGCACATGGTAATAATTTACCAAATTGTTCCAACACCAGTTTTTCCCACAGCTTAGGATTGATCCCACCCTAGTAATAACTATTGCTAACCTATATATTTTTTATTGTATATAGAATTATTTGATCACAAAATGTAGAATAGATGAATTTTTGTTTCTTGTTTATCTCAGATTGCATTGATATTGGGCATACATGTTTAAAGTTACCTTTAACAGCACTAAATTTCGTTTAAGATACATTTGAGAAATTGACCAAAATATATTAATTTTTACATTAGAATATTTTCATCCAAATCAAGATATTAAAATTTAACTCGAGTATATTTTGGTAACTTTAATTTTGAGTTCTTATTTCATAACTTTTGACATTTGAAAAAAAAAATTATGGTGATTATTCTATCAGATATTTTCAATTGAATATCAAATTAAAATATATAAATGTCTAGTTTATTTTCAAATAAAATATAAATTTTATAGTATCCTTGATCTCCCAAATTTCGCACTGAATAAGATAACTTTTAATTCTTTCATTGATAATTATACAGAGTTGACGATTTTTTGTGAACTGAAATGTGCATTTTGATTACATTAAACATGATTTAAACGAATAAAATTTGTAATTATTTTAAACTGTAATGGAATAAATTCATAAGGATTGTTTAAGTATACCAAATATTTGTTTCGAAAGATAATTGAAAAATAAAAATATATACAAAATGAGTAATTGTCATGAGACACTTCTCCGAAAATTCTAGAAAGTTTATAAATATTAAATATATAACAAGAAAGATCAATCATGCATAAAGCATAGATTATGAAACACTTTCCAACTTCAATGCAATTTCATTTAAACATCTTTAAAATGCGATACATTCCTCGGTAATATTTTAAAAATTATCATAAAACTACATTAATTTATTATATTTGAAAACTTCATCGAAAATGAACTTCGTTCAAACGACATCAATTAAATATAAATCGCCTGGCTCCTAGATAATGTTTTTAACATTATCATAATACTACAATAATTTATTATATTTGAAAACTTCATCAAAAACAACTGAAATTTATTCAAATGACGCCATCGAAATATAAAACGCCTGGCTCTCTCTATAAAAGCAGCATTTAATTCATAAACATTTTCCCATTCATTTCATTCATCACAATATATATATATATATATATATATATATATACTATAATAATTTATTTTATTTAAAAGACCATTGAGGTACAAGTAATTAAACTCTATGCTTAAAACTTCATCAAAAAAAAATAGTCCTTCTCTCTATAAAATTAATGAATATTTCATTCATATCAGCTATGCAGACTCCATGAGCTAAATAATTTTGCGTTAAAGAAATGCAGCAATTCTTATACAACTCATTCTACATATTTTGCTGTTTACATTTTACATAAGTGAAAAATAGGCTTCGTTGTAGAAATAATCAAATTTGGATGATCATTTAAACTCAAATATATTGTAATTGAGTTGTTTCAGTATGTAGATGCACAGAATTTAGGCAAAAATAAAGTGGTTTTAGGAGGGATACAACACTCAATATGAATTAAAAAGAACTTTAAAAAATCACGATTCTAAGACATATTTCATTTTTAAGTGGGTCACGTGATCTCTTCATATAATGGTCATGTGATCGCTTCATATAAGAGGTGTAATTATTATTTTAAATTTTATTTTAAAAACTACTGAATATATTTTGCTGAATTTTCTTTTATATATTTTATGGGATAATTTGAATATTACTTAAAACTTTCGAAGCAATTTGTGAATTTTAAATCCGCTTAAAAAATGTTTGAAAAATGAGGTCCCATAGGGTTCAATGTATTTTATTTTTTCTACCCGGGTTCAACCCAAAACTAATTGGGTGATATTATTCATTTATATTCCCATAGGTCCCACAGACCGTCTGAATAACATACTAAAATTTCATTTTGATAAAGTCATTTTTAAGGCAGTTATCGTGCTAACGGACAGACAGACAGAATGAAAAGTCATAAACACCTTTCAACTTTGTTGTAAAGTGTTAAAAATTATAATTTGTGTTTTAAAATGCATTATTCAAAATATCCGGTATTTATTGAGCAGATTTCCATGCTTTTGGAGCCAATATCCACACAAATTTTGTATTGTTACTTAAATTTCAATAAATTACAGATCAGCTATATTTTATGTTCAAATATTGTAGATTGAGATCATATTATAGAACTTATAGGTTTAGTGTTCTATTCTTCAACAATATATCTGCAATTTTTTGGCTAAACCTGTGCCCACATTTTAAAATTCTCTTGAACTGAATGTTATTGATATATATATTTTAGAAGTTTTCAAAGCCTCTGAAATCATTGTATTACCAAATTTCATTATTATTTTATTTAATTGATACTAGTCAACAGATAATTCTATACAGAATATCTGGAATGAGTCTCCACTTGACTTTCTCATACATTCACGTTCCATAATGCACAGCTTTACTTGTATCAGAATATAAATAGTCTAATGTGGGCAGCACACAACTTTCTCTACAAATTCAAATTCTTATTTTCTATTTTTTGATTCATTAAATTGAGTTTAATTAAGGAAAATAACATGGAGAGTTTTCTGATATTATATCTAATTTTAATGCATGTTCATTTCATTTAGCAACTTAATGCACTTTAAGTCTTCAGTTTTCAAAATTCCAAACAACTAAAATATTTCGAGAACAGCTCATCCTAGAGTCATGGGAACCGTATCAGTCTTATTTGGCTGTGCTGTTAAAAATTAACTAATACACTGCTCACAACTGAAATCGCAACACCATAAAGTTGTAGGTGTAGCTTTATGTAAATCAGGGAATGGAAACAGCAAGGCGAGATATGGAAATGATCACAGTTACGTTACGCATAGTGACGTAACACCTTGCCGAGCAGCATAAAAGCGTTAGGTCAAGGAAGAGCTATATCACAACTAAATTGTAGCGTCATTGGTTTCAGATTGTAAAAATCATCAGACAGGTTTTTTTTTGTGAATTATACCAAAATCTAATCAGCACTAGGGTAACCCACAAGAGACATATTTACCAAATTTTGTTAAATTTGGCTTATTAGTTTTTTAACTAGAGTGGATGCATACAATTTTTGCGGGCCATTTTGCAAAATAAGACAGGTCATAATCATTTATCCGGAACCATACCAAAATATGATCAGCATCAAGGTCACCCACAAGTGACTTGTCTATAAAATTTTATGAAATTTAGTCCACTAGTTTTGGAGTTAGAGTGGATACATACATTGCACAGAATGACCCACACAGAGACGTCACGCTAAAAATAGTTTTTTCGTATTCTAGAGGTCCCATAATGCGTAGATCCGTTGAAAACTCGACTTGCGATTTTCAACATAATTTCAATACTTTCCCTATACATTACCATGTATTGCAGGGAAAGTAAAAGGATTATCGTTTTTAGATTTCATACCCAAGTTATTTTAAATATTTTGTAAACATTATTTTTTCATGTTAGTAACAGGTTTGGTTACCTTACACCTTTCTGGTAGGTCGGACGGTCTGGGTCTCAACAACAACAACACCAATAAACTGCCCAGGTTCGATTCCAGCCACTGCCAAAACTGCCGCCGTGTTCATGCGGAGTACGATCACGTTAAACATGTGGGTCCAAAAGTCCTTCCGAGCGGTTGGTGGTAGGGGAAGGAGGGTATGGTCCCTGTGGATGCCTCCCCCACTGGGTTCCGGTCTAAATTGGGTGGCACTTCCCGACCGTCCAAACAATTACCTTACACCTTTCTGGTAGGTCGGACGGTCTGGGTTTCAACAACAACAACACCAATGAACCGAATGTATCTGTTACATACACTTTGTTGCAATATATATATATATATATATGTGACGATACACAAAATCAGTGATATGGTGTAATGATTTCAAGGATGAGGCATAATTCCCCTTATAATTCCAGTTATTGACGACTCCATCATAGTGCATACAATTTCACATCAGAACTTAGCTCTGAGTCTGAGCTATTCATATCCATACTAATGCAGATACAATCTAAAGACAATGTGTATACAATCTGGATACCATCTGAACAGCATAAGAAAATGGAGTGAAGTGTGTGGAAGTCTCGAAGTGTCGGACAATCTCCTCTACATTGACTTTATATACTACACTTTTGAGGGGCCTTTATAGGTTATAAGAGGCTTGGACTCTGGAGCGGGTTTATGTTATAACCAATTACTTTATATCTGTTCTTCGTTAAGCTGTTAACAGTCTACTTAGCAATACCCTTGTGCCTCTTTCAAACTCTTACAGATATAGATTTCGCGACCATATATGGTATGATCCAAGATATGAAGCGTTCACTTAAGTGTTCATCCTCTTAAAAACTATTAGTGGCGGTGCCATAAAACTTAACAAGGTGTATAATAAAATTTAATGATGGTTCTCGTTATAAGTACCAACACTCGTGCTAAGAGATAGGAATTTGGAATACTTATATGAAACTAAAAGTTTAAGCTCAAGTCTTACACTAAAATATATGTATCATATCCCCCCTCCAAGTCCAAAGTCTCGGTACACACATTATATACAAGTTTTTCACATACAACATTTCTAGATAAATTTCAAAGAAAATCACAAATATACTTCATACTATAAAAGCAATACAAAGACAAAAATTTACAAACCTGCCTTTCCAAATTTACATCAATTTTCTCAAGTATCATTATTTTAATAAAATTTTAACCAGTGTGGGTAAATCCTAATGAAATATCAATTGGTCTTGAATTCGAATTGTCAGCAGTACATTAATTTATTATCTATGTAATTGTAATTGTGATACGAGTTATTTAATATTAGAAATGTAGAATTCCTTGATAAGGGGAACTCTCATACACCATTCATGCTTTTCACAGTGTTATGCTGATGTGTTTATGTTTATGTTGTTGTGTCTAATGAGCTCTTTGTATTTGGATACTATGGCTTTTTGAAATGTACTTGTTATATTTGATTAATTTTGATTTCATATCTTTGCATTACTCTATGGATTTATAATACATAAAATTCAAACATTTAACACAAAATAATAATTCTAAGATTACATGGGATTACATATGATTTTTCTTAATACATCAATATATAAAATACCTTGAATTTTACATTCACAAAAAAATAAATTTTTATCTCTTTAATTCTAAAATTTCAAATATGTACATGGTACTGTTTCTCTATATCTATTCTCATCCACATCTTATATGGCCTTTCTAACTCCTTTTTCCTAAACCTCTATAATCATTCCTTATTTCTCCATGACTCTACATTATCGCCTATCTTAATCCCTTATCTTTAACTCTATCCAAGTTTTTATTCTTTCATTGATCCAATAACACTGGCAGTTAAAAGAGCTTATCCTCACTTGTGATTGATATATCCTTCTCCCAGTATCAATGACAAGGGGTAAGTAAACTTTTATATAAAAAAAAAAGTTTACATTCAACATCCTATCAGTTACTTTTTGTTTATATGATTAGAACTCTTCCCTATCATCCTTTTCTACAAGACATAATGCATCAATTGCAGACTATAAGAATTATTTATTTATATTTCGAATTCAATCAGGTAACCTCAACTGCATTTCAACCATTGATGCAATTACATGCTTGGCAGCAAGATAATATTACCATAACATAAATATGGAATACAGTAGAAGTAATACTGAAATAAAAAGAAATGTGGAAGAGCTGTCAAACTAAAGCGAGATTGAAAGTTTTTGGAAAATGTTAGCAATGGGATACACTAATAAACTTATACAGTGGAGCACCATTTATACGTTTCTCAAGAGAAATTCGAAAAAGACGTATAAATGGAAAGACATATAATCAAAATTTTAAGAAACAACTTTTATTATAAATTTAATGCTACAAATCATCTAATTTATTTAAAAGTAATATTTTTATTTTTTAAAGATATTATTTATATTGAAAATAATAGTTATTAAAGTTTTATATTTAAACATTTACAATCATAAAAATAAATCATACCTATTTTTTAATTTCATACATATATATCTTAAGTAAATACACATCTTATTTTATACGATTTATATGCGTGCATGCAGGTAGATGTTAATTAAAAAAATCTTTTATTATCATCTGTTGTGCGGATTGAATGTGAGTAATGAGTACTGCATTATGAATCGAATTAAGGTCTTTGAAAGTTTTTTCACTGGTGTTTTGACAAATAAAAATAAGTTCTTAGTTCATCAATGGAGACCATGGCGTCTTTAAAGGAAGGCGGGATAATTTCTTAACATTCTTCTTTATCATCATTGCTACTTAAATTAGCACCAGACAATTTGTCTTTTACTAATTTATCAAATGTGATTAATTTCGAAGTCATTACGTCGGTATCACAATTTACATACTCCTCGAAAGTAACTTCTGATCTCAGGAGATTCCAGTCTTTTTCATCCATGGTCACAGTTTCATCATCTCCAGCATTGATATCACTGTCGTCGTTGGCATTACATTCATCTAATTTTGGATCTGGAAACTCTTCTTTAATGAAACAATTTTTATTGTTTCATACTTGACTTGAGTCCATGTAAGGAGATCATGTTTATCCGCTGAAGTACGTTTATCTTTCCTTAGATATTTCTTGTAGTGATGCTTTGAAGGGCATGTTGAATTAAACGTTTTCTGTGGTACACTTTTAAGTTTTTTTTATTATTCCCAGATTTAGGAGTTGTAGTTTGCTCGTGCAATTTGGTGGAAAGAAAACCACTTTCACATTTTTCAAAAGTCGGTCTCTTGGGGGTACATTGATCCATAAAAAGTAAATTTTAAGTTTTTGTTGTTTCATATCTTTATCCATTCTTTTAGCCACTCAGTAAAAATTTCAGTCATCGATGCTTTTGTATTTGCTTCATAACCTACTGGCTTTTGTATTTGCTTCATAACCAATGTTTTAACTTTTGCAAAACACCTTGGCTTCCGTGACTTCCCTATGATTAGAGGAGCCATCTTATCACTTCCATCAGCGTTGGCACAAAGTAAAACAGTGAAGCGATCATTAGATGTTTTTTCCAGAATTGCAATTGTCACCTTTAAATGCGAGTTCTATCAGGCATGAGATGATAAAAAAGGTCTGTTTTATCAACATTGTAAATGTCCTTCAGCTGGTATCCATCAATTTTGTTCGGCAAATTTTTTAACCATTCGGTCACAGTTTCAGTTGGAACATTTTTAGATTCCCCGCTTGAAATTCCATGTCGCATTTTGAATTTGTGAAGTCATCCACTTGAAAAACATGCATCTTTTACATCCAATTTCCTTTGCTTTTCCCATAAGCATGGGCCCACTCATTGATGCACGACATTATGTTAAAAAATGAAGCAAAATGTTCTCTACTTCAGGAAATTTGCCTTCATGCCCAAGCAGTTTCTTTGAAGCAGAGTTTCCGCAAGCTGCTGTTCTGTCCTCGAATTTTTTCTTTCATAGACAATGGTTTTTAAAGTAGACACTGGAATATCCAGTTATTTAGCCAAATGCATTGTTAATCCTGTACTGTCAAATTCTTTTAAAATTTCAATTTTATTTTTCCATGAAAGTGCTTTACGCTTTCGGGACATTTTTGGAGAACGTTAAATTTTTAAGAAACCAACAGAATGATAATAACCAACAGACTGAACAGCAATACTGAAACGTGAGCTCTCAAAAGCATAAGAATTCAATTCGATAATGAACTGCTTATCAAACAAAAGAGTCTGGTGAATAGACCCTCTCATTGTTCGTTCTTCCCGCAGCAGGTGCAGTTTAGGGCTGCCATGTAAATTTGACAACTTGAGCGAAAATTCTTCGGGAATCAAAAAGTGTGCTAAATTTGTAACAGTGGCAACCTATGTTACAGTGGTTAGAGTACCTCTACCCTTGTGGTGGCAATTCCCAAATGTTCTATATGAATGAAAATTTTAGAAAGATTTATCGGCGGAAAAACAACGTATAACCGAAGTTTTACGTCGTATAAATGAAATATTTTATCACTATATGGTTAAGAATGAATCGGGATTGTGCTGAAATGACATAGAAATGTAAAAGACGTATAAATGAGAAACGTATAAACGGTGCTCTACTGTATTTGTAAATTTTCCATTTTCATCAGATTTATAACTAAAAGAAATTTGAAAATATTATTCAGTTCTTATTTATAGTAGAACCTCTCTTAACCAGCTTGATGGAGATTGAGGGCAAGCTGGTTAAAAGAAAATTCTGTTTTCACTAATGACAATAAAAAATATTAATTTTTAATAAAAAATATAAAATAGAGCAATGTATTTGTACATATGAATATATCAATTTTAATATATCCTTGCCAAAATGGTTGCTTTTCTATTTGCCTAAATCGTTATTTTAATATAACTTTCTGGAAAATTTCCTTCAAAAAATTCATACCCATTTTTCAAAATAGGAAAATTGTATTATGCAAAAGTAATAAAAACGAAGTCATAAACACTTTTCAACTTTGTTGTAAAGTGTTAAAAATTAACCCTAATAAGTAACCAGAATATAAAAATAAGCTAGTCAATTTAATATGCAACATTTAGAAGATAGATGAGAAAATATACTAATGGACTCTCGACGATTCCCGTGAACATATGCGAAAGGCTAAATCCATATCAATTCAGGCAGACAAAGAAAAAATCTTACCTTCATAATATCTTCTTCGATGTTTTTGAATTACATATGTTAACATTCAGAAAAAAGCAAGAAACCTGTATTTTTTTTTTTTTTTTGTTCCAAAAAAATTCCTGGCTCGAGATACAGGCCGCGAAAGATGGCACCATATCTCACTTGCGATTTTTGGAAAATTTTAAAACACTTAAACTTACCCACCAAGGGGGCTAATGATATTATAAACAAAAAGAATTTGTATTGCAGCTATTTTTCACAACAATGACTGAAACTATTAAATCTCGTGATCACTGAGCCACAAATAAAACTTTTTATGCATAATTATGACAAATTTTTGTTCTATGCTGCCATATTAAAATAATATAAAATTTTGAAGTTTAATTCGAATTTAAAAAAAATTCTATGTTAATTCTAGTTCTAGATATTTTGATAACGACGCAGGATATAAAAGTCTCGTGAGAATCCATTAATATTTAAGGCTGCTATCATGTACACATGAAACTGACCACAGCTATCAGGCAGACAGACGGACATCATTCCAGAAATAGCCAAAACATGTTCAGGAGGTCTTAAAACATATATTGGCATCAAAATCTCAAATTCGAAAATTTTTGTGAAAACAATACTTTCCCTATACTATATTACATAGTATGAGAAAGTAAAATTTACCAAAACCAGACGAGAAATCCAGCCCAACCCAACCTACAGATCATGCTGGGCCTAGGCTTGAGCTATGAGATATAAGTACCCTTGAGGATACATGTAATAGTTCCAGGGGGTATGCCATGATTTTATAATACTTGCCAACCCTCACTGAAGAAAATTCAGTTGATTTCTTAGAGCGCATGTTTCAATGTCATAACAAACGTTGCAGTATAAAAATAACATACATTTAGGGGAAAATAGGGATTTTTCTCATCTCTATTTCCCCCCCCCCTAAATTTGAATTATATACATATTTATAAATACACCAGACATGCCAACTTTCCAAACAGAAAAAGCAGGAGACTATTTTGTCGCAAATATATTGTTTACATATGACACCTAATAATTTGCTTAAAACATTAAAATACTGTATACCATTTACGTACATTAGGCTTTAAACTTATTTGAAAAAAATTCATGAACTATCTTTTGAATTAAAACAGTGTTAGTAACAAATTATAAAAAAGAAATAACTTGATAATACTAATTCTTGATTATTTATTAAATCTTAATGCCCTCCCCCCCCTAAAAAGAATACTGCATTAAATATCAGGCATAGTACTGGTAGAATATGAAAATTCAGGACACCAATTTTATAAAATTTCAGGACAATAAATTATAAAACAAAAAATATATAAAGGTTTTATCTGGTGAAAATTACTTTATAATGAAAACGAATATTTATGTTTGGTAGAACACAGGTTTTCACTAAAGAAAGTAATAAATATTGATCTTTAATAATATATATATATATATATATATATATATATATAGCACTGAATTATATTCCTGCCAAAATGGTTTCCTTTTTATTTGCCTAAATCTTTATTCCCACTTTTTGGAAAATATCCCTTCACAGAGTTTATACTACCCATTTTTCAAAATAGAAAAATTTGTATTATGCAAATATAATTAAAAAATTAACCTTAATATGAAAATAGACTAGTTTAGTCGATCTAATATGCAACATTTAAATGATGTAGATGGATGGATAAAGGTACTAACATACTTTCGGCAATTCACGCGATGTAACTGAATTGCGCAATCGCACTGTTTATGCGAAAATAATTAAGAAATTAACAGTAATAATTAATCAGAATATGAAAATAAGCTAGTTTAGTCAATCAAAAATGCAATATGTAGAAGATTGAGATGGATGGAAAAAGATACTATTGTACTCTCAGATTCATGAGAACAAACTGAATTGCGCAATCGCAGTGTTTATGCGAAATTAATGAACAAAATAACATTTTAGCGATTTATGCTGAATTAGACAACCTTTGAAGTAGTATATTTATTACTTTCATAAAATAAGCGGTCGCGATCTTAGTTTACATTACACTCGGCCATAAATCTCCGTTAATTTGGTTGGTATTACCCTGCATTTTATTATGGATTTACTACGATCCCGGGAATGGTAGAAATCAGTGCTAAAAAGCAGAAAATCTATGTTTCCGAGGAATTATACCATGTCTGGTTAATTGATAAATTTCAAACGAAAAAAGCCGGAGAAGTAATGAAAAATCCGGGGGTCTCCGGTCAAAATCCGGAGAGTTGACACGTCTGCATCTGTAATCTTATCTTATGGATGTACTTTTGATCAAATAAAGAAAAATTTCCCACTTAGCTAAAAAATCCCTTTTATAAGGAATTTTTGGGGATATTATCCCCAAACGTAGGGAATTTTTCAAAAAATCGTTAAAATCGGGAGATGTATCTTCAAAAGCGGGAAATCGGGAGAAACACTCAAAAATTGGGAGTCTCCCGCCAAATTCAGTAGATTTGGCACATATATCTGATTTTAAAAGGCTGAAAAGTGTTCCCCAAAAATAAAAATTAGGAGTTTTTAAAAATTTGCAAGTAACAGGAACATGCACTGAAATTTGTACAATGAAATGTTATATAAATCATAAAAAATACTGATGCAGTCAGAATATAAATCTGACAGTTTATATAGATATGCATAATTATCTTTCTAAAAGCTTTTATTTTTAATATCCTTGGAATAGTCACTTAAATCCTAAAATCAACAATTATAAGAATTTTGATTTGTAAAATCTAATTAAGACATTTCTATCTTCTATGATCTCATACTTTATTTTTAACTTCAAGAATATTAAACTTTCAAGAATATTAATCTCAAAATAAAAATAGGCAAACATAATATTAGTAAAGATAGCAGTCAACAAGCTAAAAAAATAACATATAGCCTACAGAAAATATTTTGTATACAAACATATTTTAACAAAGAAACGTATTAGATATAAAAATGGGCTATTTCGTGCAGAGCCTGTATCTCCGTGTTATGGATTCCAGAAGGCCAATTGAAATAGTCAAATTTTGAAAAATGAATAAAAGACATCATCTGAGTGACGTCAAGCGATGGGAGGTAATAGGGTGTCTCAAAGGGGCCAGTGACAGTCAGAAGTAGACCCTAAATGTCAATTTTTCCAACATTTGCTGCCTGTGGAACTAGTATCAAAGTGAAGGTACAGTGTCACGAAGACCAGTCAGCGGACATCCAAGGGTCACAACCCCCTCAGCATAGGCATTTTCTATGTCTGCAAACATGATGCCACAGGTCAATCATTGCGCATCAGCTTGCCTTCGACCTTGCAGTGTTGGTAGGAAAGCAGTATATCGGTAAACTGTTTACAGATGGCTACATGCAGGTTAGCTGTACGCAAGAGAACCAGTGGTTTAGGTTCCAATGATGCCCTTGCACAGAGTGGCCTGCTTAAACTGGGCTCCACAATAGGGTACTGAGCTCTTCACAGATGAGTCATGGTTTGGTGTACAGAGTGATTCTCAATGGTTATTGATCTAGAACAGGGGTGGCCAACCCGCGGCCCGCCTTGAATAATTTTGCGGCCCGCGAGATTCATTACAACTTTACAAAATACGATTATTTTGTGCAATATTTTTGTTTTTAGTATAGTGTTTTGTAACAAATAAATCCTATAACTGTTTCTATTTTACACGTTGCTTCTGTTTTTATACATACTTAGAAGTGGGCAGTATTGCATTGCAGCGACCCCCCGCAGCATCACGCTTGATTCCTGTAACTTTATCGGGCTGCTTATTGTTAGAGCTAGGCATACTTAGATATGCGCAGTAGAGCAGTGCGCCGGCCACTCGTTGCGTCTTTGCACGCTGTTGATTGTCGACAACAGAACGCTCTCTGAGTGTCAATTGAAAATTTGTTTTCCGGTTTCGTTTTGTGTGTTGTGACTGCAGGATAATTATTTTAATATATTTTCAACAAAAACAGCTAGGTAATATAAATTCCATTAAAATAAAAATGAAGTTGATTTAAAAATTAAAAAATATGTATTTCCTTCTCACTTTTGTTTCTAACCCACTCGTATTATAAAATGGGAAAATTTTTCCGATGACTGGCATTTTTGTAAAAAATTATTGGACGAATTTTTGTGAACATTCTTTTATTTAAAAGCATATTTTTATTTCCTTCTTATTTTTAGTATGAGTGCAAAGAAAAGAGGAATAGTAGACGAAAATAGAAGATATAGCGAGGAATGCGAAGAAAAGTACTTTTTTGTCATTCAAAACACAAAATTAATGTGTTTAATTTGCCGAGACACCATTGCTGTATTTAAGGAATATAATGTTAAAAGACATTACGAAACAAAACATAATGATTATTTGAAATTCGATAAAGAAGTGAAACAATCGAAGCTCAGGGAATTTAAATCGCAATTAAAGACTCAACAAAAAATGTTTGGTACAGCATTACAGCAACCATCCAATATTATTAAGACAAGATATTCTGTTTCATTTTTGATTGCAAAAAAAAATGAAAACATTTTCGGATGGCGAATTTGTGAAAGAATGTTAGGAAGCTGTTGTAAAGGATATTTTGCCTGATAAAAGTAAACTATTTTCAAACTTAAGTCTATCTCGGCAAACAGTGTGTCGTCGAATTAATGACATTTCAAATGAAATTATCGTAAAACTGCGCGATCGAATTCGAAATTTCAAATATTTTTCCTTGGCATATGACGAAAATACAGACATTTCTGACACAGCTCAACTTGTAGTATTCGTTCGTGGAGTAAATGAATCATTTCAGGTACCTGAAGAAATGCTAAATTTGATAAGTTTGAAAGGTACGACAACAGGGGAAGATATTTTCCATGCTGTTGAAAACTGTTTATGCGAAAACAACTTGTGTTTGGAAATTCTTTCTGGAATATCAACTGATGGGGCACCTGCTACGATCGGTAAAGAAAAAGGAGCTATAAAATTACTGATCGATAAAATAGAATCCAACAACAAAACTAATAACTGCTGCAAAAGAGATGATTTAATTATAATCCACTGTGTGATTCATCAACAAAATCTATGTGCCCAAGTATTATCAATGAATCATGTTATGCAAGTAGTCATAAAAGCAGTGAATTACATTCGATCCCATGAACTTTCGCATCGACAATTTAAGGAGTTCCTAAAAGAATTAGATTGTGAATATATATATATGGTAACGTTGTATACTTCAGTCGTGTCAAATGGTTGAGTCGTGGAAGATGTTTACAGCGATTTTATGAGTTAGGTCAAGAAATTGACTTGTTTATGAATGCCAAGCAAATACCAGTACCAGAATTAAGAAATGATAAATGGTTATTGGATTTATGCTTTTTAGTAGATATCATCGAAAAACTCAATCAATTAAATACATCATTACAAAGAAAAGATAATTTAATAATCGATGCATTTAATCACATCAAAGCATTTCAGAAGAAATTACTGTTATTTGAATCTCAATTGAAAAATAATAACGTTCAATACTTTTCATTGATGAAAGAATTAAAAAATTCAAAATGTATCATTTACATCAAATACACAAAAGAAATAAGCAAACTTGCAGCTACTTTTGAGAGTCGTTTCACTAATTTAGACAAATACAAAAAATTATTTGAAATATATTCATCTCCCTTTCATGTCGATGTCGAGTCGGCCACAGAATATCTCCAAATGGAACTGATTGATTTACAATGCAATAATGAATTAAAACACATTTTTGAAACATCAGAATCAAAAATAGATTTTTATAACACTTATGTCACAAAAGAAAAATTTTCCAATTTGAGAGATCTGGCACAAAAAGTTGTGAGCGCTTTTGGATCAACTTACACCTGTGAATCGTTTTTCTCGAAAATGAAATTTATCAAACATAAATCGCGCTCAAACTTAACGGACGAAAACCTGCAACATCAATTACGATGTGCAAATACACGCATTGAGATCGACTTGCAAAAACTAAGTGAAAGAGTTGAAAAACAAATATCTCACTAATTAAATAAATTAAACATTATTCGATCATTGCATTATTATTATTATATTATCTATGTTTGTATACATGAAAAATAATGAAAACAATAATAATAATTCATTCTGTTTTAAGTTTTCACTCCAATAAATGTTTGTAATGGGTCCAAATCTAATATAAAGATATATATTTTTATATGCGGCCCTCGGACCGACGTGGTGGTCGAGTGGTCAAAGCATGCGTTTCCAAAGCAATCGCTCGACCGCCACGTTGTTTGTTCGAGCCCCACGTAAGGCATGGATGTTGTTGTGTTGTGGGCGCAGTGTGTTCCGCCCCCCTCTGGTGCGTCTGGGGCAACGTCCCTAGGACGGCTAATGGATCACGTATAAGGCCGAATTATGGGCGAATGGAGATGAGTCAAGTGCCTGGCCATTGGCAATAATATATATATATATATATATATATGCGGCCCGCGGGATTATAATGTTTTTCCGAAGTGGCCCGCAAGGTCATTTGGGTTGGCCACCCCTGATCTAGAACATGCTATCACGCCAGTAACATCCGTGATATGCATGCATACAGAGGCAGTGGTTTGATGGTTTGGGCACTGATCTCCACATCTTTCCTTACGGTACTGTGACTGCAGTGCAGTATAGATAAGACATGATCCTTGCTTAATATGTTTGCCATTTCTTGCAGCCATGGGTCGGTCCTGCCATTTTTATGGATAATAACATGTGAGTTTACAGGGCTCACATTGGCGACCAGTACTTAGAATCGGAAATACTGGTTCATATGAAATGGCCATCGAGATCATCCAACTTGAATCCCATTGAGAATGTATGGGAGATATTTAGGTTCTCTCCATGACCCTCCCTGAAATCTTTATGAGCTGAGAACATATATACTCCGCAAATGGGCACAGATACCTCAAACTGCCATCGATGATCTTATTCTTAGCATGAATTGATGCTATCGGGCATGTGTTTCCAGTAGAAGTTGTCCCATTCTCAGTATTGACATACCTCCACCAATGAAGTTTTTGCCATCTCAAATTCTATGTTTTTTTTTTTATCTCTATTACTTAATTATTTATTGATAATTTTCTTTACATTTCTCCATACTAGTCTTTTGTTATACCCCATGATCTGTAAAAGTTTTAATGAATTCAAATAAATATTTTTCTTTATATCCACTGTTTTCACTTTGTTGCTTCACCTTTGGACATGAGTATATATTACTACATTTCCGATATTTTAAATTTTTTTTTTAACATTTCTTGCATCTAAAGAATATTTTTCTTCGGTATTAAGATGTTCAATATTCATTAACGCAGTTATTGTCAGCTTTCCTACATTTAGTTTTAATCCAGTTTCCAACAGTTGCTTGACCAACATATAATGCAGATGTGTAAACAATATGTCTGGGCTTCCGAAACAGGAGCCAGGGTTCACATTCAAACTTGGCTTTTCCAGGTTCTATTTGAATTTACTAGGTTTTTGATGAAAAAATGTAGTATTTCATCATGGGTTTCTCTTTAAGATTCTGAGCTGAATATCAATTCAAGAGTTCCAGGGTTTGTTTCTCAATTCACTCTTATGCATATAAATCTTAAAAATTGTCAGAGATTTGGATTGAGCTCAGCACAAGATATTTCAATGAGAGGTAAGCTACAAACAGCAAATTAGATTAAAACATATTTTGAATAGTTTTTATATGATTTACTGTATATTAGGAAATAAGTAGGGAGTTTTTTAACACAGAATTTATTTAGTAAATTTATAACGGAATTATATTAAAAAATTCCCACCAAATTGCAAGAGATACACAGCATTTATAGACTGCATATCCCACGGCTTCTAGAAATGTTATGAAATTCTAGTTTATACTTTTCCAATAAAATCATGGAAATGCATGTTTTAATTTCATTGTAAAACTATCATTGCTATTTTTAAAGTCTACTTTTGAATTAATTTCAAAACAAAAATTTTTTTATCGAATTGTACCAATTATGTTGAAAAATCTTTAAAATTGAAATTTTCTACAACTGTTCTCAATACAAAATAAAATTCTAGCCCCATAAGTTTTTGCCTCAACATAGTCTATACTTCCCTTATAGAATCTACCACGTTTTCATATAAAAGGCCAATTGCACAATCTGAAATATAAAGAAAACATAAATTTTAAATTATAGTAGTGACCCTTATTGCATAGCCATAAAAACCATGCAATCAGCAAGCAAGGCATTTTATATTTTAATATGGAAAAAAATAGTAACATAGGTACAAGTTCAACAAGGTTTTAATGATTTTTTTAGAATATTTATGCTACAAGTGAATGAGTTTATTTCATGTTGTAATTCAGTAGGGAAGACAAAGTTTTACATTGTTATTTTTTATGGAAGTTTTCAACTTTAAAATCTTATGTAAATTTATTAAAAATAAAAATAACAGGATAAAGTTAAATGATTTGTGTGACTGTAAATTCTAGTTATCTTTCCTTTGCATAGTACTAGGAAGAATACATATTCTTAATATTCTGCAAGTCAGGGTTGGAAAAACCCTAAGCAGTAAGTGTCTATGGCATTTAAAATATTAGTGATGTCATCTGGAAATTCCGCTGATTGGCAAAAGAAAAACTCACCAATTAACCAAGAATTTAAATTTTGAGCTGAGCAACAAGAATGCTAAAATTGCCTATCTTTACAAAAGAATAAAGACTAAACATTTTTTTGCTTCTCTTACAAATTTAAAACATTATTAATTAAAAACAATAAAATTTATAATTTTTTTAAGTGTGTGTGTCAAATTTTATGCATCATTGTAACTATTTATCATAAGCACTTTCTAACAAATGTCAGTACTATACAGGTTGAGTCAGAACTCATTGGCCAAACTTTTAAGGGGTGATAAATCACATCTAAACAAGCAATTTTTGTCATACAAAGCAGGGTCGTAACGCAAGAGGTGAACCGCTAGACATCGCTGACATTAAACGCAATGACGACTGCATCAGAACTAGCTAGGGTTTAAGCTGATCGCCTGATCTCTCCTGTCTAGACTTTTTCTTATGGGGCCATATGAAAAGTCTCATCTACGATAGCCCCATTGACTCCGACAAGGACCTTGTTGCTAGGATTGCTGTTGCTGCCGGCGTTGTCCAAGATATGCTGGGTGTTTTTGCTAACCGGCGCCATTCCCTATGTCACAGGTGTGAAGCCTACATTACTGCTGGTGGTCGCACTTTTGAGCAGTTTCTGTAACTTTGTCCATGCATTCTGGAATTTCTGTCAATAAAACGTACTTCATGCCTACTCTGTCATTTTTGTGTTTCCTCTTTCCACAAGAGAGTCATCATTTCCTCATTTCATGAGCTATCACCCTGTTTTGTATGACAAAAATAGCGAGCGGCACACGTTAGCAAAAACACCCGCCATATCTTGGACAACGCCGGCAGCAACAGCAATCCTAGCAGTCGATAGGGCTATCGTAGATGAGACTTTTCATATGGCCCCATAAGAAAAAGGCGAGACAGGAGAGATCAGGGGATCAGCTTAAACCCTGGCTAGTTCTGATGCAATCGTCACTGCATTCACTGTCAGAAAAGTCTAGCAGTTCACCTCTTGCATTACAACCAAGCTTCAAGAAATCGCCCGTCCTCGCCGGGTTAAAATTCGGCGAGGACGACCAATTTTCGGAAGTTGCCGTCCTCTTGGACGGCCTTGAGATTAGAGATTCCATAAAAAAAAAAATAGATAAATTGTTGTCATCGTAAAATTGTGGCGAAAGCCACCCTTTCCCGTGCCATGAATAAAAATTGAAATGTCGTCACCTGCAAATCCCCCCACCCCATGAATTTAGATAGTGTGCATTATCAATGCCTTCTTTCTAGGCGAGCCGTCAGATCTGCATTGTAACCACAGGAGCTATTTATTTTTTCTCCTCTCATCCTCCACCCAGTGAATCCGACGACCGCACGGAAATGCGATAGTGCACTCACGATCGAAGTGACATGTTCTGTTCTTCTCTTCAAGGTCTACATATGCGGAATTTTCGGATTTCCACAAGACCGACAATACCAATGCTTAAATCCGGACCAAGCCCAAAGAAATTTATAAATGTAGAATGAACTCGGCCTGAAGATAACTGCGTCTCAGCAGGCCCGGAATGATTTGTATTCAAATATGTTAAAAATAAATTTGTCAAAATTTCGTACGGAGAATTTAGTCTGTTTTCTTAAACATTTATCTTTACATAGCTGAAATAAAAGCAATAATTTCATGCATTCAATTTAAATCCATTTAAAAAATTTTCAAAATAAATATGTTCGGTCCAGTAGTAAAGGACGTTTAAAAAAAAAAGAAAGACTTATCCCTGCCCGAAACAATAGAAAACTCAAGCCCAGCCCGGGCCTAAGCCCAAATCTCCATTTAACTCCTTAAAACCCAAACTATAAAATTTTCGTTTGCTGTAATAGATGGGAGTAAGTAACAAGTTTTAATTTTTGGAATGGTTTCTTCTAGTTTCAGCCAGAAGTGTTTTATTTTCTTCCCCAATTTGGTTTCAACTTTAAAACTAAAAAGTTTAAAATTCATTCATGGCATTTGTTCCAGTTGTTTGACAACTGAAGTTAAGATATGAAACATCTATTCAGTCCAAGAAGATTTTAATCTTGATTGACTACATTCCCTAGAAATTAAGAGTACGGATGAGGTTTAAACTGTTTAGAGACAAGAGGATTTATATGATTATTTATTTACCACTCCTTCAAGTTACCAAACATTGAAAAAAAAAGAGTGATTCCTTACATATCTTACCCCTTTGCCCCTACCCTTAGATCGGAATTCCGCCGGTCCGATTCTTTATCGGAGACGTCGGCGACTTTCATTGTGGCGGTTAAGCACTGTGGGGGTGGTGTATGAATATGCAGTTATCGCATTTCATCGTGAGACAGTTGGTTCTAATTTATTATTGTTGTGCAATGTATTTAAGCACATATATTAATGAATATAAAGTGAAAAAAATAATTCTTAGGACGGGTAAAAATTTTCGAGGACGTATAAAAAATTTCAATAGCCATCCTCACGGCCGGGCTAGATTTTGTTGATTTCCCGAAGCCTGGTTACAACCCTGCTTTGTATGACAAAAATTGCTTGTTTAGATGTGATTTATCACCCCTTAAAGTTTGGCCCATGAGTTCTGACTCACCCTGTATATAGTACAATAAAAAAGAACTTTAAAATATCAGAAAAGAACATTAAAAAGAACTTTAAAATATCATAATTTTCTTTTTTTTTAATATGTAATTAGTGTTAATATCATCCTAAACACAAATGAGATTTTTCTAATCAGATTTAATTGGCATCCAAAAGAGTTAATATAAAAATATTTTTTTCTTAATCATTTTTAAATAACAATTGTACAAAATGTAATACTGAATTTTTCCATTGATTTGATGTCAAGCTGTTCCTGTTCCCCTATATTAGAGGGACTTATGTTTTTCTTTGCATTGAAAACTTGAAAAATAATTACTAAAATGTATTACTCTGCAACAGTTTCTTTAATAAAATATTTTAATTTACATAGCTTTACAAATACTTCAATGAAAAAATGCAAAAGGTGCATACACTTTCACTGTTGGGAAACTAGTCTGCGATACCATATGAATTTTCAAAACAAGAAATATTAAAATTACACCAGTAAAAGAACATCAATTCAGCAAATTTACTGTTGAACGGGTCGCCAATCTGGATCATCTTCTTCACTTGAACTACGGTAAAGCCTAGAAAAACACAAAAAGCTAACATGATTAAATTGGATTAATTAGAGATGTCAAAAATATAATAAGTTACTATCTATATATTCACTTCATTGTATTTTGTCATATTGTACATATAAATGATACTGAAGACTGGAGACAGCCTTTAATTTAAACTGAAATTCCAGTATTCAACACTAAAAAATTGCAAGCTTAAATCTTGATTTTACATTTTTGGGGGCTAATTTGAAATGCTGCTGGAATTATTGAGCTCCAAGTATGTATATTAATAAAGTGACTGAAAAAAGTATCTCAGTACTAAGCATTAATAGTAAGCATTTATAGACATAAGAAATGCATGCGTGAAAATCATACATGGATGTGATAATTAAACAACTAGGTGATAATTAAACAACTTCTAGGTGCCATGTAATTTTTAATTTTATATATATATTTTTTTACTTAATAAAAGAAGATGCCTGTGTGTGCAGCCTGTAGCGGTACTTCAGGTACTAGAAAGGTGCATCTTAGTATTATTTATTTAAATTCGAATTAGCTTTTTAGTTATTTTATGCTTTAGCACAGCTTTACACATGAGTTTCTTAGAATCTGAAAATACTATCTCAGAGTTTCAATCTTAACACCACCGCAAAAATAAAAAAATTCTTTTTCAAACAAACTTTGGAATATACAATTAATAGTCCAATTTCCATGCATTTAAAAAATATAAATACTTTTTGTGTGAAGTGAAGACATCTCCTGAGATATCAGGCAACCAGGATATTTTCACACTTTCCATCTTAAAACCACCGATACAGCATTTTTTTAAAATTATTATTACAAGAGGTTATATTGCTAAAATGTTCTTTGGTTTTTGAGAATACGTCATGAGTTCTGGTGTAATCGCAATCAAGGGTTTGCATCTTAAATCCCAGGTACATTTTCTAGAACAACCTGGTGTTGCATGGGATTTTAAGAGGCAAACCTTGGATAAAAACTACATCGGAACTCACAGCAAATATCCGAAAATAAAAGAACATTTTAACAATATGCTCGCTTATAATAATAAAAAAAATTTCGTGGGTGCACAAGTCGCTACACCATGACTGATCATCTTAAATCCCAGGCAATACAGTGTACATTTTCAAGTTTTTATATATTACATAGAAAATTAGTACAACTGCATTATTTCCGTAATTGCAAGATTGAAACAGATAACAGATGTTATTCAAATTTAAAATATAGCATTCTCCATTTGTTCTGCTAGGTATAAAGGCAAACAATGATTTGGCACTGTAAGCTAGATGAACATCTGTCTTACAAAACTTCCTCACTGGCTTAAATAAATAGAAATGCACTTTAGTATACACCAAGCCAATTTAAGTTATGCCTTTATTAGGGCTTTTTTTAATTTTACTTTTTGCACATTTTGTCAGATTAAGCATTTTTTTTTTTTTTTTTTTTTTTTTTTTTTTTTTTTTTTTTTTTTTTTTTTTCCAGATAGCTGAAAACAAATGTTTAGTTCAAGGAATAAAGTATTAAGGCATTTATGGTACAGAGTTACTTAATAAATAGAAAAAAAGTCTTAACCCCTCAATAACTTAAAAAGCCCATTGCAAAGATCATATTAGATTTTCTAAAAACTTTAGGTAGGAATTCAAGGAATTTTTTCAAAAGTTTAGGAGCAAATTTTTATTATTTAAATTATTAGTACTATTTAATTATTCTACTTTGCATAAATAAAAGCAGAATTGATACATAGAACAAACATTATTGATGGAAGAAAGGACACAGAACATTTTTTTCTATTTTATTTTTTACATTAATGCCATGATATATATTGATGTTCAAAAGTGCCTCATGAGGGGGAATATTTAAAATAACATTTGAACAAATATGATTTTATATATATATATATATAATTACAAATATATACACCCAACTCTTTTTTTACATGAATTTGAAGTTACACAGTTAAAAAAATCTTCCTTTTTTGAAAAATTTATTTGATCTAACACGATTTCAAAGTCATTGTCTTATACTTATGTACGTGACCATGAGTGGTCTAGTATAACTTGCAGTCTTTGGTACCAATGTATAAAAAAAATTCACGTTTTTACCACACTAAAATTAGGCAGCACTGAGCACTGCTTTAATGTTATCGAATAAGGGGATTCCCCAGTAACTACTGGAGAATCACCTTATTCGAAGGAATCTCCCCTTATTAAGGGGATCCCCCAGTAACTACTGAGGAATCCCCTTATTCGATAACTCTTACCTACCCATTTCATATGACATTTACATAACTTATTGCATTATTAAATTGTTTAAGTTTATTAGTTCACAATATTTAATCAATTGTTCGTGTTATCAGCCATACATAGTGCTATCAATTGTGTATTTAAACATTTCTGACCTTAAGAAGTGGAAAAAAATATTTTTATCTAGATAAAATTTTTACCCTATATAAAATTTAACAAAATGTTGAAAGTTTCAAAGATTCGTAAAAGGCAAGCTATTTCTTTAGAAGAAAAATTAAAAATCTTGGACTGTCTTGCGAGAGGTGAAGCTGCAACATCTGTGGGCAAGGATTTTGGATTGAACGAAGTTACTATCAAAACCATTAAGAAAAATGAGAATGCCATACAGAAATCTGCCATCTGCGCATCAAAACTTAGTTCCAAAACATTGTCATACATTGGGGAGCCATCAACAAGTCGTCAAGATAAGAAAAAATAATTTTCGGCTAGTGATGGATGGCTAACAGGATTTCTTAAAAGAAATGCATTTCATAATTTAAAAATTAAAGGAGAAATTGCATTAGCAGATGAAGAGGCTGCTAAAAGCTTTCCAGCAAAACTAGCCAAAATAATCGAAGATGAGGGCTATGTTCCCGACCAAATCTTCAATGCCGATGAAACGGGTCTATTCTAGAAAAAAAAAATGCCTGCCAGAACTTATAGCAAAATCTGAAAAAATTGCTAAAGATCGGGTGACTTTTTATTGTGTAGCAACATTTCTGGTGACAAAATTTTAAAGCCTCTTTTAATCAACCGATCATTAAGGCCAAGTGCTTTGAGAGGAATAAACATTCAACAGTTGCTGCTTCATTGGAGGATGAATAAAAAGACCTAGATGACAGCAGGTCTATTTACGGAATGGTTTGAAGAAGTCTTTGTTCCTGAAGTTAAAAGATATATGGAGCAACGATGTCTTGATTTTAAAGTACTTTTGGTAATAGATAATGCACTCAGTCATCCGGTATTAGAGCAGGGCTCGACAAATTTCTCCACAATCTAGGAGCCAGGTCAAAAAGTTAGGAGCAAGCTTTTAATTTTACGGTATTTTACATTTTGGTGAGCATTTGTTATAAAGAACTTAAAATAAATAGTTACACTGGTAAAATTACACATGTGGCACACACATATGTGGTTAACACTTCCCGGCCGTCCAAACGGTTACCTTACACCTTTCTGGTAGGTCGGACAATCTGGGTCTCAACAACAACATGTGGTTAACACTAATCCTTAAAAATATTTTAAAATTATAAGGAAAGCAATATACATATATATTAACATAATATAAAAATATTCAATTTTTAATCAATAATTTTACATTTCTGCACATATGTACATTTTGGTAAGTAGGTACTTCAGGACCCGGGACGATATGCCTTGGCGTTATTTTTTTAAAAATTCGAATTACTTTTTAGTTTTTCTGTGTTTTAGTACAATTTTCATACAAATGCGTTCCTCCTTGGCGACCAAAAATATTATTTCAGAGTTTGCATCTAACACCAATGAAAAGATCAAAAAATTATCTTTCAAATCAACTTTGAATGAAATCCATACGATTAATAGTTAAATTTTCATGAATTTTTAAAAAGCATATACTTTTCTCTTGTTGAAATCAGGCTCCCGGGTCAGGATATTCCAATAGAGTCTCTAACACCATCGGTGCAGCTTCCCCCCCCCCCCTTGTTATTATAAGTGGGTGTATTATATATATTAAAACATTCTTTGTTTTTCAAGAATTCTTTGTGAGTTCCGGTGTAATTGTAATCAGTTTGCATCTTCAGTTCCAGACAATGCAGAGTACATTTTCTAGACTATTTCAGCGATTTCAAATGCAAATCTCTGATAAAAACTACACTAGAACTCACAGCAAATTCACTAAAATCAAATAACGATTTAATAATCTGCTTATAACAAAATTAAAATAAAGCAACTGTAGTGTCGGTGCACACACAGCTATGCTACGAACACTTATCTTAAATCCCAGGTACATCTTCTAGTTGATAATAATAATCCTATAATACGAAATCGTTATTTATTGCTCAGAGTTAAAAGTTCAGTGAGCAAGTGCATACGCCGAACTCCCAATCCGCATGAAAAAACTTAATCTCCGTGAGTCATTTCCGTGAACGGAGATAAGTTAAAAAAAAGTAAGGGATATTTCTGAACTACTTTCGGGGAAATTAGCGACTCGCGATCAAATGATTACGTTTTTTCAGCAATCAGCCCCCTCATGCAGATTAGCCAATTCAGCGCACGCACCTACATGCTCAAAAATTTAACCTAAGAATAATACATTATTATTTTAGTTTTGTATTTAAAATTATAATGAATAACAATTTAAGTTGATCTAAGTTCATCTATAACATTATAATATGACACAGTAATAGATAGATATATATACTCAAGCTTTAGTTGAGCCTATTTAATAGATGCTGATAAAATTCATGAAATATAGTAGATTACAAAAATATTAGACTTTTAAAATTTTTAAATATAATCACTTTAGTTATAAGAAAATTTTAAGTATAAACATGTCTTTAAAATTACAATTTAAATTTAAGTATAATTACTTTATTTTCATGAGAATTTTAAGTATAAACATGACAAAGTTACATTTTAAATTTAAGTATAAACATGACTTGTTACATTTTAAATTTAGGTATAGACATGTTAGCAAAAGTTAAAGTTAAAAGTTTTTATGTATAAACATGTTATTTCAGTTAAGTTTAAATTTAATTATTAACATGGAAATCACAAAGTTTAAGTTTAAAAACCTTTTAGTATAAGCATTTCAATATTTCAATTCCTAAGGGAAATTTTAAAATACTTTGGTGCTACAATACAAGTACAGTATATAGCAAAATAAAGTTTGAATCTAAACACCAAAACAATCTTCACCAATCATACATTTTGAAACACATCAGCAGAAATTGCTTTGTGAAAGTGAAAAAATTGTATATCTATATTTTTATGTGGAATATTGACAAATCACTAATCTTATCTTTTAAATATACTAGAGCAACTAATCTGTTCAGTTGAAAAAGTGAAAAGTAAAAAAATGCAAATTGTGAAATTACAACACTTGTATAGACACATTTTACTTTGTACATTAAGGTTGGAGTAAAAATTACAATGTATTTATACTATAATATTAAAATTTGTAGTTTATAATGACAAAGTTTGACAAATAAATCAAAGAACAATTACACTTTAAATAGTTCATTGCAGAACTTTGATCATAGGTTTTGTAAAATAATCTGCATCATTGTCTTTGGTATTTACAAATTTAATTTTAAATGACTCATTTAGAACTAGATTTCTCAAAAAATGATATTTTACATCAATGTATTAAGTTCTATGATTTTCAATTGGGGAATTTGAAAAATTAATAGCTGCCTGGCTATCGCAATAAACTATACATCTATTTGTGTCAATTTTTAACCCTATCTGGTGGCATTCCTCAATTATATTTTGCATCCATACCATTTCTTTGGTGGCTTCAGTCAGTGACATGTATTCAGCTTTCATAGCGGAAAGACTAACACATTTGTGTTTGAAGGTACGCCACGATATCGGCACTTTATCAATGTAATATATCATGCCTCCTAAAGATATGCGATCAACTCGGTTAGCTGCAAAATCTGAGTCTGAGTAACAGTTTAAACTAAGTTCTTTGATATTCGACAAGCTTAAAGCATAATTTCTAGTTTTGTCTAAATATTCCATTACTTTTAGTAACGAATCTCAATGTTTTATTCTCGGGTTTTCTTGAAACTGAGAAAGTAAATTTATAGCGTAGCTTAAATCAGGTCTTGTCGTGCTGGAAATGAAATTCAAGCATCCAATCAAACTTCGATACAGAATATTTATCATTTGATTTAACTCATCACTTGTCCAAGGACAATTTATTTTGCTAAATACTTGATCCTTGGCTATCGGTACTGAAACAATTGGGTACTTAAATTCTTTTAATTAATTTTAAATTAATTTTCTACAAACCCTATCAATATATTGTTTTTGGTGGATTTGAAATTTATTTCCTGATTCCTTGAATTCTACAAAGTAATTTCTTTATTTTGCCCAAAATTTTTATATCGAATTTGTCATTAAGCATCGAAACTACTTAGAAAATAAAACCATATCATCTACATAAACTAATATGAAAACATTATTATTGAATATATAACAGCAATTGCACCATTTTAGTTTCGTAAACTTAAGTTCTTTGAACATTGAATCCAATTCTAGAAACCAGTTTCTTCCACTTTGGTGTAACCCATATATTGCTTTATTCAATAGACATACATAATTCTGGTATTTCATATTAGTAAAACTCTCTGGTTCGTTTCATGTAGATCCTATAGTTTAAATTTGCATAAAGATAAGCACTTTTTACATCTAATTGGAAATATACCCAACCTAGCATACTTGCAAAGATCCTGAAAAACAGTCTTATTAAACTGAAGTTTACAACCAGACTAAAAACTTCTTCGTACGTTTCACCCTTTATCTGGGTATATCCTTGTCTTGTGCTACCAGTCTTGCTTTAAACCTTTAAATTTCCCTTTTTTCATCTAATTTTAATGTGTAAATCCATCGACATCCAATTATTTTTTTCCGAAGCAAGTGCAGGAACTAACTCCCAGGCATCTTTTTCTTTCATAATTTCAATTTCTTCTGTCATGGAGTTTTTCCATTTGCTTATTTGGGGTGTTTCAAGAGCGGCTTTGTAACTTTCAGGAATATAGATTTCAATGTTGCTAGCCTCTGGTTTTCCAATTCTTTTTGATCGTATTTTAGATTTCTTTTCTCTGAAGTTGAAGCGGTTTTGATCGTATTGAATTTTATTTTTACTACAATACTTCTTCACATCATTATAAGATCTTAATCTCTTTCTACTGTCCCCCCTAACATAAAAGTAAACATCTATTCTGCTACCGTCAGTTCTTGGCACGGCTTTATGATCCCAAGGGATGTCGGAATAGGAAGTCAGGTAAGAATCAGCAGAAGGGTCTGGTTCCTCACTGACTTCGGATAAACCGTCGTCAGTGTCTTCATTCCCCCCCCCCCCGACTTCCTATCCAAACATTCCTCATCAGAACCTGCAGAATAGTGATCTGGGGTTATCTTAAAGGTGACAGTATTGGGGTCTCTCTTATCCCCACTCAGGTCCAGGATGCTTTACCCTGCATCTGCGCTTTCATGAAACCTGATATTACTAGTTTCGGTGACTTTTCTATCCCCCTCAAGAAGGACGTAGTAGCCTCTAATATTTGTTGCATAACTCGCCATAATCCCCTCTTGGGCTCTCATATCTAATTTTTTTCTGAGTTGCTTGGGGTTTTCCCATATATTCAGTACTACCAAAAATTTTGAGATGGCCTACCATTGGTTTCTTACCATTATATAATTCTAGGGGAGTTTTTGACTTGAATTTGTGGCAAATTTGGTTCTTTACATAGGAAAAACATAGGATCACTTTTGCCCGTAAGTTTTCGTTCACTTTGCTATCACTTAGCATGGCTTTCACACAATCTAATGCTGTTAGATTAAACCTTTCGGAAATGCAGTTTTGTTGAGATGTGTACACGTTAGTCCTCTCGGCTTTTATTCCTTGTTTTGCTAGAAAGGTTTTGAACTTGTTATGGCTGAATTCCATGCCGCAATCCGTTCGGATATTTAAGATTTTCTTATTTAAATATCTCTCTTCTCTAGTTTGAAATTCTTTGAATATCTCAATGTTCAATTTTTCTTTTAGGAAATATACAAATACTTTCCTACTAAAATCATCGGTAATGGACAAAAAGTACCGATTACCATCCAATAATCATATTGGTAAATGTCCACATACAACCATATGCAATAACTTTAAAGATCTTGTTAATCTTATCCTACTTGTCGGTTTATACGTAATCCATTTGGTTTGGGCTAACATGCAAGCTTTACAATTTAGTTTTATAAACTTAAATTTGGGGAGTCCTGTTACCACCGAAACTTTACTGGTTTGATACAAGTAGTTGATATTCAGATGACAATATCGCTTATGCCACAGTTTAGTTACCCCATCAGATTCAATAATTGAAATGCTTGGTCTACTTTTGTAAATGTTAAACTTGGCATTTTGCAAACTTTTAACTTATTAAGAATCTTTTAAGTTAGTTTCCTTTCTTTTACGTTTTTTAACTTCTTTAGAATTTAGATTACAATCCCTATTCTTTGGATTTATAGATTTCCTATTCCTATCACTATTAACTGGTTTCTATTTTAAGTTTTGAGATCTCTGATATCTTTTACGTTGTTAGATTCGTACTGGGGTTTAAAGAAGTATAACCCTTCTTTCCTCTTTGCATAGAAGTATTTTTCCCCCTTAGGTGTATAAAACCACATGATTCCATTTTCACTGTGAAAATAAAAATTACGCTCTTCTAAAATAGAAGCAGCTAGAAGATTTCTTCATAATTTCAGTGAATACATCATGTTATCTAACAACATATTATTTTTCTGGCCATTGATTACAACAAACATTTTAACCATGCCGATAGCCTCAATTGGGCTCTCACCATTTCCGATAGCTAAAGATATAGTAGTGTCTTTCATTAATTTAAAATTTTGAAATAATGACTTATTATTACAAAAGTGTCGAGTAGCTGCAGTGTCTACCACCCAATTGAGTCTATCGACCTGATCTTCAACTAGATTTGTTTCTATTTGAGAGATCATACAATTCAACAATACTTAAAAATTTTCATTTCAGATGACCCATTTTTTTACACATAAAACAAGGTCCAATTTTGGTGACATTGGATTTAGGTTTTACATTAAAATTTCTAGATTGATTTTTATATTTAGACACAGATTTAGATTTACAGGATACATTAAAAGCAGAATTAAAACTCACATTGTTGTCTTAAACGACCTTCTTCCGCAGATAACTCTGTCTGAATCTTGTATAAAGTGAAATCCAAGTCTGGCCATCAGTAGATTATTTGCACGATACCATGGAACACTTCTGGGAGATGCTAGATTGACTGGAAGGCAACACAGATTTCCTCGATAGGATGTTTCACGTCTTTTAGCTCTCTGACCGCTTTCTTCAAACAGGCACAGAAAATGTCCACTGGCTTATTTTCTGAAGGATACTGAAAAATTCATCCAGTAGATGCAAATTCGCTCTCGTTGGTGCTTCGAAATGTTCCTTTAACTTGTCCCAGGCATCAGCGGGGTTATCAGTGACATTGATGAGTTGTTGGTACTCAGTTGACAAGCCATAGAAGAGCATTGATAAGGCTTTGTCTCTCTTTCGAATAAATTCATCGTAATTCCGTCTTGTCGATGAGTCATCCAGTGGTCTGACACTTCTATCTATAAAGCCGTAGCAGCCTTCTACTTTGAGTGTGAACGCCATTCCATTGCACCAGGTTGCATAATTGTCCCTTTTCAGTAGTGGCATTTTTGTCGTTTACATCCTTCCTATTAAATTTTCACTTGCACGACTCCAACTCTATACCTGTATATTATTTGATGAGTGGACTTAGGCAGGCCCCCATCAATTTGACAATTAACTTTCTTTCACATGTAAACTGGATATTTCCACGTGAACTGACGGTTTTCATACTAAATGATGGGCTGTACCCATAACCGTGTTGGAAATATGAATTTATCTCTGTATAAATCATCAGAGTGTAGCAAAGTATGCCCAGTGGTGTCAATGAAAAAAAGTCAAGTTTTTACAGCACACACAGGAAGTCCACATTGGATTATCAAGACACATCACAGTTTGGGGAATCTTAAGTGTTAATTTGACTAGATAAACACACACAGTCAATAGACAGCATTAAAAGCTACTTTCTACTAAATACAGTTGAGAATTTAGTTGCCTGCTTTCACCATCAACACAATACAAGTACATTAAGTTATGTGAATATTTCTGCTGTGTCCATTCTAAGGATCAGCAATATTCAATCCACGACTTAACTAAACAGCTGCTTAAAACTATAGCTCAGCTATTCCGGTCGTACAATACATATTTCAAATACAAATCATCGTATTTTAATACTATTGTGTATTCCCGCCGTGTCTAACTATCGCCATTTACTACGATTACAACATTGACGACCACATCTACTGATCACTTCCATTGGTCTGTGATCACTGTCTTCGTCATCTGTCTGATAATTCAATGCGTACTTCCTATCTTTATACCATGAGATCGGTACTTACCGGAACGAATTCCAAGGTCCAACTCATATAGTATGCAAATGAGCCAGTGCATACACCGAACTTTCAATCCACATGAAGAAACTTACTGGAAAAACTCTTGAGTCGTTCCCGTGAACGGAGGTAAGTTAAAATAAGGTAAGTGGTATTTTTGAACTACTTCCGGGAAAATTAGTGAATCGTGATCAACTAATTAAGTTTTTTCAGCATTCCCACTGGACTATAGGAAACATCTTTTTTTACACTTTATTTTACATGAATTTCTGAGGAACATATCTACCGTGTAAAAAAAAAGAGTTGGGTGCATATATATAAAGTTATATCATTATTTATTTTTTCCATTGAAGCTATATAATAAAAAAAAATTGAAAGAAATATGTTTTATTTGAGAACTGAAAAGTTATTAAAGGCATTTCTAACAAAATAGAGTAATAAAGACTAAAGAAGTAATTTAGTTTTAACCCAAAGGTGTTTTATTATGCGACTGTGCAGCAGGCGATGGCTTTCCCTGGTGGCTAAGTAGTGCCAGACCTGCAGAGAGGGCGGGGAGAGACAGATTCCTAGTGCTTGTGAAGCCCGCAGAATCTGGGCCTGGATTAATGAAGAACAAATTTTATCTACACACAATTGCTTTTTATTTCTTATCATTAGGCCCAAAGTTATTGTTTTTCTGGGTTCAGGGCCCATTCTCAGCAGCAAGCACAAGGCATGTTTAAGCATTTGTTCAGGGCGTATCAAATAGTGGAAGATTGTGCCATCAACAACTATTGAAAGTCCAGAACTTTTTTAAAAATAACTAAATTGGCCGCTAAAGGTGGTATCTAGTAATAAACAAAATATTCTGAAGAACATCAGATTCAAACAAGGGAGAATGCCAAACTGAATTAAAACAAGACAGCGTACCAAAATGAACTAAAACAGCAATAATCTAGTTCAAAAATTTTATGCACAGGTATCCGAGAAACAAGATCTACATTGCGTAATGCCACAGACAGAATTAGCTATATGCAGAAATTGTGTGGACCCCCCTACTTGCTGGAAGAACGTTAACAAAAGATAGTGAGTCACCTGTTTTTCCCGGATGATGTTCAAAAACTGTACTGAAGTACGTTTTTGAATCCCCTTTTATCCTACTTACTTAAAAACTGTACTGAAGTACGTTTTTGCCTCCCCTTTTTATCCTACTTACTTCGTTCACGGAAATGCCTCACGACAGTCTTTTAGTAAGTGTCTTCATGAAGATTGGGTGTTCGATGTGTACACTTGCTCAATTGCATATTCTTCAAGAGGCGGACCTTGGAACTCGTTCCGGTAGGTGCCGATCTCAATGTATATAGGAAGCCCACACTGGAAACTTAGAAGGGAACCTTAACTTTTGTGCCGGCTAGTTTCAGCTGGAATTGGGTGGAAACAGTAGGTACTAGCAAGAAACTAATGTTCCTGAAATATCTCTTGAATTGAGCGTGGAGATCCGTAGAAAAAAAATCCCAAAGTTTACATGGATTAGCATGTTTGGTAGCTCTTATTTGAAGTATAATATGTATATTTACATAGTGTGTGTGATTAAGCAGAAACAAATGTACGTGTGGTATGTTTATGTAAAAATGATGCAATATTACATTCATGATTGTACATTATTTTTGTAATGGAAACCAAATATTTTGTTACGAATACAAATTACTGTATGATGAAATTACAATTATTCAACATATTCTTCGCAATAATGATACTTTTCTTAGAAATCTGTAAAACATAGGAGAGTTTTGCACCAAGAACATCTCAATAGAATGTTAGGACACAGTGCACATTGTGGATTTTCTATAAGGATGTGACGGAAGCAAAATGTCAAAGGGATTTTTTTTCTACGGATTTCCACGCTCAATTCAAGAGATATTTCAGGGACATTAGTTTCTCGCTAGTACCTACCATTTCCACCCAATTCTAGCTGAAACTAGTCGGAACAAAAGTTAAGGTTCCCTTGTTAGTATGATGGATAGATGGAAGATCATTAGAGATCAAGATGATATAGTTAAGTGATCAGTTTAGATCATTCATGTTTTTATTTGAATGATGTCTTAATGCTCAGTTGTACTGATACTGACGCATGTAATGATGCTTATACTAGTAGACTGATATGTCTTTAATTTAATCGCTTTGACACAGATATAGCACATAGTTGATTGTACTACTAGTAATAGTAGAATGTTGCTAATGACGTACGGGATAGTATGTATTAGTGTTTTGTGCTGATCATAGGATTAATACATTATTGCAGTAAATTTACAAAGATGGCCTTAGGCAAGAAGGCAAATTCCGGAGAAAGAATGACATACTTACATTACATGAGTGAAGCTCAAAGCAGTGATTCAATCTTTTAATCTTTGTAATCTAGAGTGTTTTAGACTGTGTATAATAATGTTTATATCTAGTCTAGTCAATAGTTAAGACTAAAGTTTCCAGAAGTGTGACCTCTAAAAGGTGGAATGAACAACATGATGATTAGGTCATATATATCAAAGTCATCCAACGTGGACTTTCTGTTCGATATTAATTCTAGTCTTGTAAATATGTTATCGCTGCAATGTTCAAACAGCAGACACCATGTTCTCCTGGTGAGATATCAAAGTGGTTAAATAAACTTGGTATTTTTTACAAACTTGACTTTTTCTTCATTTCTCGAGAAAACGTTAAACTCTACTAGAAATTTACATCTTACTTATCATTAATTCGAAGACTTGTCCAGTTTGTATCAACACTGATAACCAAATCAGAAGTCACTGAATATCCATTTTTGCTAAGCTATAGAATTAAATTTACAACTATAGTAATAACGACATTACTACCCCATATTTTACTAGTTTCCCCCAGGCAGTTTTGGAAGAGTGCAGCACCCTGCCTGCCCTTTTGTTACCAGAATAGCGCTCTCCTTGCCTTTTGCTACGAGATGAGTGCCCTCCCTGCCATTTTGTTACAAGAGTGCCCTCCCTGCCATTTTGTTACAAGTGCCCTCCCTGCCATTTTGTTACTCCTACGAGAAGAGTGCTCTCCCTGCCATTTTGTTACGAGAAGAGTGCCCTCCCTGCCATTTTGTTACGAGAAGAGTGTCCTCCCTGCCATTTTGTTGAGAGCATGTCTGTCCTCAGATGAAAATCAACCAGCCCTTTCTATACATTCATTACTGCAAATTTTTGATAGTCTATTATCTTCCCCCCACCCCCTCCTCCGTCAAAGAAAGAAAAGGTTAAGTAAGCTGTGCAGTGCACTAAAGAAATGAGGATTGACAGCCCCCACATTACTTCTTCCCTCCATTAAAAGAAACGAAACAGAAAGGGAAAGATTAAAAACATACATTTCCTCTTCCACCTGATAAAAACTTTTAAAACAGTTTTTTTTTTTAACTTAAATTTTTCTTAAATTATTCCATGTTTAGTATGCATTGGGGTATAAAATTCTGAGAACTTAAACTCTAAGAATGTTTGCTCTAAAACAAATATTTAAAACTAGCTGCTTTCGGCGACCAGCCCGTTCGCTACCCTTGAAAATTCTGACCATGGCAAACTTGCTGGCGGGACCTACCAGAAAGGTAAGTACTCCGCGTGAACATGACGGCAGTTTTGGTAGTGGCAAGAATCGAACCCGGGCCTACCAAGTGCAATTCCCACGTGCTAACCACTGGGCTACCGCATCCTCAGCGACAATCTCCATAACTTTCTTTTTATTCACCAATTTAGACTGGAACCCAGTGGGGGAGGCATCCACAGGGACCATACCATCCTTCCCCTACTACCAACCTCTCTGAAGGACTTACGGGCCCACATGTTTAACGTGATCGTACTCCGCCTGGACACGGAGTCAGTTTTGGTAGTGGCAGAAATCAAAGCCGGGCTTACCAAGTGCAATTCCCGCATTCTAACTTCTGTTGGAATTTTTTCGACATTGGCAAAATTCATAACCAGTTGGTAGCAGAGCGTAGCAGTAGATGAAGCAGAAAGTAGACTTGACATGAAAAAACTTAATTTATTTTCACGAACTTAAACATCTTAAAGAACAAAAACAATATCCATTTCTATAACTTTGAAATGGTATCAGCAGGAAGTTAGAATCACAAAAGTCTTGAAAAATACATCATAAAACTTAAATAGTTAAGCCAAACAACATCAGCCACGTACATCGCCATTTACAGGCATACATGCAGAAAACTGTTTACATAAATTGCTCATAGTAACATCTTGCAGATAGGCATCGGAAATACTATCAAAGATTACAATTTAAACAGAGATGACGAACTCAACGATCATCCTGGTAATCCAGATCAAGACAAGAATCAAGATAAACCAACTGTAACAACCACTAGCTTATATAGTGACGTATCGTTGAAGTAGAAGGTAAGTAATGTTTTTTCCCGGAGTATACTAATCTCTAATCGGTTGAAGTACAAATTAGCATAAACCAGAAATTGACATCTCAATTTGTAGGAATACGGAACATGGGAGTAAAACCTCTTAACAAGCGATCCGAAAGCGATTAACCAATCAGAACAAAGTAACTTTTGGATTTTGACGGTAAGTTGACCAATTTATGTTTTTGCTTGTTTACATTGAAGTTTTTCTAACAACTTCCCGCACGCAAATTTAAATTTTATAATGACCATATGCCAAGCTCTTAACCCTTTTGCGGCGGTTGGCATGCCTGCGTGCCGTCTGCGAACTTGCATTCAAGGACGGACGGCACGCACTCGTGACGGAGAGAACTTTACCCTAAACGGCGAGTGGCACGTATCGGTGTTTCTATGTGAAACGCTTTCATTTGAATTTATTTGTCTACTAGATGGCGTTAAATGCCCGTGGAATCAACTTAAATGTATTTTGCAGATGCTTGACCTTGGCACAAGGAGAATCTAATGAATTATTTCTCCATTTGGAACGGTGAAACATGGTTCTGTAAAGTAAACAGACAGAGCACTTCTCGCAGCATCAACAATTTTATAATTGAGTTCCGGGTCTCCTTTTGATTTTAGTTTTTAATGATTTCGTTGGTGAATTACAGGAACATAAGAGAGGTTTTTTTTTTTTTTTTGGGGGGGGGGGGGGGGGGGGTAAAGGAATGTGCGACAGTGAAATTATTAGGTTATTTTGGATAAAAGTATGGCTGGTTTGAGACGTTTCCTTTCTGTGGAAGAATATAAGAGTATGGTAAATGAACCAGACAGTAATGAAAGCAATGCAGATAGTAAAGATTCGTGGAACAGTGTTATATCTGATGGTAAATCTGAAAATGCAATTGATTCTTTAGATTCTGAGCGTACTATTATTACAACGCAGCCAGCTTCAATTGCTGTTTTTTCGAATGATGTTTGGATATGTGATTTGAAAGATCTGAATTCTTTGGAGTTTTTGAACATACCTGGAATAAATCACAATATCGCGCCGCCTAATTTAGATAAGGAACTTGATCTTTTAGAATATTTTTTGATGATGAACTAGTAGAATTTATCATAAAAGCAACTAATGAGTTTGCAAAGAAAAAATGGGAGAAAAATCTTCTCTCTCCTTCCACAACAAAGACGCCACCTGTTTCAAATGTATTTACACCTGTGACAGGAAACTAATTTCGTGTGTTTCTCGCACTAGTAGTTTTGACGAGCATTGTCAGAAAACCAAATCATAAAATGTATTTTTCTAAGAATCCAATTATCAGTACTCCCTTTTTCAATTCAGTTATGAGTCACAATTGATTTATCGGAATATTACGTTACCTTCATTTTACGCTTGATAGTAATGCCCCAAAACTAGATAAATTGAAACTGTTAGATGCATTAGTTTCAAAATTTAAATCTATATACACTCCTAGAAGAAATGTGTTCATTGATGAATCTTTGTTTTCATGGAAAAGAAGGCTGGGATTTCGTCAATATATCTCCTCGAAAAGGTCCAGATTTGGAATAAAAATATATAAATTGTCAGAATCGAAATCAGGCTATATATGGAATTTCCTTGTGTATATTGGAAAGGACACGGAATTATCAAGCTCTGATGGTGGGTATGGAGAACGTGTTGTGAAAAAACTTCTAAGTGAACTTTTAGGAAAAGGATATACTTTGTATTTGGATAAATTTTTTACCTCTCCTGTACTCGCAAAGTATTTGTTGTCTAAGAATATGCATATATGTGGTGCAGTTTTAAAAAATCGGAAGAACATGCCAAAGAATTATCCATCTGTACCTAAAACATATATACACTAAAATTTTTAATATTTTGATAAAAGAAAATTTGTATGAAAAATATACATCAAATAGAAAATAAGTATTTCCTTTCTTCCTGAAAAAAGTAGGATGCTGTGTTGAACAGGTGATTTTTAGTGAATTTTTTTCGAGAGTTAGGCTTCCCGCAAAAAATTAGCCGTCTTTTGGGAACAGTTCGGAAACAAAGCGCTCCGTCCTTTCCTTTGGGCCACGGCAGTTTCGGAATGCCGCCGTCCCGAAAGGGTTAATTCCATCGTCCTCATTCCATCATTTAAAATACATCCATAAAATTAAAATATCCATATATAAAAAGATCCATTTAAAATATCCATAAATTAAAATATCCATTTTTTAATTATTTTTAACCATTTTTAATAATTTTCACCTATTATATTTTTTATCCATTTTTAAATTATTTTTTATCATTTTAATGAATTATTTTTAATGCTCTCGTTGTCTAAATCAAAACCTTACAAACTGCAGACGATTTTCAGGACATCTCAAATAAACATCCTTGTGCAAACCGTCGCTATAGAAACGCTGTGCTTCTGCGAGAAGTCGATCTCGAGAAATTGAAAATCATTACATTCTTAAAATCCTGATCCTGCGGCCATTTTTAATTATTTCTTGACCAGATTGGGCTTGTAAGAAAGCCAGATCTTTGAGCTTTCTAAAAATGTAAATTATTAGTCGAAAATCTTGCTACTTTTCCCGGATTAGAGGATTTAAAAATGAAAGTTCGTTTTTTTTTTAGCCGAAAGTGACTTTTGTTTTCAAATCTTTTTGTCTGCTCCTTCCGGTTGAGTGATTTGTTTTTTTCTCCAGCATCTGGATGGTGGAGAGAAAAAGGCAAAAAGGGAAAAAAAAGGTCGAAATCGCATTAAAAAATATATATATATATATATATATATATATATATATATATTATAATTTAAAAAATCTGTTTTGATGTGTCATCTTTAACACCATAATCATCTAAGACATTTATATCAGAAGGCCATCATGCTAGATCATACCTAATTTAATCTAATGATCTAATCTCAAATTCCGAGAGAAAGATTGTCATGAGATATTGTCAAACGATGTTTCCACAGTGAACTTCTTATATACACTGGGATAGGTACCTACCAGAATATTACTTTGTCTGGGGTCTACCCCAAAAATATCCAAATGAGTTTGTGTACACGTTGGATATTCAATTTGAATGAAGACTTCTGCTGAAAGAATGCTATAAGTCACTCCAAAGAACAAAGTAAATGATTCAAAAATAAAATTAAGTTTATGAACATCGCTCAGGGGAATAGTGAATAATGACGTTTGTTTACATTCTTCCAGCATGCAGTAGTATCGATCGCGAACTTGCCCGTTACATGGGCTCACGGCTAAAGATACTGACGTTGAGAAGGCACATAAGTAAGTTGCATGCACTATTCATAACTCTACTCCATGAATAATTATCAACATAGCAGCTAGATTTTTACTAATCCATAGTTCAAAATATTTTAGTGATTTTAAGGCGCTTTCTGGAATTTTAATTAGTTGTTTAAATCAAGACCCTTTTTTTGGTAATCAATATATAACAACAAGCAATTAACAAATACTTTTAACACTTAAATGCACTAAGTTCATGAAACCTCATTGACTAAAGAGAAAATACGAAAAATGAAAATTTAATATTCTCCTTTTTAAATTAAATAAACTCAATTCATATAAATTCAATAATTGTAATTGTTAATAAAACCCAATTGCTCAAGACTATAATTACATTTAATGTATAAATAACATTTATTCAATGATACATTTGTTCACAATAAAAAAAAAACCTTTTTATAACTTAGTGGCTGTGGCTTCAGTCCGATGAAACCAAAATGGTTTTGAGTGAATAATATTTTGTACAATAAAATTTCAGTAAAGTTCAATAAAATTATTCGATTTTTGAAGACTCTATTGTTTACAGGATTTCAAAGTGCTACAAATTACTTGCTAACTGTTTCTAGCTAGTACTTTAGTTTTCACCCAGATTTTATCTGGATACTTCGACCATAGACTTCAGGTTAAAATACATTTATTTTGTTCAAATTTAATCAATCATTACACATTTTTAGAATTCCCTAGTTCATTTAATGCCCTAATTTTTTAAACAAAATAAAATTATCTCATACACAAATATTTCACCAAGGAGTAAGTAACAGATTGAACTGCAATAATTGTTACATTGTAAGTAAATTACAGTTTTCCCACTCATTGGAAAACCAAGGTTAAAATACTAAAATATCTTAATTATAGCCACTATACTTCGAAAGCTAAGAGCTCGTCCAAAATACAATTATACACACTTGTTGGGCTTTCAAAGAGTTATATTCTTGCATATTGTTGGTGAAATTTTTATTATAATTAATATTAATAAATGATAAAGAAAATGCTGTTGTTCACAGGTAGCACTTTTAGTTTTTGAGCTATAAGCATTACAAATTTGAAATGGGAAAATTCACTTTTCTTCAACTTGACAAATCGATTTCTCAAAACTACAGAAACTTTTTAAAACATAATAGATTTAGCAGCTAAATTTCCTACTGCATATTTTTGTTGTTTACTATTTATATCTGACTTTTATGGTTTCGAAGATACTTCAAGTCAAAGTTAGCAAAAAAAAAAAAAAAAAAAAAAAAATTGCTCGGACAGATACTGTTTTAAGTTTTTCAAAAAACAAGTTCAAAATATTAAAAAATTGAAATTAATTTTATATATTCACAATTTCAGACAAAACAAGAAAATATATTTACATTTTTATTTATTAGATTTGGAGGTATAAGCTTCCACAGTATTTACATTTTTGGCAAAGCTCCAATTTTTGTCACAGAAACCCCATGCATACATGTTATTTACATAAAAAATGTGTCTATTTTTTTTAAGAAGAACACTACCCTTTTCTAATTTTGAGCGAAATCCTGATTTTACCCAATAACCATTTTTTTTTATAAATGGTTATGCAGCAGGGGCACCTATGCAATGCAACCTTTTGCCAAATTCCTTCTACATAATGCAGGGTTCATACTCTTTAGAACCCATTTCCAGGAGTTTTTAAGGAGTTTTCCAGGAGGATTCGAGCATTTTCCCAGGAGTTTTTTTAAACATTAAATGTAGAAGCAAAACTAAGATTCTATAGATGTTTCTCTTTCAGCCATGTCACTTGGTTTTATACCAACTACACCATTCTGGCCATACCAAAATTTGTCTTGAATTACATTATAATGCACCAAAAAAGGAAAAGTTTGCCAATTTACATTCCATAATTTATTAAATATCAGTAATGAAACAGGGTTCATTAGCAAATTTCTTCTTAACCAAGCCTTTTATAATATTTTAAATGAATCCAACATCAACTTGACTGGCATGGATAACCAAATATTTTGTTTTCCATTTTTGCATATATAACTTCTTTGAAACTCAATGGGTTCTTGGGGAGGGGGATATGATCCTCAAATCCTCCTCCCTCAGCAATGTCACTGCTCACATTTGCTTTATATTGCTGTATATTGTTGCTTTATATTGCTGTATATTGTTGCTTTGTATTTTCACAATATTTATATGAATAATGGCTTATTACAGTTTCAGTAATCTAGACAGGAAATTTTCAGTAATGACTAGAGTGGTTAAATTTGCAATAAAAAAATTGTTTTCAATGATAATCAGAAAAATATTTGATCAAACATTTCAAACTTTTTTTATATATATTTTTATATGAAATGTTCAAATAAACTAAACAAACAAAATATGAATATATATTAGTCTTCATTACTAAACAAAAAAGAAATTTCAAAATCCTTATTGTAGTTTAATGCTTAGCTTAAACTAAAAAATAAGTAGAAAACAGAATATGCCTAGCTTAAACTAAATGTAGTTGTTTATTTATTTATTTCTTTTTAGCCTGCTCTAGCTCACACTTCAATATTTTCTTCCTAAAACATGAAAAATAAAGAATATTTGACATGGTCCTTATTTTTTTAAATAAAAACATGTATTGTGTCTGCACTCAAATGTAGCCTAAAATCAGCACCATATTTTCTAATACAGAATATACATTTTGACGCAACATTATTATGGGGAACAAATAATATTGTTTCCATCACCAGATAATATTAAATTCTTCTAGATAAACTGTTAAAATTTCTCTGGGTAAATTGAATTGTGCAATTGCACTATTTAAGTAAAAATAATTAAAAAATTAGCCTTAACAAATAACCAAAATGTGAAAATAAGCTAGTTTTGTCAATCTAATGATTAATATACAGAGGATGGAGATGGATAGAAAAATATACTTCAGGACTCACAGGATTACACGAGAAATCTCATAATTGCGTAATCGTATTGAATATATCAAAATAATTATAAAATTAACATGAATAATAAATCAAAACATAAAAATAAACGAGTTTTGTTAATTTAATGTGCCATAATTACAGAAGAGAATGGAAATGGAAGGAAAAAGATACTAGTCAACGCTCGGCAATGTACGCGATACTATCTGAATTACGCAATCCCTTTATTTTTAAGAAAATAATTAAAAAATTAGTCTTTATAATTAACCAAAATGTAAAAATAATATAGCTCAGTTCATCTAATGACTAATATTTAGAGGATGGATGGAAAAGGATACTTGTGGACACCCAGGACTACACGACAATTCCCGAATTGCGCATTCATACTAAATGTGTCAAAATTAAAATATTTACATGAATAAGAAACCAACATAGAGAAATATGCAAGTTTTATCAATTTAATGTGCAATAATTACAGGATGAATGGAAAAAAAAAAAATTTTTTCTGTAATTAATTTTGTTCCGAAATCCATAATAATTATTAAAAATCTGTAATCATTAGCATCTCTGTACCTCCAATATCAATATTTGTGCATTATCATTAGTTTGGTACAAGAGGGCATTATGGTAGGATATGCTTTAAAAACTCGAGGATATAGGATCTGGCTTTTGAATGAGGGAAAGATGGTTGAAACTAACAGGATCTGGCTTTTGAATGAGGGAAAGATAGTTGAAACTAACAATGTAAAATTTAATGAAGAGTGCAACGCAGAGGAAGGCGGTCTGGGACCCAATATTACTGAAAAACCAAAATTAGTAGAAAAATTCACACTTTCATTTCACAAGCCTACATATCTAGACTTATCTGACGAGGAGTATGTGGAGAGAGAAAAAGACGATTCATCAGAGGAAGATCAAGATATTGCGGAAAGCAGTGAGGAAACTGGGTCCTCTGGTGATAATTGTCCAATTCTCGATCCAGATATTACTTGGGTCAGAAAAGTCATTCCAAGGATGACAGGATTTAGAAAGGATGTATATTACTATTACAAAGGAAAGGGACCAAGATTAAGGTCGTTAAAAGAAGTAAAAAGTTTTTGTGAGAAAAAGAAAATAAAATTTGTAGAAAAGTTTTTCAATTTCAAAGGGGATCAAAGGATATCAGGGAATCAGCCAGAAGCAAACATTGTAGAGATCCAAATCCCTAGTAATTACAAAGAAGCAGCTAATTCACCCCAACCCAAAGAATGAAATATAGCCATGGCAGACTAATTAAGTGTCATGAAGGAAAGAAGTGTCTGGGACTTAGTGCCCGCACCTGTTTCTGACAAAGTAATCGGTTGCCGTTGGGTATATATAGTCAAAGGAGACGAAAAGGGTGAAATTAGCAGGCTAGATTTGTAGCACAGGGGTTTAATCAGGAAAAGAGACAAACTTATGAAGAGGTGTTTAGCCTGGTGATTAACTTTACAATTGTTAGAATGTTTTACACTATTTTTGTATGTTTATAGGATGGTTCCATATACAACTTGATATTAAAGGTGCATATTTATATGCCAATCTAAGTAAGAAAATATTCATGAATCAACCCCCAGGATCTTTTGACAAAAACAAAAGTAAATATGTAAGTCATTTGAATAAAGCAAACTATGGCTTGCACCAAAGTGGCAGAGAATGGTATCTTGAGTTAGACCAGGTTCTCAGAAAACGAAATTTCATAAAGTTTAGGTGGTGCAATTGTGCATATAATTTTAACAATAAAGCTTTATTAATTGTTTATGTAGATGACATAATATTATTTGCTAAAAATCAAAATGATCTAAACTCTATAACTTCTCTTCTAAAGTCTAAATTTGATATTAAAGTATTAGATAAAACAAAAATGTTACTTGGTATTGAATTTGAGGAAAAACAATGAACATTTTATACATAAAAATCAATTAATTACTAAAATTTATGATTTAAATATCCTGTTTCAAGTTTACCCATAGCTAAAGGTGTAGTTTTAAGCAAAGCAGAATGCCTGGCAAATCATTCTGAAATTGAACAGATGAAAAATATACCTCACAGAAACGTATTAGGTTGTTTATCATTTCTTGCCAGCAGAACTAGACCCGATATAGGCTATGCTGTAAATATCTTATCCCAATTTCAGGAAAACCCAGGCATTAAACACTGGGATGTTCTTCTTAAACTTCTAGGGTATATAGATAAAACAAGGGATTTTAAATTAAACTTATCCAACATTCAATCTGTAAATTTAAATTGTTTTACTGATTCTGACTTTGCAGCTAATACAGATGATAGAGTATCAATGGAAGGCATGACATTTTTTGTAGATAGGGTACCTATTTCATGGAGGATATTTTAAGCATAAATGTGTGAGTTTATCTACAATGGAAGCTGAATATATCTCACTGACTGAATCTGCAAAGGAAATGGTGTGAATACAAAACATATTACTGGAATGTAATAAGCTTGGCACTCAGTTAGGAAACAGTATAATATTCTGTGGCAACCAAGCAGCTATTAATTTTTCCAATTCACCCATTGAGAATCATAGAACAAAACACATTGATGCTAAATATCATTTTTTGAGAAATCTAGTTGAAAAGAAACTTTTTGAGATTAAATTTGTAAACAGCAAAAATAACAAAGCTGATGATTTTACAAAACCAATTACCAAGGAAGCAATTTTTAAATTCTGTGAAATCTTTAAAACTTCTTAGAAATTTTTAATTGTAATTTGAAATCAAAATTTAACTTGTCTAGTTGTATTTTCAAATAAACTTCAACCTTTTTTTTCAAAAACCCACATTGTGTAGTTTAGTTACCAATGTGTTTATACTGTGTGGCGAAGATTTTTAAGGTTCTTTAAATACACTAAATTTACTTATACCTTTTTTTAATCCATCATTTAGTAGTTTAGATACTAATGAGTTTAAACTGTATGGTGAAGGTTTAAAAGTTTAAAATTTTTCAATGTGATATACAAACTTTTGACATTCCTTCAACATGTAGTTTATGTACTGTTGAGTTTATACTGCGTGGCGATGGTTTAAGAGTTTTTGAATTTAAAATTGTATCTCCTATTTTTAACACAGAGATATTTTAACTATGTGTTCTCATGTAAATTGCATCATGATGTGTTTATACTTTTTTAAAAACATTGTCTTGAAAATGTAATTATACACTAAATTTTACACATTACATTTTGAAACGCTATAAAGCAGTATATGTTCAACTTAAATTTGAAATTTGATTATAACTTGTATTTTTGTGATTAAGCAACTCAATCTGCAGGAGGAGGCCAATTAGTTAGAAAAACTTCAATGTAAACAAGCAATACGTACATCGGTCGACGTACGGTCAAAATCCAAAAGTTACTTTGTTCTGATTGGCTAATCACTTTAGGATCACTTGTTAAGAAGTTTTAATCCCATATTCCGTATTTCTTCAAATTGAGACGTCAACATCTGGATTATGCTAATTTCTACTTCGACCGATTAGAGATTAGCATACTCCGGAAAAACATCACCTTCTACTTCAATGACGCAGCACTATTTAAACTTGTGGATGTGTCAGTTGAATATCATCTCTTTAATGATCATCTTGACTTGTCATGTCATTCTTCTGTATTGCTCGGACGTTTGATCATCATTATTCGATCATATCATGTCGTAGATCGTATGTTTGATGTCAATCTGTTAGTCATTATCATGAGTTGTTTATGTACGCCTTTTTCTTGCATGTATGCCGGTAAGCGTTGATGTACGTAGCCATTCAGTTAGGCCTATTCAAGTCTGATGTTAAATTTTCAAGACTGTGATGTTACTTTAAACTTTTGTGCTGACACCACTCTCCAAAGTTATGGATATGAGTATCTTATGTTCTTACTGACATTTAATTTCGTGAAAATAAATTGAGTTTTTTCACGTCAAATCTCCTTCCTACTTCACGAATTCACTACCATGCTCTGCTACCAAGTGGTTATTTATTTAGCCAAATAACCGACAACTGGACCCCTCTCTCTATGAATATGCCATTGCTGACAAGTACTCCACAGAGAAAACGAGAAAGGATGCAGATGGACTTTTGTCAAACATTTTGAGATTCAATTTTTTGACATTTCTCCCATTTTGGAACTCAATTTTGTCTTTGATGAATAGAGTCCAAAAGAGACTGCAGGATCCTAAAGTAAATTTCAGGGAAGCGGCAGCTGACATGAACTCTCTTGAACAATATTTTACTGAGAATTGTGAAAAGCTGTATACTGAATCAGTTTGCAAATGAGAAAGAAATTGCATTGATTGGGGACTTCCAGTTCAGAAAAGAGTAAAACATGTCACAATGATGCCGGGTGAACAAGCAAAGGATGCTGGCTTATCAGCCAAAAAAGAAATTGAGCGAATCCTACGGAGCATCGTTGACTGCACTTCGAGTGGAAATCAGAGAGTGTTTCCAATGATTGCATGACCTTGACATATTTGGATTTCTCCTGAATGTTCAGAAACTTCTTAGTAGTCCCAATATGGCTAAAGAATTGGAAAGACAATGTTGTGCTACTGCCAGCCAAAAATTATTTTGGTGGGAAGGAGCTGCATCAAGAAATTTTGGATTGTGCAATACTGTTAAAAAATCGAAATGAGAGTGATGTCATTGAGCCAATACATCTATTAGAATTGCTGAATTTTAGTATCTCACATGGAGAGGAAGTGTACCCTAATTTCCAGACTGCTTTGAAAATTCTGCACACAATTTCAGTATCAAATGCTAGTTGTGAAAGATCCTTCAGCATTATGTCTTATTTAAGATTGATGGGGCAGCATTGCATCACTCCTCTCTACGAATGACTCGCTGACTATGCTTTCGGTCCGAGAGGATCCTTTTGGGCCAGATGGCATAGTACGGGATCAGTAATCGAAAGGTTTCGAGTTCGAACCTGTCCCCAACCATCGGGGGACAATGTACCCCCCCCCCCCCCCCCCCACAAGAACATCAATGGGACAAGAACGGTTGAGTGACTTGGCATTGTCGAGTATTGAGGGGGAAACATTTGAGAAAATCAATGCTGACAAAGTTATTGATACCTTTGCAATTACGAAATCTCAAAGGATTAATTTGTAGGATATGATTTTTTGAGACAATATTTAATAATGGAAAATCTTGTACAAATATCTGTTCAAATCAAAGTTGTTCAATAAATCTAGAAATTTCAATAATTCCAAGATGAATAATATGTGTGTGTGTCTGTGTGCATGCGTGGGTGCATGCACACGAGCTCGAGATCTGGTAAGTGAAGGAGGGGCACAATTCTCCACCTTTGACAATCCACCACTGCTCTGACAATCGCTCTATCTTCCCATTCTGTCGTCGTTCTAGGTTGTCCGTTGCCTACTTGCAGCTGAAATCTGCCATTCCAGACCCATTCTTGCCAACATCTTCTAATTGCTGCATCGCTCTTACCCAAATGCCAAGAGATTCGTCGGTGTGCCTATCCAGCCTCATGCAATCTGATCACACATCCTATCTTAAATTCCTTCATATGCTCATAGTGGCCGCGAATTCGCCGGCAAGGCATTGTTACAATGAAGGTATATAAACACAATCAAAATCCACTGCACGTTAAAGATTCAGCTTCAGATTTTTTAATAGTGGCCACAGGCCACTAAGAACAAAATTTTTAGTGGTCAACCAAAAAAAGTTAGTGACCCAAAATTTTTCAACAACAGGTGTCTAAAATCAAATTTATATTGACATGTTATACACCTGGCTGTTGAGGTATATTTATGGATTGAAAAATACTTAAAATTATGTAGGTATATACTTTTATATTATAATTTGTGGACAATAGGCTAAAGACACCCTATTTAGAGAAAAGATAATAACACAAAAGAAAGAGATAAATTCAAATTACAAAATTTGATTTAAATCCATTCAATTCATTTAATTTCATTCCCTAGCCATAAAACAACAGTTATAAAAATTAGTATGTTTTTAAAATGAAGGCTGAAGGTAGAAACCAGGAAATGGCTATTTATATTTTTAAAATATCAAAATAAAATACTTAAACAGTTACGTACAGACAACATGAAAATATTAATAATTACAAGATTCGACATGGTTGTCATGGGCGAGAAATACAAAAAACATAAGAAAATTCTTATGAATTGATGAATAAGAGGATTTATAAAACATTTCTTTGACACAATAATCCTAAAAATATTAGAAAAACTTGTTTTTTTTTTTTTCAAGAAAAAAACAAGTATGCTAAGAGATTAGTGTTTTACAGCTGAAATTTCCCTTGGCTTAAAGTCGATTTGATTCTGCAAATAATTAAAAAATTTAATTAATTCTGTCTTTAAACTCAAAATGTAGGAAGCTTAGAATGTACAAAAATACTTATCTCTTCTAAACAAAATATGTCACCGGAATATTAAAAACAAAAATATGATAATTCAGTCAGATACTCTCAAGGTAGAATAATTAGATTTTGAAGATATATGGAAAGGATTATTCTAGCAGGGCACCTCAACAGCAGCAGTTGAAATAGTGACAGAACAATTAAGAACAGTTGAAATAGTAATATTTCTTTTGGTAAAAGAAACCAAAAGGGAAAGAAATTTTCTTACAATGAAATGAGTTTTGTCAATAGACTGATTTATTTAAATTTCAGTTGAATTTCTAAAATTTAAAACAAAATTATTTCATAATGCAAGATATAAATTAATAATAGCATAAAGAAAATCTGCAATATATCATGGAAAGTGACCTCAAGTATGCTGAGTTATGAAATGCTCAAATACACAGACATAGAAGAGTGAATCACACTACAAAGTAAATAACTTTTGTGAATATTAATTAGTTAATGCAAACAAATTGCATAAGTGAAAAACAATTTCATAATTAAACAAAATATACAGAGGATCACGTACAAATGCCGTTTTTCGTGATTCTGCTGCAAAATAGTCCTTTATTTTATTAATAATATGTTTGAAAAATAGTTTTTCTGTATAAATCACAGAATAATTACAAAAAATGTATGCAATGCAAACAGATTACAAAAGTGAAAAATATTTCTCAAATTAAACAAAATATACTGTGAATTGTGTATAAATGCAGTTTTTCACGATGCTGCTTCAAAACAGTCTTTTATTTGATAAATAATATACTTAGAAAATAGTTTTACTCTATAAAATGAGAAACAATTACAAATATTGCAGTCATTGAAAACAGGTGGTAAAAGTAGAAAATATTATTCAAATTAAACGAGGGATGCCGAGGAAAGATAATTATTGGTCATCGCTCTTCCGATATAGTGGGAATCGCTGTATACAAGCGCCAATTTCGTAACCGCGGAGAAACAGATTTTCAGATGTAAGGCAGGGAAAACTGATCAAATTTTGCGGCATTTTTGGAACACCAATTTCATGACATTTACGGGATTTTTGTAACTTGTAGACATCCTGTGAACTAGAGAAAGTACTCACTCAGAAAGAACATAATTGCAAATCTGTGGAAGAATCTTATAAAACTGAAAATTTTATTCTATCGAATTTGCGACCCATACATGCAGGGAGACACATTTATAATTTTCTCTAAAATATTTCGTTAGTACCTAAGTGTCATCAAATCACAATTGACTGCGATTCATGCGTAGCTACGGAATTGCAGGCCACAATGAAGCGATCCATGAGGCAATTGGCCCGATCTACCGGCCGCTGAAGACGTGGGGCTGAAAGGATTTCTAAGAAATTTTGGTCATCAGAAATTACCTTCAGTGTGACCAATTCGCGATTGACTGCGATTCATGCGTAGTTACAGAATCGCAAGCTGTGATTCGCAACATTAAAGCGATTGACAGTGATTTGCAGTCCATGAGGCAATCAATCCGATCTAACGATCGTTGACGCCGTAGGACTGAAAGAATTTGGGAAAAATTTCGGTCAGCAGAAATAGTGACTTACTGTAATAATTTTGGTGGCCATGACTGCAAACTTGGTCGTCAATGGCCACCTGGCCACTGTGAATCTGCATATCTACTGCATGTTTTGTTCCTGAAAGCGAAGTTCGCTCCTTATATACACCACCATGGTGCTCAGTTTCAATGAGCTGCAGTTCTGACTATTCATTCATTGATTGCAAATTTTTTATCATTTGCATATTCGATAGAAAGGTGTAGGCGATGCAAAGTAAATCGCATGTAAAGTTTTATTGCTATCGGATTATTTTGCGGCATGCATCAATGTTTTTTTGTCTTAGAGTGTAATTTCTAAAATTAACTTAAATTTTCAGAAACTATTTCCAAAATTCATATAATGGATATAAAATTAAATTATTTAAGAAGTATTTTTAAAATTATTTTAAAAGTTTAAAAAAAATAATGAATCCTACTAGGTTTTGAATAGATATTTATTATTTGTTAAATACCAAATTAAAAATAATAAACTAATGTTACCACATATGTATTTTATTGCTAAATGTAATCCGCGTGCACATTAGCAGTGTATAATATTCAATTCTTTTAATATTCTTTAGAAACTTCTTAAAATATTTTTACAAAATAATGGCAATTATATACATACCCATGCATAAGTTCAGCAGTTACATTCAAACGATCTCCATTGAAGGAATCTGAATCTGAAAGGCTTGCATCAGAATCACATATCACCTCAACTTCATAACTACTATCTGATAAGCTACTGTTTGATTCACTGGTAGTATCACCTCGATGGCTTGCATATTCTGGTAACCATTCTGGGTCCGATTCTAAATTATACTGTTCTAACAATGCAAGAGTCCTTTCAAATACAGCATTACCAGATAGAGCAGATTTGGAACCATGCGTGGATTTTTTTGCTTTATCTTTTGCACGTTTCTGATCCAAACCTTTATAAGCAAAACGCCATTTTGTATTAGAAGAAGTAGCATCATGGGTAGAGATGTTAGAATCATTAACCGCAGCTTTTGAACTTGGACCAGCCTCCATATATGAATTGCTGGAATCTCCTGGGTTGTCTTCTGGTTGATCACCATTGGCATCACCAGCAGCTCGGCGCCAACAACGTTTAGAAGATGGCAATGAGGTAAGCTCATCATTTTCGTTATTGTCATCATCAGATGTACTCAGAACAGGCAGAGGGAGCCTTCGCTTTGCTGGTCTTCTCCGAGACCTTTCTTCCATTTCATCTCCTGCAGAATCTGGAGCTTCCACACCAATACTATCATTTTCAAAAAGGCTTTCATTCCTGTTATAGAACTCACTATGATTTTCACCTGAAGATAAATCATCAACAGTTTGGGACTCTGCATTACGATATTCACTCAAATCCAGAGGGCTTTCATTTTGAAGATCTTCTCGACTGTTATGGTTCTCCAGATATACCTGAAAAGGATCAGATCTTCTATTTCCATTAGAAGAATTATCAGATTCAATATTATTATTGCCAAATATAGCTAATATGTTGCCGTTAGACATTTCAGATACAGCTACTGATACAGATTCAGATTCAGATTCAGATTCAGATGACTCAGAGGAAAAGGATTCTAATTCAGCTATATTTAGCATAATTTCATCTGGGGAGAGAGACACAGTACTTGGAGATGTTGAAGATTCAGCAGAAACATGAGGTGTTTCTTTAAGAGTTTTAATTTCATCTTGAAGTTCTTTAATTCTCTCATTTTTTCTTCGAATTATAGTGTTTTTTCCTACATAAAAAATTATAAAATTATTATTTCATTTACTTTACCAAAACTAAAATGAATCATTTTAAACAATTAACAAGACATTTTACATTTATATTTAGACTAGCTGCGATTACCCGGCACTGCTCGGGATTTACGATGCAAAATTCTGATAAAAATTACGCAGGAACATATAAGACCATGAATCTTACACATTGTTTTTTCACTGTAAAAGGAGTAAATTCATTGCATTATATAAGAAAAAAAAATCATTGCATTATATAAATCATAGCTACTTCCAGCGTGCCTACGGCACGACCCTTTGCAGCTAGGCCCTCCGGGCGGGCGGTCCTGGTGGGCAGCGTCTCGGAATGGGATTATTAGGTGTCCACAATTGATGTACAATTAATATGTACAGTTTGAAAGGAAAACTAAAATTACTCTTAAACGCTAGGCAACAATACAAATGTTAACAAATTAAATGACATTATCCTAATTTGTTAAGTTATACCGCAATGCTTACTTGTAAACTACATTTTTTGATTTTCCTCCCGGAGCTAAAACATACAAATTTTGTGAAGTTCTTACTCTTGAGCATGCCACATACAATTGACCATGAGAGAAGCAAGAACTTTCTAAATTCACGTCTGCAAACTTAAGGGTTTGTCCTTGAGCTTTGTTGATGGTCATGGCAAATGCCAGTCTAACTGGAAACTGGATTCGTTTGAAGCTCAATGGTACGTCGGTTGGTATCAACAGTATGCGAGGTATGAATACATCCTATCCTTTTGCCTTTCGCATTAATATAGTGGCTTCGATAACATTTGGTAAAATATTTTTGACATACAGCCGTATTTCATTGCATAGTTTTGATGGGTCCAGATTCCGCAGAAGCATTATTGGTAATCCTTTCTTTAAAGATATGAGAAGGCATTCCAGGTGGCTCAAGGTAGTTCAGAAATTCCAGCGGGTAATTAACGGCATCATCGGTGTCCACTGCAGGGTCGAATGACTTGTCATGATATAAGAAAGAATCTTGTTTTTAAAATGCTGATAATTAAATGACCATTTTGATTTCTTAATACTTTCGTTGTTGAGTAAGTCTGTGAAAAATAAACCATGGTGATAGAGTTACCATTTATATTAATATTTTAAACCTGCGATTTTCAAAAGTGACTAATACGTTCAAAAAACTTCCACAAAACTCAAGAGATTTAATTGACTTTCACATTTCGAACCATGATTTGCAACCTTTTTCGTTGGGAATCATGGAGGTAGAGAGTAGAACTCCTAGGAAAATGTTTCATTTTCCACTCGACAACCACTCATTTTCCACTCATCTTAGAAACTCGAAACTTGGACTAAATTTATGGGGAACTATTTTAAAGCTACCCACAAAATTTCATTCAATTCAGTGCAGCTGTTCTCCCGTGAGGATGAGACAAACAAAAGTTTTGTTTTTCATTAATATCCCGATAACCCCTGGAGTTAGAAACTCGAAACATGGACAAAATTTCAAGTGGGGCTATTTCAAGACTACCCACCAAATTCGGTTCAGCCGCTCTCCCGTGATGTTGGATCATACATACATACATACATTTCTTCCTTATATATATATATAGATATTTTATATTTAATAAATGTAGCATCTTTTAATCATTTAGTATTATAAGGAAAAAAAGATATGAGAGTTCAATTTTTAATATCTAGCAAAAATTCTGTTAAATAATGCAATGGCCTTAAAAAAAGTAAGGTCAAAGTCACCTATTCTTTTAATAGTCACATTGCTGTAAAATACTAATTTCATTATGTATTTAAAACAACTTTCTCATACTATAGAATATAGTACAGAGAAAGTATTGTTTTCACAAAAATTTTCGTTTGAGATTTTGATGCCAATATATGTCTAAACACATTTTGACTATTTTTAGAGTGATGTCCATCTGTCTGTTGTCAATTACTTGTGTATATGATAACTGCCACAAATATAAATCAATTTTCATGAAACTTTATATCCAGCTTTGTTATTAAAAATTTAGAATTAGATGGATATTTATGAAATTCGAGTAAAAACTTTTGAAAAATTTATATTTTCTTAACATGCTAGTATAGGACAAAATTTGACACATTTATGTATAAAAGGTTATTTATGGTTCAAGGATCACAAAACTTGTTTTAATAATTGTATAGTGAAAAATAGCCATGACACAATTTCTTATGCTTGCATTAATTTCCAGCTAGTTTGGCTACATGGCTCCTATCTTGCATTAAAACAAGCAACGAAAACTTTCTTTTAACTTTCAGAGAAAGAGAAAGAGTAACAAATCGATTCAACACTTATACAAATATTAATGATTAGAAAACAAAAAATGTAAAAATAATTATTTTCCACCACAACTTGTTATACATTTAAGTTTTCTTATAAATAGGAGTAACCCATTCTTCATATGGAATATATAAAGAAACAAAAACACCAAAAAAACAATAATTGAGAAAATACTGAAATTTGTAAAGGAGAAAAAAAAAATGTATCGACAGGAAGGAGAGAGCACTATTCAACAATCTTTCAGTCTGTTTACATTTTTTTTTTCTTCAGAAGATGTAAGAAGAATGTTTCTTTCTTTTCTACTTATGATTCTCTAATGAAGTGTTGATTTTGGGAGAAAAGAAACTTAAGAAATAAAAATAGTAACAATTGCTAATATTTTGATTATATTCCTTACAATCACGATTAAAAGCTATTAGTTTTTATTAGAGGCATTTAAAATAACAGCAAAAATACTTTGAGGAAGGTTTGAAAACCATAACTATCCATAATTAGGTCACTCGTAATTTGGCACAAATTAGATTACTTGTTTACTCGTCAAATGAAACATTTTATCATGATTTGGAACAATGGCGATCTGCAGCAAGAACCCTGCATACTGCAATATATGAGTTTCAAAAATCTTTGTCAAAATAAAACTGATATAATTGAATCAAAAATGCAATTTGGATACAATTTATTTTATATACATTTCTTTATTATGAAAATCGGAAAAGATTTAATAAAAATCGCCTGCCCCATAAACACATTGGATTTAAATTCACTGCTAAGCAACATATAATTTTCTTCAAATAAGCTGGCAGAAAAAAAATATCGGCAAAATGCTAGTGCTATGGAAGGTTTAACTATGTGTTGTTTATTAATATCTCGACAACCCTTGGTCCTAGAAACTCGAAACATGGACTAAATTTTAAGTGGGGCTATTTCACAGATAACTACAAAATTTCATGAAATTCGGTGCAGCCGTTCTCCCATGCTGATGAGACAAACACACACACAGACAGATTTTCAAATTTACTTAAATAGATTAGAGATGGCCAAATAACACTTTTCTCTAATATTAATCAAATATGATGAACAAGATCTCAAATATTTAAATATCTCAAACAGTTATTTCAAATTGTTAATAAATATTTACATTTATTAAATATAAAATAAATTACCTAGTGTTACCCGGGTCCTGAATAAATGCCCGCTACTTAATTAATACAACACAATTTAATTTCCAAATTGCCTCTTCAAACCATAGATATATTGCTACTAAATCATTTCCTGGTTTCAAACAAAATCCCAATGTTTCTCTCCACAAGCGTGGAAAGAAAAAATAAATAAAACAATTGATCATTTTTTCCAAAGAAAAGGTGTGGCTTAAATATGATCCTAAGTTCCAAGGCAGGCATGTGGAAAAAAGCCTTTCGAGGAGAAAACCTCTGCTACTAGAGCATGAGCAGAAATGATAATCTTTATTTTTATGCCCTTTGTTAAAAAAATCATCAAAAAGAAAATTAATTAAAAAAAAAATATGCTAGAATGTGAAGATATTGCACAACTTTTTGCTAAATCATAGAATTGTGCTAATCTTATTTTTCGGATGTAGACAAATAAATATCAGATAACGTAAAAAATGCAAATTTAGCCAACATTAAGATTTTCTGTTCTGAGCATACACACATAAACATCATCTTTTATTATGTAAGATTATTAATTACTAGTAAACAAACTAATAAAGCAAAATAAAAAGTACAATAAAACCACATTAATTTAGAAATGAAACTTTTTATTTTAAGCTAATTATTTTACAGTAGTTTGTAATTTTAGGCATTTTTAACTATTATAATTGAATAATTGTAAATGTTTCTCACCTACTGCAGATTTTTATTTAAGAAAACGAACACATTCAGTGTTCATTTTCTTAAATAAAAATCTGGTGTTCCTTACCATTCTAAGATTTTCCGTCCTTTTATTAATTTCTGTCATAAATTTGGTTTCAAACCGGCTCACTCTAATATATTACCACTTTATTTAATCGTATTCGACCTGATAAACTTGGGAATTTTGATGACTTTAAAAGCTTTGTTGGGGTATATGTAGTTCTCCTGTTATCCCCTGCTTGTGACTATAAATTTTACATTGGTAGTACAAAACGTACTGTTGGCATCTGTTTAGCAGAACATGTTCACAATGTCAAATTCTGGTAAACTTTTTATGGCTCTTGCTCAATATGTGGTTAATGATAAATTTCTTCCTGTTTTTGAAAAAACTTTCCTTTTGGTTCGTTGAACAATCCACGTAGTATTCTTCTTTATGAATCCCTGTTTATTTATATTTACCATGAATCCATTTGTAATCTTGATCCTGTTCCAAATTTTAAGTTATGCTTGGAGACTCATTCTCGACTCTATGCAATTCAAACCTCATAAAAGTTATTTGTGACGTCATTCTCAGGAATATCATGCTTAACGTTTCTCTAAAATTTGTATTAGTTCTCTTCTTATAATATTTAAAATTCGTAAGCGTTTTAACTTATTTTGTAATTTCCGTGTACATTTCTTGTATTATTTTTAGTAAGTTCATTTACCATTTTATATTTTATGCAAATTTGCTTTAAACTGGTCTCTCTATATATAAACATTCCATGTTTTTACTATTCATGTAGCCACTGATGAAGGGCGTACATACGTCCGAAAGCGCTCTGGCAGTTTTTAATATATGTTTTGTACGTCTTTTAGGATGTGTTAAATAAAAGACCTTTCGTTTTTTAAAACGCTTAGTCCTTGATTTTATCTATTAAATGCAGACGTGATACCTATCTTGATTACGAACACATTCAGTCATTAGTGTCTGCTTTTTTTTGTCACATGATTAAATACTTCAAAATTAATTCATTCAAGCAAGGATATAGACTTATTTTTCTAGTAATCAAAAATGTTTTCATTTGGTGGAAGCAAACCTTCTTCTAAATACTTTTGAATTTCTTCTGGAGTATCCTGACTTTTTATTCTAAAATCTGCTGTTAATTATAGCACAATATTCGAGGGAATTTCTTCTAGTAACGTTATACTTGAGATCTTGAATACTTTCAAGTATTCATGGATAGTATTTGCCTCTAATTATAATTTATTCATTTATTCTAATTTACGTGGTAGGCAGGCAGTACAGATAATATCCAATTATACTAACTACAAAACTAAACAAATATACAAGAATACTAAACAGTAAACATTTCAAATACATTAAAACAGACTTTTTTAAAAATTGGTAGGAGACAAAATAAGAAATCAATATCAGCACAATATGTATTAAGGAGATTAACAAATTTACAGACACTAATAGCTCTTATTGTAATTGTGTTTAATAATAGAATTATGTAATTTTTTTATTTTTGGCCTAGTACTGATAACAGATACAATGGAACTCCAAGCAAGAAAGTAAAACGAGAGGCAAGACCATTTTCTTCTCTTTTTAAGAAACATTACATTAAATTTTTACCCAAGTTGTTGACTAGTATGCATATCATATAGATAATAACTGAAAATACTGTAATCAATAGTAAAGATTTATTTTGGTTTTGGTTCGATTGGTTCAGAATGCAGATGGTAGATCATAGAACAATATTCTAAAGTAGGTTTAACAAAAGTATTATAAAGACAAATAATAGTATCAGCCCTGACAAAAACATGAGATCATCTTAAGGTGAAACCAAGTCTTCGATAGGCTCTTTTAATAGTATTATAAATTCTAAATACTTTAGAACATTATTATAAATTTATAATAGTGTTTGTTCTAAAGTAATTGATGTTTTTTAAAATGTCTTTTAACAGTGTTATCAAATATGCCTTTTAAAGTTTGAATCATCAAAAGTAACACCTAAATCAATAAAACAAATACAGAGATAAAAAAAATATTTAAATGGTAGTTGTATTTATGGACCCTAGCAACACACATAACATAGCACTCAAAAATATTTAAATGGAGTTTATTTAAGATAGACCCATTATACAGTTTATGTAGATCACTCTATAGTCTGTAGCAAAGCACAATCAGTTAACAAGTTGATTTTCATATAAAGTTTCAGATCATTGACAAACTGAGATCATCCTAGAATTTTTGCAAAAGAGTAAAATTACTACTTTTGGCTTATTTTGATAGAGTATTTTGCTTTTCAGCAGAGTAATTTTTAACAAATCAATAATATCCCTCAATTTTCCAAAAAGTATTCTATTTATTGTATTTTATATAAAAGCAATTTTATTATTATCACTCAACAGAGGAAAAATTTGTCTTTTCTGCATTAAAATAAGATTTGAGAAATGTTCTCCGTATTTGTGCTTGTTCAGAAATAAGCATAATACATCATATATCTGACAGTCTAATTTTTTTTTTTGCAAATTTCAGTAAACTTGCTACATTTTCTTAAATTGTATTATTCTCTGAACTTATTCAAATAAGGGTTATTTAGGATTACTATCTATATATAAACTAAAAGATGAAGCAAATGCCAATTTTTAATTAAAATTTTAATGATGTAAATTTAGATGCAAATACATAAAATTTATAAGTTATGCTTTTGAAATGGTTACATTTAAAGTACCCAAATCATTATTCAAAAAATTATCCTTCATTTCATTAATAATAGTAATTCATTTGAAATATAGTTTGAAATATAGTGGTTACATTCAAAGTAACCAAATCATTATTCAAAAAATTATCCTTCATTTCATTAATGATAATAATTCATTTAAAAAATAGTTCTGTATAAAACACAAAAAAAAATATAAAAATTTTTGCAGATGCAAGCAACAAATTGCACAAATAGAAAATATTTTCACAATTAAGCAAAATATACAGAAGTTCACATACAAATGGTGCTTTTGAAATACTGCTGCAAAACAGTTCATTTAATTAAAAAGCATTTTTGTAAATAGCACTAATAATTATGAGAATTTTAATGCAACAGAATATAATTATGAGATGCAAACAGATTGCATAAGTGAAAAATATTTTCAGAATTAAATAAAATGCCAAGTGCCACATACAAAAATGCAGTTTCTTGCAATACTGCTGCAAACCCTTTTTTTAATTAATAATACGTTTGAAAAATAGTTTGAGTATAGCATGAAAAATTATAACAAATTTTAGCTGATACAAATAGTTTTCAAAAGTAAGAGAAAGAAAATCAGTGGTCATCAATCTTCCTCATGATGCAGTGGAATGAGGGTTGATTTGGCAGTCGCAGGAAAACTTAATTCCAGAAGACTAGAAAACTCCTAATCAAATTTTGTGACCTTGTTTCTAAATTCGTAAAATTTTGAGGAAATTCATAACAGATTTTCCATTTTATAACGTTTTTAGAACTTTCGTGCCTTGTTAATTGGCAAATATAAAAATTCTTTTCCTTCTAAATCAATGCATAAAAATATGCATTACTTAATTTACAAGGCGTATTTGCCTATTTTATAGCATGAAATATGTGTATAGAGGCATTATGTCGATCTTTTCGGCAAACATAAGACATTTGGCAGGTTTAAAAATTCAGGGTATTTCATTAACAAAAATTAAAATGTAGTGGGCCCAAATTTGAACACCGAGGAACATCAGAGGATTAACTATACATTCTAGAATTAATGCCAAAATATAAAATAATATCTATTTGCAATGTACAACCAAAAATGATAAAGCAATACTGAAAGCACAAATAATTAGATCAATGTGATCAAATGCTTTACTATAATCAATAGAGAACATCTAGTACGGCTGAAATGTATGTTCAATTGAAAGATAAAAAGAATATAATTATTCTGCATGATGTTATAGTTATGTATTCTCATAAACTAAGAAGAAACCTTTTAGCAGTTTCAGTTTTTGAAGAACAAAATATTAGTTTTAATAGGGCTACAGGAATTACTGTGTTTTTTTACTCCTGAAGAAGATAAATTTTTTTATGCAAAAAGGAAAGATGGCTTGTTTTTCAAAACTTCAGTATAGTGTCAAAGGACAGAACAATAACACAGAGGGCCGTAAAAGTAAGGATTCAAGAAGAGGGGGGGGGGGGTAAGGATTCTAGTAAAGATAGAAAAATCCAAAACTATAAAAAAACTAGTCTAACAAAAACTCCTCAAAGTAAGAATGTAGGAACTAGATTTGATTCTGTTAGGTCAAAAAATAAAAGAGAAACTGGTGTGGGCAATTGTAAAAACAAACCAGGAAATTCAGCAACTGAGCTGAAAAATGATACTGATTTGTGGCATAACAAATATTGCCACATCAAAGCTGAATATTTATACAAGAAAAGTTTCAGAAGCCAATGGACTCCCTCGGCTTAAATACAGTAAACTGAACTGTCATCATTGTAAATTAGCTAAATCTTGACAAGTGTCATGCTAACCTATAGCCCTTTAAGATCGGAAATATTTTCACCCTCCTTAGTTTTTCGTATGATCGTGAGGGCTCAGGCTTAAAGGGATAGGTAGGATAAGGTTCACCATGCCATTACAGTTATTTCATATGGATATCTGTGGTCCCTTACGTACGAAATCTTTAGGTGGGAATAAATACTTTTTGTGAATAACAAATGACTACAGTAGAAAAGCATTTATTTTTTTGAAGCAAAAATCAGATGTTTTTAAAGCTTTTCAAATCACTGAAGAAAGCTTTTGGCTAAAAAGATTTTGAATGTCCGTACGGATTGTGGTATGTAGTTTTGTCACAACCAGTTCATAGCCTATCTAAAGGGCCAAGGAATTAAAGGAGAATAGACAAATAGCTACACTCCACAACAAAACAGGGTGTCCAAGCACTTTAATCTCACAGTCCTTAGCTGTGTAAGGTCAAGTTACACATAACTAAGGTTAGTGACAAGATATAGGCTGAAGTCATCCTATGCTAAAAATAGGATATTCCACAAGTTCAAAATCAAACACCTCATGAACTCCACAGTGGTAGAAAACCCAACAGTAGCTCACCTCATAGTCTTATAATATAATAAAGTATATGTTGGCAAACCAAAACAACTCGGGAAGAAATTAGATATCAGGATTCAGGAGGGAGTCATGGTTTGTCATACCACAGATACTAAAGGATACAGGATTTTGATCTCAACAGAAAACTGGGTAATCGAAACCAGTAATGCAAGGTTTGAGGACAGTGATGTAACAGTAGAAGACATCCTGGCATCCTGGACCCTATTAATCCCCGTACAATCACTTTGAAGATATCCCATGACAACTGCTGTGAAAGTTCTGTAGTTGTCTGTGTTTATACTGTATGGTGAAGGACTTTTCTGTATTATATATATAGTATTTCTGTTCAACATGTTGGTATTCATTGTGTATACTCGTCTTTGCACCAAAATACTAAACCATATTACACTTATTCTAAATGGAATATAAAATGATTATACTTCATTTTCTAGTTTAGTGTTTATACTTAAAATTTTCAAGTTATTAAATTTAATGCTTATGCCTAAAATTTCAAGTTTTTAAAGTTAATGTGCTACACTTAAATTTTATTTTAAATAGTCAAATTCCAGGCTTTTTATAGCTAATGATAATACTTTAAAATTTAATTGTCATTTAAATAATGTAATTATACTTGTTTAATTATACTTTCAATTAAACTTAAGTAACTTATTAAAAGTTTTAGATGATTACTAGCCGAATACCTGTTGAAAATCAACGGTGTCACAATAAGAAATCCCTGAATAATGTCAATTTTTGAATAATTCGCATTTCATATTTATTCGGCGAATCGAATAATTTGGAAAACTTAAATTGCGCACTTCTTCATTTCAAACTATCTACCCGAACACCAAATTAAATTCTCTATCTCATCCCGAAACATACTATTTTATCATTTCCTCTTTCGAACGTTTTATGTGGAGCACATTCATAAATGAACATTTTTGAAAAACTCTGTTCATCTCTGGTTTTTTATCAGATGATTGGCCCATATATCAAATATCAAGTCTCTATCACTTTTAAAAAGAAGCGTGCTTCATTTATTCAGAAAATCGAACATATTAGTGTGCAGCACTCCTTAAAATAGCAAATATTGGAAATCTGAAATTTCACACTTTCTTCCTTTTAAACTATCTACCCGTAGACCAAATTTGAAGCCTCCATCTTATCGCGAAGCATGTTTTTCTATCACTCTACCTATCGAATGTTTTTTTTTTTGTGTAGCATCCGCTTTATGAACATTTTTGTCAAACCGTATTCATCTTTGTTTTTTTTATCAAATGGTTACTCCATATACTAAATTTCAAGCCTCTATCACATTGTAAAGGAGGAGTTTTTCATTTGTTAAGCAAATCGAATATTTTAGTGAGCGGCACACCCTACAATAGCAAATGTTGGAAAACTGAAATTGCACACTTCCTTCCTTTTCAATGTTTGACCCGTGCACCAAATTTGAAGACTCTATCTCAACGCGAAGCATTCTTTTTCTATCATTTCACCTTTCGAATGTTTTTGTGTGGAGTGCCCACCCCCTTAAATATACATTTTCAAAAAACTCTATTCTTCTTGTGTTTTCTATCAGATGATTAGCCCATATACCAAATATCAAGCCTCTATCACGTTTTAAAAGGGGCGTTTCTACATTATTCCGAAAATCGAACATTTTGGTGTGCAGCACCCCCTAAAGTAGAAAATATTGGTAAACTGAAATTGTAAACTGAAATTGGTAAACTGAATCTTTCTTCCAAGCGATCTACACTTACACAAAATTTGATATCTCTATCTCATCTCGAAGCATGTTTTTTATATCAATTCACTTTTTGAACGTTTTTCTCTGGAGCACCCCTATAAATGAACAGTTTTGAAAAACTATATTCGTCTTCAGTGTTTTCGTCAAATGATTAGCCCTTATACCAAATTTCAAGCCTCTATCAAATTTTAAAACAGCCTTTTCTCATTTATTCAGTAAATTAAACATTTTGGTGTGCGGCACCCCCTTAAGTGAAAAATATTGAAAATCTGAAATTGCACACTTTCTTCCTTTCGAACGATTTACCCATACACCAAATTTAAAGTCTATCTTATCGCAAAGCATGCTTTCCTATCATTTCACATTTCGAATGTTTTCGTATGGAGCACCCCCTCTAGAGAACGTTTTCGGAAAATTCGATTTTTCTCGGGGGTTTTATCGAACGACCGAGCTGTGTACCAAATTGCAAATCTCTATCCATTCAGGAAGTGCCTAAAAAAAGCGTGACAGACGGACACTTAGCAATTAGTATATATAGATACCCAAATTTAACTGTCATTTAAACTTAATCTTCATACTTAAATTTTTAAGATTCAATATAGTTATGCTAAATTTAAATGATTTTTTAAAAGTTTTAAATATTAAATCTTCTGCTAAAATGTTTATACTCAGTTTGAATGTGATAATGTATTTTTTTACACATATTCTATGTCATACATAATTATATTCAAATTTAGTGAATATTTTTACTTAAATTTTAAAAGATTGTTTATAGTGAAATGATTAAACCTAAATTTAAATTGTTTTTCCTTCATTATACTTTTGCGATAACACTGGGGGCCTTTGCATTTATTATCATGCTTTGACCTTTAGAGTAAATTTTTTGGCTATTTGAATATACATCGAGACTTGGGGATTTGCACGAGGGGGCCAATTGTTGGAAAAACATAAACAATCATCGAGATTCACAATTCTCCTGAACATGATTCAACTCATAAATTTTCCTTTGAATTACTCACTTCATTCTCAAGAGTGAATCATGGCATTTTTCAGGCATGTGTATCATGCAAATTGGATGCTCGATGTGTATGCAAATAACTTGCATATCCAAGGATGTTTCGTATATGGATCAACTGTTCAATAAAACCTCTGGCAGAAATAGAATTTTTTAAAATCTATTTTTATAAGGTGTGGTATTCAATACCAAAACGTTTGAAAGGTAAAATGGCAGAAAAATATATTTCACAGTGAGATAGATTTTAAACTTGGTGTAAGAATTGATAGTTCAAAAATAAGAAAGTTTCCAATAATTTGCCACTTTAAAGGTACATCATACCAAAATGTTAGATTTTGCTAAATAAATGAGGACCACCTTTTATGTGAGATACAGGCTTGCAGTTTGGTATACAGATAAATAGTTCAAGATAAATCGGGTTTTCCATAGAAGTTTGAGCAGGGAAGGGGGGGGGGGGGGGGTCTACACCAAAACATTTGAAATGTGAAATCAGAAATTAGAGATTTGAAATTTGATATATGGATCAATTGTTTAATAAAATCTAGAGGTTGAAAAAAAAAATGATTTTTCACAGAGCTGGGAAAAATCAATTTATTTCCCCCAAATATGCTCATTTAAAAGGGTGCTCCACACCAAAATGTTTAAAATGTGAAATGACAGTAAAATGCACTTTGCGATGAGACGCTTAAAAAATCAGGGAAAGGGTGGATCTTAATAGCAAGAATATGCACAAATTTCAGTTTTTCAATACTAACTACTTAAGGATTGCCACACACAAAAATGTGTGATTAGCTGAATATATAGCCCCCCCCCCCCCAACCACCACCTTTAAGTGCGATAGAGATATGGAATTAGGCACATGGGTCAATAATTAAGAAGGAAATTCAGATAAAAACTTGAAATTTACAAAAATGAGATAGTTTAATGAGACATTCCATAATTCTAATCATTTAACAAAATAAGAAATATTTAAATTCTCCCGATTATATAATTGTTCAGGATGTGTTTAAGGCTAGTATGTTTCTAAATATAGAATTTGAACTTGTAGTCAATTCTCTTAATGTTTTTGTAGTGCATTATTGCTATTTTGCTTTTTCCTAGATACTCTAAAGCATTTTTTTTTTATTGCTCTTTTTCATTCTAATCATTATTTTTTATTTTAATCTTAAATTTTTTAAATGATTTAACTTATTTGAAATTTGAAAAAAGTATAACTGCAGGATAGTTTTTTTTTTTTTCAATGTATTGTGTAAAATTTTAACAATATTATGATAGGTATTGTATAAAATGTCAAATTAAAAAAAAGAATTCTTTAATAATATAAAAATGCTAGAAATTTTAAAGTGATATTGTAATCAGAATTTTTATTTATTTAATTATTTTTAATTTACAAAATATTTAATATTTAATAAATGATTAGTTATGCGAGAAACAAGGGAAATCACAATGAATTGATTTTTTTAATATCTAGATTTAAATTTACATATAAATTTTGGAATAGCTCAATTCTCCAAATATTCAACAAAAGCAGTAAAATTATAAATCAAATCACGAAAATGTATCAGTGAAATGAAACAAGAAAGATCAATCTTGCATACAGCATTGATTATGAAACACTTTCCAACTGAAATGCAATTTTGTTTAAACATCTCTAAAGTGCGATACATTCAGTGCTGATATATTTTAAATTATTACAGTACTACAATAATTTATTATATTTAAAAACTTAGAACTTCATAAAAAAAAAATGAACTTTATTCAAATGATGCCATTTGAAGTGTTTAATTTAATAGTTCTTCGCATAAAAATTTGAACATTTTTAATGACACCCCAAATTTTTCAAACACAATCTGAGTTCAACTTGAAAATTTCTAAAAAATATGCAGCATGATCCATTTAAAACTGTAATGGAACTGAAAACACATAATTTCGCTTTCTTGTGTTAAAGCCACTCCATTGTTTATGATTAGGGTCATAACACAATACATTTGAGCATGATTCAAAAATTCTAAACAAAAATTAGCTTATATATATCTTACTAATTGCACATATCCTTATATACATCTATCTTGCTAATAGTCTTAATGTATTTTTTTCCACTCCCGATTTATTATGGTAAAGTTTGTATGATGCATCCCGCTAGTTCAAGTAAGAAACCATAAGCACAAAAACACCCTTTCAAACTAAAACTTCAGTTTCACACATGAACTAGTTAACACATAATATAATATGTTTAATTTTGTAGATTATTTTCATCACCAAATATAGCAGACTTAGAAATTGCAAAATAGAAAAAAAGAAAAAGCTGCTGAACCCAAGGTTTTTCATAAACATCCGGCTGAACAACCGTAATGTGTTTGAAGTTATTGGCAATTATTGTTGAAAAAAACAAACTCACAATTCACGATTCCCCTGAAAGTTGTTCAACTAATAAATTTCCTTTTGAATGACTCACTTCATTCTCAGGAGTCAATAACAGTATTTTTCCAGCAAGCAAATCATGCAAATCATATGGTCAACGCGTATGCAAGTAATCTGCATATCCAGGGGCATTTCCGGTTATGATTACATTCCGGAAAGGGCCCATCTTTGGATATAAATGCTGGGTTCATCTTAACGCAGTTGTCTTGTCATGTTCCATTCTAGTTTTGACTCGTGATGAGGTCTATATGACCTTGTCAGTTCGATCTTGTTATACATTATGTTTTTCATACTTAAGGTAGACACTTAAGTCACTGACGGTGAAGTGCAGTAACATATTAAAATGAAATAATGTCAAGTCACATGCAAATTGTGAAGTTCAGTTAAGGACTTGTTTGTTTTTGATCCGAACCAACGAAGTTTTCGCTTGTGTCACACAATGATCAATTCTTCAAAAACCTCTTCGCCAAGTGTGCTACCAGATGAGGTGGCTTCAAGAAAGTGCAAGCCATGTTTAGGTAAAGTAGTTATTTTTTTATCCTATGTCTGTTTTACACAATTGCTTAAATGACCCAATATTCAAATGCAATTCCTTTGAGATTACAATCTGTATATAATGTTTATAATAATGTATATAATGCCTATAATGTTTAGCTGGTAATGAATTTCTAATTCAATAAAATGATTAGACTTTTACAACTTGACTCCTCTCTTCATGGATAAAGGAAAAATCCATATGCTACTCTAGAAGATAAAATGCTAAATTATCGTATTCATCCAGCATTGGTTATGAGCTAGTAAATGCCCTTTATTGTATGAAAGTAGAATGTTATCTAATAAGAGACTAATGTCTTTTCTTTAAAGTGTTTTTGAATCATGGAATCCCGCAGATAAGGGCAACTATGGTACCATTTGCATAAAAAATAAACAGACGAGAAGTTGAGGAACTGTAATGCTTTTTAGCGTAACCTGCCATGGAGGCATTAAAGACTGAGCTGTTGACAAGCAATTATGTCAGGTGGAGCAACTAACTAAATAACATTCGACCTGAAAGCTGAGGAGTGTTATAGGTACATAGATCGTACTGTAAAGCCAATAGATGACCAAACACCATACCATGACCACGATGAGTACATACGTAGGAAAGACAAAGCACTAGCTTTCCTGTTCTACAGCCAGTCGCCGGAATACAAAGAATTGATCAATATTGCTGATGATCTGGCCGACACATGGGATAAGTTAAAAGCACACTTCAACGTCCCTATTTGGTTCGATTACAAGTATTTCCTATAAGTCCAGAATGTAATGAGACTATAGACATTTTGTTTTGCACAAGACTCCGTAAAGCAGTGACGAAATTGCGTGAAGTGAATCATCCCATTCAGGATTTGTATGTTTCATTCCAAGCAATCTGATATTTGCCCGAGAAATTCCGAGGAATTGTTCCAACTGATATACTGCTGGGGGGACAAGGTCTTCAAGCTAGACAGAATCCAATCCGTGTTATCTGCGAAGGAAGGGAGACTTCGTCAACAGAAAAGAGACATTAATGTAAGTCATAATTCTTCTGCCTTTTTAGTCTAAGTCAAAAAATGTGTTAACATTTGTGACGAACCCGTCACTTTTTCAAGCCTATTTTCAGCCATTTTCAGAACAGTTTCAGAGTTCATACACCTTAAGACCGCCTGCATTGCAGTTTTTGGAAAACAAGGCTATAAAACTCTGTCATCACAGTCTGATTTAAGAGAAATGCACCCAATTTGAGCCGTCTTCAGAGAAGGGAGAACTAATCCCAGAGGGGAACGTTAGGTGGTCTATGATACGCAGAGCTTGGAAAAAGACATTCCAGAGCTTAGTCAGGGTGGTCCTCAAACTTTGGACCAGAATATATACACGAAAGAGATGCTTTTCGATAGAGGCGAGACAATTTTCGTAGAGACAGGTCGCACGTTTGGTGCCCCTGATGCACAGGTTCTCGCGCTCACCAGAATGTTATTCTGTAACTTGTTGATATTCCTTGTCATGCTATAATAAAAGCTTATTTTCTTTATCAACGATGCCTGTTTTATCCAGACTTGGAGAAAGTCATTATTTTCATGATCTTATCACTGATTCGAACTCACGAATTCAGAAGGGAACGGCTACTTGTCTTTAGGTCGGCACATTTCACTTTATGTGCGCTGACCGGACTAAGGCTACTGAATCAACAATCATGCAGAGGCATAGTATCCAGTAGCAGAGAATGGTAAATTCATTACAAAATGATGGCAAGCGGCTGGATTTATATCACAAAATGGTATCCAGCGGCGGGATACGTTACAACGTTAAAGTTGTAACAAACAAATTGTGTAAATTAAATTTTAAACAGAAAAATGTAAAAAGAGGGGCATGTTATTATTGTAAGAAATCTGGACATTTTAAATCAAATTGCCCTAAGCTAAAATCTAGTTTCAGTAATATAGTTGAGTTGCACATGTCATCAAATATTGAAGTCAATACTGTACTTGATCTTAATGATAGGTTCAACTGGGTCATAGATACTGCTACTATGCGACACTTTTGTAACAATATAAAGTTGTTTTTAAAATTTAAGGAAGGCAAAAGCACCTTAATGTCGCTAGCAATAGGGGATATCGAAAGCCCAGTCGAGGTTGTTGGTACGGTTGAAATGTATGTCCAATTCAAGGACAAAAACAATAGTATTGTTTTGACTTTTGAATGATATTATGTTCTCACCAAAACTCAGACAAAATTTTTTAGATGCTTCTGTTTTTGAAGAACAGAATTTTAGCTTTAATGGAGCAAATGGGATATTGTGGTTTTTCTATCCTGAAGGCAATAAATTTTTCTATGCTAAAAGGAAAGATGGTATATATTTTTTAAAACCTCGGTATAATGCTAAAAAGCAAAACAATAATGTAGAGGACAGTAAACCTAAAAGTAAGGATTCAAAAGGGGATAGGGATTCCAGCAAGGATAGAAAACCCAAATAAAGGAACTAGGTTAACGAAAACTGAAAGTAAGATGTTTAAAGGAACTAAAATTAAAAGCAAATCTGATTCTGTAACGTCGAAAGATAAACAGGAAACTGATGTGGGCAAAAGGAAAGATAAGTCAAATAATTCAGCAACTAAACTGAAAAATGACACTAATTTATGGCATAAAACCACCCAAATAATGAAGTCAATACTGTACTTGATCTTAATGATAGGTTCAACTGGGTCATAGATAATGCTACTATGCGACACTTTTGTAACAATATAAAGTTGTTTTTAAAATTTAAGGAAGGCAAAAGCACCTCAATGTCCCTAGCAATAAGGGATATCGAAAGCCCAGTCGAGGTTATTGGTACGGTTGAATTGTATATCCAATTCACGGTGGTCAAAACAATAGTATTGTTTTGACTTTTGAATGATATTATGTTCTCACCTAATGGAATGATATGTTCTCACCTAGGTGGAAATATATTTTTTTATCCATTACTGATAATTATAACAGAAAAATGTTTATTTTCAAAAACAAAAATTAGATGTATTCAAAGCTAAAGATTTTTAAGTTAGTGAAGAAAGACAAATAGGTAAAAAGATTTCGAGTATCCGGACGGATTGTGGCATGGAGTTTTGTCACAACCAGTTTAAAGCCCATTTAAGGAATCAAAGAATTAGAGCAGAGCAGATAAATAGTTATACCATACCTGCCAACCTGGGAAAATTGGAATGTGTAAAATTTTGCGTGGATGACATTTATAATGATTTTTTTTTAATTACACGCGTAAACGACATTTCTAGTGAATTTAACTATGTACAAGTACCTGCAGTAAAAAAATACTGCATTAAATATCAGGCATAGTACTGGTAGAATATGAAAATACAAGACACCAATTTTATAAAATTTCAGGACAATAAATTAACAAAAAATATATAAAGGTTTTATCCCGTGAAATTTACTTTATAATGAAAACAAATATTTATGTTTGGTAAAACACAAGTTTTCACTAAAGAGAGTAACGAATATAGATTTTTAATAATAATAATAAAAAAAATAGCACTGAATTATATTCCTGACAAAATGGTTTCCTTTTTATTTACCTAAATCATTGTTTTAATATCACTTTTTGGAAAATATCCCTTCACAGAATTCATACCCATTTTTCAAAATAGAAAAATTTGTATTATGCAAATATAATTAAAAAATTAACCTTAATATGAAAATAAGCTAGTTTAATAATTATCCATAATATGAAAATATGCTAGTTTAATAATTAGCCATAATATGAAAATAAGCTAGTTTAGTCGATCTAATATGCAACATTTAAATGATGGAGTTGGATGGGATGGGAAAAGATACTGACGTACTCTCGGCAATTCACAAGAAGTAACTGAATTGCGCAATTGCACTGTTTATGCGAAAATAATTAAGAAATTAACCGCAATCAGAATATGAAAATAAGCTAGTTTAGTCGATCTAATATGCAACATTTAAATAATGGAGATGGATGGGAAAAGATACTAACGTACTCTCGGCAATTCACGCGAAGTAACTGAATTGTGCAATCGCACTGTTTATGTGAAAATAATTAAGAAATTAACCATAATAATTAATTAGAACATGAAAATAAGCTAGTTTAGTCAATCAAAAATGCAATATTTAGAAGATTGAGATGGATGGAAAAAGATACTTTTGTACTCTCGGCGATTCATAAGAACAAACTGAATTGCGCAATCGCAGTGTTTATGCGAAATTAATGAACAAAATAACATTTTAGCGATTTATGCTGAATTAGACAACCTTTGAAGAAGTATATTTATTACTTTCATAAAATAAGCGATCGAGATCTTCATTTACATTACACGCGGCCGTAAATCTCCGTTAATTTGATTGGTATTACCCTGCATTTTATTATGGATTTGCTACGATCCCGGGAATGGTAGAAATAAGTGCTAAAAAAGCGGAAAATCGGTGTTTCCGAGATATTATACCATGTCTGGTTAATTGATAAATTTTAAACAAAAAAGCCGTAGAATTTCGTCAGAGATTGATTCCCTAGTAATGTTACAAAATTCAAATAAATACGGAAATGCGTAAAATATAGCAATATATGCGTAAAGAGCAGTTAAAATGCGTAAATTTTACGCATAATGCGTAAAAGTTGGCAGTCTCCGAGAGCTTTAACCTTACCGCACTTGATTGCATATAAAGGCTATGTTACATAAAAATAAGGTCATTGACAAAATGTGAGCAAAAGCCAATTTGAATTTTACCTATGTTAAGAACCGGATCTGTCACAAATTTAAAAGTAAAACTCCACACGAACTCTACAGTGGTAGAAAACCAGTTGTAGCTCACCTCAGAATCTTTGGTAGTAAGGCATATGTTCAAGGACATATCCAGAAATTTCATTACGGGGGGGGGGGGGGGGACAAAGTATATAGAACTTTCAATCCAAAAAAAAAGTTTGAAAAAAAACTAACACTAAACTTGACTAAATTAATATTGGATCACAATTGAACGAGAAACCACGGGAGCACAGGCAAGGACATATATTTAATTTCGGGGGGGGGGGTCTATGAATATGTCATTGCATATGTTGACAAATCAAAACAACTCTGAAAAAAAATCAGATATGAAGGCTAAGGAAGGAGTCATGGTTGGTTACACAGTAGGTACCAAAGGATACAGAATTTTGATCCCAAAAGAAATAAGGGTAATCGAAACTAGTAATGTAAGGTTTGAGGAGAGTTGTGAAACAGTGTATAGTGAACTTTCAATCCAAAAAAAAAGTTTGAAGAAAACTAACACTAAACTTGACTAAATTGATATTGGATCACAATTGAATGAGAAACCACGGGAGCACAGGCAAGGACATATATTTCATTTCAGGAGGGGGGGGGGGGGGGGTCTATGAATACATCATTGCATATGTTGACAAATCAAAACAACTCTGAAAAAAATGAGATATGAAGGCAAAGGAAGGAGTCATGGTTGGTTACACAGTAGGTACCAAAGGATACAGAATTTTGATCCCAAAAGAAATAAGGGTAATCGAAACCAGTAATGTAAGGACCCCTCTATGAATATGTCATTGCATATGTTGACAAATCAAAACAACTCTGAAAAAAAATTGGATATGAGGGCTAAGGAAGGTGTCATGGTTGGTTACACCGTAGGTACCAAAGGATACAGAATTTTGATCCCAAAAGAAATAAGGGTAATCGAAACGAGTAATGTAAGGTTGGAGGAGAGTAGTGAAACAGTGGAAAGCATCCTGGATCCTATTTATCCCAGTACAATCACCCTGAAGATATCTCGTGATAACTGCTCTGTAAATTCTGAAGCGAGTATCCGAGGGGGACGTCAGATGAAGAAGCAGGAGAGAGTAAAGACACTGGTGACTGTTCGAAACCAGTGAGGAAACAGACTGTTTTCATGTGCGCTTTCGGTTTGTTAAAACGAACCTTAGGAAAATGGTATCCAAGAACACTGAACGGACTTTGGTAAACGGCCTAAGAGGAATGGGATAAAACTGACATGACGGTGTAAGAAAAAGTTTACTTTTATGGAAAATTCGAGCTAGAGCTATAGTAAAAAATCAAGGTTATCAGATAGAAGCAAATTGCTGCAAGAAATGCACCCTTTATGCATAAAAATTAATTATAAAAATCATTTTCATAAAGTGCAAACGACCTTCTGTATTTTGTTAATTTCAATAAACTTCTGCTACACATATTTTCACATTAACTATTTTCCTTTGTTTCTATTCCACTGTACATTAAATTGCCACGAAAAATGTATTAAAAGTATTGATTGGTGTTTTCAAAGTTTTGGGCTGCATTAGAATATATTATTTTAATTATTAAATTCAATTAGTGTGATTCTGCTTAGTGCAGCATTTTTACACAACCAATTAATTGCACTAATTGAGGATTGCTGTATCTCTAAGGCCTTCTACCTGCTTGCGAACACGTTTCGAGTCTGTACTATTGACGATTTCAGTAATCAAGCAGTGGTAGTTCAAGTCCATATTTGACATCTCCAGCTAATCAATGATTTCAAATTTAAGATTTATTTAAAGCGACATTTTCAATTTACACTTGCTTTAGCTGTTTATAGACTCGAAAAGTCACTAGAATCACGAAAGGTTTTACAATACACAGAAAAAATTAGTGACTTATTTATATGCTAGTTTTTAATAAATTGTTTATGTTTTTACTAATTTGATCTAGTTCAGCCTTGGTTTAATTATTATTTTCTTTGTGTTTAATAAAGCATCACAATACAAATTTAAGCCATTCTCAAAGACTACAAACAGTTTTATTCTCAGGGTTTTATTTTATCCATATCTATAATATTAGGGTTTTATTTTATTTTTACCTATAACAGGGGTGGAAAACTGAAAACTGAGTTTTGTAGCACCTTTGTAGCAGGAAATATTGCTGTTTCGTAGCAGTGTAGAGCAGTTTTGTAGCAGCTAGAAAATGATGTTGCGCACACTCGATAGTTATTTTAGGTATATAAAAATTTCATTTTACATTAATTAAAGCATGAAGAGTATTAAATCTTAAAAAGTTAAGCTAGAAAAATGAGAAAAAGATTTAATGATACTATCTAATCTTAAAGAACAGAAGTTGCCTGTTAGTTAAATACACACTAATTTTTTTTTTATCCAAAATACAAATAGTTTATGTCCGAGATGTTTTTAACAGTTTGGACACACTGAATTAATTTGAGTTTCTGTGCTCTTCTAATTTTGTGAGATTTTTTTCAATATTTGATTTTGCCTCTTTTAAGAGAACTTGGTCATTTTCAATCTCTGATAAATCTTTCTTTTTTATGCTGCCTTCAATTATCTTCTCTGCTGTAGAAAGCACTTTTTGAGATGATTGTAACTTTTTTTTTTAACTCATCACTGTCTATTTTCAAACTCTTTAATACATCTTTCTCGTGTTCAGCTTTTGGCTTAACTCCTTTTTTGTTGTTTTCTCCATTCTTTGTCTATATTTTCCCCTGTTTCTTTTACAGATTTTAAAAGTTCTTTAGTTATTGACAAATTGCTCACATCTCCATTTAGTAGATTTTCAAAATCTTAAGAGGAAAACTTCAAAAAGTCAGGAGTTTAATTATTAAAACATAATTTTTTTTGCATCACTTTATATTACAACCAGTTTTCCCTAGGACTAAAAAAGGCCAGAAAAACGGGACTACATAAAGACACTAAGTTACAGAATACTAATAAATGGGAAATTTAATAAAAGGTCAAAAATCACTGTCAAACTATTATCAAGAATATCTGAATTTAATTGCTTTTTTAGTTTTGTTAAATTCCTTCTCATTTAAATATTGAAGTTAGTTTATAAATTTCACTTTCTGAATATCCATTTTAGAAAAGTTCATATGTATTTTTTAGGTTCTAGCGTAACCACAATTTGAAATAATAATTCATAGCTTCAGTTTCCAAAAAAGTAAAATAAAAAATATTTAATAAATTTATAAATGATCAAAATTTATTTTCGATCTATACTTGCTAACCTTATAAGAAAAAACAGATATTAATGTTATTTTATAAGGTGGGGAAAGTTTTAAGTTCGAATAAATACGAAAATTTCCCTATAATTATTATATAATTTACTTTTCTATGCAAATATAAGAAATGCTTAACTTAAGACATATAAAAGTATTTATTAATACTATTTTATTTAATGTGCAAAGCATTGTCAGTTGTGAGTCCGCGTAAATCTCTATTGAATTGAGTTTGGTTATTGATGCACCCGCGTAGCACGTTAAAGGGAAAACGGAAAAATATAAACGATAAAATGGAAGTTCTGCACTGTGATGATGATGCACCAATCATAAATAAATTGAGTGATGGCGAAATTCGGGATATGATATTAAATAAAAAAATATCAAAGTAGGGATGATAAATGTGGAGAAGAAAAAATACCCATTGATAATTTTATGCAAACAATCAATCATGCAATTAAAGGTCTTGAATAAAGAAGCTTTATAACCGAGCAGAAATAATGTCCATCTACAGGATAAAGAAAACTGTTTTCTCATAAACTAAAATTAATGAAATAACAAATGTTAATTCAAATATTTAAACGAAATGATAAAATGTAATTTTATCATTTCGTTTCGTTCACACATTCTAAATTATTAATGTGTATATATTTTTGCTTAGAAATTTCGTTTGCCATATTTTTTAGATTAAATAATATGTTTTAATTTATTAACTTAATTTTTGTCATTATTTTTACTAAAAATAGTGCTTTATAGTGTATTTAGTTAATATTAAATCTGAATTTTATTAAAATTCTAGAATCCGGAATCGGCAAAGTCCGGATTTTCAAGGTTGTACTCGTGATGTGGTCATGTGATACGCAGACTTGTTTTACTGAAAATGCGGTCTAAAATCGCACCGAATAACTGTAGATAACCGGATTTTTTCTTCTCGTATTTCGGACCGATCAGTGCGGAACTTTCGCTTTTGCACGTGTAAAAAAATTTTGTTTTTGGCGCAGTTTGGTGCAGATACTGAGATTTTAGGTGCTTTTGTAGCAGCATGTAGCAGTGAACGGAAATTGTAGCAGTTTGGCGCAATTGGCGCAGATTTTCGACCCCTGACCTATAATCTCAATTTTACTATATTCTAAACTAATCGCCTAAGGTGACTAGCCTTCGTCTGGTATATCTACCAGAAAATGTGCAAATATCGATTTTTTACCAAAGTTGTGGGTGGGCCCTGGGTGTCTAAGGGATGCTGCTCGTTTAAAAACTATCAGCATGATAATGGAAGTGGTTGGGCCCTGCAGGTCAACCAGGTGGCTGTTAGGCTGAGAATCGATAGCCGTACCAGACGATGGTTGGTCGGCGTAGTTAGGCGAAATGAGTGCAGTCAAATAAAAAAACATCAAAAATCTTTGATGAACATAAGAACATAATTGGGCAAGAAATAAAATATGAAAAAGAAAAATACAATTAAACATTTATATCATGTGTTTAAATCTTGTAATTGTGATCACATGTTTTGAAGTGCAAAAATAAAAATGTACTCCTTTGTACTCATTTCCACATCTACCTTTTTTGAGTTAAAGAGTACATAGATGTGTTACTCCTTTTGTTACACATGACTAAATTAGGTGGGTTCCACTGCAGGCATATTTCCTCATTCAACGGTTTTCTTCCCAAAAAATTACATAGTTCATTGCTGCTAAACTTCATAAATTATATCAAGTATAATACGGGCGTTTTCGGCATAATATTTGTGGAAATGGCTAAACTAAAGTTAGTAAGCATGTAAAAAATGTATGTACAGTAAGAGAAGAGTAACTTCTGTAAAATATCAAATAAATTATGTTAAAAATCATTTATGTTATCATTTAATACCCCGTTATTAATATTAATATTGAAGAGCTTCTGGATACACAATATTAGCTGTTCTACTATTTTGAGCTAAGATATGAAGATTACCTTTACTTCCAACCGATGAACACGCAACGTAATTAAATCAATTCTGTTTGTATTTATCTCAATGTATAAGAATATCAAAAAAAGCTACTGTAAAGAATCATTACTGTTAACGAAACGTTACCAAAAAAATAATAAAACAACTGTTTAAAAAATGAAAATACAAACTATAGTTGCCAACTGTCAACAGCAAAATCAAACATTTCCTAAACTCGTATTGTTTTGAGTATTTTTGACAGAAATCTTAAATAATAAAAGGCAATGTCTGTGTGTGTGTGTGTGTGTCTGTGTGTCTGTCTTATACACTATACGTTTCGCGACCACGCGTCGGAGAGCTACGAAATTTGGCAATCGGAGACCTGGGGGGGAGGGAAGGGGACACGTGAAAACCGATTTTCAAAATTCTAATTATTTTTTTATTTATTTAATGTTTTATGCGATTTCGACCTTTTTTTGCCCTTTTTTCTCCACGATCCAGACGTCGTAGAAAAAAACAACTCACACCATCGGAAAGAGCAGACAATTGCGAGTAAAAATATATCAATTTCAAATCTCCATTTCGATTTCTAATATTTTTTAAAGATTTTAAAACAAAAGTCACTTTTGGCTCAAAAAAACGATTTTTGGTTTTTAAATTCTCGCATAGTAAAAAGTACTCATAATTTCGACTAATAATTTACATTTTTAGAAAGCTGAAATATCTGGCATTCTTACAAGTCTAATCTGGTCCAGAAATAATGAAAATTGCCTTCAGGATCGCAATTTTAAAGACGTCATGATTTTAAATTTCTCGGCGTTCCGCTCGGCGTGCCGCTTCGTTTCTCCCCCGCTGAAGCAGGGAAGGTGGTGGGTGGGGACGTCAAGGTGGAGGTGACGTCACGGTTCTGTATATGCATAGCGATGGGTGGGACAATAAGAAACCGAATTAGTTTTTACTTTCCGTTTCCCGCGCTTCCGATTTTAAATGAAATAAGAGCTTAACATATGCACTGTAGAAATTATTATATTTATATTTTAAATGATGGAACGATATGGATTTTTTAAATGGATATTTTAATTTTATGGATATTTTAAATGATGGAACGATGGATATTTTAATTTTATGGATATTTTAAATGATGGAACGATGGATATTTAAATTTTATGGATATTTTAAATGATGGAACAATGGAATGAGGATGATGGAATTAAGACCTTAGAGAGCATATGGTCATTTTAAATTGTAAATTAGCGCGCGGGAAGTTAGCGGTAGGCCCGGGTACGATTCCCGCCACTGCCAAAACTGCCGAAGTGTTCACACGGAATACGATCACGTTAAACATGTGGGCCCGTAAGTCCTTCCGAGAGGTTGGTGGTAGGGGAAGGAGGGTACGGTCCCTGTGGATGCCTCCTTCACAGGGTTCCCGAAAGCCCAGACCATCCGGCTCGTCCTTGGACTTAGAGCATCTGAATGAATGGTCGGGAAAATTCACAGGGTTCCCGTCAAAATTGGGTGAATATAAAGAAAGTTGCGGAGGGCGAGGCAGCCCAGTGGTTAGCGCTCAGGAATTGCACTCGGTAGGCCCGGGTTCGATTCCCGCCACTTCCAAAACTGCCGCCGTGTTCACGCGGAGTACGATCACGATAAACATGTGGGTCCGGAAGTCCTTCCGAGAGGTTGGTGGTAGGGGAAGGAGGGTACGGTCCCTGTGGATGCCTCTCCCACTGGGTTCCGTTCTAAATTGGGTAAATAAAAATAATGTTATGGAGATAGTCGCTGGGGGCGAAGAAGCCCAGTGGTTAGCGCGCGGGAATTGCACTCAGTAGGCCCGGGTTCGATTCCCAAAATTGCCGCCGTGTTTACGCGGAGTACGATCACGTTAAACATGTGGGTCCGTGAGTCCTTCCGAGAAATTGGTGGTAGGGGAAGGAGGGTACGGTCTAAATTGGATGAATAAAAAGAAAGTTATGGAGATTGTTGCGTAGGGCAAAGTAGCCCAATGGTTAGCGCGCGGAAATTGCACTCGGTAGGCCCGGGTTCGATTCCCAAAATTGCCGCCGTGTTTACGCGGAGTACGATCACGTTAAACATGTGGGTCTGTAAGTCCTTCCGAGAGGTTGGTGGTAGGGGAAGAAGGGTACGGTCCCTGTGGATGCTTCTCCCACTTGGTTCCGGTCTAAATTGGGTGAATAAAAAGAAAGTTATGAAGAATATCGCGGAGGGTGAAGTACCCCAGTGGTTAGTGCGCGGGATTTGCACTTGGTAGGCCCGGGTTCGATTCCCAAAATTGCCGAATAAAAATAAAGTTATGGAGATTGTCGCGGATGGCACGGTAGCCCAGTGGTTAGCGCGCGGGAATTTCACTCGGTAGGCCCGGGTTCGATTCCCGCCATTGCCAAAACTGCAGCCGTGTTCACGCGGAGTACGATCACGTTAAACGTGTGGGACTGCAAGTCCTTCCGAGAGGTTTGTGGTAGGGGAAGGAGGGTACGGTCTCTTTGGATGCCTCCCCCATTGGGTTCCGGTCTAAATTGTGTGGCACTTCCTGGCCTTCCAAGCAGTTACCTTACACCTTTCTGGTAGGTCGCGCCAACGAGTTTGCCACGGTCAGAATTTTCAAGGGTAGCGAACAGGCTGGTCGCCAAAGGCGGCTAGTATTTAATATACGAAAATAAATTATATTTAAATATACAAATATAAATAAACATAATTAAATTAATTCTATTTGTCTTCATCTTAATATATAAAAAAACGTTACTGTAAAGAATCTCTAACACAGTGAATGAATTATGGCAAAAGAATCACATCCAGGGTTTGTTTACAATATCTCTCTCCGCTCTGATAGGGCAATTATCTGCAAGGATGAACTTGGGGGAAAAAAATGAAAGCTACTTCAATTGTTTCAAAGAGCATCACAAATAAAAAAAAAAAGCTTTTTTGAGAATGTTATTGATGAAGTTTCTAATCGATTCAATTTGTGAGAACTTTAATTATATTTTCGGCCGATAGATGGCGGCAAATGAAAAACGTTTCTGTTTTGATTCTCCTATAGATTCATGTCCGAGTTTGAGGAGTGGATTGTCCCGGAAGCGTTTCTGAGTGGATCACCCTGGAAGCATTCCCTGTCAAACATACACTCTGTTTCATTATAAGTAGAGATTACATTATCTTTGATTTGAAAACATTAATTTGCAATTAAAACATTGTTATGCAATACACAAAATCTAATGCACAAACTTTAAAGTAAATTGGAATGGGTGTAAAATAATAAGAAAGATAACTCTTGTCTGAAAATCCCAGGAAATATTTAAGATTTTGTCTGACTCTTGAGAAGTCACAAACCTAGGAGTAGAAGCGATGCAGCTGGGAATTCAAAACAGAGTTATTAAGACTGTCATCCCCAGTAGAATAAGCATGGGAAGTCAAAAATAAAGACATTAAGTTGGCATCAAAGGTGAGAGAGCCAAGATTTCCAAGAATGAAGTTTGCATGGTAAACAGAGTACCACCATGGAGGTCTGGGAGTCATAGTTTCCCAAACCAAATTAGAAGAATAGGATAGGGTGACGTAGAGATATATATAAAAATATGAGAGAAAAGAATGGGAGATATGAGACAAGAAAAAGAAGTTACATGGTTTGGAGCTCACTAAGCTAGAAGGTTGAGGAGAGCTGCAAATGACATGGCTTAGTAAGAGCCTTACATATCTCTCTCCAACCCAGAGATATGGAACGCAATATGGAAGTTGTTGGCGAAAAATAAAACATTCACAAGATTTCAAGCTCTGTGTCTGATTCATTGCATTCCGCTACTTTATTTTAGTGCATCCCTCAATATGAATTACTCACCCTCTTTCGTGAAAAAATGAGTTCACTCAGGAGCCAATAGGCCCTTAACTTCATGGATGATTCCCATGACTTTGGGACACCCAAACAACTGGTCAGAGTCATCACAAACTGCAATCCGATGCATAGATTTAACAACTCTCTTCCTATAAATCTTTAAATAATTTAATATAATGAGGATAAAACTTAAAATTAGGAATACATAACTTACTTCTTAGTCTAATCTGAAGAGCTCTGATACAATTATGATTTTCATGACAGGACGAGGAAGACATCTTCGAGCCACATGTTTTACATTTTATGTATCTGTGAGGACACCCATTTGTTTCATGATCCTGGATATCTTTTCTGAAAAATTTTTCTTTGCAGGGTTTATTTTTACACTGCACAAGCTCATAATTACATTCTTTCATATGGGCTTCACATCCTTCAAGAGAAAACTGTGCCTCACAGCCATGTTCTTTATTTCGGCAATACAAGGTCAGCTTCATGATTAAATTTTTGACGATGGGAACCATTTGTTTGAAAGAATATCTTGGAACTCTCTTTCGACAAATGGGGCAGTTTCTATTGTTCTGAAGCCATTTGGTAATGCACGCTCTGCAGAAGACATGATCACATGGACAGATAATAGGATCACAGAATACGGAATGACAGACACTGCAAATTAGTTCATCATCAGGTTTATTAACAAAGTTCTCAACTTGATATGCCCATTGAGGAGGAGCCATCTAAAAAAATATATATATATCTTTAAATGACAATTCATTTTGACTTTACAAACAAATTACAAATTTAGAAACTCAAAGGTTCCCGAAATTTTTTGAAATAATGAATATTCTGAGAAATAAGAGCTCATCCTGTAAGTTTCTATTAAGAGTATATAAAAGGAATCGTTATCGCTAAATTGGAGAAAAGTTAGTGTGATATGAGTTACATTAAATTGTGAGATATATCAACATTTTGAGAATAGTATCTGCTATTTTGTGAAATTAGCTGAATATTTAATTTGCTGTTTCAATATACCTGATAGTTGTTTCGTGATCTTGTTAAATAGCTATAAAGTTATTTACTGTATATGTTGTTCCTGCAAATAAATGCATTAGTTATCCAGAAATTTGGACTTATTCTTGTATCTAAGAGTACACCCACAATTGCATAGGATATGCCATAACAGATTTGAGTCAAAAATGGGATTTCTGCAAACTTGATAAGTAGTTATGGCTCCTCCAACTAGAAAAATGATGAAGAGTTAAGCGAGATGATGAAATTCATGAAAGCAATGGCAGAAAGAAAAGACGAAAGCCGGACGAGAAGCTATGGCAAAAAAGCTGGAATACAAAATGAAAGTTGTACAAGACAAAATGAAAGAAGCAATGAAAGCTGGACAACATGCAATAGCAGAAAAGATTGAAGAAAAGATGAAAGCCAGACAAGGTGAAATGAAAGAAACAATGAAAGCAGAACAAGAAGATATGAAAGCGATAAAAGCTGGACACAGCGAGATGAAAGAAGCAATAAAAGCCAGACAAGAAATGGTGAAAAAGGAGATTGAAGCCCAGAGAGAGGATTTTAAAGAGGAAATGAAAATGAGACAAACCAAGATAGAAAAAGGATTCAAGCTGTAAGCAGAAATCAAAGCTGTTCAAGCCAAAATGAAAATCAGACAAGAGATGAAACAAGACATTACATCCATACATGCAGACATTACAGGGTTGTCATAGCCCATAACTCTTTGCAGACGGCAAATCCTTCCACGTGGTGACTGTGAAACTGAGTTCACAAAGACGATACGTATTCGTGCCCAGGAGAAATTTACCCTAAAGGAAGATGGAAACAAATGCGCGTTTTCATACGGAATGCTTTTTATTTAATTTATTTGAATACTAGATGGTGATAAATGTCCATTCAAACATTTACAACATATTTTACTAATACTTGACCTTGGTATAGGAGGGTCCCTATGAATCATCACTTCATCTAGAGCGGAAAAAAGTGTTTTTGTAATATAAACAAACCCATTATTTCTAGCAGACTCTGCTATATTATAATTGAGCATGGGTTCTTGTTTTGATTTTAGTTTAATGACTGTGTTGGTGAATTATTGGAATATAAGAGAGTATTTTCTTCTTTCAAGTTTGCGTTTTTGAGGAATGAGTGGTAGTGAATTTATTAGGTTATTTTGGTTAAAAGAATGGCTGGATCAAGATGTTTTTTACATATATGGAAGAATATACTCACATGGTATTTATAAGTATTTAAAATGATTTAGAAAAAAATCTGTCAATTTGGGAAACTTTTAAGAAATGGAAAATATTGATGAAACAGACAATGACTTTAAGACAGTTTTAGAAAAGGTTAAGAAAAAGACCAGAAATAAGTTTTTAAGTAGTTTTCTTGTTGGCACATTACAACAATTTTCCCCTTTTCTTCACTCACATCTGCACAATGCAACCTATCTTTCCCACAGCTTCGCACTGAATGAATTCACTGCAGTCTTGGAATGGGTTCACCGTCAATCCACTGTTGATCTAGTTCTTTCTTGTGCTTCTCCACCTCTTCTCTGCTCACACATATAACCTTGGTTACTTTAGTAGACGATGAGGTACAATCCGTGAATGTTTTTGCATCATTGGGTGATAACATCCATCTCTTAGCTTTAATCCCTCGATGTACTATTCTCTTGATTATCCCTCCTACGCCATCCACAGCCCCCTTTCCTTAAAATAATTAAAAACACTTGCTTAACTTCGTTTTCTAAAAAAAAATAACAGTTACTCAGTTTTTATTCCATGAAGATGCAAAATAAACTCAGTGCTCCAGAAAAAACCGTAAACAAACGGCGGCCATGTTGTTTTTCCGGAAAGGACAACTTTTTATATAGTTGATTTCTGTGCAGATGAATAAAAAATTAAAAAATATGTAATAACATTAGGACAAACAACCTTGCATTGGTCTAGAGTTTTCATCAAATTATGTTAACTGGTTTTGGCCACAGGTTAATAAGTTGTGTAAAACGTTTTCCAGAAGGGACACTTTATTTTAAAATAATCTTTAAATAAAAATTATTATTATATACTCATAACACTAATAGTTTTCAGTGAAATTAAATAGTTTACTCATATAACTCCATGAAAATAATATGGTATTTAAATTATAATATCCTTTAAAAAAAAATTATCCAATACATACTAAATTTCACACAAATAGACATCAACATTCATTATCTTGTTAAAACTCATACAACCTGACAATTATTAGGTATAGGGAAAAAATGATTACAGATTCTTAAACTTCAAAACTTCATCTTTAAAATGATGTATAACTTGTTAGCATAGTGACACTTTTAAGATTTGACCAAAAGTATCTTGAATTTATGGACAAACCTTAAAGCAGCAGTAGAAAAGGGAAAACGATTTTTGCAGCTTCTAGGGAGTATTCTATTCCCTACGAGATACTAAGAAAATGGGTAGTTGGTTCTCCATCTCGTAGAGTATCTTGGGGTGCAACAGTCTTATTTAAAGAAGAAAGTTGTATTGTTGAAGCAATAAAATTTCTGGATAGATGTGGTTTTCCATTTGACCAACAGGATATAATTAATATAGCAAAAGCCTACCTCGCAGAAAACAGAAAAGGTGGAATTTAGATATAAAGAACTTGGAATTTAATGGGTGAGAGCATTTGAGAAATGATGAGCAAATGAAATTACCAAGAGGAAGCCAGAGCTTTTAACAAAAGCAATAACAGCCGATTTATCCTCAACTGTTGTTAATAATTTTTTTAATATTTACAGTAACTTGTTGACAAAAAATCACTTAGAAAATGCTCCTGATAGAATATTTAATCTTGATGAAGTGGGACTTGGAACTGATTCTCGTTCTAGCTGTGTTTTTGTTCCGAAGTCTGATCGCAATGCATATTTAAAATCTCCAGATGCTGGGAAATCTTTGTACAGTGTTTTGTTTTGTGCGTCAGCAGCAGGTAATTTTTTACCACCATTTACAGTGTATAAAAGTTTCAACTTGTATGAAAGTTGGACACGTGGAGGACGACCTGGAGCTCTGTATGGATGCATTGAATCTGGTTAGATACAAGATAATATTTTTGAATCATAGGTGGGTCATTTTATAAAGCATGTAGAAAATCTTCAAGAGCCTGTGCTGCTGGTCATGGTAGTTCTTTATGATGGTCATGGTAATCACCTCACCCACAAACTACAAAACTGTAAAACAAGCAACGGATAATAATATAATTATATTATGTCTTCTACCAAACACCAGTTATGCATTGCAGCTTGCAGCCTTCAGATGTAGGGGTGTTTGCTCCAGTTAAACGTTTACAGGCGAAAATTTTAAAACAGTGGTATAGAGAAAGCATGCTTAGTAGCATTTCTAAAGCAATATTTCCCATTTTGGTTAAAACAATTATTTGATGGCTTAAAAAAGATCATGCAGTAAATAGATTTAGAGGTACTGGCCTCTACCCCATAAATAAAAATGCAGCTGAACATAGAATAATTTTTACAGAAAAACATGAATCGATCAATGCTCAAGTACATCAACAGACGTTGCAAATCAAACACCTGCAATGGCTAAACCAAGGTTAATAAAATTAACAGGTTGTCTCGTTCCGTATTCCCCCCATGGTCAAGTTTTGAGTCCAGTTGTGACGTCACCGCTAGACCCAAGCAAGTTTTCTGGAAATCTATAGGTTGCTGCTCGCTTTCTCCTTTCTCGCCAAGGACGCCAAGGTAGGCTTCCAAATTCGCCAACTAATGTAAATTATGCTTCACACGTAAATGGGGATTTGGCGCCTTATCGCTCAATTCGATGTTATCCGGAAAATTTTGCATTTATTTGTGTACATTTGCTTTGATTTTGAATAGTGTTCATAAAGTGTTATCGTTAGTGAGATAGTGGAATATTATGCCTGGGACACGTTGCACAGTTGCTCTATGTAACAACAGTCTTGTTATGTCAAAGAAAAACCCGGATACCAAGCATATACTTTACCATACATTTCCAAAGGATGTGGAATTAAGAAAGAAATGGGTTCATTTGTGTAGAAGAGATGGAAAGTGGAATCCGGACACGTGTTGCGTCTGCTCTGAACATTTTGCGCCGGAAGATTATGAAAGGGATTTAAAATCTGAACTCTTGAATATACCAGCAAAATGGAAGCTTAAATCTACAGCCATTCCTTCAAAATTTTTAAAAAATTCATTTGATGAAATGAAAGTAGCCGAAAATAGAGCTGACCGTGAATTTCGACTTAAACAAAGAGATGATCGTAATTTAGTTAATGAACTGATTTCAACTAATGAAAATAAAGAAAATATTGAAATTTCAGCCACTGATTATGCTGATATAGTGCAAAAGTACAATTTCCTGAAAAAACAAATTATTTCCATTCGGATGAACTATATGAAACAAATTAAGCATTTAAAACTTAAGATTAAGAGGCTGAATAGAATTAAACACAGCAAATTGAAAAAAATAAATGCCACGGAAAATGAAATAGAAAATATTCGTAAAGAATTGGAGAAAATATTTACTAAAAATCAAGTAGATATAATTTTAAATTGCAAGAAAAAAAGGTATTGGTCAAACGAGGATATTGCGATTGCCATAAGTTTGAGATATCTAAGTAAAAGAGCCTACATTTATTTAAGAAAAGAACTGAAATTTCCTCTTCCAGGAATATCAACTCTTCATAAATGGGCATCCTCTATAACTATTCGACAAGGAATTATTGACGATGTCATGAAACTAATGAAAGTTGCTGCATCGAATATGAATGCTAATGAGAAAGTTGCTGTACTTTTGTTTGATGAAATGAAAATAAAAAAAGGCTATGAGTATGATGAGAAATTAGATAAAATTATGGGTCCCTTTTCTCAAATGCAGGTTGTTATGGCAAGAGGACTATTTTCAAGTTGGAAACAACCCATTTTTGTTGACTTTGACTGTCAAATGACAGAAAAAATTCTTTACAGCATTATAAAGAGGCTTCAAAGTATTGACATAAATGTTGTGGCCTGTGTATCTGATATGGGTGGGGGAAATATTGGCCTTTGGAAGCAACTGGGAATTTCAATAGAGAAACCGTGGTTTGAAAATCCGGCTATTCAAGAGCAAAAAATATTTTGCTTTGCAGACGCTCCTCATCTTTTAAAGCTTCTAAGAAATTGGCTTCTCGATACTGGATTTGAGTTATCGAACAAAACACGAATTGATAAAAATCCATTATTATGCCTTTTTCAAATGGATAAGCACGAAGTTAAAGTGTGTCACAAACTTACAGACAAACATTTGTATTGTGAAGGTCCTCAACGACAAAATGTGAGATTAGCAGCCGAACTCCTTTCTTTAACGACCGCGAAAGCTCTGGAACATTTCCTACCCGGTGATTTGCCTGAAGCTGCTCTTAATTTAGCAAATTTTATTACAATAATAAATAATTGGTTTGATGTAATGAATAGTTACATTCCTGAAATTTTTGGATTTCCGGCAAAGTGTGGATTTGGTATCTTTGCAAAAGAGCAACTTAATGTGCTGGATAATGCATATAGCATGGTAGCAGGCATGAGATGCTGTGGGAAAAAAAACATTCAATTATTCCAAAGGGGCATATTGATATCTATAAATTCACTAAAAGGCTTATTTCAGGATTTAATTCCTCATACTGGGGTTTCTTATATTCTAACCCATCGTTTAAATCAAGATTCTCTGGAAAACTTTTTTTCACAAGTACGAACAAAGGGTGGACTTAATGATCACCTCACCCCTCTTAATGCACTTTACCGTATTCGCATGATTTTAATGGGGAAAAATCCCGGAATAATTCAAAAAGGAATGAATACTGAAAATCCTAGTTGCTCAAGTGAAACATTTATTGTATTCAAAGTGTTAAATAAAAGCGGTTTAACAAATAATTACAACGAAGTTGTAATCAAAGAGTTCAGTGAGGAAGACGAAACTTTCTATACGACATTAAATACTGACGGATCTCAAACAGCTGAAGAAAGCCTTACACCAATTGAAGAAGCTGCGCTAGACTATTTACAAGGTTGGGTGGCGAAAAAATACAGGATTAAATATCCACAACTAGGACAGTTTACGCACAAAAATACTGATTTTATTTCCACTACTCCGTCATGGCTGCAACATTTGTCTTTTGGCGGACTTACAGAACCATCAAATGAATGGAGATCGGCATGCAAAATTATCGAACGAGAGTTTGTTCGTTTTCATCCTACCTCAAATCTCATAAAAGAACCAGGTGTTGTCGCAACTTTATCAGAAAATGTTAGCAAGCAACTTCTTTTAATTCCCCTCGAAGCTATAAGAACTTACGTTAAGATGCGAACAATTATTCGTCTGAAGTACTTAAATAATAAATTAACCGAGTTTACAAAACTGGCAAAAGATACGAATGGTAGGAAAAAGAGGAAAATTATGAAAATTACAACATAAAGATCCTCCAAAATATAAAGGTAATATTGTTATTTATGTATCAAAAATCACGAATTTATTTGGACATCAAATTCACTAATCTTTGTATATATAATGTTTGATTATACAATATCATCTTTGAACATGTCATTGCAATTATTTTTTGTATTAACTTCATGTGATATTAAAATTTTCTTATATTTTTTCTAAAACATATAAAATTTTGAGCTAGACAAAAGCCATGTTATTTAAATGACGACTGATTTTCATCATTTAGATTAGAAATATATATTTATATCCTTCCCAAACCGATTCCGATAACGCACTTAACAGTTAGTGACTCTTTTCTAATCATTCAATATCCTTTTATATATAACATTTGATCATTCAATAATCTTTGAACATAGCATTCAGTAATCTTTGTATAAACTTCTCTTGATGCTAAAATTTTCATGACTTTCCCTCTCATCCAAAATTTTTTTTCATATGTACGGAATTTATTAAATATCCGTAAACTTCCTATTACACTGTTTAATTTTCTTCTATATTGCATGTACACACTTAATATTAAATAAATGTTTAAATAGTTTCTTATCAACGTCTCTCAATAGCTTTACTCGCCTGTAACAGAGAACGGGTCTAGCAGTGACGTCACTCGTCTTTCCTTCCTGGGACACGTTTTCTCCCGAACGAGACAACCTTATATATAAGATATTCTACGGACCTTGTGGCTAAACAACCTTTTCTATCTCTACCAGTAACCAATGCTTCTATATCATTTAGTAACAATTCGAATCCAACTGCCTCAACACTAATTGGATCACCACCATTCAAAGATTTGAAAAGGACAATTCTAACAACACTTTCACTGATTCAGTTAGATCAAACCAAATGTGCAATTAAAAATTCTAGAAAAAAAGGGAAAAGAGTGCAAGTAAATCAGGGGAAATCATGACCGAAGATGATGTCATGTTACGTCTTCTTGAGGAGGGAAAAGCTAGAAATATTAAAAAAAAAGAAAATTGAGCTCTGCAGTAGAAAAGAAGCCAAACACCCAAAATAGAAAAGAAGAGCTGTAGGGATAACATTGTCAAAGTCTAGTTTAATGAAATCTCCTTCATCAGTTAATAATGTGGAAACTTAAGATAAACACAACTTGAGTCAAATAATTTGCAAATTACTTCTGGCAGTTGGGTTCTTGTTGAATATTTGGGGAAAAAATAAACTTCACAATTTATCGGTCAGATCGTAGACATTGAAAATGATGAAATTTTCATCAAATATGTAACTAAATCTAAAATTGAAGAATATTACATTTTTCCTGAAATGGAGGACACTGACATCATAATAAAAAGTCAAATAAGACTTTGCTTGAACAATGCTTTAACAACAGAGGACTTGTTTTTAAGATAATGTAATGAAGTTTTAAATTGTAATAAATTGCTTAGCATTCAACTCTTATTTGATTTTTATGTTGATAAAACCTAGGGTTGGCATGTTTTGCCAAAGGTGGAAAAAACCATGGAAAAAACCGGTAAAATCCGTCTTGACAAAAATACATTTTTGCCACTTTTTGTCGCAGTGGCAAAAATAGATATGTTTTATTTACGGGAATGTAATTAAGTTATTTTAATTTTTACTAATTTTAACTAATATATAACTTTAATGTTCTTTTTATAACTTAGAATGGCATCATTGAAACAGTAATCTAAATGCTATTAAGTTTGTATTGCTTTAGTAAAATACATGGAATAAATTTGGGAGAAGCTATGAACACTTATGAAATTGTTCTATGGCTATGGTGATTTTCAGTTTATTACCTATGCCTCATCTTTCTTTTGTTTTAAAAAACGGTTCACTTTAACAAGTTTTTGAGCTGTTTCGAGTCCCAGGCTGTTACGAAGTTTAGTCCAAACTAAACCACATGTAGAAAATACCCTTTCTATTGATGCTGAGCTGACAGGACAGCTAGCTAACCCGACCATAAATTGACAGAATTTTTTGAAAACTGGATATTCACCAGAACGCCATTCTAAAAGATTCCACCATTGGGCCGCATTGAAAATCTTGATGACATCGGAGTTGAAAATAGATTTTGGATATAATTTGGAATCTTTTCAATTTGAATCTTCAATGTTCCAGTAAATATTAATGATACAGTATATACTATATATTATACTTGTCATAACTTGACAATTTTTCTACTCATTTGGCAATTTTGTTGCCAAGTAATTTTTATTTTGTATAAATATAATATAAAATTTGAAAATGCTAAAATAATGTTATTTTTCAATTTTAATTTGTCAAAATTTAATTAAATCTAGAAATACTCTCATTGAAAGTATTTCTAGATTTTCTAGATTCTGGCATCTGGCAACCATAATAGTGAAACAAAATGGTTACTCAACATAAGCATAGAGACTATTTATCAATGTCTATTTATCAATATTAAAATTCTTTTCCTTATCAATATTTAATTTAATCTTAAATAACACATTGAAAATGAACTACATTAAAAAAACCAAAAAACACCCACCCGGGTTGGGTTTTTAAAAAAAAAAAACCCGGGTTTTTTACAGCCCTGATTATCAGTATCCCGGAACAAATTAAGAATAAAGTAATTTAACAATCAACACGCTAGCATACCTTTTAGACTGAAAATATTATATAATATTTCAGTCTTTTGAGTATGTTAGCTTGTAATTTTTTGTGCATTATATTTTACAGTGAGACAATGCAATGCGTCTATTTTTTAATCCATTTTATGATTATTTGAATTAAATATATAACTATGTTTATTTAAATTTACTTAAACTAATGAATATATTTATGTTGCAGATTAATGTATTTTTAAATCCTGATCATTTCTATAGTTTCAAAAATTATGAAAGTACAGTCCTGTACATTTTTTTCCCCTGCCCGCTTTTGAAAAAAAAATCGCCAAGCGAGCGATAACGTGCCAAATCTGGCAGACGTACTTTGTTTACATCGTACTTCAGTTCGTCCAACTCACGAGCGCTAGTATCTATGTGACATCCCATGTTAAAAATGTTGCCATAGGGTCCTATGGGAGTGAGCCTTCTGAATATAGTATTTTGTGGTATACACCTGTTTCTTGCCAGTTCCTGATAGGTCAAGAGACTGTACAATGCACCTGTACAGAATCAAAACCTGTTTGGAGTTGGGAACAAAACCAGTTTGGAGTAGCAGGTGATTGGTGGTAAAAGATAGTGAAGAACATAATGAAAAACATTTTGCAAGCTTTTTTTGAGGGTGAAACAGAAACACTGAAAATAAGTTTTTTCCTAACTGGAATAAAAGATAAATATAGAAACTTTTTAATTTTTTTGAACATATTTTTATTTAGAATGTTGTATTTTTTATGTACATTATCCATTATACCATGTAATTTGAAGTAAATATATTAGTTATACTCATACTGCTCAGCTTTTAACAGTCTATTGTTTAAAAGTTCTGATTTAAAAAATTAATTGTTCTATGTTAGTTTTGAAAATTTGCTAAAATACGTTATAAAAATAAACAGAAAAACTGACCTAAAAAACACCAGAAATTAAAAAAAAATCCCCCCCCCCCCCCCCTCTCTCAAACCATGAAAAAAAAAAAAAAAAAAAAACCAAATGGGCTGGGTTTTCCATGAAAAAACCCGGATTTTTGATAACCCTGGTTAAAATAATAAACTGAAATACATAAAACTACACAAAAAATAACCAATTTTGGAAACGACTAATGATGAACACAAAAGCTAAGCTGCAGATAAATTTTCAAACCCTCAATTTTCATTGCAGATCAACTAGAAACATTCTACTACTGAGAATTGCTATAATGCCATCCTCCCCACTACCCATATATGAGCTTCATTTTTAAATATATTTTTATTATTCCTATTTATAACAAATAAAAAAATGATAAAATTGCATACTTGTACAAGCATAGTGTTCAGGCTGAACCACTGAACAGTTATTAAACAGTAAGAAATAACACTATACAGAATGTTATAAACATCAATGTATAACTTTCAAAATAATTCCTTACAACATAAAAATTTATATAAAGAAAAAATAATGATTTTAGTGCAACTTAATAGCTCTTGACAAATTTAAATCTTGATAATGAATGATTAACAGCTAAGAGAGATATGACACCCCAGAAGCCCAAACAAATCTAGACATTTCAGTGAAAGAAAATCAGGTACAGACAAACAAATGAGAATGAAATGTTTGCATCATAGTTACTTATTCTTAACTGTATCAGGTGCTTTGAACTTGTTTCAATAAATAATGTTTTTGCTTTCATCTCTTTCAACAATTAATTTGCAGGAAAGTGCTGGAAGTAACTTGTTTCATAATTCCATTCTAACTAAAATGTTCAAATATGAGATAAAATATCTCAGTGAAAATTTCAAGCTTACTGTTCAACCAGACTTTTAAAAGCCCTAATTGGCAGAGTGCCAAGACGAGTCAATTCATGTAGAAAGGAAGAGAGGAATAAGAGATGCAAGATTTCATGAATTGACTCAAGGCAATCTAACAGTTAAGGCTTATGTACAATACTATCTGAATGGATTCACCACTCTTCTGTCATGCACAGAAGTCTCGAGAGCTCCCTCTTGGCAGTCTGGTTGAACAGTATGCTAATTTAACACATCTGTTCATAAGCTTACAGCCATGGCACATCACTTTAGAGTTCGATAAAAATGAATAATCTGTGTATAATCATACATAATAAGCATAAGTTAAATTGCTTACATTCAGAGATTGAAAATGCCTATTTTTAACTGTTGTTAACAGAACTGTTTGTTAACAGAAGCTTCACAGTGCTAGAGTAGAGGCCTATTCTGTAGATTGTAATATAATACAATATTAAAAATTAATTACAAATGATGCTCCCCCAGCAGGTTTTGCGACTATGATTCTTAATTAATGTAAAGGGATATGTTTCACTTAACATATATGTAGTCTAATCAATAGTAAATCCGGATTATAGTTCCCCAATCGTTTTTACCCCCAAGTACCAAATCTGATCAAGTTGGCGCATTTCCCATGTTCGTCCAAAGTGACACATTTTTCTGTGTTTAGAAATAGAAACCTTCCACCAAAGTGACTTACTCAACCACAAAATGAAATTAAATTTAGAATCTAAAAGATTATTTATTTTAAATAGAAAGAAGTTTTAATGAAATATAAAAATACTTGATAAATTTCTTTGAAAATTATCCAGACATCTATAAATCATAGAAATTCATGTAATTTACTATACTATGAAATAAAATTGTGAATATATACTAGACTAGCCATTTATAGTTTGGAAAAACATTAAAATAAAGAATCAAATACTTAGGGAAATTTTGAAGATAAAAAACATAGAAAAACATATTAATTTGTGGGACTCTGCAAACATTTCACAAATTTAATACTTAAAAAATTTCAAAACATTTGTAGCATCCTTCACTAATATTTTTACATTAAAAAAATTTTTAGACTTGAAAATCTTGGAATCATTTGTGAAACTTTCTTAATATTTCACAAATCCAATACTTAGAAAAAATCAAAAACTTTAAAAGAACCAAACTAGATGGAAATTCCTATATAGTTCTCTTATACCTTCATGGTTACTGATTTACCTCTTGCTTTTTCTGTCAACTGTTAGATGATTTTTTGCAATAGTCTGTTTAATTTTTAAGAATATGTATTTAAGTTAATAAATCAGGATTGTCAAAAACCCGGGTTTTTTCATGAAAAACCCAGCCCATTTGGGGGTTTTTTCAGGGGAATTTTTATAACTTTCATTTTGGCAAATTTTCAAAACATAGAACAATTATTTTTTTAAATCAGAACTTTTAAACAATTGAGCAGAGCAGTACTGTTAAATGCTCAGCAGTATGAGTATGACTAATGTATTTACTTCAAATTACATGGTATAATAGATAATGCACATAAAAAATACAACATTCTAAATAAAAATATGTCCTAAAAAATTTTAAAAAATGCATTTAATTATTACATAATTATACATTTAAATTTATAAATGTATTTTGAAATATGAAGCTACAAAAATTTAAAAGTTCATTAAGAATAATAAAAGAAAAAGAAGTGTTATTAAAAACAATGTTATGAAATATGTTATTTTGTATAGAAAGTTTATTAACTTTTTATTATTAATTGTCAGAAAATGCAATTTTAAGTTCAATTGCCCACTTGGGTTTTTTTTATGTTTTGGGTTGGGCAAAATCATAACAACCCTGTAATAAATCCACATGTACAATATAATTACGACCTTCTAAATATGTAATATCTGCTCCCTCAATACAGTAGCTCAAGGTCATTCATTAACAAAAAGTATGTAAATATAAACAAAAACTTAAAAACATTTTTTTTTTCTGTAAAACAAGAAGCTTAAATATTTTACAGAACTAAATAATAGGGATCTACGTGCTAAATTCATTGGTTATTTTTAAAAACCTCATCAATAACACATAAAAGTTGATTTAGCATATACAGTAAATAAAATTGCTAATATTATACTCGTTGAACTATTTATAACTGGAAACAAAAGAAACAACACAAACTTTTTACTTAAAATCTAAAACTTTAGATTTAATAAAGTTTCCGGTTTGGCATTAGATTTTAAATTGAGTTAATACTGTATTTATTCTGCTGATATGTATATAGTAGTAAAGAAGAGACAAACCTACGCACAGAGACAAAACTTTGCAATAAAATGCATTATAATTGTAAAATGTAGCAATATAATGTGTTGAATAGAAACATAACAAACTACAAATAGAGTTATGAAACACGTTTCTAATAAATCCATCAATTATTACATATTTCTAAAGACAATTTCTAAAGTAGATAGTATCTCACCTGTAGTTGAATGCGCAACACAGGTAAATCTAAAATAATTTGGGTAACTACCTTTTTAAAGAAAATATAAACTTATATTAGGAATTTAAATCTAAAAAGTCTCGCTATAATAACTCGACATGATAGAAGAATGCCACCGTGCCGCAAAAAATCATTGAAAATTTACAAAACCCGATGCATAAGACGAAATCATTCCGGGTTTCTGGCAAGTATAAATTAAAACAAGGTTCTAGCAGTAAGTACGAGCAGGCCCGTCACCATCGTGAATAACAGGCCTCACAAGGGTAATAAACCAAACCGCCTACGTCATCGGAAAGGGTGTTAGAAAATTGTGCTTGGTAGTGTTAAACGTATGAGCGATATAGGGTATCTCCAGAATATTTGATATTTAATAATCATTTGATGGCCATTACAGGTATGTCTGTTTTATTATGTGTTCGTCAATGTTTCCGACAGTCGCTGCCAAAAAAAAAATTAAATTTTTTTGGTAATTTTTGCAGTTTTTATCATTTTTCTTGCATCATGCGTTAAGCCTCGTCATTCAATGCTCGTAGTATATGTTAACGGAAATGTTGAGACAGAGTTTTGAAATTTAACGTGTTTTATATATTTGTATTTAATCATTTATTAAAACTTTGACTGTCTTTCTATGCATACGTTATTGTTTTACGTAATTTCTGTTGGTAAGCCTTTAATTTTTTTGTATTTTCATTTAATGTTCATAGCATATGTGAATATTGAATTGCTATCTCAAAACATTTTCTATCCAAAAAGTGTTTAGCTTGTTTATTTATTAGGCTTCACTTACATTTATTTATTGTTCATAAATTTTTTACCTTCGATATTTTATTTTCTGATCTGCAGTTTATCTTGGAATTGTGAATGTGTTGTGTACTAAGTATATGCTCCTTACTTTGTGTTCAAGGAATTTGGAGTATTAATAGCAGTGGTTGCATATATTTAAGCTAAATCCTAGTGACCTAACTCTATTGTTTAGCGTATATCAAAAACCTGAACATAGTAGTTAGATTTCTTGGTGGGCTTTTTCATGACTAAAGATCATGCTCTGTTGTATATATTCAAATGTAAAGCTTATTTAGTACTTTCATAAAGAAGTATATTTAATATTATATTGTTTGTAACATATTTACGGCTTACTTTTATATTTTTATTCTTTTTAAATTATTTAGTTTTTATTATAATTCATTGAATTTTAATAACTAAAAATGCCAAGTGCTTGTGTTGTTCTTGGTTGTTTTATTATAAAAATGGTTCCCTGCTAATGAAAAATGGTTTTCTGCTAATGAAGAACTAAAAAAAAAGTGGATTTTATTAATACCTAGAACTAGCAAGTAGCAAAATATTCAAAGGTAAGTTCCATTTTCTCAATAATAACATTAATCCTTAACCGGAAATTTGCCGTCTGTGAGTTTGCTGCATTTACAAATCTGACACAAAAATGAACTTGCCCTCAATCTTACCACTCTACCTAATCATTAAATTATTTGGTCCTCTCCCTCCCACCTCATTCGCAACACTTGCACATTTTTAGTTATTGAAAGAAAAAAATATTTTTATTAGATGCAGTCTGCTAGATGGTACATTTCTGTTTACGTAATTTTTTCCTGTGAAATATCTACATGGTGGGATCGTCAAAACGAGTATGGTGATAAAGACTTTGAAGAGACTATTTTGCGATAATTTGATGAAGTTGAAAGTGATGTTGGCAATGTAGGTAGTATTTCAGAAGATGAATATGTAAATTCCGAACATAATAGTGATTCAATGTTGTCAGAAAAATCTGATGAAAGTGAAAATGGAGAGATAAGAAATGATGAAAATTTAGTGAATAGTAAATATATATATAGAAAAAATCGGTACAGGGTCTGTTTCAGAAGTTCGACCCTTTTCCCGAACAAGAAAGCACAAAAAATCATAAAAGTGCCAGTTTTAAAAGGTAAAGCTAAAGATATCGGAGAAAAAGCAGATCCATTCTCTGTCTGGCAGTTATTATTTACTAACGATAATTTTTTTTGTGCATGATTTTTTCATTATGTAATTTACGTTTTGATACTTTTTAATTTTTATTGAGAAACGAAGACAATTACAGACTATTATTTGGATGGGCAGTGAAATGTGAATCAAAATATAAATTTCCTTTAGTTGTTGCCTATGTGATATTGTGTCTCTGCATATATCTAACAGTTCATACATATTTTCAATGGTTGATGGTTATTATATATTTTCAGCATTTGTTACAACATTTAGTAATATGCACTAGCTGAATACCCATTAAAAATCAATGATCTTGCAAATAAGGAACTTCTGAATAATGTAAATAGTTTAATAATTTGCGTTTCACATTTATTCGACACATATTTTCGAACTATCTACCTGTATACAAAATTTGAAGTCTCTATGCTATTGCGATGCATATTTTTTCTATCCTTTAACCCTTCGAATGTTTTTCTGTGTAGCTCCCCCCCCCCCCCCCCCCCTCTTAAATGAACATTTTTCAAAAACCATATTCATCTGGGGTTTTTATCAAATGATTAGCCCATATACTAAATTTCAAGCCTCTATCACGTTGTAAAGGAGGTGTTTTTCATTTGTTCATTAAATCAAATGTTTTAGTATGCCGCACCCCTTACAATAGCTAATGTTGGAATACTGAAATTGCCACTTTCTTCCTACCCAACTATTTACCCATGCACCAAATTTGAAGTTATCTCATTGCAAAGTATGCTTTTTATATCATTTCACCTTCGAATGTTTTTGTGTGGAGTATCCACGCCCTTAAATATTCATTTTTGAAAAAACCCATTTTTGGGTTTTCTATCAGATGATTCACCCGTATACCAAGTATCAAGCCTCTATCATGTTTTTAAAGGAGCATTTGTCCTTTATTCCAAAAATTGAACATTTTGGTGTGCGGCACCCCCTAAAGTAGAAAATATTGGAAAATTGAAATTGTACACTTCTTCCCTTACAAACTATCTTCCCATGCACCAGATTTGAAATCTATCTCATTCTGAAGTGTGTGTGTTTTTTTTTTTAGATCTCGAAGGTGACGGAGAAGAAAGCCCGTCACCTTCGAGATCTAAAGAGGCCATACAGGGGTCATAAACCAAACCTCCTACGTCATCGGAAAGGGTGTTAGGAAATTGTGCTTGCTAATGCTAAACGTATGAGCGACATAGGGTATCTCCAGAACATTGGATATTTTTTCATTATTTCATAGCCATTACAGGTATGTCTGTTTTATTATGTGTTCGTTAATGTTTCTGACAGTCGCTGCCGAAAAAAAAATTAAATTTTTTTGGTAATTTTTGCAGTTTTTATCATTTTTCTTGCATCATACGTTAAGCCTTGTCATTCAATGTTCGTAGTATATGTTAACGGAAATGTAGGGGCAGAGTTTTGTAATTTATCGTGTTTTATACTTTTGTATTTTATCATTTATTAAAGCTTTGACTGTCTTTCTATGCATACGTTATTGTTTTACGTAATTTCTGTCGGTAACCCTGTGATATTTTGTATTTGTTTTCATTTAATGTTCATAGCATATGTGAATATTGAATTGCTATTTCAAAACATTTTCTATCTAAAAAGTGTTTAGCTTGTTTATTTATTAGGCTTCACTTATATTTATTTATTATTTAGAAATTTTTTGCCATCAATATTTAATTTTGTCTGATCTGCAGTTTATGTTGGAATTGTGAATGTGGAGTGTACTATATGCTCCTTACTTTGTTTGCCAAGGAATTTGGAGTATTAATAGCAGTAGTTTCATATATTTAAGCTAAATCCTAGTGACCTAACTCTATTGTTTAGCGTATATGAAAAACCTGAACATAGTAGTTAGATTTCTTGGTGGGCTTTTTCATGACTAAAGGGCATGCTCTGTTGTATATTCAAATGTAAAGCTTATTTAATACTTTCATAAAGAAGTATATTTAATATTATATTGTTCGTAACAGATTTATGGCTTACTTTTATGTTTTGATTATTCTTTTTAAATTATTTAGTTTTTATTATAATTCATTGAATTTTAATAACTAAAAATGCCAAGTGTGTTCCTGATGTCGTTCCTGGTTGTTTTATTATAAAAATTGTTCCAAAGTTAGCAGCTTTAAATTTCCTGTTAATGAAGAACTAAAAAAAGTGGATTTTGTTAATATCTAGAACTAGCAAGTTTCAAAATATTCAAAAGTAAGCTCTATTTTCTCATTAATAACATTAACCGGAAACTTGCCGTCTGGGAGACTGCTGCATTTACAAATCTTCCCTTTACACAAAAATGAACTTGTCCTCAATCTTATCACTCCACCTAATTATTACGCTATTAGTCCTCTCCCTCCCACCTCATTCGCAACACTTGCACATTCTTAGTTATTGAAAGAAAAAAATATTTTCATTAGATGCAGACTGTAGACGGTACGTTTCTGTTTACGTAATTTTTTCCTGTGAAATATCTTCATGACAAGACTGTCAAAGTGAGTATGGTGATAAAGACTTTAAAGAGACTATTTTGCGATGGTTTAATGAAGTTGGAAATGATGTTAGTGATATAGATAGTATTTTAGAAGATGAATATATAAATTCCGAACATGAAAATGATTCAACGTTGTCAGAAAAATCGGGTGAAAATGGAGAGATAAGAAATAATGAAAACTTAGTGGATATTAAATATATATATGGAAAACATCAGTACCGATGGTCTGTTTCAGAAGTTCGGCCCTCGTCACGAACAATAAAAACACAATATAATCATAAAAGTGCCAGTTTTATGAGGTATCTTTACAATGCATACATATATTGTGGTAAAAAGACTCTGACCGAATTGGGCTACAATCTGAATACAGAAAATTTTCTAAACCAACGTAGTCTGTTTTGCACCTTGTTCAACCTATTTTTGGAGCAAATCGAAATGTTACTGCGGATAATTGGTTTTCGTTCATAGAACTTGTAGACATCCTATTGAAAAAACAAGCTAACTTACATCGGTACAATGAAAAGAAAACAAAAGAGAAATTCCACCCAAATTTTTACCTAATAAAACAAGAGAAGTTGGATCAACATTATATGACTTTCGAGAGGAATCTAGAATAATTTCGCATATCAACAGGAAAGGTAAAGCAGCAGTACTCATCTCTTCAATGCATGACAGAGTTTGCACTGATATTGAAACGCAGAAACTTGAAATTATCGCATATTATAATGCAAACAAAGGTGGAATAGATAGTCTTGATGAGAAATGCTCCAAACATTCCTCAAGTCGTCGCACACGCAGATGGCCTTTAGCTGTTTTTTCCGCATTCTGGATATTTCAATAGTAAATTCATACGTTTTACATCAGTGCTACAAGGATAATGAGGAAATAAAGGAAAAGTCTGTATTTGCGAAGTTATTAGCATCCACACTAGTCCAGGAACGACGACTCGAGAATTGCACTTTATAATAGCTCTAATCTTTATGAGGTAAGGATAAGAATTATTTCACTTACGCTATTTAATTCATTTAAATTTGTCTTTTTATTTCAATTGCATCATTGTCTTATTTTTTTGCATGTATATATTTTAATATCGTATTGATAATTCTTTTGTGCATGATTTCAATTATAAATCTAGATGTCTTACTTGGGCAGCATCGATTTTTTTATAATGTGGTCTACGTTTTGATACTTTTTAATTTTTATTGAGGAACGAAGACAATTAGAGACCATTATTTGCTTTCCTTGCAGTATGTATATACATATATGTTATGTATATTTTTATTGTTTATAATGAAAATAAAGCATATTTGTTTCCCTTTTCTATAAGTATTTATTATTTCTTTACTTGCAATATATTTATAGTATTCTGACAGTGTAGTAAAAATTGTATCGTCCAATGTCGAATTTTGAAATTCAAGCTTTATCATAACCGATAACTTTATGAATTTTATAAAAATGTTACATATTTCGCCAATTTGGTAAAAGAGTAATTGAGAAACAGGGCCAGTAACAGAAACATATTTGAGTAAATGGTAAGGAAACTCTGCTCGTACCTTGCTATGCTTATAAATATGAATATCAATCATCCCCATGGGGACAGCTGAAAATAATTCTTGGATGGACAGTGAAATGTGAATCAAAATATAAATTTCCTAAACAGTTGCCTATGTGATATTGTGCCTTTGCATATATCTAACAGTTCATACATAGTTTCAATGGTTGATGGGTATTATATATTTTCAGCATTTGTTTACAACATTTAGCAATAAACACTAGTTGAATACCTGTTAAAAATCAACGATCTCACAAATAAGCTACCCCTGAATAATGTAAATAGTTTAATAATTCGTGTTTCACATTTATTTGACATATATTTTCAAACTATCTACCCGTATACAAAATGTTGTTGTTGTTGAGACCTAGACCGTCCGACCTACCAGAAAGGTGTAAGGTAACAGTTTGGACAGCCGGGATGTGCCACCCAATTTAGACCGGAACCCAGTGGGGAAGGCATCCACAGGGACCGTACCCTCCTTCCCCTACCACCAACCTCTCGGAAGGACTTACGGACCCACATGTTTAACGTGATCGTACTCCGCGTGAACACGTTTTTTTATCCCTTCACCTTTCGAATGTTTCTCTGTGTAAAGCCCCCCCCCCCCTTAAATGAACATTTTTGAAAAGCTGTATTCATCTTGGGTTTTTTATCAAATGATTAGCCCATCTACTAAATTTCAAGCCTCTATCACATTGTAAAGGAGGCATTTCTCATTTGTTCATCAAATCGAATGTTGTAGTTAGCCGCACCCCCTACAATAGCTAATGTTGGAATACTGAAATTGCCACTTTCATCCTTCCCAACTATTTACCCATGCATCAAATTTGAAGTTATCTTATCGCAAAGTATGCCTTTTATATCATTTCACCTTTCGAATGTTTTTGTGTGGACGATCCACCCCCTTAAATATACATTTTTAAAAAAAACCATTCTTCTTGGGTTTTCTATCAGATGATTCACCCATATCCCAAATATCAAGCTTCTATCACGTTTTAAAGTGGCATTTCTCTTTTATTCCGAAAATTGAACATTTTGGTGTGCCGCACCCCCTAAAGTAGAAAATATTGGAAAACTGAAATTGTACACTTTTTCCCTTCCAAACTATCTTCCCATACACCAGATTTGAAATATTTCTCATTCTGAAGCATGTTTTTTTTTATCAATTAACCTATATTCGTCTATCATATCACTATATTCATGTTGGGTGTTTTAATTAAATGATTTGCACCATATACCAAATTTCAAGCCTTTATAAAATTTTAAAGGAGTTGTTTCTCATTTATTCGGCAAATCGAACATTTTGGTGTGTGGCACCCCCTTAAGTAGAAAATATTTGAAATCTGAAATTAAAACCTTTTTTTTTTCCAAACGATTTACCTGTGCGGCACCCCCTTAAGTAGAAAATATAGGAAATCTGAAATTATACACTTTTTTCCTTTCGAACGATTTACCTGTACACCAAATTTGAAGTCTATGTTATCGCAAAGCATGCTGTTTTATCATTTCACTTTTCAAACGTTTTGGTGTGGATCACCCTCTCTTCGGAAAATAAGATTTTTTTCAGGGGTTTTTATTGAAGGATCGAGCCATGTACCAGGTTGCAAGTCTCTCTATTTGAGAAGTGCCTAAAAAAAGCATGACAGATAAACAGACGGACACTTGGCAATTAGTATATATAGATTTTTTATGTATTTCCAGGGGTTACTCTGGAGTTTTGATTACTTTTATCAAATGAAATCTTTCGTAAAATGGTGTTTTTATTTGCTAAATTTTATTTTGACTTTCTATTTGAAAAATTTGATTTAATTTATAAATTCTCAAATTCCAAAGATCATTGTTTTGGAAAAGTAGTTTTCATTACAATTAGTAAACCATAATTTTTTATTTTGACATCGTCAGAATTCATGATCGCCAAATTGAATTTTTTTTTTTCAAAACGTGATAATGACAATCAGCCCCTGTGTATTCCCAATGATCAGTTTTAAAATTTTAAAAATGACAAGTGATAAAAGATATGAGATAAAAGAAATATATTTCCAAGCAAAGAAAATAAAAACAAGCATATTTTTATCCTTAATATTAGTGGCTCACTAGCATGTGCCTGGTGAGGCTTATAAATTTCTTTTATGTTGGGTAGAATGTGGAATAAGTTCACACGTATTTTTTCATTCAGTATTTTTAAGCTGCCACATTTCACTGTTTTAATATTGGTCACCATAGAAAATCCTGCTTTGCAAGTCTATATGGTCGAAAACTTATTCACCATAAAAAATAAACATTTGTTCATAGCATTTAAATTTGTACTAAAGCTTATGTATAAATATTAAAAAAAAAATCATAGAATAATTCAAATTGTTTTATTTACCTCAAATAATACATGCATAAAATCGATAGCCAAAGGGCAACAAAGATATAATTATAGCGGGAAGTGACAAATTTTGAAGGAAGAAATTTAATATTTATTCTGCTTATATAAAAAAAAAATATTTTCACTATTTATTGTTTGAATATTTGAAATAATCATACCTCAAAATCATGCTTAAATTTGATGTTCAAAACTATGAAAGTGTGAACTAAGAAAATAAGAAGCCATATCTTACAGTAATGTTACTATTTACAATTTAAATACAACCAAATTCTCAGAAAAGAAGTGAATTTAAGTCTTTATTGAGCTTTCCTCCTATACACACTTATTTACACAGTAATAAAATTTTCTCTTACCTTTCTATAAAGCATAATTATTCATATTTTATTTTGAAATTTCCTTGTTTCCTGAGCAAATCATTGTCAATATAACTTAATTTTTCATTAAATATAGTAACGTAGTATAAATATAGTATATAGCTAAATATAGTAAGTAGAAAAGTAAAGAAACCTATTTACATTTAAAAAGTAAGCACACTTTTAAAATTGTCAAACATCAAAGACCACCATTATGAGAGATCAATTTTATTTTTCTATAGCGATCAATGCACAGTGCTTCAACAGTTTCAACATATTTTATCTTTATATTGATGCATCAATAGTATTGATTTGGCAATGAACTGCTGTATTGAAATTTGTACAATGCTTCGTTCACCCACAATTATTTTTAAAAATAATATAAATGTTATATTTTGCATATGGCGATCTTTCAGAAATGGTTATTTTTCTGAAATCTAGATAAATGATGGCAGTTAGTGACAAAATGCTGCAAAAAATTACAAAAACTTTATAAACAAGTCATGTTGAATTTAAAAAAAGTATCAAGCACATCTATAGTCATTGACCTAGCATGTGATATTTGGTTTGTAGTTTTACATAGAGTCTTCAACAAGATCTTGGATTCACAGTAAAAAAGATTTTAGATATAATATATAGGTATGCAGCTATATAATTGAGTAAAGCATACACAATACTTTCATAAAATATAATTACATAAGATTAAAGATCATTTTTACATTCCCTATAAGACATAGTACACATATATTAAAAGTATTGTAATAAGCCATAAATCAAAACAAAATTTTGATTGTATTTACATGTGCATATTTTGATCAAACTTCATCATTTTCAGTGCTACGACTGTTTTGCATGTGTATATGGTATCTATCTGTGTTATTGCAATGAATGTATGTTATGTTTATATTTGGGCATATAAGAAATTTTTGTTTTACTCAAATTATGAGCTACAGTTTAAATAATTTATGCATATTTTCTAAACTCTAAATATCAAAATGAAAGTTCTTCATTTTGATTGATAATCATATGACTTTTGTAAAAATGAAAAGTATCATGTAACTTTTGTAAAAGTGATACAAATATAAACACAACACTGTAGCATATTGCAACACTTTCAAAAATGATTGTTTTCTTGATATCGCTTTAAATGATGCCAATTGAGACAAAATACTGCAAAAAGTTACAAAAGCTTTATATTTAAATAAGGCAGGATCGAATTAAAATAAATGTATCAAGCACATCTTTAGTGATGACTTACTGTGATATTTGGTTTGTATTTTTGCATCGAATATTAGACAATATCTTAAGATTCACAGTAAAAAATATTACATATATAACATATACATATGCAGATCCAATTGAGTAAATCATACAAAATACTTACATAAAATGTCATACATAAGATTAAAGATAAAGTTATTTCTCTATTTAGCATATGCATGATAATTTAGCAACAGTTTCAATATAATAACAACAGTTTATAAATTTCGCTTGTAATTTTAAATCTTTTATCGGTTGCTCAGCCTCCCTAGTCAAAAATCTCATGCTATGTTATTGAATTGCAGATAAATTTAAATGAAATTATTTTTTTACAATAAGAAATTAATGCTTTATGCAATGTACACTGTATTGGAAAGTGAAAATTTTTTGGTGAGTGAACTCGAAGCTGAAATTTCTTATCATGCTATACATATTAAAATTAGAAATACATAATAAATACAGATAAAGTATTCAGGGCTATCAACTGAGCAGGGGAAAATACCCAAAAGGTTTGGGGACAAGGACTGCATAAAGTTTATGAATAAAAAGCAATAACTTGTAAAATAGGGAGTAGTAGAGTGCTTGCACATTTGCTACAAAGGGTCCTAAAAACTTTGTCAGCAGCAGTGAAATTATTTCTAATGGTTGGATAACCTTATCTTAATATCCTGTTTAGAACAGATGTCATGATTATGTTCCCTGCATACATAGTATTATATATAGGGATAGTTCTGTAATGGGGGTTGAATGTTTTGAATTTGAGTTTTCGATGGAATAGCACATTTAAAAGTTTAATGCGTGATACAAGAAAACCAGTAAAATATTACCACATAAAATTCATGAACACAGACTGCATGATACTTTAATATACTCATAAAAAGGTATACAAATCTACTATGAACAATACAATAGTATACTATATTGCTGAAAAAGCTTTATATTTGAATACACAATTTCAGAGCATGATCTTTAGTCATCAAAAAGCCCACCAAGAAATCCAACTACCATGTTCAGGTTTTTAATATACGCTAAACAATAGAGTTAGATCACTAGGATTTAGCTTAAATATATGTGACTACCGCTATTAGTGCTTCAAGTACCATGGCAAACAAAGTAAAGACATAATACACTCCGAATTCACATTGGCTATCACAAACTTCTAAAATCTCATTCAAACGGAAAAAACAAAAAAAATGTCTGTGATCCTGCAAAATCTCTGATAAATAAATACACGGAAGCTCGGCATAAATAAAATTGAAGGTAAATAATTTAAACAAACAATATTTTGATGTAGGAATTCGATGTTAACGTGCTATAAACATCAAGTTAAAACCGATACAAAAATATACGATTTACTGATAGAAATTACGTAAACCAATAACGTATGCATAGAAAGACATATAAACCTTTAAAAAGTTATAAAATGCAAATATATAATAAACGAAAAATTGTAAAATACACTACATCTCTTTACGTACTATAAGCATTGACGTTAAGGCTTAACAGACGATGCACGGAAAATGCATCATTTATTACAAAAATTATCAAAACAAATAATTTCTTTTACTGGCGACGACTGCCAGAAACATTAATATACATATAGAAAAGTTTACATACCTGTTATGGCTGTAGAATTATCAAAAAATAACCTCTTTTCACAAGAACTCCATATATCTCCATAAGCTTTACATTAGAGTGCACAATTTTCTAGCACCCTTTTCCGTGACGTCACGAGGGAGTTGGGAGGCCTCTTTAGATCTCGAAGGTGACGGAGCAGGCCTCAGGCGGGGCGAATACGTAAAATAACATCCATACATCAGTAACCCTACACACCCTAACATCCCTTAGCTGAATCGTAGCCCCCGTTACTACATGCACTCCGACTTTCGCTGTTTCCTTTGTACGGCAACATAGCAACCAGAGACGCTACCGCTAGAGGTCAGGAATAGCGGGCCACTCTTCCTCGAAAATGGGTAAATAAAGCAGAGCGCCAATGTTTGTATTCGTACGATTCAAGATGCCACTACTTTTCTCATTAAATATTTTAGACGTTTCTTGCTTCTTCATTGACGTATTTTGATTCATTTATTGCTATTTTTTCGGTTTTCTTTTTACCTAATAATTATTTAACCTAAAGAACGACATGTACACCATACACTTTTTTGCACTGCACGAGTTTTCCGAACATGCACTTTGAATTTCCGATCGTTCATAGAAAAAAAAATCCCCATAAATTATGTGATGTACGTAAGCTTATTATTATTGTGTTATTTATAATAGTTATTTGTTACCTACTCATATAATTATACTACGACAATGAATGGAATATTTTTATTTTAAGAGCTGCTTCCGCGTATATATATATATATATATATATATACATGGGCGCCAGGGACGTAAGTACCGGGGGGGGGTGTCACACCCCCCCTGACTCAAAAAAGTCGGAAAATTTGGCAATCACTCGGAAAAGAAATCGGAATAAGTGTGAGTTTTGTTCACCATAAATTTCACTTCAAAAACTTATATTTTACTTTAATTTCTAAATGTTCACTACAAAATCACTGATTCTCTTGTGAAACAAAATCCTTGAAGTCCATGTTGAAGTAAAGCCATCTGATGAACGTCGGGCAAATGGTTTCTTTGCGGTGTCATAAATCTCATTTAAATACATTTGAGCCACCTGGAAGGGCGATGACAACGAGGGCAGGAAGTCCCCAATCTTTTTCGGCCTTTTACTTGAGGAAATTCGGAGAAGCAGGCCTTGCACCCGGAGGGTGCAGATCATTTGTAGTACCCATATGTGGGGACAAAACCATGCAAGAGCAATTAGGTTTGGTAAGAGTTCTTCGGAAAAAATCACTTTTCTTCGCTGTGCAATCGGCAAAACAGCAGGAGAAAAATACTAAAACACATTGTCCAGGGATTTGGAAAGCAAACCCAGTATGCATTCCCTTAAAAGTGTCTTTAATTGGGCAAGTAATTTATGACGCTCAGAAAATGTGAATGTATTTCCTGTATAATTCTGAAAAGCATGGAATCTTCATTCAGCCCAGATTGCTTCAATTTTTCGCAGAGCTGGGTTGGGACCGCGTAAAGTAAGGTAGTATTTATAAATTATTTAAAGGCATGCATAAGAATTGTTTATATACGTTTCTCATAATGATTATTATTTATTTTTATTCCTTTTTTAAATTTTGTTATAATATTTTTGTGCTTTTAAAGGTATCATTTAACAATTCATACGTCATTTAAATAAATTTTCTGCGATAAAATAAAATTACAAATTGTGAATGAAATACTAAACTATACAAAAAGATCAGCAGTGGTTCCAATACGGATCAGAACGGGCTGAAAATTTAGATTGTTTCCCTGTCTGGCACGACTGTACCAGTGCTTAAACCCTGCCCAAAGACCATTGAGTCTCGTCTTGATCCGGCCCGAAATAATTTATATTCATATATGTTAAAAACATGAATGTGTTGAAGACCCAGACCGTCCGACTCATCCTGAGGACTTGAGCAACTATTTGGACGGCCTGGAAAGAGTGAAATTTTTCTACGAAGAATTGAGGTAATTTTTTTTTAAACATTTATCTATATATAGGTGAAATAAAGACTATTGTTTCATATATTCAATTAAAATTCATTTGAAAAATTTTTAAAATTAAATATGTTCGGCCTGGCGAAATAAATATATTCGGCCCCAGAAAAATTTTCAAAATATGTTCGGCCTTTTTTAAAAGCAAAGTTCGAGCCCGGCCCGAAACAGCGTTATAAAATTTCGGCACGGCCCGAGTCGAAATGATTTCGCCTGAATAACATTTTTCTATGTAGATATTATATCTTTTTCAACAATTTTAAAATAATTTTAAATAATTAAATAGCAAAATTAGAGCCATTTTTTCAAAATGGTTCAAAATATTAAGACATAGAAATTAGAACCACTTTTTCAATTTTTTTAAATTATTAAAATATCGAAATTAGGACCACATTTACAAAATATTAAAATATCGAAATTGTTGCTACTGTATTTCAAAAACTAAGAACCTATCCAAAATCCAATTGTACACTCCTATATGGTTTTCAAAGGGCTACAAATTACCTAATATTGTTCATAGCTGCCACTTTTCGTTTTCGAGAAATAAGCATTTATAAACTTAAAAAACAGGAAAATTTCAATCTTTTTAAACTTGATAAGACGATTCCTCGAAAATTGCATTAGATCTATAAAAACCCATTACTAAGCTAGAACTTGGATTTCCTACTAAACATTCTTATCGCTTATGGTTTATCTTTCATAATTTAGAAAATAGTTCGAGTGAAAGCAAGGAGACTAAAATTCTCTACGACAAAAACTTTTTAGTTTTTCGAAAAAAAATGCCAATATTCTAAAATATTGAAATTATCTCTCTATATATACATAAAAGGTACTATATTTCCAACAAAACAAGTAAAAGTTGGTGATATTTTTATCTGTTAGGTTCGGAGAAATAAGCGCCTAAAGTGTTTATATTTTTCGTAACGCCCGGATGTCTGCTAGAGACTCCCCAACCATACATGTTATTCATATTAAAATCTATAAAATCTATGCAATTTGTCCTTTCATACTGTGATTATTTTTCGGGAGAATATTATATATCAAATTGATGAGGGCGAAAAAATTTAATGCTTTTTATTTTTGCTTGTTTTTCTTTATGATGATGTATTTCCTTTTTTAAATTGAAAGAAAAATAATTTGCCTAAACTTATGTGTGAAAACAGGTTTAATATATTAATACATATTTGCAACTAATTATTTAAACCAATTCATTAAATAAAAAAGTTAGGCTTCGTAACCCTGAAAGATGCTACGAATGTATAAAACGCAGAACTCGGGAGAAAAAAATTCTAGGGATGATATCAACAAATTATTTCTACAAATATAAGTATTGAATAACATTGTGTTTGACTTATGGCTGCATATGCGGCAAAAATTAAAATTGGAAAAATTTGAAGTTTGATTAATTAACTTAAAATGTTATTAATTTTATAACTTAAATAAAATTACTCTTAAATTGCAGTAAATTTTTAAGTTATAAATACTAACAGAAACCACCAAAGAGAGGCGTTCCAAAACATAGGATAGTCCCATTGCAGATTCCGACATAGATGCTAAAGTTATCCTAGTTTGGGGAACGTCCCCTATAAGCGAGTTCTGTAACCATTAACGCTTGGTTTTGGTCATAGTCCACAGATAAATTGTGTAGTATGGCCTCAATTTTTGTGAAATTTAATGCCGACTGCGTGATAAGACTGAATTTATCTGTCTCTAAAAAGTTCACAAATTTGTAGAATATAGCAAGTTTTCGTGTTGCCATTCCGCATTATGTATTACTTGCAGAGAACTAAAAATCTGATGTGGGCAGCACATGACTTTCCCTGCAGACTTATATTAACGTTCTCTTTATTTTAATTAAATTTAATTCACTTTTAATTCAATTTTCTTTCTCATTCGGTAACCGGACTTATTTTCAAAGGTGGCCTAGAGAAAGTACGAAAAACTAAAATATCTCGAGAACGGCTAGTCCTAGAGTAATGGGGTTGGTCTTATTCTTTTCGTCGTTAAAAATTACGTATTAAACAAGCATTTAATGGATATATTTGAGTATATCTAGTTCTTTAGTTTAGATTTTGACGATTTTTGCGGGCCATTTTGCAAAAAAAGCAGGTTATTTATTTCCGAATCGTACCAAAATCTAATCAGCACCAGAGTAACCCACAAGTGACTTATTTAGCGAATTTTGTGAAATTTGGTCCATTAGTTTTTCAGTTAAAGTGGATACAAGCTTTTGCGGGCCATTTCGCAAAAAATAAGGCGGGTTCTTTTATCCTGAATCGTACCCAAAACTAATCAGCACCAGATTCGCCCACAAGTGACTTACCTACCAAATTTTATGAAATTCGGTCAATTACTTTTTTAGTTAGAGTGGATACAAAATCTGCAAAAACAGACACGCAGACACACACACAGACGTCGCGCTAAAAATGGTTTTTTCGTATTCTAGAGGTCTCGAAACGTGTAGATCCGTCGAAAACTCGAGTTGCGATTTTCGTCATGATTCCAATACTTTCCCTATACATTACCATGTATTGCAGGGAAAGTAAAAAGTGCAAAAACGATCTACAGATTTTCAATGGGGACGCAATCCTTATAGAATATAATTGGTTGATATATTACCAGAAAAAATGAACAATATTTACATGTTTGTATTTAAGCTATTTGTGATTAAGGAATTTCAAGTATTTACAAACATATTTAAATGCGGTCGTCATTCGTATGAAATTTTATATCTTCTGATTTGAAATAAAAATGTTTTATTAATTTCGTCGTATAAATCAAATGCATGGTAATATGTATGTAGAAAATTGAATAAATATTATAGTGTCGAAAATCAAAATTCAGTTTTATCCCAGCTCGCATAGTCTTGACATGTTGCGTGTATTAGGTTCTTTTTTGACTATCTAATCAGTAAAGCAAATAAAGTACAATTTCCATTATAAAATCCTTCACGAAAGATAACTTTCTCTTAGCAGCAGGACTCTGTTATGCTATCTTTGCCTTATAAAATCTTTTTCATCTCCTTCGCCCCAAAATGTTCTTTATAATCTTTTTAAGTAATCTATTATAGTACAAATTGCGACGAAATTTATTTATAAAAATATTTAATTCCGAAAGAAAGTATTATTTTACAAGTTTTATTTCTACCGTATTTAAATTTCAATGTATTTTTTTCAAAATTAATACATTTCCTTAATTTTTAAAGTTAAGGTGTTTCCCTTTCTTAAATTACTGTAATTAAACCTTTTTAGAACAATAATTATCATATTAGAAAATTTTCTCCCGTCAATATCACCACAGAAAAAGCACTTGTGCTTTGCATTTTTTTTAAAGTTTCTTTTATTAAATATACGATTTAAAATCTATTACACTCTACAAATTTTTACTAGAAAGTTAAGAAATTTAAAGTTAATTTCAAGAGTTTTCAAATACAATAAGTAAAAGAAAAAAATAGAATTATGTCAGATAAGCTCTCAGGAAAAATGCCTTTCCAGAGAAATTTCTAAAAGAAAATAAATAACATTTTAGGTTACATGCTTGTCTTATAATACTATAATGACTAGCACCAAAATATATTGTAGCAAAATTGAACTAGCAAACATAAACGGTTTTAGTGATAGAGCATTAAGTCAGGCAAGTTTTTCTTTAAAATGCATTCTTCTATACTGTAAAAGCAACTAATTTATTGGTTTTCCTATTGTTAGCCGAGACTATTGTTTGATATTTCCATTATAGTAAGACTAATCTAGAAGAAAATAGAATTCAGCTTCTATTGCAAATAACAGTGATAGTCTACTGTGCGGCCGCACATGCTACACGGGCGTAATATGCCCTTTATAAACACCTAAACGATTCATTGCGATGTCGGTTTGCATATGTGGGCGCGCATTTAATCTGCATGTACAAACCGCACGCCTTAAATAAGCGCTTAAACACGCTTTTTCTCGTTGCGCTGCGACACCTTTAGGATTGAACAAAAAGCAAGGAGATAAAAATCGGGATTATGATTGTAGTTATCCCGTTTATATGATTTTTTCACAATGCTTTTAATGGCAAATAATTGTATTTTGAAAAATATAAATAATATCTTTAAAATTCAAGAAATAAGAAAATTTCTCAATTTAAATCACTTTATGTCTTTCGTCTGCTGCACTTTCGTGAAATAAATGCCGAAAAGTAAAATTAGATAATTAAATACTATCTCCGAATATTTTCGTGCTATAGAAGATATTTATCGAGCGAATTCTTATAAAAATAAAATAATTGCTCATTTAAAAAAATCAAAATGATTTCTGTAAAATTCTGGAACTTAGAATTTTTTATTTTATCACCCATATTGTGTCGCGCTAATTGTCTATAAAAATCTGCTATTCTTCAAACAATAATCTGTTGGCAGCTTTATGTTCTGAATATTTAAAGGAATGGATTTAGAAACAACGAAATTTCGATTTTAAATATTCATAACCTTTAAACTAATTGAAATTTAAAAGAAAAATAATCCCGGCGAGGTGCGTATTTGCATAAGCTAAGATGCCAACTAACTCTATACAGATCTTCAAAACTGTTGAAAGCTTGAATTTTCTGCTAAGCGTTACACACACATAGAAACAGACATCTTTTTAAAAATACTAAATAATGCAACATTTACTCGACCGTTCGATATTAAATTGTATATAAATTAGAATGTTACACTAAAATGGTGACAATGTCGAAACGTTTTTATAAACCTTTTATTAATCGAAAAAATATGTTAAATAGTTTAGCGTCCAATAAATAAAAATTTCCATTAGTTATAATTTTACTGCTGTACATTTTGTAGACACATTTTATATATTATATTTTTATTAATAAATAATCATTAATTTATTTATAATTACTATTACTTTATTTTTAAATTAAAATATTTCTTTCTTGTTCAAATAAAAATCCCCCAAAATATCATTTAAAATTAAACAGCGTTATTTCAAAATAATAAACTAAAGTTGATAGTTGCGAAATATTGTATTCAGATATTTTGTGGTCATTATTTGGTATTTTAATAGTCACAACCTTTCTACTAGAGCTGCCACTATAAGTAGGAAACAAAAAAGTAATGAAATGATCTTGCATATTAAATATCGATGAAGAAGCCCGTAAAATAGATCAAAATAATGAATAACGTAATTTTTTGCTTTTGAAAGTCAGCTGTCCATAAAATATGGTGATGCTATGATTTATATTACTTCATTCATTTCTGATTCTGTTTGCGCCACTTAATATGCACTTGTTTCCAGTAATAAATTACTTATACTGAAAATTTTGGTGTTCAATTAAAAAAAAAATGTTTTTATATTTTGTGGACTTCCCATCTCTGCAATTGGTTTATTTAATCTTACGTTCTTTCGAATTATTTATATCTCAAAGACTTTGATCGAACTTGAAATTTTTTTATAAACCAGCAAAGTTCTGCGCACTTCGAGCACTAAGCTTGGCTAAGTATACCACGGCCATACATCAGAAACAGGAACCGGCAGACATCAACTGTCACCGATCCTCCCACCCGCTCCTAATATCCACAGTCACAAACGAGTCATACACCTCCCTATTCAATATTACTATCTCTTATAGGATAATATCTCTCTATAAAAACATATATATTATACCAACTCGTAACATAACGCACGGGTTCCTTTCTCTAGAAGAATGTTCAGGCATGTGCAATCTACCGGGGAGAAACGGCAGTCCTATGCATCTCATTAAGGGCGATGCATTTGTTGCTTTGATGCGTTTTCTTAAAAAAAAAATGTAGTAATTAAAAAAAATGTTAGAATGCGAAGATAAATACAACTTTCTGTAGAATTCAAACTGCAAAATTAAGCTAAACTTCCTGTTTTAGATGCGGCGAAATAAGTATCAGATAACCTAAAAAAATGCAATTTCAATGTATTTAAGAATATGTGTATAGCCACATGTAGGTAAGTTTTCTGGTGGACTATTTGGAATTTCTTTTTTTTTTTTTACGTCCGTGTCTGGACAATTTTTTGAAAACAAATATCGAGGAAATGAAACAACGGCATCCCCTTATGAGCACTGCAAATCATGTCATATTAATTTCCTCTGAACAGTGTATATATGCATGCTATTATACACATCCCGTGTTTTACAAAGCTAATTCTTGGCCTAGAAACGCGTTTTTTCTTCTTTTTTGAGGAAATTGTTTGGAAATGTGCAAAGTGCATTCGGAAATTAGAAAAAAGTAATAAAGTTTTAATAATTTATAAAAACCTAACAAAAGACCCAATTTTATCAAAAGAAAGATGCATGTTCCGAAATTTACACAACCAATTATTGGTATAGAAACTCACGGGTTTTTAAGTACTAGGCAATCATCTGGGAATGTGTCAAGTGCATTCGAAGAAAAATCCCAAAATGTACAAAATTTAATACTTTTCCAAATATATTCAAAATTCTACTAATTTTTGCCCTAGAAACTTGCCTTCTTTCAACTGGTAGCTAAAGATCTGAGCATTTGCATAACACATCCGATAATTAAACAAATGTACAATTATTTATAAAACAAAACCCTCGAAAGCAAAAATTTGGTTTTGAGACATTTTCTTTTTTTAAATTGGGGTATGATTTGGACATATACATCAAACATTCGAAAATGAAAACAAATAATTGCTGTGTAGACTTTGAACTGCATAAAGGTCACTAGAACAGCAATGCACTCGCCCAAAAACAAAAGTTAACTTACTTGTTTGTAAAGTCGGAAATTTTCAATATTAGTCGGAAAAATTTCCTTCACACCCCCCCAGACAAGATTGCCCACTTACGTCCCTGTCTGGATGTCAGTGATTTTAGAAACTGCCTCAAGCTCTTTAAAGAATTTTAAGAATTCTAAGAATAAATTAGTGCCCTGATCAGGGGTTTTAGTGTTATATTCAGATGACGTGGTGTGCACCTGATCTTGGAGATTCCTTGCTCCATCTCGGTAGGGGACTCAGTCATCTGAACGGGAACTTTACTGGTTTGTGGAAGCTCAGAGAAATTTTCCTCATCACGGGGTGGGGGTATTTTTTGGTTCCAGGATTATGGCTGCGCATTTGCTTACACATTTTGCTTGCACATTTAGCCGCACATTTACTTGCACATTTGCTTGCACATTTAGCCGAGGTTTGTCTTGATTTTTCGCACGAGCGAGTCTCGTGGCTTTCGCCACACTTATCACACCTTGGTGGGAGACTGCAGTTCTCTGAGGAGTGATTAAACAGCTGACAGTCGAAACACATCTTACATTCTTTACTTTTCAATGCCTGGATCCTAATTCTCATGCTTAAAAGGTTATCTATCTCGTAAATTCTCTCCCATTTCTCAGACGGCTGGAGGCAGACTTGGAAGATGAGGAGGGGGGATTTATCACGCCTGCTTTTTAGTTGCGAGACCCTGACGATTTGGAAACCCTGGGATGCAATTGCATCCTTCAGGTCTCCAACGTCAGTGTTCGCGGGCAGACATTTTATCACTACTTTTTTGGGGCGCTCTGACTTAAGATTTATTGCACTGAAGGGGACTTTTAATTTGGTTAGATGACTCTAGACCTTCCTGTAGTCCTCAACGGACCCAGGAGAGATCCGAATCACCCTTCCCATTAGCAGTCCTTGTGCAGGGAACTCTAGCATCTGATTTAAGTCTTTTATGAGGGCTCCCCAATTGCTTGAGGAGCCAACATAAAAGGATGAGACTTTAGCTGGTTTAGGATCCCTAGAACTATCATCCTGGTTTTCCAGGAGCCCAAATCCATTTTTTAGAGGAGGCATGGCCTCGGGATTCTTAGTGGGGCTAATCCCCCTGCTAGCTTTCCTACGCTTAGTAATTTGGAAGTTTAAGCCAAAAGTTTTGGCTGCCCTAGTTTTTACTCCTCGTACAACCTATCCTTATCCTTCTGACTGCTAAGTTCAGCAACGATGAACAGCGTGGCTTGGTAAGATTTCCTCGACACGAGGGTTTCTGGGGTGGGGGGTGTCTGCTAACAGAATAGCATCTGAATTGATATTTACCAAAAGTTCTCTGGTGGATGCAGACTTGTCCTCTTCCTCTGACTCGTCGATGGCAATCTCGGCTTCCATATTTCGTATCGCCCAGTCGTATGCTTTGCAGTGTCTGTATATTTCGTGTGCTTCCCCCTTGGAAGGCTCCGGAATGTGTCCCATGCTTGCCACACATCTATCTTCCATTGATGTGAAAGGGGTAGCACGTGCTTGCAGGGCCGGTTCAAGGATATTTTCCTGTGTGGGCAAAACTGGTTGGGGCCGCCCTTCACACACACACACACACATATATATATATATATATATATATATATATATAATATGAAAAACCAATGAACGAATAGAGTTATATATAAATTTAGCTACAGCCACGAAACTGGGCATGCAAATTATTTCGTTTTAAGAGTTATGCAAATGATCAAACTGTCAACGCCAATGACGTTATATGGCTCATGCAACGCGCATGAGAACGAAGTATCGTGCAGCATTTAAAACAACCAAAGTTCTTACTTACGGGCAATTGAAACTGGATTTTCTGCTTTAATACTGAAAATTGTGTACAAAGATGCCTTTGAGACGCACTCGACAGCACTACGAACAATTGTCTGATTTTTAGAGAAGTTGCATCATTGACCCAAGGGAAAGTTGGTCCAACAGACGTATCAGTCGCCATCTTGGTCGGAGCGATTTGGTAGTTACTCGTTGATGAAAACAGTAGATCAGAGAAGACCTACGTAACCGTAGCAGAGGCTCAGAACGCCCCAGACAGACGGAGAGGATCGAGCAGTCAGGAGAGGAGCCACGTCTATTTCAATGGCGTCGCTATTAGCCAATCGAAAGCATTTGGCATCCCCATGCATCCTGTAGGCAGAGTCGCCTGGATTGGTGTTTAACTCGGTTGGCCTAGACAGTGTCCGATTAGAGGCACGTTTAGAGACGAATCCCGCGTCTCTCTCAGTACTGATGACTGCTGCATAAGTGTGTGGATGAGATCTGGACTTTTTTCGTGATTATATGAGAAAGCTATTAAGAGCAAAGTATCTTAGATACACAAGAGCAGGAGGGGACTAATCCCCCTTAGAAACAAGATCACCATCACCTTACGTAAATTATTTTATTTCAATGACCTATCAAATGTTATTCTCATCTAAATTTATAGCTTTAATTAGCAGTTTAGAAAATGTAATGCTTTACATTTGTTTCTACATACATATACTACATATATAATACAGCAATAATTTATAATACATAACTGAATTTTTGACTTTATTTGTAATTTCCCTGCACACAAAAAATATATAGGAAAAATATTGATGGGGTCGAAAATTGGAATTTTCGACAGGTTAATACACGTTTTGGGCATCCTTTAACCCGAATCAATTATTTTTAAAGGAATGTCTGTGCGTATGTCAGTATAATGTTAGAATGAATGGAATGAAACGAATAAAATTTATGATTTTAAAGGGCAAAGAACATTCAGAAAGTCGCAAATTTTCAAACTTCTTTTAAATCATAAAAAAAAACGACATCCAAAAATATTAAATAAACAATCATGTTATATGTAAGTTTTCATCAGAAATCAAATGGAATTTACTTTAGACAGCATGAACCGTTCTCGTGCTATTACACGTTTTTCGAATATATGGATAAAAAATTATGCATAAAATTAATAAAAGAGTATTTATACGATATATATATTATCGACATTCTCGTGTATATAGCGCGTTTCATTCACGAGAAAAACAAGTCAATTTTGTTTTGTTCAATAATGCTCTAAATTTCTGTTTACGTTAATTAATACACTGCTAATATTGTGAAATAAATTCTAGGACGTGGATATAAGCTTTTTTTTTACGTGAATAACATCTATGTTTAAGGTTTTTGTGGAGGGAAAACGAAGCGTTACGAAAAATGTAAACTCTGTGGACGCTAATAATAATAATTTCAATATTTAGAACTTTTTTCTGGAAAACAAAAAAGTATCTGTCTGAGCGAGTGTTTTTTTTTATTCTTGTTTTCATTTTAAACTATAAAATATAGATATAAATAATTTAGCATAAAAATCTATATTTGTTATTACGAAAAGCTTTTCTAGTTCTCGAGTAATCGCCTTGCCAAATTGAAGAAAACTGAAAAATTTTCAATTTTCAAATTTGTTACATCTCAAAAATTAAAAAATCTAGCCTTGAACATAAGCATGAATTTGAAACTTTTTGAAAGCCCTACAAGTATATATAACTGAATTTTGGATCGAACTTTTTTTTTTGAGAGGGGGAGGGGGGGGGGGAGAAAAACTTCAACTTTGAAATTTAAAAATGAGTTTTTTTCCATGTTTAAGACTTTCACTCGAAATATCTTCGAAAGTATAAGAGATCGATATAATTAGTAAGCGACAAAACTATGTATGAGGAAATTTAGTTTCTAAATTTATATGTATATTTAAAAAAAGCTTTTATAGTTTTCAAGTAATCGTCTTTTGAAAGTTTAAAGAAGTTTGAAAACTTGACGTTTTTCAAGTTTGTAATGCTTATATCTTAAAAACTGGAAGTGATAGCTATAAACAATAAACATGAATGTATTGCTCTTTAAAAATCCTACAATTGTATATAATTGGATTTTAGGTCACTTTCCTGGTTTTTGAAGTATAGTGGTTATAATTTCAATATTTTAGCATATCAAAATTATAACCACTCTACTTCAAAATCCAAGTTTTCCAATGGGTGGAAAGGCTGTAATATTTGAAATGTCACGATTGTTGCAACTCAGTTTGATTACTTACTCTTTTGTGAAATATTGGTACACAACCACGAGATAATTTGTTTTGTTTTAAAAATAATTAGGAAGTTAGATGAACATGGGGATTCTAAAGATGTTTAATGCATGGCGAGGTTTGAACAGAATAGGTGGAAATATACGTATTCAAGTACGTATTTATGTACCGCAAGTTTATAGATTAGCTAGAATATAAAATCTCGTCAGTAAGTTTAATTTTTATACCGCAAATCGAATTAGTGAAATAATCGAATATATTAAAGTGGAGTCCATGGTCGGAGTTTTCAGATGAAATCGGGGCGAAAACTAAAAGCTCTAGCTATCTATAAATAGTTAGCTAGTAAATTATATTGCTTTGCAAGCCTGTAAATGAAACAAATAAATCTGAAGAAATCGAATAAACTTATTGAACTTTACTGGAGTTTTATCTTACCAATATATTATTCACGCAAAACAATTTCAGCTCCATTGGACTGGAGCCATTATATTTTTCTGAATTTATCAGGAGTCAGAAGTAACTTACTGCATTGTATGTAGTGCCATGAAAGTTGCTCTCACCATTATTTTTTCTAATAAAATTTGAATTTGTCATTGCATAAATCTTATGAATTATTTGTACATCTTAGCAGTGAAACATTATAAACAAATCAAATGATCTCATGAACAAATTAGAAAAGGAGAGAGATAAAGGAAAAGCATTTCAATCCCTAAAAGGGAAAGATATAATATAACAAGACAATTCAGAATTTTACAGGTTATTATCAGCAATTTATTTAAATAGCTAATATTTAAATATTAGATTAAAAACGCAAAAATATTTGAATTTATTGCGTTTCTGATTCCGAAGATAAAACCCTGGAATCCTATTTCGAAGCTGTTTGTTACTGTCCATTGTAGCCCATCTAAAATCCGATTCAAATACTGCAGGGACATAGATACAGAATAATGGAATACTAGCCAAATTGCAAGAAAGTTTTACACCTTGACGAATTTAACAGTTGTCTTATTGTATCACTGGAACGAATTACCCAGTATTGACTGGGACGTAAATAAATCCCCGCTATTTAAATAATACACTTACAGATAACACTACTCAATTTTCTTCAAATCCTAAACCGACGCCAAATTACCAGTACGCTATCCGCAAAGCAAAAAGAAAATACAGGCTCTCCGCAATGCAAAAAATAAATGAATGAAAGATTAATAACCTGTAGGAGATAAACTTGGCATTAGAACGTTATGGTAGCTGTTAAATCGTATCGGTTGCTGTTAGATCATATCGATGACTGGAAGTTCTGTAACTGTTAAATCGTGAATATAGCTGCTAGGTCATATCGGTAGCTAGAGATTAACTGATTTTAGAATTTAAAAATTCGTTACAAAATCTAATTCATATTTTTAACAAGAAAGATCAATCATGCATAAAGCATTGATTATGAAACAATTTCCAACTTCAATGCAATTTTATTTAAACATCTCTAACTTGCGATACAATCCTCGGTAATATTTTAAAACTTATCACAATACTACATTAATTTATTATATTTGAAAACTTAAACCTTCATCGAAAAAAATGAACTTCATTCAAATGACGGCATTGAAATATAAATTGCCTGGTTTAAACATCTCTAAAATGCGATACATTACTCGGTAATATTTTAAAATTATCATAATACTAACATAATTTATTATATTTGAAAACTTCATCCAAAACAAATGTACTTTATTCAAATGACGTCATCGAAATATAAATCGCCTCTATATAAAAGCAGCATTTCTTTCATAAATATTTTTCCAATCCTTTCATTCATCACAATACTATGATAATTTATTTTATTTAAAAACTTAAAACCATGGAGGAACAAATAATTTAACTCTATGCTTAAAACTTCATAAAAAAAATCGTCTGGTTCTCTAAGAATAAGTTTTATTGCAGACTCCATGAGCTAAATAATTTTGCGTTAAATAAATGCAGCAATTCTTATACAACTCATTTTATATCCTTTGATGTTTGCATTCTCCATAAGTGAAAAGTAGGCTTCGTTGCAGATATAATCAAAGTTGGATGATCATTTAAACTCAAATATATTGTAATTGCGTTGTTTCAGTATGTTGATGCACAGATTTTAAGCAAAAATAAAGCGGTTTTAGGATGGATTCAACCCTAAATATGAATTAAAAAGAAAGATCAATCATGCATAAGCATTGATTATGAAACACTTTTCAACTGAAATGCAATTTTATTTAAAAATCTCTAAAATGTGATACATTCAGTGGTGATATCTTTTACATTATCACAGTATTTCAGTAATTTATTATACTTAAATATTTAAAACTGTATCAAAATATAAATCATCTGATTCTCTATGCAAAATCAATGAATATTTCATTCATATAACTTGCATTCCAGACTCCAGAGCTAAATAATTTTGTGTGAAAAAAACTCAGCAATTCTTATGTAACTCACCTTACAATCGCTTGAGATATTTGCATTCTGCATAAGTTAAAATTAGGCTTCGCTGAAGAAATAATAAAAGTTTAAGGATCATTTGAAATCACAACTAATGTAATTGCGTAGGCACAGAATTTAGATACACAGACAATACAGATACACAGATAATTTATGTGTGTGCGTATGTATGTATTCAAAGTATTGGAATCGTGCCGAAGATCGGAACTCGAATTTTCGAAGGATCTACACGTTTTGGGACTTCCAGAACACGAAAATCTATTTTAGGAAGACGTCTGTGTGTGTAAGGGTGTATCTGTGTGTGTTTTTGTGTGTCTGTGAGGATATTGCATCCACTCTAACTGAAAAACTAATGGACCGAATTTAATAAAAATTGATAGGTAAGTTTTTTGTGGGAAACCCTGATGTTCATTTGATTATACAGTGACCGCCGGTTATAAGATTCAGTGGTTATAAGAAACAGCCGTTTATAAGACTCAAAACGACAGAAACAAATACAAACTTCGTTTTAACATTAAAATTGTGTCGCTTATAAGAAACACGATTCCGCTTATAAGAAACAGTTTTCTACAGAAAATTTGTTGATTTCCTTGCGACGCTGGTGTAAAAAAAAAATCGATTTGTTTAAGGTTAACTGAAGGACGAGTTGTTATCTCTTGTCTCTGGGCGTACGGGGAGGGGGTGGGAGTTTGCTATGTAACAAAGGATGACAGAGGATTTCTCCGCAGAAAGGCTTGGGGAGTACAACCCCAAACCAGTAAGAAACGAGCTTTAATCTTTTGGCAGTTAAGGAAACGTACTGATAAGGAAAGGCATCTTTGCTTATGCACTCAAATAAGATTCGTACAGCTTTAGTTAGTCATTTTATGTTTTGCTAGTGAAGCATGTCGCAAACCCTTACTTTGCTTGAAAAGCAAAGTTTACTTAAAAAGTATGATTCTCCACCTCCGTGTAGTCAATAAGCAAGAAAACAACCTTGCTTGATGCTATCCATATGATCGCAGGCGCATGGAAAAAAGTTTCTGACATATGCATTTTTAATTGCTTCCGTAAAGCAGGATTTTTGAAAAATAATGTTGCCATACCAGCAGAAGATGAAGAAGAATTTGAAGCACCTTTCGAAGAATGGATTCACATCGACGAAAATTTACAAACATCTGAAGAAAACAATGATGATGACATAGTGCGGAAATTCAGAATGTTTGCAATGAAGAAGAAAATGAAGACGACGTTCCACAAGAAGAAAATTTTCCTACAGCCAAACAGTCGCGAGAAGCCCTAACTATAATTAGAAAAACTCTTGAACACAGAGGGGCATCAGAAAAAGTTTATGGACTGTTTTATGATTTAGAAATGGATGTACGTAAACTAATCACAGACTAGTTAGCACAAACAATACTGGATAAGTTTTTTGCTATTCTTCAGTAATAGATTACGGTATGTATGAAAATGTACTATGCTCTTATACATAAATGAACGACCTATGAGTTTTACTTTTTATTCTTATTTAACTGCATACTATATGCATATAGATAATAATTTAAGTTGTAAGGCTTAATTTGTAAAATGAGAAATATTTTTGAATGCAAAACTTAATTTACAAATGTATTATGTACGTACTAATATTTTACTTATATACATTTATCTTTTAAATTCTGTAAAACTGTGTTCAATAGTTAGTATTTACAATGGAAGAACGATATTTAAAAAATTTCCGGATTTAAGAAACAACTGCTTATAAGAAACAAAACAAGCGAAACGAACGTGTTTCTTATAAGCGGCGGTCACTGTAGTACTATTCGTAATAAAAGAATCTGCCTTTTTTGCGAAATGGCCGGCAGAAATTGCCTTTATCCACTCTAGCTAAAAACTAATGGACCAAATTTAACACAATTTGGTGTATAATATTTCAATAACCTACAAGTGATTTATATAACAAATTTAACAAAATTTGTTATATAAATCACTTGTAGGTTATCCTAGTACGATTCGGGAAAAAGGAACGGGCTGTTTTTACGAAATAGCCCGCAAAAATCGTTAAATATAAAAATAAAAGACTACGTGTGCTCAATTATATCAATTAAATTCCTATTTTATACGTGATTTTTGACAACAAAAAGAATAAGACTAACCCCATTACTCTAGGACTAGCCGTTCTTGAGATATTTTAGTTTTTTTTTTGCGTTTTCGCTACGCCACTTTTGACAATAAGTCCATCTATCAAATGAGAACCAAATTTAAGTTTTACGTGCAAATTCACTGTCATTTAAAATACTTATGGATGTTATTTTTTCAGATAAACTCAAATTATTATTGAAGAAATAAAGAGAACGTGAATATGCAGTGAAAGACATGTGCTGTCCACATCAGAATTTTTAACAATATTACAACAATGATTTATAGAAATGAACGGGAATTATTTGCAGGCCATTTCGAAAAAAATGTAGGATCTATATTTAAAGATCTACCAAATTGTTGTAGAATAAAATGTTTTACAGATTTAATCTGTGTACCAAATTTTAATTCTCTAGGACGTAGGAAAGTGCATTAAAAACGCCATCAAATAAGTATATCATGAAAAGTTTTATAAAATTTAAAACAAATTTGAAAACTTGTTATCTACCAAATTTATTTTAAAATGTGAAGCCTCTCTCATATACAAAATAACTAAACTCTTGGAAAGATATTTATTATATAATATATCTATTTTTTCTTTCTGGAGGATATCGCAAAAGTCAGAATTTAATTGAATTTGTTTTTCTCCCTATATTAAATAATTTTTAATTAAAAAATACCTGACATATTTTACTGAATTTTTTTTTATATATTTTATGAGATAATGTGAATATTGCCTAAAAATTTCGAAGCAATTTGTGAATTTTTAATATGCTTAAAAAATGTTTGAAAAATTAGGTCCCATAGGCTTCAATGCATTTCATTTTTTCAACCCGGGTTCAATAAAAAACTAATTGGGTGATGTGATTTATTTATATTCCCATAGGTCCCACAGACCGTCTGAAAAGCATACTAAAATTTCATTTTGATAAAGTCATTTTTACGGCAGTTATCGTGCTAACGGACAGACAGACAGACAGACAGAATGAACAAAGTCATAAACACTTTTCAACTATGTTGTAAAGTGGGCCTTCGAGGCGCATTAGTTCAGGTGTAGATGCGAATGTGTGAAAAGAAAAAATTCAGTGCGGTAGATATCGCGGTACTGTGTACAGACAGACAGGTTCTTCTTTTTATTAACACTTTACAACAAAGTTGAAAAGTGTTTATGACTTTGTTCATTCTGTCTGTCTGTCTGTCTGTCTGTCTGTCTGTCTGTCCGTTAGCACGATAACTGCCGTAAAAATGAGTTTATCAAAATGAAATTTTAGTATGTTGTTCAGACGGTCTGTAGGACCTATGGGAATATAAATAAATAATATCACCCAATTAGTTTTTTATTGAACCCGGGTTGAAAAAATGAAATACATTGAACCCTATGGGACCTAATTTTTCAAACATTTTTTAAGTAAATTTAAAATTCACGAATTGCTTCGAAATTTTTAGGAAATATTCACATTATCCCATAGAATATATAAAAAAAAATTCAGTAAAATATGTTAAGTAGTTTTTTATTTAAAAAAATTATTTAATATAGGGAAAAAAACAAATTCAATTAAATTCTGACTTTGGGATATCTTCCAGAAAGAAAAGAGAGAGATATTATATAATAAGTATCTCTCTATTTGTTTAAACGTTTAGCATATGGGAGTGGCTTCATATTTTAAAATAAATTTGGTAGATAACAATTTTTCATTTTTTTTAAATTTTATATAACTCTTCATGATAAATTTAATTGATGGCATTTTAAATGCACTTTCCTACGTCCTAGAGAGTTAAAATTTGGTACACAGCTTAAATTTGTTGAACATTTTATTCGACAAAAATTTTATGGATCTTTAAATATAGATCATACATTTTTTTCGAAATGGCCTGAAAATAATCCCCGTTCACTTCTATAAATCATTGGTGTAATATTGTTAAAAATTCTGATGTGGACAGCACATGTCTTTCTCTGCAGACTCATATTCGTTCTCTTTATTTATTCAATGATAATTTGAGTTTATCTGCACAACATAAGTATTTTAAATGACATTGAATTTACACGTTAAACTTAAATTTGGTTCTCATTTGATAGCTGGACTTATTGTCAAAGGTGGCGTAGCGAAAACGCGAAAAAACTAGAATATCTCAAGAACGGCTAGTCCTAGAGTAATGGGGTTAGTCTTATTCTTTTTGTTGTCAAAAATCACATATAAAATAGGAATTTAATTGATATAATAGAGCACACGTAGTCTTTTATTTTTATATATAACGATTTTTGCTGGCCATTTCGCAAAAATAGCCCGTTCCTTTTTCCCGAATCGTAGTAGAATAACCTACAAATGATTTATATACAAAATTTTGTTAAATTTGGTATATAAATCACTTGTAGGTTATTGAAATATTATACTCCAAATTTTGTTAAATTTGGTTCATTAGTTTTTAGCTAGAGTGGATAAAGGCAATTTCTGCGGCCATTTCGCAAAGAAGGCAGATTCTTTTATTACGAATCGTACTATAATCTAATGAACATCAGGATTTCCCACAAAAAACATACCTACCAAATTGTATGAAATTCGGTCCATTAGTTTTTCAATTAGAGTGGATGTAATATCCACACAGACACACAGAAACATACACAGATACACCCTTACACACACAGACGTCTTCCTAAAAGTAGTTTTTTCGTGTTCTAGAAGTCCCAAAACGTGTAGATCCTTTGAAAATTCGAGTTCCGATCTTCGGCACGATTCCAATACTTTGAGTACATACACATACACATATATATTATCTGTGTATTATCTGTGTATCTAAATTCCGTGCCTATGCAATTACAATAGTTGTGATTTTAAATGATCCCTAAACTTTTATTATTTCTTCAAGGAAGCCTAATTTTAACATATGCAGAATGCAAATATCTCAAGCGATTGTAAGATGAATTACATTGCTGAATTTTTTTCACACAAAATTATTTAGCTCTGGAGTCTGGAATACAAGTTATATGAATGAAATATTCATTGATTTTGCATAAAGAATCAGATGATTTATATTTCGATACAGTTTTAAATATTTAAGTATAATAAATTACTGTAGTACTGTGATAATGTAAAAGATATTACCACTGAATGAATCACATTTTAGAAATTTTTAAATGAAATTACATTTCAGTTGGAAAGTGTTTCATAATCAATGCTTATGCATGATTGATCTTTCTTGTTATAGATTCACTGGGGGTGAAGACGACAGAAATGTAATATTTAAAATGTCCCTGAGTTTGTGACGAGTGAATGAAAATAAATAAAAAATATTAGAAGATACAAAACCTAATCCAAAGGCACGAAAAATACTTAGAATAGAAAAGGGCATAACAATTAGGAAGGAAAGGGGGAGGGGAGTGAAAATGAAAAATAGTCTATTTTTCTGCCAAAAGATAAAGTGCATCACAAAACTAAGAGAGGGGGGAGGGATTCATATTTGCAATTATTGGAGGACAAGGAGGTAAAAAATCGCAATTTTTTTTAGTAATTTTTAAAAAAATAATAAACTGAAACATATGGAAAGAATTTAGAGATACATGGGCCCAACAGAAACACAGGGAAAAACGCAAATGCTTTCAAATTAATTCAAAAAAAGGGAGAAGGGGGGCTAGAAATTAAAAAATGTGAATTTCGAGTGGGGTAATAAAAAATTTCCATTCGTTGGAAAAGAGGAACGTCAATATTTCATTATTTCTAGGTTTTGAAAAAAAATGGACAAAAAAATACCACATATCATACAATAAAACTTTATATAAGAATAATAATAACTCGAATGTTTTAAGTTGACTGGAACATGGGGATAGGGGTAATGAATTGTTTGAGTAGAAACAAGAAAGATCAATCATGCTTAAAGCATTGATTATGAAACACTTTCCAACTTCAATGCAAATTTATTTAAACATGTCTAAAATGCAATACATTCCTCGGTAATATTTTAAAACTTATCACAATACTACATTAATTTATTATATTTGAAACCTTAAACCTTCATCGAAAAAAATTAACTTCATTCAAATGACGGCATTAAAGTATAAATTTCCTGGTTTAAACATCTCTAAAATGTGATACATTCCTCGGTAATAATTTTAGAATTATCATAATACTACGATAATTTATTATATTTGAAAACTACATCGAAAACAACTGAAATTCATTCAAATGACGTCATAAAAAAATTACACGCCTGGCTCTCTCTATAAAAGCAACATTTCATTCATAAATAATTCCCCCATTCATGTCATTCATCACAATACTATAATAATTTATTTTATTTAAAAATTAAGACCATTGAGTTACAAGTAAGTAAACTCTATGCGTAAAACTTCATCGAAAAATATCGTCCGTCTCTTTCTAAAATCAATGAATATTTCATTCACATCAGCTAAGCAGACTCCATGGACTAAATGATTTTGTGTTAAAGAATTACAGCGATTCTAATACAACTCATTCTACATATTTTGCTGTTTACATTTTACATAGGTGAAAAATAGGCTTAATAGTAGAAATAATCAAATTTGGAAGAGCATTTAAACTGAAATATTTTTTCATTGCGTTGTTTCAGTATGTAGATGCACAGAATTTAGGCAAAAATAAAGTACTTTTAGGACGGATACAACACTCAATATGAATTAAAAAGAACTTTAAAAATCACGATTTTGACACAAGATGGATGCCATATATCATTTTGAAGTGGGTCATGTGATCGTTTCATATCATGGACACGTGATCGCTTCATATAAGAGGTGTTATTATTATTTTAATTTTTATTTAAAAAACAACTGAATATATTTCGCTGAATTTTTTTTTATATATTTTATGGAACAATTTAAATATTGCCTAAAATTTTCGAAGCAATTTGTGAATTTTAAATCCGCTTAAAAAATGCTTGAAAAATTAGGTCCCATAGGGCTCAATGTATTCCATTTTTTCAACCCGGGTTCAATCCAAAACTAATTGGGTGATATTATTCATTTATATTCCCATAGGTCCTATAGACCGCCTGAACAACATACTAAAATTTCATTTTGATTAAGTCATTTTTACGGCAGTTATCGTGCTAACGGACAGACAGACAGACAGACAGACAGACAGACAGAATGAACAAAGTCATAAACACTTTTCAACTTTGTTGTAAAGTGTTAATAAAAAAAAATCACAATATCAAAATGTATATTACAAATTTTAAGATTGTTTACTTAACATTTTACCTAAAAGTATATTACATTATAATTATAACTAAAAGTCTAATTATGCTAAATTAAAATAATATTTACAGATTATTGAAAATATATCTAGACAGAAATATGTATGCATGAGCAAAAGAATCTGTCAAATTCGCAGACTGGGGCTATAGAATAAATTTATTAATTTATGAAACAGCTCTAACAATTTAGAAACAACTTTTCCACTTTTATGCAAATATTCATAAAGGAATATTTTTCTTCTCAAAAATCTTTTATACCATTTTTTTTCCGTTTTGCAATGAAACTGGAAAAATTACAAAATTAAGATCATTTTACACCATTGCTTAATTATTTGCGTCTGAAAATTCTTCATAGAACAGCCATGGGGCCTATAGATATTATTTTGGATATAAACGTGAAAAAATGATTCTTTTCTCAGTATTATTCTGGGGCTAATGCCATAGACTAAATTCAGCATCAAATTTATTTTATTTATTAAAACGCATTAAAAATCAACAAAAGAAATAAATAATAAACGAAAAAAATAAACGTCAATTAAGAAATTTTACGAAAATATTTTTAAACAATTGAAAAAAAGTTACCCGAATACTTAAAAGAAGCCATATTTGACGAAGATGAATTTGTGAATGTTCCACAACAGCAGAATACAACACTCAGAATGCTAAGAAGTAGCTTTTTACTTCTAGTCACTGCGTTATCTGCAACTGCAATGGCCTCCTGCTAGGCTCAATGCCCAAATGAGCTAAAATGGTAGATGACCAAAATAATGACCATCTGGACTAATCTCCCCCCCCCCCCCCCGTCCTTTTAGAAGTGCGATCATAGAGACCGCATCCTTGTGTTTACAATTTGAATTTGGGAGCAGGAACAAATTCTGAGAATCGCCCCTTGGGTTTTTTCCAGTATTTGGGGTGAAACAAGGTCGTCAGCCTCAGGGATTGCAGGCTGCACCCAGCTGCAAGATGTATAAAATCTAGTAAAATCCTAAGTGTTTAAGCTTAGTACTTTCAAGTAGAGAACTATACATTGCTTCAAAAAAGATATAACTATGGGAGAAAAACGAGTTTTACCTTTTAATGTTTTAATACTATCTAAAGCCCCCCCATACACCGGGAGTATTGTTACCAGACAGCGGGATTTATCAAAGGACGAGCTTTAAGTTTCCCTGCCAGCCAATAATTTGTCGATAGCAGGGCGCCTGGAGCAGAGCTCCGTATCCCTAGTCAGGTAACATATATGTGGGTCACAGTCTTCCACTGAACCTAGTCCTTCAATAGGGGCCAATAATGATGAAGAAACAAGTTAGTAGTAAACAAAGAATGCTGTAAACAGTGATCTTATGTGATCTTAGTGTTTGAAGATAAGGAGGGTGGGGAAACAGGCGAATATTCCCTACTGGGATGCAGAAGAGATTCAGTCAGGAATCAGCATGGGACGTCTAAATCGGGATTTAGGATAGCTCTGGGTCTTTTTGGAAATTCACGGAAGTCGTAGTCGGTCATATTATAGATCAGTTCGTTGGGGATCCTAGCGAGGTTATCATAGAAATTGTTAGAGAGTTTTCGCATCTCTTGCTTAATAGTTTTAATTTTGAAATCGCGATGTATTACAAAGTTTTTCAAGTATCTTGGGGCTTTTCTGATAGAACGTTGGCTTTTGTTCTGAATGATTTGGACTTTTTTTATATTAGATTTCGCAGCGTAGCCCCAAATTGGGGAGGCATAGAGAATGATGGGGAGGATAACTGATTAAGTTTCCCTGTATGTGGTGGTGAAAGCAGGGAAACATTTTCCGTCGTTTTGCTTGAGATTTGGATGGGGGCCTTGCGGTTGAAGGGTTGTATGTTTAATGACCGTTTGGCGCAGACTTATTTTCCTTTGGCGTCTTTTCTTCTTTCAGAATCCTTTGGCGTCTTTTTTCGTCGGGGTTAAAAAAATACTCATTTAGCTAAAATATTTTTGCTTCTGTAAACAGCTGCGAAAATATGTAAAGTTTTTAAGTAATTCTAGTAGAGTGAAACTTTGCACACTTGTGGTATCGTGGACATAACCGAATTGAACTCTCCTCCCCCAATTTCCGAATGAAATTTTGAAAAAATATTACTTATATTTTTATGAGTTATTGATTAAGATGAAAAATAAATTGAAAAGGAATGCATATCATTTCAATCCGACCATATTAATTTCTATACAGTTATTATGGGCATTATTTTTTACCCAACTTTTTCGAAAAATCATACATTAACCATCGAATTTTGAAAATCCACTTTTTTAAAGCGCTCCTTAAAAACTGCATTTTTACACGGAAAAGGAAGGGAGGGGTTATTAGGTGTTTCACTCTCTCTCATTATGGAAAAATTACATTAGTTATTCAAAGGAGTCCATATCGTAAAACAAATCCTTTTTACCAGATGATAGGTGTGTGTGTGTGTCCGTGAGTCTGTGGAGACGATATCTCACAAACGAATGGTGCGATTTCAACGAAATTTGATACGAAAACTGCAATCAGTGATTACTATACGTCTCTTGATTTTGAAAACGTAATCAAATGTTCGGAAGACTCTCCCCCCCCCTCCAATTTTCGAATGAAAAAAATTATCAAAAAATCGGAACCTTCAATAGTATTTATTACATGAATAATCCTTTCTTATGTCATATTTAATTTGAAAACGATTGACACAAACTTTAAAACGCTAGCACAAACTTGTCTTGAATTACTGTGCTTTTTCTTAAATAAATGTATTAAAAAATCACATAAAATTAAAAAAGTATTAAATATTACGAAATTCGTTCACTACTTTTCATATGTAATATTATGCGATAAATTTATGGTTATTACGATAACCAAATGGAAAATTGGACTTGAAAATGGAGGCGTGCGTGGGTGTCACCCCCTCACCAGCCAATTTGTGGCATCTTACTCTTCATTTTGTATTGTATTCCAATTTTCAAATTTGGTTAGCTATATATATATATATATATATACATATATATATAGACATATACATATATATATATATGTATATATATATATATACATATATATTACAAAATCACCTGCAAAATCTGTAATCTTGCTTATATAGGACAAACTAAAAATCATCTACATCTCAGAATTAATCTACATCGCAGTAATATCAAAAATTATAATGGAAAGCAAAATGATTGTTGTATCGAATTTGAACATTTTCAAAAACATGGATTTGAAAACATTTTCATCTCTATTCTAGACATCATACCAAATCTTCATCATCGACTATTTTTTGAAAACAATTATATAATCAAACACAAATGTATATTCCCTTATGGTCTGAATCAACTTCTTTTTAACCAAAATATTGTTAAAAAAACATTTGCAGACTACACACCACAACTTTTATCAATATACAACCTCATCAAAACTTCAAACAATGTTAATCATTCTCAAAATTCCAAACGCACTAACAGAGGTAGTAAAGTCAATAAACCTACTAGCAATAATTCAAACTTTCTCTACATTAAAACTAAAATCATTAGGCTTTTAAATCTATATGAAACTTCCTACAATATGACTGAATGTAAAACCTGGATTTTTGCTATTAAGAAAAAGCTTCTTAACACTGTTTATAATGTCTTCATTAATTTAAATTTGTCAAGCTCTCACTTCTCCCACTTATTCTTTGACTTAATTGTCACTCGTGCGCATTACATCAAACGTAGCTTAATGCCTGCTAATGTTCAACCAGGTATCCCTCCCTCTAACTCTTATTGTGTTATTAACTTTTCAAACCGAATCATTGATTCCTTCAACCTCACCAAACTTTTCCATCACCTATCACTTGAATTTCCAATAAAAAACATCAATATTGTTAAATCATATAAATATAATATCCCATTCGGTAGACTTATTTTTAACTATAACCAGATTTCAAAATCTACTGATCCATCGTCCTCCACTCCGATAGATAAAAATAATCTTTGTAATTGTCATTCACCTGCATTGAAACCTTTTATAAATACCCATTTTGGTCATGTACTAACGGGTAACTTAGATATAATCACCGACCCTTCCTTAAAACTCATTATGTCATATGGAACAAAATATAGACTACCTTCTAAAAATCATCCTTATTCTATCCTTAACACTCTCTCTCTTGATATTGATAAATTTATATAAAATGTCCATTACACATTCTATACCAATGGAAGCCTTTTGTATCTGGAAATCTAAAATTTTATCCCATGTTCAATTTAAGCTATCACATTCGAATATTCCACAGTCTAATTTCCAATTATCAAAACTAAAGCAAAGTATTACACATATGCAGAAATTCCTAGTTTTTACGTATGTAGACAAAGCTTCATCAAACTATGCTATTTTCTGCAAATTTTTCTACATTAAAACATTATTATCCAATTTAAATCAAATTAATACCTTCAAATTGCAAAAAACATCCATACATGATTTAAAACGCAAACTTATTTCCAAGTATAAACAATTTTTTGATACTCATCAAAATTTAAACCTTCCATATTTAGTAATCATACCAAAATTTCACAAGGACCCAGTAAAATTTAGAACCGTTACCAGTGGACACAACTCTTATGCATCAAAAGCTAATAAAAAACTTCTCAAAGTCTTAAATATTCTTTTTCATGCTATTTCCCTTGAGCCACATTGCATTATCCGAAATAGCTATGAACTTATTCAAAAACTGAAATCCTTTTCTGCCATTGATTCATTCCAAACATTAGATTTTAAAGATCTTTTTAATAACATCGACATCAAAGATTTATTTTCTGTCATTAAACAACTCTTCGATCAATTCAAATTAAATACTCTTACTAAATATGACTCGTCCACCTTCAATAATTTATTGCATTTTGTGCTTTTTCACAACTATCTTGTACATGGCAATGCTGTATACCTCCAAACGATTGGATCCACTAGTAGCTCCATGCTCGCCAATATTTATCTTTACTTCTACGAAAGAAAATCCACTCTGTTCACTCGTAACATTTCTATTTTTCGATACATTGATGATGTTTTTCTTTGTTTTCATACTGCACACGATTCTTTACCCACACTTAATATATATCCATCCAATCTTGAATTAATACCGAATGAATCCCACCCTTCCAAATCTGTAAATTATCTTGACATCACCATTGATATACATTGTAACTCTTTCACTACTACTATTTATGATAAGAGACATCAATTTAAATTTAATGTAAAATTCTTCATTTCTCTTCTTGCCTTAGCAACCAAGTTTTTAGAAATCTAATCACTAGCTATTTGCTCCGCATTAAACGCCTGGATAGTAATAAGTGTACACTAACACACATTAATCGTCTCAAAATCTTTGCTTTATGTACAATTTCCCCCCCTTATTTGTAGATCGCAGTATAAGTACAGTATTCTAAAGTCGTGGAAACACCATAAAATAAACACCGCCCCGGCGGGCAAAAATAAAAATGTAAAAATATTAAAAAACAGTAATTTCGATTACACTAAAAACAAAAAATTTTTTAAAAAAACCGCCTCGGCGGGTAAAGAAAAAAATTTAAAACACTCTTAAAACCGTTAAGGCGGATATCTAAAAAGCTAAAAAAAACAAAAAACAGGCTACGGCTCCAAAAAACAGTGTTATCCATTCTTTCAAAGTTTTCGATAATCGTGGTCACATCTCGGTCAGTTTCTAAACTCTTGGGTTTATCTCTCCGAAAGTATGTACTGCCACTTCCACTTCCTCTGGTCTGGATTATTCCCACGTGGTAGTAAGCGAGGTAAGCGTTCAAATTGTAGCATGTGGTGGATTCATTTGAAGATTTTTCACGGTGACGACCTTTCGACATGTGAGTTGCTCTTTTTTGCAAATTCGTATATTTGTGCGCTATATTTTTTATGTTCATGTCTATGTGGTATTTTATATTTCATGTTTATGTGGTATTTTATATTCTATTATTGAATTTTATCCTATTTGTTTTTTTTTCTGTTATTCCGTTGTTGGGCACAGATTGCATAATATTTTAACCACGTGTTTTTATGCAATCATAGAAACAACGGATTTTAGTATATCTGTCTAGAATGTGCCCCTGAAGACGTTTCTGGCAGATATACTATTCTTTAATATGTTTTCCTTGTCCTGTCCTCTCCGTGCTCTACTTTTTCGGCCCTTCCTCGTTGCTTTTTGCTTTTCACAACACGCTTTATTTATTTTGCTCGCGGTTTGATACTGTGGTTACTGATTCACACTCTTGCACTTTAGTTTTTGTTATTTTAATATATATATATATATATATATATACATATATGTATAAAAGATTTTAATCGAAAATAATGCATAAACTACTGTATGTACAAAAAAACCCATCTCTAGCATATCTGTTACAAATGAGTAACTATAGGCCAAGACTAAGGATAAAGAGAGAAGGTAACATATCACTACAATGGAAAGGGGGATGAGAAGAATATTAGGATTCAAAAATCACAATTAAAAGTAAATAAAAATAAAACTCGGCAAAAATGAGAATAGGCAATAACAATCAGCTTAAGATAAGAGATTATATATATATATATATATATATACATATATATATATATGTATATAATACAAATGTAATGCAATTTAGTATACTACTAAATAAAGAATAGTATATTTTGTTATACTGTGTACTACTATTTGTTATACTACTAAATAAAGAATAGCGCTAAGCTGCCGAATTCAATCGAATCGAATACAAACATAGCTAACCAAATAGAAAATTGGACCGGAAAATGGAGGCATAAAGCATACGTGGGTGTCACCCCCCTTCCTCCAGCCAACTTGTAGCATCTTACTCTTCATTTTGTATTGTATTCCAATTTTCAAATTTGGTTAGCTATATATATATATATATATGTGTGTGTGTGTGTTGTAGAATGTAGCAATAGTGCGTAGATTTTCATTGTCCGTTTAAATAGAGAATTAAGTATTTGAAATATATAACACCCTTTTTACATTTTCCCACTGCATAAACTAGCTCCAATCACCAGATACATTTAACAAGACACCAGTACAACACCAGAGAGTAAGACACCAGTGCAACAACAATGGCAAGGGCAATTTCACCATCAAGCGACATTTTGCAAATAAAGGACAGTCACATATGAGTGCGATCAAAACTCACGACAGAAAGCGACAACCAAAGTTATTATTTATCACTCTTTGGCGATAACCCGCCAAATCAGCACACTTTCACTTTCTCGGACCTTTCAAGATTGATGACTTCGGGAGTCTACGGAGGGCGACAGACCCCCTGTAGTTCCCGTATCGTCTGGAAATAAAACTCGTCTCTTTGATTCTCCAATGTATTGGGGGCTTAAAAGAGTACATTAATTCATTTATATTAAAGTGGCACAAAATTGGTTCAATTTCAAAAATTTTTTTTGAATGCGACCACAAAAGCCGTTCTTACTACATCTAATTTCACTTCCAAATGGCCGTCCATAATTCGGCCGCCGTGGGCAATTGACCACCCCGCCCACGCCTTAAACCGGGCCTGCGTGCTTGAGAATCCTCGTTAGCGCATTGCACCAGCTTCTTTCCAGATGCCGCACCTGCCTTTCGCTTTTTCCTCTCCTCTTCATCTACTTCCATGATCTCAGCCCAGCTCAGCTTCTTTTTTTCCTTTTCAATTCTATGTCGCTCGAATAGATTCCTCTCTTTCGCCTTGGATTGGGCTTCCTGCTCTCTCGCTATGACTACCTTGTATTTTCGTAAATCAATCGTTACTTCCTTGCACTCGAAATCGCAATTGCCCACCATGCTTAAACGTAATTAGGCTTCACACGCCTAGGCAAAACTCGAAAAATGAATATTATATCCAGCATAGTAACCGTAATAGCATTAAAGCGTAAAGAAAGAAAATAGGACATATTAAGGCGGAGATAAATCGATCTGAAAAGTTACCTTTTTCCGACAGATGGCTCTGAATATCGCAGGTTTGGCGAGATATGACTTTGCGCCAAGAAGCGAATATGTTCAATTTGCGGCAACGCTTTTTCACTTCGGGATTATTCCTTGCAGGGTAAACAGTGTATTGGGCGAGATTTATAAGTAATGCTGAGCAAAACATGATTTATAAGTAATGCTGAACAAGATATTTTCATAGACTCTTAAAGTAATAAATGGACTATTAAGTAAAGGTATGTTTTAACTTTTTTCATATTGATAGTAATACTTTGTTTTCATTCTATATACATGGAAATCAGTATATAATTTAAAACATATATATCAAATTCATAGCATAACAGACAAGTTAACTTATTTTTTGCTGTTGAAGTGTATTTGAAATTTTAACACTTTAAATAAGTTTGCTTGTCGTTCTTATGCTTTTAAACATTTGTATATTTAAAAAGCTTTATTTTTATATTTCTCTTGGCTATTTCTCTGGCTGCTATATAGACATAATAGTATAAGGAAGTATGGGAAGCGAAGTGACGTTTGGGTCTACGTCACAATTGACCGCCCCCAGTATGGGCGGGACAGAACCGTTTGTATGCGGACGACACTGCCATTTTTGCCACACACCACAACACCAAATACCTACACCGATACTTACAACATCACATCGACACTCTCGAACCGTGGTTAGAGAAATACCGCGTCAAAATAAACCCTAACAAATGTCAAACTGTATTTTTCTCACATCAACGTTTCCTGCCCCAACCAATCATAATTAACAATCAGCCAGTTTGCTTTGAGACGACATGTAAATATCTCGGTGTCACTCTTGACAGCAGACTAACATGGAAACCACACATTGCAAAACTCAAAGATAAAATAAACTTCGTAAAAGCGGAACTGAACTCCCTCCTGTATTCGAATGATGTCTGCATTGAAAACAAAATCTTGCTTTACAAATCAGTTATCTGCCCCATCATTCTCCATGCCTCTCCAATTTGGAACTACGCTGCGAAATCTAATGTAAAAAAAAGTCCAAATCATTCAGAACAAAGTCCTACGTTCTATCAGAAAAGCCCCAAGATACTTGAAAAACTTTGTAATATATCGCGATTTCAAAATTTAAACTATTAAGCAAGAGATGTTGTTGTTGAAACCCAGACCATCCGACCTATCAGGAAGGTGTAAGGTAACTGTTTGGACGGTCAGGAAGTGCCACCCAATTTAGACCGGAACCCAGTGGGGGAGACATCCACAAGGACCGTACCCTCCTTCCCCTACCACCAACCTCTCGGAAGGACTGACGGACCCACATGTTTAACGTGATCGTACTCCGCGTGAACACGGCGGCAGTTTTGGCAGTGGCTGGAATCGAACACGGGCCTACCGAGTGCAACTCCTGCGCGCTAACCACATGGCTACCGCGCCCTAAGCAAGAGATGTCGAAAGCCCAGACCACCCGACTCGTCCGAAGACTTAGAGCAGCTGATTGGATGGTCGGCTAAGCAAGAGATGTAGAAGACCCAGACCGTCCGACTCATCCAAAGGACACGAGCAACCATTTGGACGGCCGGAGTAAGCAAGAGATGTGAAAATTCTCTAACAATTTCTATGATAACCTCGCTGGGATCCCCAACGAACTGATCTATAATATGACCGACTACGACTTCCGTGAATTTCCCAAAAGACCCAGAGCTATCTTAAGTCCCAATTTAGACGTCCCATGCTGATTCCTGACTGAATCTCTTCTACATCCCAGTAAAGGATATTCGCCTGTTCCCCACCCACCTTATCTTCAAAACTCTACAATAAGACCACTGTTTACAGCATTCTTTGTTTACTACTAACTTGTTTCATCAACATTATTGATCCCTATTGAAGGACTAGGTTCAGTGGAAGACTGTGACTGTTATGGTCCGGCCATCCACCTTGCTGCTCTAAGTCTTTGGACGAGTCGGCTGGCCTGGGCTTTCGACACATATATGTTACTTGACTAGGGATATGGAGCCCAGCTCCAGGCGCCCTGTTATCGACAAATTACTGGCTGGCTGGGTGGCGTAAAGCATCATAGCGTAAAGAAAAAAAAAGGATGTAGGGGAAGCGAAGGGACGTATGGATTTTACGTCAAATCGCCCGCACCCGGTGCCAACCATACTTACTTCGGACATCTTGTATCAATATGTATGATGTTGAAAGGTATGTGTGGTTACGTCACAATGGTTCCGCCTCCGTTCTCCACCGTTTTCAGAACAATGTATGACTCAGTATCAATGTATGACTCAGTTATAGAACAAAATGCAAATTTATGTATTTAATCAATGCCATAAAGCAATTTTAAGTTTTCTTTTAATTATAACTCTGTAAGTGGTTTTGATATTTTAGAAATTTATAAAATGTGATTTGAGGGACGATTCTTCTCTTGACAAAAACTGTCATGGCAGCGCCCTGTGGATAAACGAAAACAAAACGCGGTCAGTATTTAGTATGTGCATTATTTTAGTTCTTAGTAGATAACATTTCCAGTTTCCAACAATACTGTTAAAGACATACTGTAATTTACCATATTTTAAAATATTTCAATCTTTATTATAACAGTGACATTTTGTATAAATTGAAACCGTATTCAAGGCAAGTATTGCCGCAAAGCTCCGAGAAGTAATTAGGTCTATTATCATCGAGAAGAAATTAATCTATTCCTTCTCGATGCCTCAAAGCAAAGAATGTACAAAAGCCTCAAAGTTAACTCATTTTTAATTCATTTTCTCTTTTCGTATTTTTGGTACTTATCGGTTATAGGGACCATGGGTTACGGTTACTTATCGGTTATAGGGACCTTATCGGTTATACGGTACTTATCGGTTATAGGGACCATGGGTTACAGACTACACTTCCGAGTTGTCGCCAACACGAACGTTGGCGATATAATCCGGTACGAGAAATTCACTACAAATACAATGATTACAATTTAATATATAATGTGGTTTTATCAACTTTACTTAACAAAAAAATATTGTGTTACATTGAAATTTTTTGGCGGCCAAAACTCAGCTGACATGAAGCCAAACAAGGCAACACATAGCGACCACGCCAAATTCTGATTTATACCGGTTGATGATATTATAAATAGGTGGCGCTGTTTTCATATTCCGTGGCTTACACCCGGCTTTCAACATTTGAAAGTAAACCATCGGTATAACTTCTTGGATCCTGAAACCAGGCTTCATACGCAGACCGTAGAGACTCTGGGGATCTGCAAAATGGCGTATGAAAAAGCATAGAAGTACTGTGAGACAGCACTTGGACTCGTATCCCGCAGAATTTATGTAACAAAGCATTAGCGGTAGTGATAAATTTAATGATATATAATCGACAATAGCTGAGTTTTGACCACCACAAATTTCAATGTAATACAATATTTTTTTGTTAAGTTAATCAAACCCTATTATATATTAAATTGTAATCATTATGTTTGTAGTGAATTTCTCGTATCGGATTATATTGCCAATGTTCATGTTGGCGACAACTTGGAAAAGTAGTCACTAACCCATGGTCCCTATAACCGATAAGTACCGTATTCTTTTTTGTTGTTTGTTGATTTTCATCGTATTTAAAAGAATAAGTCGTTTCAGTTTTTCACATTGCTCTCCTAATCAAGGTAATCTCTTAATGATTTTAAGCACTACACAGTGCGGGAGAGGTATTTTTTACAATTGGCTTAATCGCATAATGTGATACGATCTTTTTTCGTTTTGTCTTTTCAATTCGGCAATAAGTGGAGTAGTACCATTTGACAACTTTTTTTGGTATCTGGCAAATCATTTCTGCACAGCAAGCATGATTCTTCATATATTTTTTGCAACTGTGTGTATGATAGTAGAGTAATGCTGTTTTTGCCTCTGTTTTCTTAATTTTTCTTATTTGTGTATGCCAAATGGCTGAGAAGAAATAAGATTCAGTATGGTTTCTTTTATATTATTTTTAAGAGTGGTAAAATAAATATGTGTAAATGGTGTATGAAAGGGGGGTTATATCAATAGGAATAGCCCACCACTCATTTTTTCCAAAAATACACCAAGTTGTCATGTTTCTCAGCGTACTCTATCAAAGTGACGTACGTATTCTACCATGTTCTGAATTAGAATTTTGAATCTAAATGTAATTCAATTAAAATAAAAGTGTAAAATACTTATAAAAACATTACAAAATAAGATTTTTGTGAATTTTAATAAAATTGCAGAATAAAAACTTTGAAAATTTTAGGAAACATATGATATTTGATACTTGAAACATTTTTGTGATTTCAAAACAATTTCAGATACTTTTAAAAACTTCAAAATCTTTATACTTTGTAAAAACATTAGAAAATTTTTGGGATTTTGCAAAAATCATAAAACTTAATACTTACTTGATACTTAGAAAATTAAAAATAAACGATACTTTGTCAAAATTACAAAAAAACTATATATTATTACTTATACTTTGCCGAAATTTTAAAAAAATCAATAATTTGAAAAAATACGATACTTAGAAAAATGGTTGTAATTAACAAAATTCCTAAAAAATGATACTTAGAAAAGTGATCGTAATACTTTAACAAAATTTAAAAATAAATGATACTTAAATTAAGAGACACATTTCAAAAACACTGAAAAATACAAAAGACAGTTTCAAAACATGAGATAAGTAAATAAAAGAACTTACCTTTATGTAAATTCCACTTGATCTTCATATTTTATAAAACCACGTACCCTTTCTCACACTCTTACCTCTTACAAACATCATGCTTATCAACACCAGATTTCAAAACCATTAATTTCTCTCTCTCTCTTTCACACAATTTCATTCATATTTATCACTCATTAACCCTTTCACTGTGTGCCAATCAATCACTCCTTTCTGGCTTTTCATTTCCAGCATATAATAAAATTTTATGCTGGATTTATTTTCACTTAAATCCATACAAACACATTTTTCCATTGAAAGAAAACTGATGAAATACCTACTAAATTGCAGAAACCAAAAAAGTCGAGTGCTAATTGGATGTCGGAAGTCTTAGTTTACCAGATTGGTGACGAAAACCGTATGAAATTGTAATCTGCTGTTTAACATGATAAGTAGCAGTGGTGGGCTATTCTAACGATCACCTGAGGATTTAATTGCAAGTTATTGTAGTGGGAAACCCAGACCACCCCACTCACCCGAAGGCATGAGCAGCTGGACAATTGTTTATAGTGTCCTTTTTTCTAAAAAGCACTCTTAGCTCATAAAAAGACTTTTCCAGTCAAATTTTATGCAACTTTAGCAATTTTTCATTCTAGTTACAATGTACGTTCAAGGTGCCCTGAATACGAATTTTATAAAATGAATTCTTTTGTGTGAAAATTAACTAGAGGAATTTTGATATAAAATGAACATTTTGAGCTCCAATCAGCAATTCTGGACGACTGTGATTTTTGTTTTTATTGTAGGGCGGGCAAAGTAAACACGGTACATTGTACCTACATGTGCATTCAAATTTTACGGAACACATATTGTAGGGTGCTCTAATAAAATTTAGGATAAATTTTGAATTATCATCTTTGCATCATTTTTAAAATGTGTTTTTGTTCACAAGACTTTTCCTTTAGATATTTATGTAAATTTGGCTATTTTTCATATATATTTTCACCAGTAAAAATTTGCATACAATTTGACTGGAAAAGCCTTTCTATAAGATGACAAAAAAATTGGGACTATACCAGATTCTAAGAAAATGGCTTTTCATTTAGATATTTATGTAAATTTGGCCATTTTTCATATATGTTTTCACCAGTAAAAATTTGTATACAATTTGACTGGGGAAAAGCCTTTCTATAAGATCACACAAAAAATCAGAACTATAGCAGATTCTAAGAAAATGCCGCTTTTGCCATTTTGTACTTTCTAATATTTTTAAAAATTAAGTACTTACATAGTTATATATATAAATTATTAAATAAGCATATTTTTTCGTATTAAGTTATGTAATTTCTCTGCAATATAGATTTATTTAGCCAATTTTAACTGACAATTCTCATAGTATGTTTCTACTGCTACTAGTACACAAAATTAATTTACTCATTAATCTATTAGTATTTAAAGTTTACTAAATGTAAAATGTAACAATTTTTTGAAGTTGTTTAGTATAAACTTTTATGAATGCATTATAAATACATTTGTGTAAACTCTATTTTAAAAAGCCTAGCTTTTAGATTTGAAAAATACAATTATCTATTTTTTTTTAAAAAGCTGACTTTTTGTAAGTGGTTTAAACCAAAAAAAGCCATCCGGCTTTTTTTGGTCTGGCTATAAAGTTTGAGTATTGGAGGGTACACTCCAATAGGCAAATTTTGGAAAAAGCATCCCCAATTTTGTTAGAAAAAATGGTTGCTAGTAGAGTTGCCATCTAATGACAGACGTATTTATCTCAATCTTATACTGCAGTTTGTTTTTTGACCAAAGTGAATAAATCATAATTAAAAAGGTCTGCATATTCTGCATTCTATATTTTTCATATATTTGTTTAGGAAAAATTTCAAAGTTTGATTCGAAGCAATTTGACCAATGTAATTATTTTTAAACACAAAAACATTGAAACTTTTATAAACATAGACATTGTTTATGATCTCAGCTGCAATATAACGATCCATGGGTGATACATGACTTAATATAATATTCCTAACCTCTATATATACATTCACAAATATCTGCATTATGATTAATTTAGAATATTTCAATGCCTAAGTATTAATGGAGGAATTTATGAATTTTGTTTTTTTTTATTTTGTGCTAAATATTTTAATTTTTGAGTATAATATTGCTTTAGACATTTAGTTAAGAAATAACACTCTTTATATTTCAATCAAGAATTGGGACAGCTGTGGGCTGCTGTATTATCCCTTTTGGTGATTTTTACCTTGGAGACATTTTTTTTTTTGTCACTAAGGCTGTCAGACTGCATATGTTCAGAACGAGTTCCCTTCATATAGTAAGAGCGCATTTAAATAAAATAACTATTGTAGTTTATCCACACATTTATTTAACAAAAGATATAGCAGCATTTATAACAACAAACCATTTTTATGAGAAAGCAAAATGACCATTTTTATAACATGCTTATTTCTAGAAAAAAGCTTGCCAAATAAAAACAGCTTGTGCATAAAATATTACAATATTAATCTTGAGCTACATAGTCTTTTCATTTAAAAGTCAAAGTATTTTCACATTAATAAAATCAAACACTGATATTTGAGCATTACTATGGTAACTCGGTTTCATAGCTGCAAAATATGTGCGCTTTTTGTTCGTCCTGAACATCCTCCCACCTTACAATGTTCTTTCTTTGTTACATTGCGTTATCTGAAAAAAATATATGTAGTTGTGCATATTTTAGCCAGTTTTCTTAGTCTTAAAATATTCACTGGCAAAATTTTGGATAATTTTAATCCTATATTAGCCAAAATGATATTTTTCAACTGATAAAGAAAGATATGTCAATAGAGAAAAATAAACAACTATCCACTTTAGGTATGTTTTTCTTTTAATTTTCTTACAAATCAATATATGTCTTTACCTACTGTCATTTATGCATTCATATTGTATTGTTATCCGCGTATATTTATGTTAATTTTTTTACATAACAAATACATTAATTGCTTATAAATTTTAATCTAATTATTTTTATAACAAGAAATGATGAATTTGTTATGCAAAGTTGTTATTTATATTGTATTGGCGAACATGAAACATTTTTTGGACAATTGAACTCTGAAGGAAGACACTCCCATTGCAAATAACAGTATCAATGAAGCGGTTTCACTTTTATTATGTACTCATCAGCATGGAATAACCTTTAATATCCCATTTAGGTGGGTTTTTATGATTTTGAGTAAACTCTGAGCTGAAATTTCTAACCTTCAGGCAAGAGAGCTTATCTGAACACAATGCAAAATTAATACCTTAAGAGATTTTTCATTAGTTGTAGTTTTATGCTCCATTTTTTAAGACATATTTGTAATTTAGACTATTTTAAGCAAATAATGATTCAATTGTGATGCTTTAATTATGTATATTTGTGATTAGGCCTGCTTAGGGGCATCATAGATAAGTAGGGCAAAAGTTCTTAAAATATAAGTTTGGTCCTTAAAATTTTTTAATTTTATAAAAGTATATAATTTTTTAATATATAATTTTTTAATTTTTTAATTTTATAAAATTTTTTAATTTTATAATTTTATAAATTTTTTAATTTTAATATTTAATTTTATAAAAATTTTTTTAATTTTATTATTTTTTAATTTTAGCAAGCGACAGGGAATGGACAATTACGGCCTATTTTTTATATTCGATTCGAAATGTTTCAAAATAAATAAATAAAAATTTCTGTTCTCTGAGCCGTATTTATCTTTTTTGCAATCAAAGTTCGCCTTTCTGAACTTTACAGAAAAACTACCCAATATGGCATGCACGGGATGTGACGTCACAAGGCTCTTCCAGTCTAGTCGTTCTCATCGTCGCGAATCTGTGAGCGTGTGTTTACATTCGAAAAGTTCTGCTATGCCTTATAAGTATTGCATAGTTCCAATGTGCACTTCTACTAGTTTCACATCACCAAATAAAATCTTTATATCTGTGCCTAAAAGTGATGGTCTTCGTAAGAAATGGTGTCAAGCAATAAAGCGAGATATTAAACAAAATCCACCACTGTCATCAAAGACAACTCGTTTTGTATGTGAAGACCATTTTGAAGTAAGTTATATTTATGTTATTTTTTATATTAGTATTTCATATTTGAAAACGAAGTTCTTTTAAACGAAAATTTTTATTTTATTTACGGCGTTGAATCAACAGTGGACATCATTGCCTATATGTCACTTTACATCTTAATATAAATCAGGGCTCGAGAAATACCGGGCGCCAGGTCGTGTAAAAAATTAGCGCTGGCGACTATAGATTTGGCAGTTCGACAAAAAATAAAAAAAATCGCCAAATGGAGAAAACATAAATTTTCTTAGTTGAGAGCTATGTTCTACCTCATCTGCAGTGGGAAACATTCACTGAGCCTCATTTCATGTGGGAAATAATGAACAGTTATCTGGCCATCTGAGACTTGCCGCTCGCCGGCGCAGTGAGTCAAAAGCAGCTACGGACAGGAAGCAAAGAATTTCTAACCGGAAAGAAGGGAAGCTTCCGTAGACCCAATGTAAACAACCTTATCGCGACTGCGGAAAATCTGTCATGCAGGAAAAGCAACGTTACAGGACGAGAATCCGGGATGAAGGATTCTTTATTGTTTCTTCTCGGTTTTTTTTTTTTTTAATACTTTGATTTGATAATCGTATGATAAGTGATGCAATTTAAATGGAAAACATATTTTCATTTACATAAAGATTTTTTAAAGCAAAATAAAAAATTTTAATGATTTTTTTTACCTCCAATTACATTCAAAATAAGAATTTAAATTTGCATGCTTTGTCCTTGTATAAATTTTTTTTTCAATTTAAGATATTTTTTCGTTATCATTAAAAGATATTACGGTAAAATAAAATTATATTTTATTTCATATCTAATTATACTTAAAATAAGAATTTTATTTTGCATGCATGATCTTACAAAAAACTTTTACACTCAAATTCAAGAGAATCCCGGCCTTCCATTTTGCTGCTCTAAGTCTTCGGACGAGTCGGTTGGTCTGGGCTTTCGACTCAAATTCAAGTGCACTCTTATATGTAATATTAATAAAATAGAAATTATAAATGCACTTACCTTTGACATGATCAGGTAAAACAAATAAAGAGTAAGAAGTTCCACAATTTTTTTTCACACTAAATATTATTTTCGCTCTACAGATATATTTTATTCTCAGATTTTATTTCACAGATATATTTTATACTCTTCATAGAAGATAATTTTTGTAAATTTTAATAATACCCCTGCAATTTATAAGTTGCAGATGAAATGGTTTTAAGATAGAAACGCTTCTATATTTTACATATTTCTTTCAGATAAACTCTTTTAGCAGAAGTGTAACTTAAACTACAGAAATTAAGGAGAAAAAAAAAACTCCTGTAATAATTGTAAAATCAATAATGGTTCCTACCAGGAAAAAAGAATGTCCTATAAAAATAAATTAGACAAAGAAAATAATGAAACATGAGTGAAGCTAAGCAAAATTTAATCAAACAATTTTTATTTACACATATTCATTATATAAACACATTTACATAGAAAGAAAATCACAGTATAATAATCTAAAAGTATTTTATTTCTAATGTTATCTGCTTCAACACATCCAGCAAATCAGCCTGAACAGACAGAAAATTAAAAATAATTCTATCTCAACAAGCTAATCAACTGGCTTATGTCAAGCTAATCAATTGGCTTAAGATTAGTAAAATCAAAAGTTCTAAGTATACAAATGAGTAAATATAATCATGATAATAAGGATCCTAAACGACAAGATCCTTTATTTCTAAAGGTGTTTATTGCGATTATATATGCATATTAAATAAAACAATAGATTAAATACTTTTAGGATCGAAATAATTCACGTACCTTTTGTGTTTGCAAGAGACTCAGCAAATCGGTCATTTTAAGACAATCCCAATCGGAAAATCAAATGTACACAGCCCAGAATACACGATTAAATACATGTCAACCATGTAAATGAAGTGACAAAAATATTAAATTAACAACTTAAAATTGCAATAAAGTCAGCCCACGTGGTAATACAACAGACAAACACAGTGACTTGCGAAAGAAATAACCATTTCCTTCCCCTCCTTGACAAAGAATCTCTATCCATCACCCAAGATGCATTGCGCGAAATCACACCAGCGCCCATTGAGAAGGGATTTTACTCGAAGGGAATACTTCTGTACGGTTACTTCTCCTTTAAACATCTCTTCCGCAGTAGCCAGATGGCGATAGTTAAGTCTAAGCCAACCTTCCCCCGTTTGCAGGAAGGCTCCGTAATGTTAAATTCCAAAACCACTAGGTGGCGCTGATGCTATAGGGAATTTCACAGAATACTATATTCAGAAGGTGCACTCTCATAGGACCCTATGGTAACATTTTTAACATGGGATGTCGCATAGACACTAGAGCTCGTGAGTTGGACCAACTGAACTACGATGCGTCTGTCAGATTTGGCGCATTATCGTGCACTTGGCGATTTTTTTTTTTAAACGGGAGGGGAACAAAATGTTGAGGACTGTACTTTTATAATTTTTGAAACTATAGAAAGGATCAGGATTTAAAAATACATTAATCTGCAACATAAATATATTCATTAGTTTAAGAATATTTAAATAAACATAGTTATATATTTAATTCAAATAATCATAAAATAGATTAAAAAATAGACACATTGCATTGTCTCACTATAAAACATAATGCTCAAAAAATTACAAGCTAACATACTCAAAAGACTGAAATATTATATAATATTTTCAGTCTAAAAAGTATACTAGCGTGTTGATCGTTAATTACTTGATCCTTAATTTATTCTGGGATACTGATAATAGACTTTTTTTTTTAAAATATAAAAATATTCATATAGTAAATATCAAATTTACATAAATGCACTATCGAAGTTGTGGAACTCAATCATTAATTACCCGAGGGGGGGGGGGATTTTCCACCATAAGGCACTTAATAAAAATTTTACATAAATATATACACATACTATATCACATTCAACTAAGAAAAAGCTATCCAAATATCAATTATTTCACATTTTATAAAAATACGGAAAATATTTTTTAACTAATTATACCACTACCTCTTAAAATTTAGTCTAATCCGGCAGTAATAACAACATAGCACTAATTTCGTATGATGAACACATGTATACTTATATGAACACGTGTATACTTATGAACACGTGTATACTTATAATGAACACGTATGTAGGATGGTGATAACTAAAATTATTTCAATTTTAATAAACATAAATTACATACCCTGTAACGCAACCAGTTTTCTTTTATCAATCCATTTCTATGAAATGATCTAAACACTTAACAAATAATCCTTTTTCATGTTACTCAAACCACGCTAGTCTGTGGGAAATTTGAGGAATAGGGACATCCTGAGAGAAAATATTCAGTATTGTGTTTTGCTTGTGTAGTGTTGGTGTGTTACAGAAAATCTGAGCACGTGGTAAGTTTTAATGATCATTATTTCCTTTAATTTCGTTTAATCCTTTAAGTTTCCTTTAATCGATCGTTGTCTGAGGATTCGTATATCTTTTATTTGCATTTGATTCGTATATTTAGCACGTGCATAACTATTCATGTCTATTTTCGTTTGATTCGGATATTTAGCACGTGTATATCTTTTATTTGCATTTGATTCGTATATTTCGCACGTGTATATCTTTTATTTGCATTTGATTCGTATATTTAGCACGTGCATAACTATTCCTGTCTATTTTCGTTTGATTCGTATATTTAGCACGTGCATAACTATTCCTGTCTATTTTCATTTGATTCGGATATTTAGCATGTGCATAACTTTTATTTGCATTTGATTCGTATATTTAGCATGTGCATAACTATTTTTTCCTATATTTAGCACGTGCATAACTTATTTGCATTTGATTCGTATATTTAGCATGTGCATAACTATTTCTTCCTATATTTACTTTAGCACGTGGTAAGTTTTAATGAGCATTATTTCCTTTAATTTGAAGTTCTTGATGATTATTATATATATGATTCGATCAATCGTTATCTGAGGATTCGTATATTTTTCGCACGTGCATAACTAATCTTTTCTATTTGCATTTGATTAATGGTGTTCTTCTGGTGAAATTTCTGGTTTTAATTTTACCTGACCATTAGATTTGTGTTTGTGTGAATATATAAGTAGTAAATTTGATTCATGACTAGTAAAATTTAATAAATTGAATTCAGCCTAGTGTTTCTATTCTTACTGATATTTAAACGTTCTTTTGTAATGTAAATTTGACCTGGCCATTACATTTCTATGATTACATTTAAATTAACACAAAAATTTCTGATTCTGAGTCACGCCATAACCATAAGTAACAAAGATAGGCTTTCACTATCACAACAGGGGCGCAAGCACTGACTAATATAGTATTCTGTGGCGAAAGCATCCCTAATTCACGAGTCTGTCGTTTCTTTTTTGAAGAAAGCTTATTTACCAATTGTATTGCAACTATCAATTTCGTCTTGATCATCCAAGAAACTTTCTTTGGCGGCTTTCAACTGTAATAATCTACATTCCAAGCTCTTTCAAGTTTTACTTTTATTTTGATTCCGATAGGGTGTAAATTATTGACTAGAATGTTCTTAATAGATGCGGCAGGGAGAAGCTTTCCGCGGTGTAATGACATTAGTTCACTTTAATGGTTGTTTATAGAAAAAGTAGTGAGGGGGTGGGGCAGGGAATGGGACATGTCCACTACTGGTTCGACACTCAATGTTTTGTTTTGGTATTACGAATTAACTTAAACCCAGACTCAAAGTGAATTAATTAGCATCATCCCGTGTTTAGTTTGTGATGTTCACATTGAATATTTGGATTTTCTTAAATTCAGGTAAATATAAAATGATGGAGATAAAAGTAAAGAGTTAAAACTTCATATATATATATATATATAGAAAATGCCAATATCGTTTGAGTCAATAATTCTGATGGTGCTGGGATAAGTTAAGTAAGGAGTCCTGCATTGTATGCATTTCAATGACAAAAGGTCTAAAATATTTATTTAAACTGCCAATTTTGTAAAATTAAATTATTGGCTCAATACAAAGTAAAACTGAAATAATAAAGAATATTCCTATGTATTCAAAATTATTTAACCTTTCAATTTATTTTTAGGAACAGATCTGATATAAAAAATTTGGCTAAATCCGCCATTTTTTTTTGTCGCCAAGACTGGCGCCAACGCGTACGGTGTTTTGAAAATTCCTAACGGACGCCATCTTGAACATTGCGTGTACGAAATATAAACATATATAATTAAAAATGCATAAAAATGCCGATAATTAACAATACTTAGAAAAAATACAAAATTACTAAATTTACGAGAAACAATACTTAGAAAAAATGCATACAAATGCCGACAATTAACAATACTTAGAAAAAATACGAAATTACTAAATTTACGAGAAACAATACTTATAAAAAAGTTTGTACTTTAACTAAATTTAAGAAAAACGATACTTAGAAAAAAGTTTGTACTTTAACTAAATTTAAGAAAAAACAATACTTAGAAAAAAGTTTGTACTTTAAAGAAATTTAAAAGAAACGATACTTTACGTGGATAACAAAATCAAAACACAGTACCTGGTTTAATGAAATCCAAAACTTTTCAAAGAAAAACACGTGTAAATGTCCAAATTGCACAAATAATTGTTTCCACATTATGGTCATAAAAAAACTCATTATTTCTATGTAAATTTTCTGCTTCTACATTATTTTATCTAATAACATGTGCTATCTTTAATTCCTGTATGATATTTACGTTTTTAACACACTCAGACACGTTTTTACACACACACCAACAAGCCGGCCGTCCAAATAGATGCTCAAGTCCTTGGTGACGAGTCGGACGGTCTGGGTCTTCAACACACACCAACAAGGGCGCGGTAGCCCATTGGTTAGCGCGTTGGAGTTGCACTCGGTAGGCCCGGGTTCGATTCCAGCCACTGCCAAAACTGCCGCCGTGTTCATGTGGAGTACGATCACGTTAAACATGTGGGTCCGAAAGTCCTTCCGAGAAGTTGGTGGTAGGGGAAGGAGGGTACGGTCCCTGTGGATGCCTCCCCCACTGGGTTCCGGTCTAAATTGGGTGGCACTTCCCGACCGTCCAAACAGTTACCTTACACCTTTCTGGTAGGTCGGACGGTTTGGGTTTCAACATCAACAACACACACCAACAACAAAACAAAATTAAAATGGCCGCAGCCGACTATATCAGAAAGCTAAAAGGGGTGGGGTTGCTAGAATTTCCAGAAAAAGCAAAATGTTGCGCAAAGCAGGCGCGCCACATTTGGCCATTTGGCACCACAATTGGCTCGTGAAAAAAAGTTGAAAAATCCAAATTCTTTATATCAAATCTGTACCTATTTGGATCTCCAAATATTCTGTACTATATCCTACAACTATGAAAAAATATGGTTAATTATACTCATAATTAGAGAACCCTTAATTTAAAGATAATCAGAAATAAATATGTTAAATACTATGCCTTTCTTTTGTGCCATATAACAATAGTGGCTACTTTCTTAACACTGGTGACACCTAGATATAATTCTCAAAGCATTGTGGCATTTTCAATTTCAAGCATTTCATCCATAGGAGTTTTTATCTCCTTCTTTTAAACTCCATGCACAGAACATTTTGTTCTGAAAAGATGTTTCATGCTTTGGAGCAATTTGTTTATGAACCCATTTTCACACTTAACTGAATAGTAAACAATGTCTTGCACTGCCTTCACCGAAACTGAATATATAAATAAGTAAAATTTAATTGGTTACCAGATTTCTAATGACCAATATGCCTTAGGCATTTAAAAATTAAATTAGGGCATTATTTTTCTTTAACTGTTAATTTAAGAAATTTTCATTTTTTAAAGGTGAAAAAAATTGTTTACTTTGTATAAGTATGCAGTTTAAGCATGTAAATTTTTCATATAATAATAGAGATTCGATGTGAGCACCTTCTATAATGAACAGTTTTTATACTGTACTGGTAAAAAATGTACCCAGTGTTTACAAGGATTATTTTTCAAGTAGAGTTTGAAAAATTGATTTCATTCATTCAATGTTTCAAAAGGTATAGTCGTGCTCTACCCACTTTTTAGCAATATTTTTTTAAAGCAAATAAACACAATTTACATGTACACACTAAATTAATGCCTTTGAACCACCATGCTCGTGTGAGGGCACTCTGTAGCATTTTGTTAATAAACACAAGCTTAGTCCACTTTGAAATTTGAGTGATACTATGAGCTGACATTTAAGGACACTATGGCAAGGGGAGTCTACGAAAAATGTTGTTTTATGCTTTCACGGAAATCGATGCTCAAAAGTACACAAAAATATTTCAATTTTTTTTCTGCCTAATTATGGTAAAGATATATTTTGTAAGAAAATAATAGTAAAATTATTTCATTATTATGTGTACTTTTCATGTTATCATAGGTTTCATGAAAGGAAAATAGAGCTTTTTTTTTATGAAAAAATTCTCATCGGTACATTTTGCAAAAAAACTTGCCACCACAATGTCATGAACTTTCAGAATATGCTAATTTATGTTCAATTTCACTATTATACCTACAATTTTTATTATAAGAGTGATAATTTTCAAATAGTTTAAAAAATTACATTGGACTATGGAAATTCTCAAAATTTTTGTTAATTAAAATCAACATAAATTATAATTTTTTGACAATATAAATATAATTTTAAGTACAAGTGGTAGTCTTTTATGAGCAAATAAAGCATATACGATTTCATATCAGTATCTTTGACAGTTTTTTTAATAATTGTACCAGAATCTTAAAAATCTACTTTTTGAGAAAATCAAGTTTAAAGAAAAAATTTCATAAAAAAAGTGTGTTAAAATTGTCCAGGACCATAATCTGTCTGGATCAATATTTCTCCTAAATCTGCTTTTCTTTTTACACCTCTCTGTTTCACCATGACTTCTTTTGTTATTTTTTACACATTAATTTCAGCTCTGAATACTCGCTGTTTGTCAATGTGCCTAGGCACATTTTCCATGTTAACACCTGGAAAATAGCCCATAGACTTCAAAAATTTTAATCGACTCATAGCGCTGTCATTGAAAACAAATGTGGCATCCATAACACCAATTTGAAGGGTTGAAATTTCAACAAATGTATTTTTAGGGATCCTCTCCCTTATGAAGTGGTTTACACTTTCATTGGGCTTTGTGTTTGCCCATGTAAGCATTTTTTCTAAAGCTTTGAATTAGCTAAATCTCTAAATACAAATTTTATTTTATTCATTATTTCTGCTGGGAGTGAATGTTTATGCTTATACATTCTGCCTTCAATTTTTGCTTTTCTAAGCCACACCATGAATCTGGCCCTTCTAGGTATAGACCATGTTAAATGCAAGTTTTAACATTTCCAATCATGGTAAATAGTTAAAACTATATATCATTGTGTTCAGAATTTATTAAGCTATTGTCGGGAGTTTTTACGCATTTATGATATATTAAAAACAACATTCTAAATTTTCCAAATTCTCAAGTTATCACTGTACTCAAAACCTAAAAATCATCTAAAAACATTCTAAAATACCACTGAATTCTTAAATAAACTGAAAGGGGACCAATTGACCAGTTTCCCTAAGTGTACAAATATGTTCTCCTGTAAAATATTAAAAATATTTAAATGACAGTAAAATTGAAAAATTGATATTTTGAATATTTAAAATATTATATATTTGATATTATATATTTGAATATTATATATTTGAATATTTAAAATATTTTTTATTTGGAATATTTAAAGTGACAGTAAAATTGAAAAATTGATATTTTGAAGATATTCCTTGCCAAGGTGTCCTACGGATTTCCACTTTTTTGTGTTTATAGTGTTTAAATAAATTAGAATTTTTACTAGCTACTAAACTCCATAATCATAATTTAAGCTATAAATAACTTACACAAATATCTTCTTTTTTTTTTTATGTAAGATATCTAATTGTGTATTTTTTCTTTTCCCAGCTTCAGAACGACATGGAAAACTACATGCGATATAAAATGCAAGGAGGTAAGATATTTATAAAAGAAGGCACACTGCCTCACATCTTTCATTGTCAGAGGCCTGCCATTCCAACCAGGCCCACAAGGAAAAAAAGAAGATTGAAGGTGATGTCTGACTTGATGGACTCACAGTCCACAACCTCCACAAATTTGAATCTTGATATGTTAGAAGATGATAAATCTGCAGATAATTCTAATCTGTCAACAGATGAAAGTAATTTTCAGGATAAAAGTATCCAAGTGAATATTAAGACCAAATTTAGAAGTAAGTCAACAAATACCGTACAGAAGATCATAAAAAAACACTTCATGTTCCCCGATAAAGACCTCAAATATCTATGTGGCCTGTGACACATTACCTGTAAAAAATTCCTCTAAGGCCATTTATACAGATAGTGATGAATCTGTAAGTTTATATTCCGACGATAGTGATTTTGCCTGCCCCATTGACTCAGGATCAGAATATTCGCAGGAAGTGGACATGAAAAGTTTTAATAGAAACTAATTAGATGTATACATTCAGGCTGTGGAGATAAAGCCTCATCTCAATTTAGGGATTTCTAAAAAGGTCTACTTCATAATATCACTACTTTCTAAGAATATTAGATGCCCCACTGTTTACATCTTAATTTGAAAAAGTTATGTCTTAATGACTCGTATGCAATTCTTACACAGCATTTTGGAATGTCAATTAGCCAAATCGGATTTATATTTAATTATACAATTAGACATATAGCAATTGCACTTCAGGAATTTATTTTCTAACGTGATTCCAGAAAGGTGCAAGTTCAGTTGCCAATTTCGTTCAGAGTACATTACTCGAGAGTAGTGTCCAACGTCCATTGTAGATTGCTTTGAAATTGAAATTAAAAAACCTTCTAATCCAAACTACCAAACTTTAACATGGTCTGCTTTTTATAAATGCAATACCCTGAAGTATTTAATCTCATGCACACCAGATGGACTTGTAAACTTTATTTCAGTCGAGTATGGTGGCCAGGCCTCCAACGTTGCCATTATTGAAGATTCAGGATTTCTGGATGAACTCACACTTGGTATTGAAATCATGGCAGATAGAGGATTTAAAAACATATCCCATCTTCTTGCATAACAGGGCTGTAAACTTATCCATCCACCCAGTGTTTTTGCCAATATTCAATGCAAACCTCAGGATGTTAAAGCTTCCAAAGCAATTGCAACTTTGAGTTCACATCGAGTAGATTATAGGCAAATTATGAGATTTTAAAATGCTTCTTCCTCATGCCTATGTAGACAATCATCATATACAAATCTTGGACAATGTTGTTACAGCTGTGTGTGCATTAATCAACATACAGCCAGATTTAATTAAATTTTAACATAGATAATTAGAATAAAGAGTCGAGTCATAGTATAATATTAAAAATTTAAATGATTAAAAATGATTGCTTTATTAAAATCATTATCTGTTACGCAGTGAAAATATCCGAATGATTGTACTCAAAACTTTATGTAGGTTCGGATCCTATGCTATTATATTCTTCCACATATTCTTCGAATGTTGCCAACCGGTCACGAGTACACTCATGTTGTCATGCCTAAACATTGTCATGTCTTACCTCGCTATGCTCATCTGATAAAAAAATATAATAGAATCCAGCTCTCTGGCTGTCTGAGATCGCATATAGCAAAAGCTGTTTGTGCAACAGATGTTCATATTGCGGCCAAATCCGACTTGCGCTCCATTAACCAAAAAGTAACTTATTATTAAACAAATGATATTGTGATATCTATTTTATGATTACCAAATTGTGAAGTGGCTTTACGGCATCAAATTATGAATTAGGTTTTCGTAAATAAGAGCTAATCGAAAATAAGCATTAGATCCGTTATTGCCATCTAATTCAGGGTAATATTAGTAAATAATATTTTTAGAAGAGTACAAGTGATCGTATAGTATTTTAGATATCACCTTATAACGTTATACGTCGTGTTGACCAGGTTCTATTCTCTCGCCGATTCTAGAAATCGGTTGGTCAGCCATAGATCAATATTAAATTAAAGGAGCAACATAAAAATTAAGCAAGTTGTGGAAAGCAAAACAAATTAATTAAATGATAAATATTTATTCAAGCAGAAATTAACTATATTTTCAAGCAATTACAAACATCTCCTTATCCTCGTAATTTTTACTCCACTAGGCATGCATTTATATTCTCAGGCAGCACTTCCATTCCCGAATACTGCACTCATAGCACTAATTCCACCTTTGGCTGTGAAAAAAAAAACCATCATGAAGATAATTAATTTTCATATGAAGGCAAGCGAGGATCTTTGCTGCTCGTTGAATACTTAACTCCAAACATTCTGAATTTTAATATCTTCATTTTATATATTCATATTTTTCAATCCATGCAAACTCAACAAATTTTCGTAGAAACACTGTCACCTCTCGGTCATCTGCATTCTGTCAAAATTCAGGGTTAAATGCCACGAGCATCATCTGAACAGCTCATGCATCACCCATCAATCAAGCCCTCATTGCCTAAACGACACCTGCATCAGTGACTTATCATAATTAAAACCACAACAAATGTCACTTCCAGAAGAATGCTGGCAACAATGAAAACAAAACTACATTTCTCCATGTTTATCTATGAGGACATAAAATATTTCGTCAAAATGGCTCTGAAATTCAGGAAATTGAGATGGTGTTCCAAACGTCAATATGACAATATGGAAAAATGCACGTAAATTCACGTGTGTATGAAAATCAAGATAAATTTATAAATTTGGAAAAATGGCATTACACCAAAAATTAGAACTACGAGCAATAATTTCTTTGCAGTAGTTATCATTGAAATCTCCCACAAAGTGGTGATATTTTTAGTGTCCTCAAAGTTTGAATGGACAACACAAAACAGTGATTTAGGTTTTTTGGCCAAATGCATTGCAATTGCATTTGGGTCATGTGTATTATTGCAGGAGTACCATCATTAAAATAATTTTTCATACTGATGTCTGATACTGGGCATTTCACTTCCACAATGAAATCTTCCCTAATACTATCAGGTGATGCGCCAAAGATGGGATAGTACCAATAGAGAATGAACCCTGGTTTTTGTATATTCAGAACTTTTTCTAAAACTGTGATGACAGATTTCTACAGAATCTGGTCTCTTTTCATGGCGTCGGTACCTTTAAAGGTTGGTACCCAGAACTGCTTCCATCAGAGATTCTTCTAAAGTCTTACATTGAGCTGCAGCATAGACTTTTGATGCAGTTATGCTTCCATATCACAACTCATGCCACAGAGGACAATCTGCTTGTTGTACCATTGAACATTGCTTTTTCAACATCACAACAGATTTTCTCTGACATTCTATACTTTGCATGAAGGCAAAATTCTTCAGCAGTGGTACCAACCCATTGATTTTAAATTCTTGAAAAAGATAATGTATTGGCATCTTTTCTTTTTCCATGGGAGCCAAAAAATAATTTGTCACCTGAGTGTTAAAGACCCAGATTACCCGACTGGCCTGAGGGCTTGCAGCAACTGTTTGAGTGGCCGGGAGACGTCACCTGAGTGTAACAAACTTCTTCATTCTGGCATTTTTGCATAAAATTATTTAGTAAAGTACCGTCTCCTGGTGGTAAAGATGGTAAACATTTCTTCCTCAGCTGAATCTCTTTTATAAACTTTTCAGAAGTCCCCACACATGACAAATAAGATTTCTTCCAGTAACATATTACAGATGTTGGGGAAGACTCCTCACTTCTGTGGACCCAAGCAAGGAATACCATAGCATGCTTACATCCACCAAAGAATGCAACACAATCTGTACATTGTACAGAGAGGATCTTTTCCTTACTCTCATTACATTGCATGACCACAGAATATGCTTTCGTCTTAACCCTGTGATCTAGAATTACCCTGCCCTTGACTGCGCAAATATCTCCTTCTCGTTTTACGTGCACATATCCCACAGCATTATCACCACAGCTCTCTCTATCTGATCTGAAAAAATAAAAAATAAACATATTTATATGAACCTATAAAAATATTTTTGTAAAACCAAAACAAAGACTGTGAATACACTATGGCAAGAGAATTCAAGTGCAAATATTTTTAAATATAAATTTAATATTTCCACCTGCGTTAAGAATGTAAATATTTGTGCTGATGCTTAAAGCTAAAAACAGAAAATGCAAAATGCAGGAGTCAGACTAATTATTTGTTACATATCAGGAATTTTATCATGAGGACATACAGTTGGGGAACATCAATTTTATCGATAATGAGTTAAGGCTGTCAATACTAGCAATCACAGCATTGAACAAATTATTTAGAAAATTTATTAAAATAGCTTACAGCTGAATATCTATGTTAACTTTGCAGTAAAGCGAAATAATAAGAATATGCTATTGAACAGAATCAAAACATTTATTAGAATGATAAAAAATTCTATACATGAAAATTTCGTATACCTGTATACTACAGTCAAAAGTTATAATTTAATATTTTCATTGAGTGTATGTGCTTTTGAAAATTTATAAAATAATTACATTTTATCTAAAACAAAAGCAAAGTTGCTTAAGTCACAAAGAAAAAAATGTAAAACTGCTTTTAATATAATTAAATGTAAAACCGCTTAATTTATAAATAAAATATTATATTTAGAATCTTCATAAAACATATATAGCTAAAGTGCTCTGGCACATAAAACATTTATTCAATATAAAAATAAACATATAAATACAAACATTTTTCTTTGTTGTTGTTGTTGTCGTGTCCTTAACATTACAATTAAGGAAGAAAGAGTGCACTGCTTCTGATATTTTTCTTTTAATTTCCAGAAGAAACTCAAGAAAAGGAGTAAATCTTACCTATCAACTTTTACACCACGAGATTCAGCTGTCACAAAATCTATTGTTTTTAAAATACAGAGCCATCATGATGGAATCAATCATGGGCAAATTGTCTGATTGCCCACTTAACAAAACCAGAATCCATGTTTACAATAAAATAAAATAAGGAACAAATAATTTAAACTCAAGCAAACCAAGAACAAATGGGTAAAATAATTAAAAACAAATTGTAAACAAAATTAAATGCCAACTACTTACAAATATCTCATTAGAAACAGCACATAGAATGTTGCATCACAGATTGAACGGGCCATGTGACGTCACAGCCAATCACGGACTGCTTTGAATTTGAGTAGATTTTGCACTTTTTCATTTCTTGATATTTAAATAAATAGTTATTTTAAGAGATTTTCGCTTGGATATTTGAAATCAGAAAAAAATTCTCTATAAATATCAATTGGTTTTAAGAGCTTTTTAAAAAAATTGGAATTGTCCGTTCTGTAACAAAAATCTACTGCCAGACAAAAAAAATTTTTGTGGAAGAAAAGAAAAATACAAATAACAACAGTGAATTTTGTGAATCAAATTTGATGTGTGGTTTCCAAGTAGTGAGCCAATTTAGTTTAAAAGTACTGATTGATGTGATAGTAGCGAATAAATGTGAACTTTGATTTATGTACTAAGTATTGTGTTTCAAACAAACAAAATGATTATGTTTTTAATTTTTAGGTGGATTTGCAAAAATGAGCAAGAAACAAAGAAACATACAAGAACTGGATATGAATATAAGTGATAGTTCTGATACAACACTTCAGTATCCTACATTATTATCAGGTAATATTAAATTACACCTGGCTGCCCATAGGGAGAGTCGGATGCCACTCGAGTGCGGGAGAGGAAGGGGGGGGGGGGCTTAAAATCCCCAATAATGGTTTTTGATGAAGGATAAAACATGAAGAATTCACAAAAGGGGAAAATAAAATATTAAGGGGAGGCAATGTTAAATGTTTGTAGAAGGGCCCAAAATTTGTATGAGCAGCCCTAAATTACATTGCTTGTAATCCAATACCTCATGACAACAGACACAAAAATATTCCATTACTATAAGATATATAGTACTTTTTATTTTCTTAGTTCATACTTTCATAGTTTTGAACATAAAACTTTAGCATGATTTTGAGGTATGATTATTGGTATTAAGGTACAATTATTCCAAATATTCAAACAATCAATTGTGAAGCCATTTTTTTTATATTGTTACAATTGTATAATATTCCTTCACTGCCATCTTTCCTTTCATCTCTTTTGAAGACCAGATGGAGAAAACACCATGACATGAACAGTCCATGAATTGAGCATAGGATTTCTAGAATTCCGAATCCAAAGAAGGGCTGCCAGATTTGGTGATTCTCTGAATATTCGAGAAAGACTGCGAAATAACCAGTAGTCTAGGAGATAAGGAGAATTCTAGAAATTTCCATAGAGAGACTATAAAAGTAATCATCACTCAGTGGGAGTTGTGAGTTGACGTGAAATGAGCTACATTGGACTGTGATTTTTGTTAATGTTTCAAGAATAGTAGCCTATGTTTTGTGAAATTACTTTTGTCAATGTTTTCAGATTAAAATCAGTTATTTTGTGAAATTAATAGAGCACTTAAGTGCTGTTTGACTGTATATTGTTCCTGTTTACGTTGTGCTTGTGAATGAGCATGTTAGTTATCCAGAAATTTGAACTCATTCTTGTATCCTGCATGCACACCCATGGTTCTAGAGGATACACCTAAACAATATAAACAAAATTAATGTTAAAATTAGAAAAAAGTGACAACAGAAAATTTATTGATAACTTTTTGTTGTGGGGCCCATATTCCATGCTCAATGTACCTTTTTACTATAAAAGTTTTTTGGAGGGTGCCCTAGAATTTTTCTCTTTACCTCGGAGCCTTGGCAAGAGTTAAATCGTCCCTGGTTTCATAGTTAGCAAATAGAAACCCTATTATCTAACTGCTTGTGTCGGTTCCCAACCTTCTTTTATTTCTGACCTGTTCAACGGACAATCTTAAAATTTAGCATGCAGATGTCGATTAATGATCCAATAACAATAGGCTTTTACAAATTCAAAAAAATTTAATTCCCTGTTAATGGGGTGAAAAAGAAGCCGATCAAAAAATAAAGAGATATCAAATTAAAGGTTGCATCAAGAGAAGAAGGGAAGGTAAAAACATCAAGTTTTGGTTTTTCTTGATTTTAGAAAATTTATGAACGAAAAAAACATTTAATATTAATAAAAACATCATATAAAGATACATCATTTTAATCCAAATACAAGAGAAAACAGGGATTCCGAGGGTGCAAGTTGATTAAAATTAAAAGGGGGTAGGGTAATTTTCAAATGAATTGCCTTTTTAAGCTTTACATCACATAAAAATTTGACTTAGATTAAAAATAAAATTATACTCTGTTATTAATTTTTTGTAATCTGCAGCACTGTAAATATGTGACCATTTATGAGTTTCTTTTTTAATATTTGAGAGAGAGAAATTTAAAAAAAATGTTTGACAAGTCACAATTTTTCTCATGAGTGCTACCTTTTTTTAATATTCTGTAATATTTTTTGTGTCAATAATCAGTGAAACAAATTGTTATTATTTTAACTTAAACACTTAATTTAAAGTTATAATGGTATCATAATTTATTTGTTTTAAAATTTTCAAGTTTTTAATTAGTATTTTCTCTCGAGTGTTACTTTGTTTCTTAAATACGAGGGTTAACTTCTAACAAAACAATTAGTGATTTTTATGTCAAAGTTTTCATTGCAGTTACTATGAATAATTGGAGAGTTTAAAGTCACAGCACAATTTATTTATATCTACTAGCAAATGTATTATTGTAAAGCTGACTTTTAGCTATGGTAACACTCATAAGACACAGTAACACTCATGATATTGAAATATGTAAAACAGATTTATAAAAAGAGAAGTATCGCAATTAAGAATTTAATGGAGCATTAATAAGTACAAAATAAAAGTAGTGATTGACACAAAGGTAACAGCTTAATGTTCGTTTTAAAAATTAAAAAAAAAAAAGAGCGAGATGTTGAAAAAAGTTTTGAACACAATTTTAGGTGATTACAGTCAAAAACATTAACCAAGCAATAATTGTATAAAGTCCTCAAAACTTGAAACATCCTCCAATGCTCTCACTTTTATGTGCTTTGTTCAAATACATCTATTTTTCCAATGAACTTTTAGAAAGTATGATTTCCTTTTGTTTTCAAAGTAGGCTGTGGAAGTATGGCAATAATTTGTTCAAACTTCACATAAGTAATATCATTTTCATTTAATCTGAATAAAGTATTGTGTCCTCTAGAAATATTTAAAAACATCACTTTTATTTCCCCGTCTTTATCAAGTGGTGACTGGCATACTCCAACATATCGGAACTTTGTTTTCTTTCTGAGTCCACCTACAAACTCAACAAGCACAAATGTGCCACTTTTGATGTCAATTAAAGAAGGAATTTCAAGATTAATTTCTTTTTCAGAACTGCTAAGTATATTTTCAACATCCTCTTCAGTGTTCTCCCTTGAAAATTTTACCAGCCGGCTGGTGTGAATCAACAACTGGGTGGTCAAAGCAGATGTATTATGTTTTACAAATTTTTTTTATGCTCAGAAACGCAAACTTCTTTATTTGTAAATGTAACTTATATTTAATAATAATTACAACACATATTATATATAATATTATTATATGATTACCTATTAGTATTAATAAATACTAATAATTCTACACATGAATTTTTCTCTTCTTTTGAGAAGCAAAGTCATCAGCTGCCTTGTTATAATCAAAATCATCTGGATCTGGCCCCTCTATTGAAATAGCTATGAGATTATTCAGAGTTGACTGTTTCATTCGGTTTCGTAAACAGGTCTAAATTCTACCTTGGGATGAAAATTCTCTTTTACATTCTGCTGTACTGACAGGTATAGAGTGCAACAGTAGCCAGCTTTGATAAATTTGGAAATGATTCTCTGAGCTCAGGTGTTGTAACCAATTTCAAAAGTATTTGCTTTGTGCTCATATTTTTATATGATTTCCCTTTGATCAGTTTGGAGGCAACTACCCACTCTAATTTAGAATCTTCATAGTTTAATATTGGTGGATTCCCTTGTTTCGAATAATGATCAAAGAGACTCTCAACGGCCTCATTTTCGTCATGACTGGAGGTGTTTGTACTAAAAAGTCTAGGGAAAGATGCAATAATGGGCATGTCTGGTTTCCAGGTGATCAGCAACTATATCTGTATTTATCATAGATTTCAGTTTTAAATGTAGCTGCTTCAGCATCTGAAAATTTAACATGAAAATCGGGCCAAAAGCTAGTCAGATTGTGGTAGAGGCTTTGAAAGTGACAACCAAAGAGATTCTTTAAGTTCTGTAATGGTCAGTTTTATGGCTTCCAAAATTGGTTCTATTTCTGTTAAGCCGATATCTTGTTTTTGCCAATCCCTAGATAAAGCAGCTAAATGAGGTAAAATATCAGAAAACATTAGTAAAGAACGACAATGCCCTGGGGGGAAAAAAACTGAATTTCATGATCGTACTATTTATGTGAAAATAATTAAAAAATTAACCTTTATTATCAACCAAAATAAATAAGCTAGTTTAGTCAAGTTAATGTGCAACAATAGGGAGATGGAGCTCAATGGAAAAGGATAATTGCGTACCCTCGTTAACGCAGGTGAAACAAAAAACTGAATTTCACGATTGTACTAATAATGTGAAAATAATTAAAAAATTAACCTTTATAATCAACCAAAATATGAAAATCAGCTAGTTTAGTCAAGTTTATGTGCAATAATATGAGGATGGAGATGGATGAAGAAAGGCAATTGTGTACTCTCAGCAAAGCCCGAAAAGAAAAACTGAATTGCTCAATCTTATAATTTAAGCGAAATATAATTTGTTTAGTAAAATATTTCTTTATTTTTACTTACACTTTAAAAATAAATTGGATCTATTTTTCTGATATAAAATCATTAGAAGAAGAAAATGGATGCAAACTGATAATTTTGGACTCTCAGCAAAGCAGGGAATATGAATTGAATGGTGGGATGCATGGATTTCACGGGATTTTCCGTAGTTTTGGGAGTCTGTAAAACTGTAAGAGGAAGTAAAAATCCGTATAGACTATGGAAAATCCTTAAAAGTTGGCATCTCTGTAGACGCAGTATCACTTTCACACACATTAGTTTCATGAACTTTGTTAAAATAACTAAATAGGTTCTTTCCCTGGATTACCTTTCTACTCATTTTAAAAAACTCAAAGCAAAATTACCCTACGAGACATTCAGAAACACATAGCATGGAACAAGACTATTTGACAAATTATTCACTATTTTATTCCTCTATGAGAAAAATGCATAGCGTCCATGTTTAATGATGCCCAGCCGATGTGTTTTGGCTTCAACAGCATATATTTATTGGCGTGGCGCTATCACGGAATGATCAGAGAATTAAATTTTATTTTTTTTAAAAGGGCTCAGATGGTAGGCAAAATATTATGCTGTCAGTGACTCTTTAATCTGGCTCCAAAGTTCTTTACTAAAGTTAATGGCTTCGCAAATTTATGTAGGCTAATCAAAAATTATTTTTTATATTTGTTCGCATTCGTTCGGGTTTTTTATTTTTTACTTTATACATACATTTTTCTTAGATTGTCGGCCAGGCGGCTCTTAAAAACAGCCTGGCTGCCCGCCCATTCAAAAGATAGGAAGGGAGAACACTGCTCTTCATCAATTTCAGCAAAAATTATGACTTCATCAGATTCACTGCCTGAACTATATATCTGTTCCACTCCTAATCTACTACTCTTCTTATACTTTTCTTTAAGAAGGTTTTCTGTTTTCACTCCAGGATGCCAGGTATTTTCACAACTTCCCTTCTGCCCATATATTTTCTGAACAGAGGCAAGAAATTGGCCAATCAATGTCTTTTATATTAGTTGCAATTTGGTGCATCCTTTGTCTGCCAATAACAGTTTTTAAATTTTGAGGAAGCAACGTAGAAATCCTGTTAATTTAGTTTTGCGACACTTAGTATAATCTGACTTCAGAATTTTTCTTCAAAACAAAATATAAAATTTTTGCATCTAGAATGTCTACTCTATAAGCCACATAATCATTAACCTTTCTCTTAAGGGCCCCATCCGCAGCTCCCTTTCCATGGGATGATTCAAAATATGACAAAGTTCCACACATAAATGATAGCTCAAACAAAAAAAAGTTATTTTTTTATGGTACTGAGACGATGTCTAGCTGAAAAAAAAAAAAAAAGAATGGTTTTGACCTGTGGGAACTTTTTTTATAAATTTGAAAATAGGGTTCAAATGTACCTGCTCTGCTGGATTATGATCTGGAGAATCTGAGATAGAAGCAGGAGAAACTTTCTTTCCAGTTACATAAAGAACTCCGGTGTGAATACTTGTTTGATTACAGGAGGCACCAAAGTGAAAAGATTGAATTTCTCTTGATAACTTGCAAGAATAATTTTCTGAAAAGTCTATGAGAATTGCTGCTTCGCCTACCTTCAAATTTTCTTTGCAATCACTGAATGCCTTGTTCTGATGCTTGATATTAAAACATGTTTTTTAAATTTCTTCATATCTTTTTGAAAATTATCTTTAAGTTCTCTAATTGTACCCGATCAGGGTAAGAAATTAGAAAAAAAAAGTAGGGACCGAATGGCCCCCAGCATCAATTTTTTATGGGCCATTTGAAAATTTCTAAGGGCCAAAATAAAACAATTTAATGAAATAAAAAATATGCACGTTAAAACCACATAAGCCTAATCTAAATATTTTAATTGCTTGAAAAATATATAATTGAAAAAAAAAAGACACTAAAGTCCAAATTAAAATTTTTAAATTGACTTATTGTTTAATTACCATTTTTAGTTAGTAGCCACTGGCCAGTAGGTCAATGAAGTTTAATGGCCAGTTGTTGTCAGCTGCAAAATATGCGATGTTTTTTATCAACTTGCTTAATGTTATGCAAAATTGTATGTTATTTAATAATTTAGGAATTTGCTGGTATTACCTATTTATTTATAGATTTATTATACATTAAACATAAGTCACTATATGTCTATTATTAAGAAAACACCCCTTAGCGGATCTACTTTTATACAATCTATTATTTGGATGCTGAGACAAAGGAGGAGGATTTTAAAAATTGGGGGAAATTTAAGAGATTGGCAAGATACACAATTTTTTTTTATTATTTGATAACAAGACAAATTCCCAGAAATATTTAAAGTTTCTGAACAACATTTTGGAGGAGAAGAACAGAGCAGGAAGAGAACAATTTCGAGCTTAAGCAATTTAGATTGAATGTTTCAGAAGGTCGATGGATAATTTAATTGATTTTAAATGTTAATCTGAGAGTAATTAATAAGTTCATTTCAAGGCCTTTCATCATTCTTTAAGTTAAATTCCTTAAATTGTAAAAGTAAAACTCTAATTTAAATAAGAAAAATTTCTCTATTATATTTCAAATTCTAATTCTGAAGATAATTATTTCTATGTTCAAGGTAATTATAAGTACCTGTATAAGTGTTAAAAGGTAAATTTTATTATTGGGTGGTAAGCAATCATAACATATTTGGAAAACTATTGTAACCTATTTGAGAAAATCATCATAACAATATTTAAAGCCTATTACACCCACATAGAGGGTGAAAGGCATATTTGGGGCAAATCAAAGGAGTTTATGGCATATCAAAAGAGCTTATTTGGACATATCAAAAAAACTTATTTAGGGTGTATCAAAAGAATTTATTTAGGGCGTATCTAAAGAACTTATTCAGGGCATATTAAAAGAGCTTATATTTAGAATATATCAAAAGAGCTTATTTAAGGTATATCAAAAGAACTTATTAAGGGTGTTGAAGACCCAGACCGTCTGACGGTGTATCAAAAGAATTTATTTAAAGCATATCAAAAGAGTTTATTCAGGATGTGTCAAAAGAGCTAATTTAGGACATATCAGAAGAGCTTATTTAGTGTTATCAAAAGAGCATATTTAAGGTGTATTAAAAGTGCTTATACACCCACACAGAGAGCAAAAGGTGTACTTAGAGTGTAATATGCAATTGTGTTAGGGTATAGCATTTAATGTGTCCAGTGCCATGACCAAGGCTTATTATGTACCCAAGCAGTCAGCGGTCTAAGGTGTGATTAGGCGTTTATTTGGGACAAAGCATATGTTAGCATGTGTTTCGTAATTTAAGCGTGCGCTCGCACAGCCGACAACTAAGCCTTTCAAAAACCATAATGAATGAAATTTGATTAATCCCTGCTTTAAACTCCAGGCAACACCAGGTACAGTTTGTAGTATATGGGTGATTTTCTAAATGATCACCTGTTTTATATCCTTATATTTGAACCCATATTCTCTTTTTAATACTTTATACAATAATGTAATATTTTATACATATAGTGATACATTAGTTTATAGTTAATAAATTGTACTGTTTAAGTTTTTAAAATATTAGCTATTTTCTATTATTTTAGTTGTCAAGTAATAGAAATTTGCATGTCTCAAATCAAAACATCAAACTTAAGGAAGTCTTTTTTTAAGCTTTTAAACTAAATTAGCGTTTGTATATGAATTAAAAAATATGGCTTTACATTTTAATTAACAAAAATGCAAGCAGTTCCTTTTTAAATATTTATCTAATATTTTAAAATGTAAATTTAATATGTGTCCCCTCTACATCTCATGAGTGTTTCCTCAGGAGTATTACTGCTATTATTTTACAAAGGTTTTGATTTTAGCAGTTGGCAGCAAAACTAAAGGAGACCATATTGTTCCTCCTTATCTAGTATTAAAAAAAGAGAACTTGATGGCTGTTGATTGATTGCTTGGTCAATGTTTTTGACTGTAATCACCTAAATGTGTCCAAACCTTTTTTTTTAACATCTCACTTGTATTTTGTTTTTCTTAATTTTTGAAATGAACATTAAGCTGTTACCCTTGTGCTTACTACTGCTCCTATTTTGTACTCCATTAAATTCTTAATTGTGATATTTCTCTTTTTATAAATTCTTTTTACCTATTTCAATATCATGGGTGTTATTGTGCCTCATGCGTGTTACCGTATCTTATAAGTGTTACCATAGCTAAAAGTCAGCGTTATAATAATACATTTATTAGTTGATTTAATTAAATTCTGCTGTGACTTTAAACTTTTCAATTATTCATAGTAACTGCAGTGAACACTTTGACTTAAAAATAAGTAAATTTTTTTATTAGAAGTTAACCCCCTTATTTAAGAAACAATGTAACACACATAAGATAAAATACTACTTAAAAATTAAAAAAAAAAAAAAAATTATAATACCATTATAACTTTAAATTAAGTGTTTAAGTTAAAATAATAACATTTATTTCATTGATTATTGACACAAAAAATATTACAGAATATAAAAAAAGTAACACTCATGAAACAATTGTGATTTGTCAAACATTTTTTTTTTAATTTCTCAAATATTAAAAGAGAAACTCATAAACAGTCACCTATTTATTTTATTTGCTTGGTATATTACTAAATACTTATGTATCTATATTTATTTATTTTTAAAATAGAGAAGACATAAAAAATTCAAAGAGAGGAAAATCCAATATTGAGGGAGGATAGCATGATAAATGTTTGTAGGGACCCACAATTTGTATGGGTAGCCCTGCTTTTATTTCTGGTCATTTCAAAGTTTGTGCTTTTGTCTATTATACTTTATTCAATAGTTCGAACCACACAACATTGATCAAGATTATCAGCTGCCATAAATACTTATAACATTTATAAATGTAAGAAAAGCAAATATCTGTATGTCATACTTAGCTACACATTTGATGGCCTTACCAACAGATTTGGCATAATACAAACAATTTGATAACTTTTGGAAAGTGTCATCAAGCTGGTGATAGTTCAGTATCTATGAAAATTTAATTCCTTAGATAATCAGTATTGTTTTGTGGGAATTATTAACATAATATTCTGATTCAAAATATAATGAGTTTTAATGTTTGTGGAGCAAGTCGTTTGTTAGGGGAGTTTAGGGAGTTAATTGTGGGAGAATAATTGTGTTTTATTAGAGTCATATAATTGTTACATTTTGTTAAAGGGCTTTATAATAATTAATATTGATTAAGAAAAGTGTGTGGTTTGCATATATCTGGGGATTATAGGAGCATAAGAACTGCAGGATTGCAGATGAGAGCCAGTTTTTTATATAACTTTATACATTCTCTCATATGATCATCAAACATCTAGTAATCTATATATAAAGACCAAAAGATCCACACAAAAATCTGCTGAGCCACAAGTCGCAGCTCAAATGTGAGCACATCCCCATAAATAGAATAAAAAATTGTATGGATCAATAACATCTGCTTCCTAAAAAAACAATCAAGGCCATTTTGAAGACACTTAAAAAAATTTTATCTCATTGATGCCAATAAAAAATATTTTTAAAGATCTTATAACTGTTAAAAAACCAACTTGGGTATGTAGTTGAAGAACTTTTGTAGATTTCGAACTCTTTTTTCCAAAAATATGTTCTAGGAAAGTTCAATTTTGCAAAATAATGGCCAAAAATGCATTTTCGACATGGCCTCCTCTCCGATAGTGCTTGTCTGCATGTGACGTCAATAAGTGAAGTAGTGAAGCATAAAGTGTATAAATAACAGTAGCGGTTCATGACTTCAAGAATGGGTGAAGCAAATTCAGTAGTGGAATTTCCCCTCCTCCTCGATAGCGATCATCATCAAAACATATCACTCTACAGGCACAAGCATTGTCAAATATTATCTAAAATTAGCTAAACAAGTCTGAAAAATTCACCAAATAATAATAACAATAACCCATTCAACCAATAACTTTAGAAGATCTAATTTTATTTTACTTATTAAGCCCATTATCATGGATTTTAACATTTATTTTTTATTTTTATAAATAAAAGCATGATGATCTTTTATTATTACCTGAGCAATCAGATCAAAATTGTCAGTTTGCCACTCTCTGAAAACCCTGATTCTATTGTAGCAATTATGAGACATATCCCATAAATAACACAGTTTTTGAAATTACGTAGAACAGAATGCCCATAGATTTTGCTACTTTGTTGTTTTATTCACGGAACTTATGCTAAGTAGTAATCTATTGTTTTTAAAGTGATAACTATACATATATATATTTTCTTTTAGTATGGCAGAAAAATGAGGACTGTATGACATCTCATGATGTAAGACAACTACAACAGGAATTGGAATATTTTTTACTTTCCTTGAAAAAACAATTCATTACACTTACTGATAGACAGTCGAATGCAGCACTCTCACTTGAAAAGAAAGATGAAAAAGTAACTGTTTTATTTATTTATAATTTTTAGCATATATATATATATATATTATCTATAGTACAATATACAGGGTGTCAAGGAAAATCAAGGACCAGGCCAATTAGTTACTCTAGAAGTATTATATCGTATATATTTTTTATGTGAATCAGAGCTGTCTACCTTTTTTAGTTGGGTACAGAGGGCTATCTTACTTCCTGTTAGATATAGGGGAAGAAAGTCAGTTACAAAGTTGTAGAACATTGCAAAATTAGTATTAAGCATTTTTAGCTCACAGCACAAGCTGCAAGTTACTGTCTAGATAATTATTTTTAAAGAGGTCATTTTATTAATCTGCATGTAACAGTGTAAATGTAAGAACATTAAAAAACATGTGTCAAAACATTAAAAGGGTGTCAAGGAAAATCAAGGACCAGGCCAATAAGTAACTCTAGAAGTATTATATCGTATATTTTTTTTATGTGAATCAGAGATGTCTACCTTTTTCAGTTGGGTACAGAGGGCTATCTTACTTCCTGTTAGATATAGGGGAAGAAAGTCAGTTACAAAATTGTGGAACATTGCAAAATTAGTATTAAACATTTTTAGCTCACAGCACAAGCTGCAAGTTACTGTCTAGATAACTATTTTTAAAGAGGTCATTTTATTAATCTGCATATAACAGTGTAAATGTAAGAACATTAAAAAACATGCAGAGATCATGTATACAATTATGCGTCATTGCTGAAGATGAGCATTTTGTATTTTGCATATAATAAAATCAGTTTTATTCTGCCCCATTATCAAAATATTGATTTTTTTTTTTTTCTCTGGAGAGGTGGGAACTAGATTGTTTACCTATATTTCAGTATTCATTTCCATCTTTTGCAGGAGGACAAAAGTGTTTTGTACTAATTTTGCAGTGCTCTACAACTTTGTAATTGACTTTTTTCCCTGAACTTCCATGAAGTTTTTTCATTGTGCAGTGTGATTGGTGTTTCCTATACACCTGCATAAAAAATATAATGTAACATTAATGCTTCTCGAGTTATTAACCAGATCCATGACTTTCCTTAACACCCTGTATAGAGATATGGATACTAAAATAGAATGCTTGATAGACAACTCTATACGAATACTTGTGCTTCTGTAGATTTTAATCATATGAGATAACTATACAGTAGCAAAATAGGGAGCACCCAAATTATCAAAAGCTAACTTTTATCTAGATCATTGTGTAATATATATATATATATATATATACATATACATATATTTCGCATTACTGTTATTTATTTCTTACGAATGACAACAGTATATCTTTTTCCTTTGTGAATGGCAACACTTGTCACTTCTTGCTGTGTTCCCATGCTTACTAGGTTAGTGTGTTTTTTCAGTCCATTTTTTGGTATCCATTTTTCCTTTTATTTTTATTTTTTATGTAAGTCGTCCAAGTAGAAATAGTTTATAGATATAATCTATTTCTTCAGAAACATACATTTTTGTGTTTGCTTCTACAAAAAACTTGGGCATGAATACGATTTTTGTGGAAGTGAACAATTCATGATTTAGGCTTAGAGCCTTGTCCATGTGTATAGCGTTTGTGCTTGATTTCGTTTGTTATTCTTTTTTCGATTCCATACCTTTGTATTTTGATACTTTTCATTGACTTGTTGATTCGATATTTATTTTATTTATTTGTTTTTTATTTTTTTCCATTTGCTTGAGGATTTGTTGATTTATACTTTTATTTCGTAAGCCTGTTAGATATTTGAATTTTCTTGTTACAGATTCTCACTTTTCTTTCATTGGATCTATCTTCAAACCTCTTTTTCTTATATATATATATATATATATATATATATATATATATATATATATATATAATCTCATTTGATTGGTACAATACAATTTCAAAATACACTCTGTTACAAAAAAAAAAACATGCACCCATAAGAAATTGAGCTACAGCTGCGAAACTCAGCATGTATATATCGTTTAAGGTGATATGCAAATGATTATAATTTGGGAGCAAAAAAAAAATTTATTAAGAAATGGTAGCAAGAGGATGACATTTTTGTAATTTGTAAATTATCCCCTAACAGCTATGCAAGCCGAAATTCTGCGAAGCATAGAGTCAATTAAGTTGCGTATGTCCTTTTGCAGAAGATTCTGATACAAATTTTCAGCTAATTCAGTGGTATTCTAAGAAGGCTGCAATTGTCATCCCAGCTAGGGGTGTATTTAAGGAGGGGGTTAAGGGGTTCAACCCCTTCCCTGAAATTAAAAAAATTCTAAGTGCTTCCTAAACACACACGAGACAAAAAAAAAATGTACTCAATCCCCATTCAGTTTCTCATTCTGGAGTCCCTAAGCCAGAAAAACCTATCTTTACTTCAAAGAAAAAAAATTAAATGAGAATAAGGAGTTTTTTTAAACTAAGAATTTAAAGAGAAGTGTTCTCGCTACTTTGTCACTGCAATAGGGAGAAAAATTCTCTCTCCTACTGCAGTAAAACCCAAAGTCTCTAAATTTGGAAAAATCGCAGTTCCTGGAGCTGGCAGTAGAAAGGGAAGAAGCAAAGATCAAAAGTCAGATATTTGGTAACTAGTACAGGTTTAATTTTTACCCGGTATGGCCCAAAAACCTTAAAACCTGACTCAGGCTGAAGCATGATATTTTTTTCAAAATAATTCACCGGAACCTGAGCCATCCAGAAAACACTCAAAGATTGGCCTTGTCCAAATATTTGTACAACAGATTGAAGCCTATTACCTCGCATGATAGCCAAAATTTGCCATTTAAGGAATTACATCCAGGTTATATTACATATAGTTATAAATCAAAAAGGACCCAAATTTGAAAAATCTGTATAAATAAAAAATGAGCATTACTATAAAGTGAGTTTTATTTATCATTTTAGTTGAATAATCAGAGATGAAATGAGAAAACGGCTCTTTACTGAGATTATGTTTAAAAAACTGCTTTCTAAGTTTTCAGTCAACAATGCAATGCCCCTCTTGTTAGAGCTCATCAGCACCAAATATTCTTAACTGCAGTGGCAGCAAAACAAACATGTCGTATACCACAATTGTTAATGTTTTTAAAAACATTTCAGTGCGATTAAACCTTCTACGTATGCATATATAGATATTAATTTCTTTGATTATAAAATAGCTATGAATATCTCTAAAATTAATCATTTTAAAGTAAAAGTAGTAAGATGTTTAAAATACAAATACATACCTCGAAAATCCGGACTTTGCCGATTCCGGATTTTCGATTTTTCCGGATTAAAGAATTTGAATAAAATTCAGATTTAATATTAACTAAATCTATATATAAAATTGAAAATTTGTCTGTCTGTTTGTCCCATCATCACGGGAGAACGACTGAACCGAATTTGATGAAATTTTGTGAGTAGCCTGGAAATAGTCCCACTTAAAATTTAGTCCGTCTTTGGAGTTTCTACGATCAGTGGTTCTCGAGATATTAGTAAAAAACAAAATTTCTGTTTGTCTCATCATCACGGGAGAACGGCTGAACTGAATTTGATGAAAATTTGGAAAACGTCCGGATTTTCGAGGTTGTACTGTATAAATAAATTCAAAGACAATAATTTGTTTTATCCTTATGTTAATTTTAAATTATAACAATTTGCTCAAATAAATTTTCATTCAGTATTTGTTATCGGAAAGAAATCGACACAACTGCATTTTAAGAATAGAATTTATTTAATTTTAGTAATTTAGAAACATTCAAAATGTAATAATTGAAATTAAAATTGCAGAAGAAATTTAAAATAAAATATCAGTGTTAAATTTTTAAGTAAACATTACCTCTTAGATTTCATATTTTTGCCACCAATCAAGAAATCATAGTACAGAAGCGATTAAACATTTTTACGATAAATTTAAAAATATGACTAATTGCCACTCGCATTTGACCAACGATAGCAACTGAATGATCATTTCCTCAAAAATTAAATTTGGAATCTATTTCTTTCCTATTAACTTCATAAATCATATGATGTTGCGAAACATGACATCTGGTATATCAGCTTTATAAATTTATTTTGCTGCATCTAGGTCAGAACATATTTTTGTTGTGTTAATGTAGTTTCAATAACTTGATTCTTCTGGTACTTGTTTGAAAATTAAAACAATTCAAATCAGTAGGTGATCCGTATGTTGCAAAGAGCAATGTTTTATTTTGACTTTGGAATGCCTTCAAATAAATAAGTCTTCAATTTCCTATCTGAAATTATAATTTTTCTGTATCCGGTTCTAATTTACCCATTTGTGACCACCATATAGAGCAAACTTTTATTAGTTAATATGGGACAGAGATTTTCATCGTGAATTGATAATTTTGTTTCATATATAATAATTTTTTTTTGTCTCAATTTTGATCTAATTTTGACATTTTTATTTATTTTGACATTGCTCGATCCGACCCAAATTTAAATAAAAATGTGGCCCGGTCCGAGCCTATGCAGACCTCTAACTTAGACCCCTTGAGATTAATATAAACTTTCTTTAGAACTGAATTTCCCCCTCCCAATTGAATTTCAAAATAAGCCACTGATCCCAGTATGTCTCAGATGCGATAAGGCAAAGCTTGTGCTAATTCAGATCTGAAATTGGCTGACTTTCAAAGCTCTCGCCAAATGTATCCATGACGCATGGGGACAGTTTGCTTTCAAGATTATTGCGGCATAAGTCACTTGATATTTCTCTTTTCTTACGGTGAAGGGGGAGTGGAGGTAATCTGAGTTATTGATGGAGAGTGTCAAATACTTTGGATTTGATTAATTTCATGCATTAGGTGGAATAATGCTTATTAGGTGGAAAGGGCTCTAAGGCAATAATTTTTCAATAATTTTGTTAGCTTTTTTGAGGAACAGTCAGCTATATGACATAATGTTAAGCTACATTGAAGTTATGACTAGATTTTATAAATTCCCAGCTTTATTCATATTTCCTTTACAGTATTACAAAAACAGTACAAAGCAACTCAAAGTTTTTATTATGTTAAAATTGTGCAAACATATTACCAGATGTTTGCAGCTTATTTTTGTTTTTTCATTTTAATATTTTTAGGATTTAATTAGTTTTTTCTGTTACATTTGAATTATTTCACAGGCATTTGATGTTGGAGAAGCAAGTACATCTGTTTTTGAAGATAAACCCTCTAAAAAATCCAAGATATATGAAAAAGCACAAAAACCTACAATACCTGCACGAGCCAAATGCAAGAGGACACAGGTATTTAACCCTCAATTTGATTTTGATTTTCTATACATACACTAGCAAAAATACTATACACTTATCCCCCGATTTACACGGCACTTGTTTTACACGATTTCGCTTTTACACGGTTTATAAATTAACAGATTTCAAAAAATTGATAAAAATGTATATTCCGCTCCATATACGCCTATACAAAGATTTGATGACATTTACGAATTTTATTCCTTTTGTAACACTGATGAAAACAACAGGGGATTCCCGGTGTTGTAAAAAAAAAAACATTTAGGGGAATCCCCGTATGTATTTCACAACAGTAAAGCTATCTGATTCATGCAAGTACATAGTGCAGAAACATTTTAGCAGCAAAGCTTATGTTATTGTGCGTTTATTTTTTGAACTGGTAAGTTTTCAATATTTATAGTTTTTCTTTCATCTTTATAGTTTGCGTAAATTTGTTAAGGTTCTATAATGTCAAAGGATTTGAAGAAAAATCAAATGAAAAGATAAGTTATTTCTTTAGAAACTAAAATTCAAATATTAGACCGTCTATGTAATAGAGAAAGAGTAACGGATGTTTTTAAATTTTACTCCATGAATGAAGCCACAATAAGGACAATAAGAAAAAATGAAGACTCCATTAGAAAAAGTGTAGCAGCTGGAACCTGCAGCAGTATGAGTATGACTTCATATGTTAGAGATGTTACAATGGAAAATATGGAAGAAGCCTTAGTGATATAGATAGAAGACCAAACTCAAAAGCGAATCCCAATCGATACCAAGGCTGTTACAAATAAAGCTTTGAAGATTTATCAATCACTTAAGAATCATTTGGCGTCGACTTCGTCCGATGTAAAGAAGGTATCTTTTTCCGCAAGCCATGAGTGGTTCGAGAGATTCAAACAAAGACATTCTTTACATAATCTGAGAATGAAAGGTGAAAGTGCATCTGCTGATTCGGATGTGGCACAACAATATCCGGCAAAACTTGCTGAAATCATTGGCCCTAACTTCTACACTTCTGATCAGGTTTTCAATGCTGACGAGTCCGGATTATTCTGAAAAAAAAATGCCTGAAAGAGCCAAAGCTCACAAATCAATTAGTGGTCATAAAGTAGCGAAAAGTCGTATAACAGTTCTTTTCTGCTGCAATGCTTCTGGCGATTATATGATGAAACCATTGGTGATTAACAAATCAAAATCACCACGATCATTCACAGGAATAAATATCAAAAACCTTCCCGTCTATTGGATGGCTAATAGAAAAGCATGGGTCACTGCCATAGCTTTCAATGAATGGTTCCATAACTTCTTTGTTCCAGATGTCAAAAATTATTTAACTAAAAAGGGATTGCCTTTTAAGGCTCTTCTATTAATTGATAATGCACCAAGTCATCCTCCAGATTTACAACACGAAAATGTAAAAGTTGTTTTTTTACCAAAGAATACAACTTCCTTATTACAGCCATTAGATCAAGGGATAATTTCGACTTTTAAAGCACTGTACATCAAGCAAACTTTCAGGTATATCTTAGAACAAATGGAGAATGATGAATCTCTTACTCTGATGGATGCTTGGAAGAAATTTACAATTTTAGATTGTGTTAAGCATGTTGGACTGTCATACACTCAGATCAAACAATCAACGATCAACGCCTGCTGGAAAGCAATATGGCCGGATGTTGTTGAAAGTGGAAATGATAAATCACCAATAGAGCATGAATATTCTCAGATCACTGAGTTGGCCCATACTATAGGAGGAGAATGTTTTGAAGATTTAGCTCAGGCAGATATTGAAGAAATAATGGCTGATGAAGAATTGAATGAAGATGATTTAATTAACATGATTCGTAAAACAAGCAAACATGATGAAGACAATGATTCTGATGAAGAGCAATCTGAACCAGTGGCGTTCACAGCAAGAATCATAAATGTAGGACTTGATTTGGGAAGAAAATTGGGCAGCCATTTCTTACAATATCACACAAATGTTGATCGAGCTCTCCGATTCCAGCGAGATCTTCGTAAATGCTTAAATCAATATGAAGAGGTCTATAAAGATTTAGCAAAAAAACCTACGTAATTGTTAATTACCGATTTCATGACAATGTCTTGTCAACCCGAGATCTTGCCTAATTCGTCAACCATTGAGCCAGAATCGCATCAAGAAAGCTTAAGTGATGAACATGACATCTTACCTATCAGAAAGAAGAGACTGATAGTACATGAAAGTGATGACAGTGATTAAACTTATATTTAATTTTTAAGAGTTTTTTTGTTCTTTATACGTAATGTAAAATAAATTAAATATGTTATATTACTACATTCATATGTTTGTTGTTTTATAAACTAAGTATAATTTTAAGTTTTCTAAGATGTTTTACTTAAATAAATGACTGAATCATGCACATTTTGGGGTTATTTTCGTTTTACACGATTTTACTTAGCAAAATCCAAAATTTCAATTTACACGGTTTTGTGCAGAACCTATCTTCTGTGTAAATCGGGGGACAGATGTAGTTCAAATTATGTGGTAGCTACTCGCCACCTGGCCAATAGCTTTCAAATGTGGTTAGTAAACTTCTGTGTATCAATAACCACAATGACTAATGGCCATCAATCTTATGGATGTTAAAAAGCATTCAATAAATTTGTAGAACCAAGCAAAATGATTGGAAAATAGAATTATAGTATTTGTCATATCTCTTTCTTGTATGTTAATGTTTATAAAATAAAAGTGAAATTTAAAATTATGAAATTATTTCTATATTAAATATCCTTTTAATGATTGCATTTAGTGAGTATAACTTTATATTGCTACATTTATAGTAACTTGAGCTTAAGTCAGTGGTTAGTAATTAGTCAAAAGTGGCTAGTAAAAATTAGAGTTTACTAGCCAGTGACTACTAAACTCTAAAACTATAATTTAAGGTATAAAAAGATAATTGCAGTTCAATAAAATAGGAACTATTCATTCATTTACAATTTTGGTAATTTTCTCTATCCATTGTATTTCAATATCTGTTAATGCAAACTTAAGTTACTTAAATTATATTTACTACAAACTGGTTTTGCATTCCCCCCCATCAACTCCCATATGAATTATAATATAGTAGGATCCAGTTATAACTAACAAACAGTCCGAAGCCCACTGATTAGCTCATTAAATCTGAATGCTCACTAAATCCTTGTTCAGAAAAACTATACAGGGTGTCCAGTGCTATCTGTGCCCAATGGCTATTTCCTCAACCGTTAGTAAAAGAGATATAATTCCAATTGCAAAAATGTTTTAAATTTTAAAATCTATTATCTTAGAAACAGTTTAAATCAATAAATATATTTCTAAAAGAAATACGAAATATAAATTTCTATATGCCCCCCCCCCCCCCCTAGTTATATTTAGGAAACTCATCCTCCAATTTCATGCAAAATATAAAAAATCATCCTTTTGCAACCAAAATTCACTGAGTTATGAAACATTAAACTTTATAACTGAAGTCACTGTTCCGATCATAAAAATGTCCCGTTTCAGGCAACCTTTAATGGACCGTATAAATATTGAAATTCTGTATTCAAAGTATTATGTTTCGATCGCATTTGCTGACATAATGTTGAGAATGAAGCAAAACTTTTTATTGAATAGTATTTCGTTTAGAAAAGTATTATAGTTAGGGCTCGACTAAGATCTTCTTGGGTCTTTTTAAGATCTTTATTGTAAATGAGGTAACACATTATCATAAGAGTCGTTTAAGTCAATAAAAACATTTCTGTAAAAATTACGAACTTTAAATTTTTACACGATAATAGACCAGTAATGAGACCAGTTTCAGCGTACTTGCAGACAAAAATAAAAAATTACGCACATTAAATCTAAAATAATAAAGACATATAACACCTAAAAAATAACAGATTTGTAGAGAGTATCTGAATAAGCTGAAATGAAGTATCATATCTGTGATAAAATGCTCAGCAGATGATAAATATTTAACATTTAGTTTTCCTTCTAAAACGGCAACAAACAATAAACATTAAATTTTATACTTTGCCAGAATTAAAAAACTTGTTTTGTTTATTTTGTTTCTGTTGTTCTAAAGTTTCTGATGCTGTGTTTGCTGGTAGCAAATGTGAAGTGATAAACTAAAAATGTACAATAACGGGCAGTACACTGAAATGGTATTACTTTACTGGTAATTTCACCGGAATAGGCGAGAGGCTGCAAGGCAGTATGCTATGAAATTCCCATCTGGTAGTACTATTTTAAAAGTTGTAAAGCGCTTAAGAGAAATGAGTAGCATAATAATGAAATAATAATAACAAAAAATTATTTTGTGTATAACCCTCATTTCTCAACACAAAAAGTGCTCCAACTTTAAGCAGCTATTAGTCAGTGAAATTTGGTTGTAAAAGGATGATTTTTTTTATTTTGTATCTATATAATAAAAGGCAATGTCTGTGTGTCTTATACACTATACGTTTCGCGACCGCGCGTCGGAGAGTTAAGAAATTTGGCAATCGGAGACCCTGGGGGGTGAGAAGGGGACACGTGAAAACCGATTTTCAAAATTCTAATTATTTTTTTATTTATTTAATGTTTTATGCGATTTCGACCTTTTTTTGCCCTTTTTGCCCTTTTTTCTCCACGATCCAGACGTCGTAGAAAAAAACAACTCACACCATCGGAAAGAGCAGACAATTGCGAGTAAAAATATATCAATTTCAAATCTCCATTTCGATTTCTAATATTTTTTAAAGATTTTAAAACAAAAGTCACTTTTGGCTCAAAAAAACGATTTTTGGTTTTTAAATTCTCGCATAGTAAAAAGTACTCATAATTTCGACTAATAATTTACATTTTTAGAAAGCTGAAATATCTGGCATTCTTACAAGTCTAATCTGGTCCAGAAATAATGAAAATTGCCTTCAGGATCGCAATTTTAAAGACGTCATGATTTTATATTTCTCGGCGTACCGCTTCGTTTCTCCCCCGCTGAAGCAGGGAAGGTGGTGGGTGGGGACGTCAAGGTGGAGGTGACGTCACGGTTCTGTATATGCATAGCGATGGGTGGGACAATAAGAAACCGAATTAGTTTTTACTTTCCGTTTCCCGCGCTTCCGATTTTAAATGAAATAAGAGCTTAACATATGCACTGTAGAAATTATTATATTTATATTTTAAATGATGGAACGATATGGATTTTTTAAATGGATATTTTAATGATGGAACGATGGATATTTTTAATTTTATGGATATTTTAAATGATGGAACAATGGATATTTAAATTTTATGGATATTTTAAATGATGGAACAATGGAATGAGGATGATGGAATTAACAGCTTAGAGAGCATATGGTCATTTTAAATTGTAAATTAGCGCGCGGGAAGTTAGCGGTAGGCCCGGGTACGATTCCCGCCACTGCCAAAACTGCCGAAGTGTTCACGCGGAATACGATCACGTTAAACATGTGGGCCCGTAAGTCCTTCCGAGAGGTTGGTGGTAGGGGAAGGAGGGTACGGTCCCTGTGGATGCCTCCTTCACAGGGTTCCCGTCTAAATTGGGTGAATATAAAGAAAGTTGCGGAGGGCGAGGCAGCCCAGTGGTTAGCGCTCAGGAATTGCACTCGGTAGGCCCGGGTTCGATTCCCGCCACTTCCAAAACTGCCGCCGTGTTCACGCGGAGTACGATCACTATAAACATGTGGGTCCGGAAGTCCTTCCGAGAGGTTGGTGGTAGGGGAAGGAGGGTACGGTCCCTGTGGATGCCTCCCTCACAGGGTTCCCGTCTAAATTGGATGAATATAAAGAAAGTTGCGGAGGGCGAGGCAGCCCAGTGGTTAGCGCTCAGGAATTGCACTCGGTAGGCCCGGGTTCGATTTCCGCCACTTCCAAAACTGCCGCCGTGTTCACGCGGAGTACGATCACGATAAACATGTGGGTCCGGAAGTCCTTCCGAGAGGTTGGTGGTAGGGGAAGGAGGGTACGGTCCCTGTGGATGCCTCTCCCACTGGGTTCCGTTCTAAATTGGGTAAATAAAAATAATGTTATGGAGATAGTCGCTGGGGGCGAAGAAGCCCAGTGGTTAGCGCGCGGGAATTGCACTCAGTAGGCCCGGGTTCGATTCCCAAAATTGCCGCCGTGTTTACGCGGAGTACGATCACGTTAAACATGTGGGTCCGTGAGTCCTTCCGAGAAGTTGGTGGTAGGGGAAGGAGGGTACGGTCTAAATTGGATGAATAAAAAGAAAGTTATGGAGATTGTCGCGTAGGGCAAAGTAGCCCAATGGTTAGCGCGCGGAAATTGCACTCGGTAGGCCCGAGTTCGATTCCCAAAATTGCCGCCGTGTTTACGCGGAGTACGATCACGTTAAACATGTGGGTCTGTAAGTCCTTCCGAGAGGTTGGTGGTAGGGGAAGAAGGGTACGGTCCCTGTGGATGCTTCTCCCACTTGGTTCCGGTCTAAATTGGGTGAATAAAAAGAAAGTTATGAAGAATATCACGGAGGGTGAAGTACCCCAGTGGTTAGTGCGCGGGATTTGCACTTGGTAGGCCCGGGTTCGATTCCCAAAATTGCTGAATAAAAATAAAGTTATGGAGATTGTCGCGGATGGCACGGTAGCCCAGTGGTTAGCGCGCGGGAATTTCACTCGGTAGGCCCGGGTTCGATTCCCGCCATTGCCAAAACTGCAGCCGTGTTCACGCGGAGTACGATCACGTTAAACGTGTGGGACTGCAAGTCCTTCCGAGAGGTTTGTGGTAGGGGAAGGAGGGTACGGTCTCTTTGGATGCCTCCCCCATTGGGTTCCGGTCTAAATTGTGTGGCACTTCCTGGCCTTCCAAGCAGTTACCTTACACCTTTCTGGTAGGTCGCGCCAGCGAGTTTGCCACGGTCAGAATTTTCAAGGGTAGCGAACAGGCTGGTCGCCAAAGGCAGCTAGTGAAATTATATGAGGATGATTTTCCTAAATGTAACTGGTAGAACCGGGGGGGGGGGGGGGGTATAAAAATTTATATTTCATATTTCTTTTAGAAATACATTTATTAATGTAAACTGTTTCTCTAAGATAATAGATTATAAAATTTAGAACATTTTTGCAATTGGAAGTATATCTCTGTGACTAACGATTAAGGAAATAGCCATTAGGCACCGATAGCACTGGACACCCTGTATATAATTTGAGGCATAGTCTGCCAAAACGTACCCAGGGAAAATGATGATCATGCTTCCCAAATAGCTGGAATGCAAAACAGCATAGCAGACAGGAATTCAATTTGGAGGTCATTTTTATCCTCCCTGAAGAACTTTAATAGTTCAAGTATCCAATTCTATGAATTCTTATATAAACTTTTCTCTGGGATGCATTCCTTTCCTTAGGAATATGATTCCTAAGAAACCATGTTGTCCCATTCCTTTTCACTGAGACCATTAATAGAAACTCTGGTCAATATCTTCATTTTTCATTATACAGTTATCATAGTTAAAGATTTGTTTTCCATGTGCTTTTCATGTTGTGATCCAACTTGAAAAATAAATGTACCAAGCAAATCGATAAACCCTATCCTTTAATTTGATATATGGTTTGTATTTTTGTACCAAATACCAGCATAATAAGAAAATAATGCATAATAAGAAAAGCTTACAAAAATGAATAATAAGAAATTAATAATAATTAATAACTTATATAAATGCATAATAAGAAAAGCTTACAAAAATAATAGATAATTTGTGTATAAAATTAAAAATACAGTTGGGGAAATATAGAGCTCCACCCCTTGTTATTTAAATATTGTTTATGCAGCAAATTTAAAGTTACTACTGTATTAGGAATGACGTCCTCTATGAATTGATGTGCATAGAATTTGCATAGGGGATTACTTCATATCTGAATGCTCACAAACTCCAAAAATTTCAATGGCCCAATTTTGATGCCATAAGAAAAGAGTTCTAGATGCCCAAATTAATCCAAATATAAATTTTTGTGCAATTCGAATCTTTATATCTATATATATTCAATATTCCAAAATGTGCAATTTTCAGGGGTCAGCTAGCTCTATATTGAAAATCTCAATTTGAAGGGTGAAATTTTGTTGATTGACCACAACTGTTCTAATAAAGTGGTTCATTTGCTATTTTACTGAAAGATGTCACTGGTTTATTCTGATATCTCATCTTATTTTTGAAATCGTAAAACCCTCTTCAATAATCATCTTATGGAATTTTAAAATGGTCGAATTAATGGACTAATTACGTGAATGATGGAATCAACACATTATAATAACATTTTAATATGTCAAAGTCATGAGATTAGTTCATTGAATAGATATTTTAATGATGTCTAATGGTTCTTAAGTTGTTGTAGTAACTATCATATTAAACCACAAATATGCAAATTAGTCTTTTATGCAAAGCTATGTCTTATGGTAATTAGCATCACATAATTTTATTTATTATATTTTTATTATAATTTTTATGTATTAATTTTTATAAATATTCTGTTATTATAAATTATCACATAATTTTGTGACCAATTTCAACTAACATTAACTCTGTGACTATTAATTAGTAATAATACATCATTAGATGGCTTATAGAATCAAATTTATAACAACACATTGTTGTGGTACAAACGCTCAAGGGAAAATTGAGTAATAATAAATGATTTAATGATTAAGCATCTGTAACTCAACACCTAATTGGTCAGACACTCACATGTAAATATAAAGAATAGAATAAAATTAAAAGTTAAATATTTAGTGAATTAGGACCGTATAGTGGGGAAATGAAAATTTAGAATATAAATTACAAAGCATTGTGAAATTGCAAGTATAAATTATATAACCATTTTTTGCATATGGGTGCCTTAAAATTATAAAATACACAATTTTTGAGCACATGTTGAAATCTTACAATATAATATACAACCTGTAATCTGGACCTAAAATTATAAAATAAATGAATTATGAAAACTAGCAGTCTTCAGAAATAACAAATATTCATGATTGTGCAGCATTGTTCGTAGTCGTAAAGTATGATAAAAATAATTTTTTTTTTTTTTTTTTTTTGTGTGTGTGTGTAAGTAAATAAAGACCCTTAAATAAGCAATCATTGATCTTCTTTATTGTGTTTATGATGTCAATGTTTTATGATAGCAGAATCACAATGAATTTCAAAAAATATTGTAGTCAGCAATATAAAATGTAACAAAATCTGACGTGACCAGCACATGACTTTCCTTATATAATGCAATGAATTTACTACTTTTACAGTAAAAAATAGGTTATTCTTATAGTACATACTTATATTCTTTTGAAGATATTGAATTTTCAACAATTAGTCGTCATTTTCATTGATTTAGCGTCATTTTTATCCATTTGCCGAGATCTTCATTAATTTGGCAACATTTAAAAAAGTCACCAAGTTAGCAACATTCTGCCAAATTCGTCGCCAAAATCACCAAATGTTATGGACAGAGAAATAAGTTATTCTTCTAGCAGATAAATGATTATTGGCTTTCAAATACAAAAGTGTTACTCAAAGTATCTTTTCTCATGAATGGAACGAGCTAGATCCACAAGAATGATGTCACCAAATTTATCGCATGATATTACATATGAAAAGTGAACATGTTTCTCAACAGTTAATATGTTTTTTTAATTTATAGGATATTTTGATCATTTTTTTAAAAAAATGTACAATATCTTGAGAATGGTTCGTGCTAGAGTTTTAAAGTTTATGTTAATCGTTTTCTAAGGAAAAATTACATAAGAAATGTCTATTTGCATAACTTTAATAAGGTTTAAATTTTTTGATAATTTTTTCAAAATTTCACTCGAAAATTTAAGAGGGTTCTGAACATTAGATTGCGTTTAAAAACAATAGGCTTCCAGTATTCACTAATTGTAATTTTTGTACCAAATTTTGTTCGAATCAGTCCATTTGTTCGTCAGTTATTGTCTCCACAGACTCACTGACACACAGACACAGCCATCACCTCAAAAACGTCTGATTCATGTTCAGGGATGCTTGAAACGTGCTCTCCAGTCGAAAACTCGAATTTGAATTTTCGACCCCGTCACAATACTTTTCTTATACATTATATGTATATAAGAAAAGTAATAGTAAATTTTTTGAAGTACATAGTTACCAATGATTCATTCACACAAGACTTTCCTTTCAATAAGTCATCTGTTAAGCAGATGAATAATTCATAAAAAGTCAACAACTCATTCATTTCTTTTAGTTTTAAAATGTACATATACAATTCATATAAAAAAAGTCACCATAATGACTAAAATCTCTAACGCTTATACATTAACACATTATATTCAAATCAGGTCATGTTATGATAGCATATTCATACTACCTACAATTATTTTACTTGTTGAATATGTTTCTCACAAAATGATGAGAATCAGATTATTAAAAATTGCACTTGTTGAATGTTTAACTACCTCATAAATAATGAAAATCAGAATGTTGTTTCATATGAAGTATTCTTACTTTTGGTACGTTATATAAAATAAAATCTTCACTGCTTCACTGGTACACATTGCACAAAAATAAAATGAGTTATGCTGATTTAGAATGCACATATATTTCCAAAATTTGGTATATATTCCTGATTTGTAATGAAACAGTATACGGGATCCTTCCATTGTGAAAATTTTCAGGAGATAACATCAACTTTATACTTATCTATCTTTATCCATTTTACACAGCACATAAATAAAATTATTTTATAAAAGATCATATTATACAGGCGAGGTAATACATCACAGGCGGGACAAACCCATTTTGGGATTGCCCACTTTTCTTTTAATCAACATGCTTTTTCTAGTTCATAGCGTCAACTGACTAAAAACATTGTTTTTTCACAAAGAGAAAAGCCCGTGCAGATGTGTCGGAGCCTGATTGGTTCAGAGCGTTCACACCGTTGCCACTGGCCAAGTATAAAACCCTGCTCATTCATTCATAGCATGGAGTTAGTTCTAAAGTTAGCACCAGGCAATTATTTAGGTATACTGGAATTAGCATGAATTACCATTACAATTACAATTTAATATTATTGGAGTATTTTAATGAATAATTTAGAATAATAATTAAAGATAAAAATTTAAATAATTAAAATTTAAATAAAAAGTATTTAATGATTTATAAAAAGTATTAAATTTTGAATAAGGAATAAAAGTGTTGTGATTTATCACAACATACATGTTTTGACACTCCACACCTTCCTGAACCCTCGATACACTTGTAGAATTATGTTGATTAGGTTGTATCTTTACTACACTTTTTATACAAAGTTTTATTAAAACTTGGTAGAAAGAAATGCCCATTATATTAAATAAAGATTAAATTAAAATTAATATAATTTTTTTTTAATTAGTCATGTGTTTCAACTAATATACAACCCCTAAAATGATTGTGATGATGAATATTTAAACATAGTGGAAGAACTACAGAGAGGAAACAGCTGAAATTTTGCATATTCATATAAAAAGTCTTTGTGAATCGATTTCCATCAAAATATGTCTAGGTTCCTATTCATTTTTTTTTTTTTTTTTTTTTTTTTTTTTTTTTTTTTTTTTCCCCCAAATATTAATTTGATATTTCATACAAAAAAGTATTAAAAAAAAAAAAAAATCTCTTAATTGTGTTTGGGTTGCTTTATAAGTAACGTAATACAAAACATCAGCATAAGAAGATAATTATTACAGAAGATATGAATTAAAGTTTGGGAAACAGAGCTCAAAACATTACATATTCATAACTTGAAAAGGCTTCATCCAAATGACTTAAAATTTAGTATCGGAGGCTAAATTGTGCTCTAGATTCAAAATATATTGTCAAACTTGACTGTTGCCTTTAAAATTTCAAAGTTTATGTAAATTTTTAATATGAAGATAAATCCCCCCCCCCCCCTTATGCATAATTTTATGCATATTTTTTTGTAGAAGACGTTATTCCAAATTGAATGATATCTCTAAATTTGTTCTACGATGAACGAAGTTCGAATAACAAGAAGTGAGGCTTTTTTTCCCGCTGCTATACATTGAAACACTATAAACTAAGCCTTTACATTTTAATATTTTATTTCACATGTTTAATTACTGTTATCTTATGTTTTAGTTATTTAAATCATGATGAGTGGTTTGTTAATGATGTTTTGTATAAAATTGGGATTTCAGATTTCAAATGTATAAAAAGTGTTATATTGTTGTAGAGATGTAATTTCATTTGAATCACCCAACCTCTCCTTTTTCCACTAACCTGCCTAATTATAGTTATTGAGGTAAAATAATGTTACAATATGTGTTTATTTTGCCTGTTTATTTTAGCATTTTTAAATAATGCATGTAGCATTAAAATTATTCAAAATAACCTATTTTATTTGTATGTTAATATTTATAAATTAATTAATTATTTTTAACAGTCTACCAAATCACAGGACTATGGGTTTCCTGAGAAATCAGATAGTCCAAGGGTACAGAAGAATGATGCATCGAACCGCTTCTGGTCGTTTATAGATCCTTATTGTGTTGATATAACAATGGATGATATAAAGGTATATTTTGTATCTTGTGTTATTTCTGTATATAAAATTGTTGATCACTTTGATTGTATTAATAACTAGAATGAATTACCTGGCATTGCCCGGATTTAAATAAGCACCAGCTGTGTAAATAATAGTTATGGAAATTATAGCAATTTTTCATGAGCAGTACTAAATGCTAATGCTAAATTTTATTCGCTGCTAATTTTAATTGCTAATTTTAGCAAGTGTTATTTTTTATAATTTTCAATATGCACTAGTTTCAATAATCGAAAATATTGAATATCTCATCAAGCTATATAAAATCATTACTCCCAGTTCCTTAACATTAATGCAAAGTTTACACCTGAAAGGAAGAATCAAATCTCTTCTGTGTAAGCCAGTCAGTAAACTTTAGAAATAAGTTCTCCAGAGCACTTACGCTTTATTAACTGCCCAGCCTTATTAACACTGCAAACGACTTTGACGAAAAGAAATATAAACCTGCTTACATATATTACATATCGCTTTTTTCTTATTTCTACCATCTGAAAATAAATTCCAACTATATGCTTTTTCACTCAAGATTTTTTAAAGAAACAAAGCATTCTATTTTAAATCCATAAGATGAAATTGGGAAAGCAATGCCAACTCTATGCCAAATAGACTGAATAAAATTGATCCAAATTCTAATCGGGACAATAATACGTCTACAATGAACCCTGCTATTCCCGTTAACAAAACACTCTATCTGTATCTTAGGGCCAAGTTATTACCTGAGTGAAAACCTAATAATGTAATATTAATGCCAATAAGTTCAATAAACATCTCATCTGCAATTTCTGCTATCCTCCTTAACACTAACATGACACTATGCTACTGCTTTTTCATGCAACCTCTTTCTCAGAGCAAAAGCAACCTGAGAAAGCAAAATATCAACAACCTTATTCCAGAGCCCTAAAAAGCGACATCAAAAGCCTCCAAAATATTATTGCCAATATTAAAAACCCATCTATGAATTTTGTTAGCCCTGCAAACATACCCATTAACAAATATGCTGCTTTACGCCAAACTTTAGTTAGCAAAGCAGTAATACTTGAGAATGGAAATTGTAGCAACCCTATACAATGAAAACAAAAACTAGCAGTTGCAAGTAAAGCAGTTCACTAAATTTAACATTTCAGAGAAAAAAGTGCTTTGCTAAATTTCTGAGCACTTAAATTTTGCACTGCTTTGCTAACCTGCTTGTTGAAACAAGTTGAAATTTTTTTTAATTTATGATGAGTGCTAAAAGCTACAGTGATAGAAAATAAGTTTCGAAATTTAGCATAGCAGTAGGATGAGGGATCTGTTAAATTAGCTGAAGACCTTGGTGGCTTTGCTGAAAGAAACTATCCCGTCTTGAGCCCGCCATAGGAAAGTACTCATTTTGTGGAGATTAACACGAGAACAGGAGTAGCTAGAAAATCTTAATTCAGTATGTGGTTGTCTTTTGTGAAACATTTTAATTATTTGGAATTTGAACCTTATATGGGCTAGCCCGTCTTAGGAATGTATTCGTTTTTGCAAAATAATGCGAGAGCCACAGAAGCTAGAGAGTCTAAATGTTGTATGTTGCTGTCATGTGTGGTATATTTTAATTATTTAGATTTTTAACATTATCTGGTTAGCCCAATCTGTGTTCATTATAGGAATGTACTCATTTTGGTGGAATAACTCGAGAATTTCTTGGGATCTGACCTGAACTATCATTGTGTCAAATTTTTTAGCTGTGGGTCTCTTAGATTTTCCTCCAAGTGATCAACAGATGAACAGACATCTTTTTTTTTTATGAAGATTGTCTTTGTATTGTAGATAAAGCAAATTAAAAATCTCGGACTGAATTCATTAAAGTTACCTTTCAATTTATTTCTTGTGAGATATGCTGTCTGTTAGGGGAAGGAATACATTTATAATATCTTAAGATTGGCTTGTGATAACCTGACAATGCAAAGACGGTAATGTTACTTCCTTTCTGGTTAAAAGTACTTGCAAATCATTACTCATTTAATATCAGTGATTATATTAAATTTTTTATTTGAATCATTTTTCTATAATAAGTTTTTTATTAAAAGGATAAAAGCGATGTTTTGAAAATGGCATATGCCAGTATCTTAAAAAATTGTCATTCGCTTTTAAACAAAGTATAACTTACTTATAAAATGTATATTTGTTTTACATTTTTAAAATAATTATTTTTATAATGTTTTTTAATTTTTAAAAAAGAAAGTTTGAATAATGAAGAGCCATGATCTTGTTTGGTTTTAATAAATCTTAAGACCTAATATGGTAACTGATTTAAAAAATAATCATTACTCAATTTATCTGAGATATTGTATTCAGAAACACATAGAGCTAGCTCATTGAAAAAATGGCTGATTCATATTTAAGAATGCTAAAATCTTGCAATACCGTCACTGTCTGAATGTTAGATTTTTGACTGTGCTACGTATTGTAATGAAAGCAAAAAAGAAAGACTCAGTAGGATTTCTCATGTAACATTTAGATGCTACAAAATATTTTTTGCAGTTTGAGAATTTATAAAAAAAATATTATTATTTCAATTTTGAGTGGAAATGAAATTTGGCAATTAAGAACTGTGTTTAATGAATAAAAGTTGCATTTCCTGATTGAGCTGATTAAGTGGGCGAAATTTAACAAAATTCCAGAATGGCCTCTGATTATATATTTGCTTTCCCTATAGAATTAATTTTCGAATGATGTTAACAAAAGTATAATGACTGTATAGGTTTGAGGTAGCCAAATGTATACGAGTATAAATATGCTAGTGAACCCCATGATATATAAGTATAGATATACCAGTTTCACAAAGAGTGTCCGAAATAAATGTGAAATTAATATAAATAAAAGCAATTAGGTTGGTCATGGAAGTTAAATGAAATATGAAAAATTATCAGCAAACATAGAATTTAATTTTTTTTTCTTTATATGTCCCAACTCTTCCAATAAAAAAAAAATGTCAGTTAGTTTTTGCTATGCTTAATTAGGACTAAAAAAATTTACCCAGTGTATTTTGATGAAAAAATTCACTTAGACATTCCTATTATTGTAATTAGGCATTTTTCATTCCTTGAAAGGTATTAGCAGTAAATAAATTATTCAAAATTAAATGGTTGCAAATTTCAATGGGTGGTTTTCGTTTTTGTATAGATTTGTATAGATCCCCAATATTTACTTTAATAGGAAATAAACTACTTGCAGTTGAGGTAAAATGGGATAAGTCAAAGATTTCAATTATTAATATCTTGGTGAATTTTTCATTAAAAGGTACTGGATGAATTTCTTTTGCTTTCATTAAACACTGCGAACATTTTACTAATTGTATTATTTTTATTGGGCTGTATAAAAAATTTAATTCTACATTTTTATAAAGTTATCAGTTTCTGGGAGGTGTAACTATAGCCAAATTCGACTCTATTTGTTGATTATTTTTTATATTTCACTTTTACAACCAACCGTTTATTTTATAATCCTTTCAGATACTCTTGGTGAAATACCCCTGATATGTTGATATTGAATTTCTAACTTCATTTATTTAAAAATTAGTATTCAATATTTTATTATGTAGATTTAGTACTTTCGATGACATACCTGTATATTCAAAGATATAGATTTAGTACTGACAATTTTTTGTATATTGTATTTAAATTTTTATAATAGATGCTAGAAAAATGGATAGAGACCCATGATAAAGATTTTGAGTATCAAGATATTCCTCCTCTAGGTGTGCATTATGCTACTCAATGGACTGAAGATGAAATAATGGAAGAAATGAGAGAAGGTTTGTTCTAATATATGCATACTTAAAAAAAAAAAAAATGCTCAAACTGCTACCTGTGAAGTGTTATTAAGCAGCTTACTAGAAAAATATTATGATATCAACTGGTATTTGAAAGCAAAATAAATTTTCTTCTGTAAATTAATAAAAATGGTTAATTTATACCAACAGAGCTTCCCATAAGAGAGACAGGTAAAACACATTTCAGGAGCCTCGTGGTTAATTAGAGGAGTCCATTAATGTGTATGGGTAACTCTAATACCAGTCAAAACAGAACTGGCTACTTGGCTTGTACATAACTTTTGTTTTACTTGTTCTAACAAAAAGAAATATCTTTTATTTTCAAAACTGCATTGAAGAGTTGATGTGGTCGTTCAGCGATTGTGTTTGGCCAGTTATATGGTGTATTGGTCATCAGCAGATGTTTTGGCCTTAGGATGACCTGGAATAGGTCTCTAGATAACTGTCCCATTTGTTTGTTTGTTCAATCCAGACCATTCAACCTACCAAAAGGTATAAGGTATCTGTTTGGACAGTTGAGACAGTGCCACTCAATTTAGATCGGAGCCCAGAGAGGGGTGGCATCCACAGGGACTGGACCTCCTCCTCCTACCACCAACTTCTCAGAAGGACTTACGGGCCCATATATTTAATGTGCCCATACTCCATGTGAACATAAGGGCAGTTTGGATAGAGCCAGGAATCAAATTCTGGTCATCCGAGTATAATCCTTAACCACTGGACTATTCCACCCCTTGTCCCACATGTTTGGAATTCTTTTCACAAATGAGAAATGACAGAATGGTCTACAGAAAGATATTGGCGACTTCTTTAATGAACTGTCCTACCTCAAGTCTCCCAACAGCATGTCAGCATTGAGGATCATTCACACATATTCTTTGTTGAAGACCCAGGCCGTCCGAAGACTTGAGCAGCTATTTGGGCGGCCGGACACATATTCTTTGTTGAAGGCATATGTGTCACAATGAAGCTAATTTAATCCAAAATTAACCCTAACACTCCTTTAAAAATTTTCTTTGAGCATTAAAACTCTTAGGCACAAATAAGTCGTTTTCAGCCTATGTCCAATTTCCATATTGTTTGAGGAGCAAATCACTATTGGCCACATCATTGATATTTGCATATCTCCACCACCAACATCAGTAAATTTCACTCAGTAAAAATGATGGATGTGTTTATTCGCTATTTGAAAATTTGCATAACTTGCTTAACTTTTGGAAGGCAATGTATGTTGAATTCAACGTTCATTAAGGCAATGTATGTTGAATCACTTTGGAAGGCAATGTATGTTGAATTACTTTGGAAGGCAATGTATGTTGAATCACTTTGGAAGGCAATGTATGTTGAATCACTTTGGAAGGCAATGTATGTTGAATTGCTTCCAAAACTAGTTGAAACGTATTATCAATTAATTACTGCACTAATACAGTTTTATTTATAAATATTTCAGTGTAAGTTTAATTTCATGCATTTCTTATAAAAAGAAGTGAAATTTTAAATTGAAAATATAGACTGAAATCGGAGAAATCTTAACTAATTAAACGGTGTACATTTGGAGACAAACAAATGGTGTTCGTAATAAGAATTACGAACACCATCAATATAATTTTTGATTTAATCACCTAATCAAATCTTATATTAACTGATATGTATAAAGTTATAATTTGTATTACACCCCAAATAACATTTTATTCATCCACATTCCCTAAAGCTTTATTTAGTTCTTAGATTTAGTTGATAGAACTTTTTTTCGTCATACCAGTTGTAATTTAATACTCATTTTACATTTGCTCCAAATAATGTTAATGCAACAATTGTTTAATGCTACTTTTTTATGTAATGTCAATTTGTGCATTCATTTGAAGCTGCTGTGTGTTATTTCTAGGTTCCAAATCTGTAGAAAATCCTAAAGGAATGGATTACAGTTCTATAGAAAGTAATTCTGGAGAGGATCTGTTAAACAGAGTGAAAAGTGAAAAGTATATTTATTTACTTTCTTTATTTTACTTTATTCATATATTAGCATGAAATTTGCTCTCTTGTGTGCCAATTTCTTGTATAAGAAAGTAGAGTGCATACCCAGTTTTAATGTTTGGATTTTGTTCCCAAAAAGTTGTGAAGCCTATGTTTGTAAAATTTTTTAATAACAGTTAAAAGATTGAAAATTCAAAGAATTGCAGTATTACCTTATACATTTTAAATGTGATGTGCAATAAATTTCTACAATTTTTTTCTGAAAATTAACAATTTGTAGCTGATTAGTAGCGTAGCTTACTGGATATATTACCTGAAATGTACAAGTATTTACTAAAAAATCAATTTTGGTAGTGTCTCATGGGGCAATTTATGGGGTAATTTCTGGTCACATCCCTTTTTCTTATTAAAACAACGCTTCATTGAACTGTAAAAATTCATAAAGGCACTTCAAACCCTTTACTTTGCAATGTATGGTTTAATTATTAAGTTGAAATATATTATGATTTCCCCCCCCCCCCCCCCCCCCCCCCCCAAAACCTGCTAGTTAAATTTCTGCAGAACAGCATTGGCCTTCATTTTACACATTTTGCAAAGATATTTGTCACTCAGAGTTTTAATTATTTTTCTATATTTAATTTATCTTTCAGCTATAAACTACCACAGTTACTAAAAGTGCATATAAAATTTTCTTATACTACATGAAACACTTTACAGGAGTATACCAAATTATACCTCATATATGTGGGGTAATTCTTTGTCACTAGGATAATTCCTAGTCAGTGTTATTTTACAATAATTATTCCTGATATTTTAGAATAGATTTTTCAGCTGCACGTTAGCAACTTCAAAATTCACCCTCAAAAAATAGCAACAGACCATTAGTTAATTTTAACCATCCCGGATCTCAAACGCTGGGTTTTGAAGAGCAAAGTTTGTTCAGTAATGCATCACTTTCAACTTTCATCAGTTCCGAGTTCTTCGGGTGTAGACCTAACATATCCAATTGTCATTCAATCCATGCCATCACCCTCCTTTTAAGACTTACTAAACAGACACTCAAGGCAAACACCTAGAATAGCTTGCTGAGAAATATGCCGAAGAATTGATACAAACTGTTGTCATCACTAATAATGACTTTCTAGAACTAGTGGAAGAAAGGGACAGAGAAATAATAGTAAAAGCCGAAGCAAAGAATAAGAAACAGGCAACTACAGGGAAAAAGAGAAGAAATATTTATCCACATGACCCACCACCAAAGCATTTAAATATATAATGATTCAGAAGAAAGCAGCAGATGCTCTGAAACTGATATGAATGATTCAGATTTGGTTGAACAATTAAGTAGTCTGCAAAATGCTAGAAACATGCTCGAAAATAACAATAATGCAATAGAAGAACTTAGTTATTATGCTGTATACTACAATAAAGATTCATTTTATATTGGGGAGAAGACAAAAGTACAAGACAGTGAAATTTGTGTAAAATTTCTTGAAGGAGGAGCTAGAAACTTCCTTTGGCCTAAGTGAGATACAATGGGAAACATAAACATTTAGTGTACTTTTTATAAACCAATTGATTTGCAAGCTGTTGGCCCATTCATAGTGGATGATGAAGCAATAAATATTGCTTATAAATGTTACAAAAAATTCTTTGGATAGTTAATGTTTTTAGACACCAATTATAAGATGAAACACCTTTACTTAATTTAGCGTAATTGCTTTTAACACTTTGCCATAAATAATAAATCAATATCTATTCTATTCACATCTAGAAAAATGCTGACCCAGAAGTGACCAGTAATTACCCTATTCTAGGGGTAATTATTATTTCATTATTATTTCAAACATTCTATTCATATTATTAACATTTAAAACAAATTTTGCCAATTTATCATATTGTTCAACTCTAATTGCAAAATTTTAACATTTTTAAAATTTGTGCGAGTTCAATTTTCAAAATATATTTATGAAATAATGCTGAAATTTTCGATCTTTCATTTGAAAAGAAAATGCTAAATTTTACACTTTTTATGGAAAAGGGCTAAATTTGTGATTTTTCTAGAAAAGCATTAAAATGTGAATTGTACAAAGGAGTGCAAACATCTGCTATTTTTAAAAGCTTAAATATCTGCTGTTTTTACAAAAGAATGCTAAAATTTGCAATTTTTATGAAAGAACACTAAAATTCTTAACTTTTATAAAATGACTGTAAAATTGAAAACTACTAAATGTACAATTTTTACAAAAAAAAAATCATTGAAATTTGTGATTTTAACAGAAGAATGCGAATATCCGTTATTTTTACAAAATAATGTGAACATTCACTGTTTTTATAAAAGAATGCTAAAACTTGCAAATTTCACAAATAAACACTAAAATTTGTGATTTTTATGAAATTATACTAAAATTGCCATTTTTTACATAAGAAAAGTGCTAAAATTTCTGACTTTTAGAAAAATTCACTAAAATGTACAATTTTTATGAAAAAGTGCTAAATTTGTAATTTTTATTTTTAAAAAAATGCATTAAAATGTATGATTTTTACTAAAGAATGCTAACATCTGCAATTTTTGTGAAAGAACACTAAAATTTGTGATTTTATGAAAGAAGCTAAAATTCATGATTTTCAAGAAAGAATACTAAAATTCATGATTTTCAAGAAAGAATACTAAAATTCATGATTTTCAAGAAAGAATACTAAAATTCATAACTTTTTATATAAAAACTCTAAAATCCTTGAGTGCTAACATTGGAAATTTTTATATTAAATCACTAAAATTTACAATTTTTATGAAAAAATAAAATTTCACAATTTTTATGAAATAGTGAGTCATGATTTTCTGTGCTTGCATTCAAGATTCCTGTGTAAAAGTGCTAAAATTTTCAATTTTTATGAGAAAAATATTAAATTTTGTGATTTTTATGAATGAATGCTAAAATTCCCGATTTTTGAAAAAGAATGTTAAAATTTGGAATTTTAAATGTTGGCAAAAAAAAAAAAAATACTGATTTTCCAAAAATTACTTAAAACCTGTTAAAGTACCTATAAAACTGAAAACTATCTGAAATAAACTAAAATGTGTGCCTACTGGCCAGTCAACCTAATAAAATTATGTAACTTACTGAAATTGAATACCTGGATCTCAACAACAACAGCACAGTTAAATTTGTAAAAATCTAATGTTTATTTAAAATCTAATTTCACTTTTAAAACATCTCATTAACCAAACAATTTAAACAACATGAATAAACAAATGGCCGAAAGTACAGTGGTAGTACAAATGCATTAGAATATTAAAAGTTAAATGTTGTCATTTAATAATTAAATTAAGATATATTAGAATTATAGAATAGTTTGCTAAATAAGAATTTAGAATAAAAAGAAACATCATTCAGCCAAAAAGTAAATTTAGAATGTTAAAATTTTAAATTTAATATATTAAAATGTAAAGGTAATTAAACTAAATTTATCTAATTAACATAACTAATGTTAAAACAGTTTAACCCGCAATAACTCAAAATAGTTATAATAACTCAATTACAAGTTAAATAACAATACCCCTGGTTCAAAGAGACATAAAATATATAAGGAGTATTACTATATTCCTACTGAAAACAATTAATTTTAATGTAAAAATAAAACTATTGAAAATTGATAGGATAAATAATGATTTCACCAAAGGGTCCAAGATAAGCAGCAGATCGGCCAGAAGGACATCACACAGGAAAAGTTATCAAACATGGAGCATGTAAAAATAACCCTTAAAGATGAAAAGCATGGCAAAAGAAACATTTTTGTCCAGTAGATAATCTGAAAAACGACCACCATAAAATCCAATCCCCAATAGGATTCGCAAAATCTGTTCATAGTTCTCTTTTGGTTTTTGCTCCGATTTCAGCCAAATACCCCTGCCATAGACTTCACATTAAAATATCAAATTATTTTGATGACATATTTGGCATCATATAAACTAAACTTATACAATATCTTTTACTGTTCAAAACTAGGACTTTTTAGTTTTTGAGATATAAACATTGCAAACTTGAAAAATGAAAAACTTTTAATATTCTTCAACTTGACAAGACAGGTGCTCGAAAACTATAAGAGCTTTGTAAAAGAAAATTATTGATCTAGAAATTGGATTTCTTATTGAATCTTTTTTTTTTTTTTGCTCACTGTTTAAATATATAATCTTTATTGTTTAGAAGACATTTCAAGTGAAAATAAAGCAAAATGAAGAAAAACTTCTTTGGACAAAAAGTTTACTTTTTCGGAAAAAATGAAAAAAACCCATCAAAATATTAAAATAATTTATATATATTCATAAATGATACCCTATTCTTGGCACAACAAGTATAATTTGTTTATATTTTATATCTCCTGGATTCAAACATGGATGTCTAATGTGTTTATATTTTTCTATATTACCCTGATTTGAACAGAATGCCCTGACCATAGACATTATTTGCATAAAAATATAATCATTTCTCAATTTTAAGTGAAAATAAAATTTGGCAATTAGAGATGGGTTGTAGCAAATATAAGTTGCAATTTAAGGTTTAGGTTGGTGAAATGAAATTCCAGAGTCATCCTTACTACTGCTTGTTAAAGAGCAGAAAAAACTACAAAATCTGTACAAGGCATAACCAAAGTGCACTCTCTTGCTTATCAATGGTTTTAATTTTCATTCGATGTTTAAAAGAAACTTCATCTATGAAATTTTATCTAAGTTTAAAAGAAATTTCATCTATGTTTCATTTGAATGAAGCCGCTAACCCTTTAAGCATGTCATTTATTTCCCTTCGCGTGCACTGCAGTGGGGAGTTTTTTCTCCCATACTGTTTTCCCCACTGCTTGTGCGTTGAATGAGAAGATGTTTTGTTGAAATAAGTATTAAGTAAATAAACATATATAATAACAGATAAGTAAATAAAAAAACATATAATTCCAATTTTTAATAGTTCCTCTTTGTATGATAAATTTTAAAATATGGAATATAACAAAGAGCAACTTCACAGTCTGGACCCCATATCCTGGTTTCTTTCCTAAGCTTTTTGCCAGTTTTATTGGAAGCATAACATACAACACATCGGCTTTAGGCTTCGAAACAATACTTTGGAGCAAAAGAAGACCTAAATAAATCCATATTTCAGAAACAGTTACTGACTTCCATTTGTGGCTTCCACTGGCTTCCATACGTGTTTACGAAATACTGTCTCTGATACAATTTAGTTTGTAGGACTACTACTGCCATCTAGTGGAAAAGATTGTAAACACAGTTAATATCTCCAAAAATATCATATAACATGTTATTTTCATCAAACACACAGGAGTCTCCGTTTTCAAAGTGCATGACGAATCTAACTCATCATGCACTTTGAAAACAGAGACTCATCCTCTAACTCGTCAACCACACTTATCGGTAATGCAATGCATGATGAGTTAAACTTGTCAACAATGCTTAAAGGGTTAAAATATATTTGACTTGTATTTTTGCATGTATACTGCATGCAAAAATACTTGTAAACAGTATTTGTGCATGCATGATTTATATATATTTTGATAGTGTATATATTAAATTGATATTTCAGTCATTATTTGTAATTTGTTACAATTTTTTTTTTTTTATATATATCAGTATTGATTCTCTAAACTCTCAACATTCTCCTTTGGTACAAAAGCTGATTTCATCTCTCGTGCATGAGAATATAATTACATCACCCAATGATGTAATGGCTGAACCCATACTAGGTATGTATTTTGATATATACAATTGAAAGTTTGTCTTTCAGTCTGTCTGTTTTAATGTTTCATTTTTAATTATACATTTTTATCAACACTTTTTTTAATTTAATATGAAGATTTAGTGTTTTATTATAGGTATCTTTGGCATGTTTGGTGTATCTAAGCCTAGGGGTTGCCAAGATATTAAAAAAAAAAAAAATCTTATTTGTCAAACACTTGACATTCCTTACAAATGAACATATTTCAATATTCTGGTTCATCAATAAAAATTATATATATATATATATATATATATATTTCTAAAAATCTTTCCAACCCTCCAGAAATGGCCCCGGAACTGGATTTTCGAATTTGCGTCTAGGGGGTCATAGAAAATGAGAAGTTTTTGAAAAGTCTTTCCAAACCTTACATCAGCCTCCCCTCCTCCCCGTTGACCTAAAAGACTGAATCTTTGCACACTTATAGCATCGACAACGGGATATAAACTAACGAAGCTGGATTTTTTTTATTCCCTTCGGAGAGTGGCAGAGAAAATGGGGGCTTCGAAAGACCATCTTATTTTCACTTTTGCTATACAGAACATTTCAATAAATGATCAATCTCTGGTATATATAACACATACAAGTAAATTAAAATTCTTCAATTTTATATATATATATATATATATATATATATATAGTATTATATGAAAAAATATTTTTTTTAAATTCAATATTAATAAAACTTATTAAAATACAATATGTTATAATTATTAAAATACCTTTTAATTTCTGCAACTCGATTCAGTTGTTTAGAAATATTATACTTAATCAACTTTTTAGAATTTATAGATTATCTGATAAAAAATTTCATGCTTTACACATTAATTACCTCAAAATTACCAGTAAATTATATGAATATCCAGCATATTTAGTAAATGGTATAGTTAATAAGTTTCGATTAGCCTAAAATTCTTAATAATCTCTCCTTAGTATCTTATTTTAGCCATACTTCTACATTCTCTTGTTTTTACATTACAATATATTTTCATCTATTTATTTTGCAGCTTTTACTGTAGAATATCACATTTTACTGCCATTACGCAGTACAGATTTTATTACTCACTTTGGCAACAGTAGATCACTTCTTTACTTTATAGTGAATGGCAACATTGGTCTAGTCATTTTTTGCTCATCATGGTTGTACATTTGAGGTGTATTTCAAGGTATTTATGTTTCCCCTCTATTTTTTCAATCTTTATGCTTGTCGTCCTAATAACACATGTTTATAGATAAAATCTATCTTGTGTTTCAGAAACAAGCACTTTTGTGTTCAAAACAGAAACAAGCATTTTCGTTTAAATATTAGGACTTGAAAAAGAATTTTTTCGAAATGAACCATTCTTAAGCCTAGAGCTCTTCCATGTGCAAGCTTTAATGCTTGATTATTTTTGTATTCCTTTTTTCGATTCCTCACCATTGACATTTGTTGATTAGCTTTCTGAACTGTAATTTGTATTATAATTTCCTCATTATGGTTGAATTTCATTTTATTTCATTGTATTTTGTAGACAAATTTTAAGATAGTATATTATGAATTACTACTTCCATTCTACCTTTGGATTTACAATTTTGATATTATATATATATATATATATATATATATATATATATATATATATATATATATATATAATATAGTTTGAAAGTCCAATGATAGAAAAGCGAGAAGCTGCAACCTGAGAAACCTAACTTTCTAACAAACCCACAAAATAAAAGTATGAAACAGCAAGTGTTCAATCAAATGGAAAAATATACAAATTTCGAGTCATCAAGTTAAAGGAAATCAACAAATTTTAATGGTATGGAAATGATAATAGAAAAACATAAAAAATCTAAGCATTAATGCTATACACGTGGACAAGGGCTAGGTCTAAAAAATGAAATTGTTCACCTCGCCAAAACTCTTCATCAGGTCCAAGTATTTTGTCGAAGCAAACACAAAATATGTATGTTTCTGAAGAAATAGATAGATTATATCTATAAACTATTTCTACTTGAACAACATACATAAAGAAGGAAAAATAAAAGAAAACAAGAATACCTGGAAAAAACACTGCATATACCTGAACCAGTTGAACCCTGGAACCCAGAATGAAGAGACCAGTGTTGCCATTCGCAAAGGAAAAAGAAATGATCTACTGTTGTCATTTGTAAGAAATAAAAAACAGTTATGTGAAAAGGCAAGACAAAGTAATAATATGCAATAAGAGCTACAAAAAAGTGGGACTCATAAGGCTTGTGTTTAAGTGGATGTAAAAATAAAAGTATTATAAATACAAGAGAAAGCTAATGTCTGGCTAATATAAGATAATATACAGGGTGTCCAGTGCTATCAGTGCCCAATGGCTATTTCCTCAACCATTAGTCACAGAGATACACTTCCAATTGCAAAAATGTTTTAAATTTTAAAATTTATTATCTTAGAAACAGTTTAAATCAATAAATACATTTCTGAAAGAAATATGAAATATAAATTTTTATATGGTCCCCTGGTCCTACCAATTATATTTAGGAAAATCATCCTCATACAATTTTATGCAAAATAAAAAATAAAAATCATCCTTTTACGACCTTTACCGACTTATATTTCGTATTTCTATCAGAAATGTATTAATTGATTTAAACTGTTTCCAAGATAATAGATTTTAAAATTTAAAGCATTTTTGCAATTGGAAGTATATCTCTAGGACTAATGGTTGAGTAAATAGCCATTAGACACCAATAGCACTGGACACCCTGTATATACTGGGTGGTAATAAAAAAACTTCCCCGATATATGAACCCCTAGCTGCCTATCCGCTCAACCAATCGAAAGGATATTTCAGATATTGTTATTTGAAGGTATGCCCTCGAGAGATTGTGATGATTTCAAACAATAGAGCTCTCACGGTTACGGTTACAGTGAAAAAATTTCAAAATTTTCGAATCGCAACACCCACTTTTTTCCTGCACAAATTGATCAGTGCATTGAAAAACCATAAATGGTGTTAGAACGAAACATGTATGACGAAAATTGGCGGCTTTAAAACATTTGCAAAGACGAGCATTGTAAAGGACCAATGGCAACACAAAGAGGAGGTGCATTGACCCATTTT